>JAKSZT010038599.1:21309812-21589174 GCA_026826555.1 Tolypeutes matacus | reverse complement strand
GGGGCCTCCTGGTGAAGGCAAGCCCGCCCGCATGGCGTGGTTGGCTGACCCAGCGAGCACAAGCAGCAAGGGGGGGATAAATGAATAAATAAAATCTTAAAAAAAAAAAAAAAAAAAAAAAAAGGCAGTGGGTTGATATACTTAAAGTGAAGAGAGAAAACAATTGCCAACCAAGAGTTTTCTATCTGGTGACACTTTTAAGACGTTCCGAGATAAACAAAATCTGAGGGAGTTCATTTCCACTAGACCTGCCCTACAAGCAGTGCTAAAAGGGAGTTGTTCAGACTGAAAGTAAAGTATACTAGTCAGTGGTTCAAAATGGCATAAAGACATAAACACTATGATAAAGATAACCATATGGGTAATTATAATTGACAGTATTTTGTATTATACTATTTGGTATGTAATGCCACTTATTACCTACAGATGCTAAAATGCAAATGCATAAAAATAATGATAAATCTATGATTATGGACATATAATGTACAAAGATATAATTTGTAACAAATGCAAACAAAGGATGGGACAGTGAGGTATAGGAACAATGTATGTGTATCCTATTGAAGTCAATTTGATATCTCATAAAATATGATTGTTATATATTCAGGATGTTAAATTTTAACCCCATGATTAGCACAAGGAAATTATATTGAAAACATACCCAGAAAAAAATGAGAAGGGACTCAATATGGTATGATACAAAAAAATCAAAGTAAAAAAGTAGGCATTAATGGAGGAATTGAGGGACAAAAAATCATATAAGACTTACACAGGCTATATGGCAAAATGGCAGAAAATAGTCTTGCATTATAAGTAATAACTTTAACTCTAAATGGATTAAATTCTCCAATCAAAAGGTGACGGTTGGCAGAATGGATGTAAAAGCAGGACCCAGCTATATGCTGCCTACAAGAGACTCAACTTAAATTCAAATATATAACAGGTTGAAAGTGAAAGGATAGAAAAAAATAATACTGTGCAAATAGTAACCAAAAGAGAGCTACAAAGGACAAAGACTGATAAAGGGGTCAATTCAATAAGAAGATGTAACAATTATAAATATATATGCATCTAACAGCAGAGTTCCAAAATATATGAAGCAATTATAACACATTTGAAAAGAGAAGTAGATGTTTCTACATTAATAGTAGGAGACATTAATACCACACTTTCAATAAGAGATAGAATGTCTAGACAAGAACAATAAGGAAATAGAAGACCTGAATGATACTCTTAACCAACTAGACCTAAGAAATGTATCGTGCTTGTTTGAGTCTTTTGTAGACCCCAGAAAATCCTGTTCTTAAAGCAAACCTATTCCTTTGCCTATAAACTCATAGTTGATGGGACCTTTTGATTAGAGTCACTTAAGGGACCTTTGTTAGACCACTTTTGATTAGATCGCTTCAGTTAAGGGCCTTTGATTAGATTGCAGGACCCAGGGTGGGTTTTAATCCTCTTGCTGGAGTCCTTTATAAATAGAGGACTAAAAATCTGCAGACACAGCAAAAAAGCCACAGTGACATAGAGAAACCTCTAGAAATCAATGAACCTGGAAGAGGCAAAAGCTGCAGACAGAGCAGCCCAAAGTAGAACTAGCAACAAGGCCTGGAGGAGAGGGGAGAAGTTCTAGACAGAGTAATTAGGCAAGAAAAAGAAATAAAAGGCAACCAGATTGGAAAGGAAGAAGTAAAACTTTTCCTATTTGTAGATGATATGATCTCATATACAGAAAATCCTGAAAAATCCACAAGAAAGTTCCTAGAACTAATAAATGAATTCAGCAAAGCGGCAAGGTACATGATCAACACCCAAAAATCAACAGTGCTTCTGTATACTATAATGAACAATATGAAGGAGAAGTAAAAAATTCCACTTACAATACCAACTAAGAGAATCAAATATCTAGGACTAAATCTAACTGAGGATGTAAAGGACTTGTACACAGAAAACACAAAATATTGCTGAAAGAAATCAAAGAAGACCTAAATAAATGTAAGGATATTCTATGTTCATGCATTGGAAGATCATATATTGTTTAGATGTCAATTCTACACAAACTGACTTACAGATTCAACCTATTCCCAATCAAAATTCCCACAATTTCTTAGCAGAAATGGGAAAGCCATTTATCAAATTTATATGGAAGTTTAATGGGCCCCAAATAGCCAAAGCCATTTTGAAAAAGAAGAATGAAGTTGGAGAACTCACATTTCCCTATTTTAAAACTACAAAGCCACAGTAATCAAAACAGCATGGTACTGATTCAGGGACAGACATATAGACCAATGGAATATAATTGAGAGTTCAAATCAACCGTCATATTTATTGCTAACTGATTTTTGGCACTTAATTGGGAAAAAATAGACTCTTCAATAAATGATGCTGGGAAAACTGGATCTTCATATGCAAAAGAATGAAGGTGAACCCCTATTTCACTCTATATGCAAAGATAAACTCCAAATGGATCAAAAATTTAAATATAAGAGGCAGAAATGTGATGGCATAGGTGAACCTTGAAGACATGTATTGATTGAAATAAGCCAGACACAAAAGGACAAAATTTTATGATATCATTGATATGAAATAATTAGAATAAACAAACTCACAGAGTCAGAATCTAGACCATAGGTTACAAGGGGACAAGGTTGGGGTAGAAAATAGGGAGTTAATACTTAAAATGTACTGAGTTTCAATTTGGGATGATGGAATACATTGGTAATGGATGGTGGTGAACATAATTAACAGCATTGAATTATATATTTGAATCTAGTTAAAAGAAGGAAATTTTAATTTGTGGATTCATTACTAGAATGAAATCTAAACGAAAAAAAAAATCCATGGACTTGTACAACACAAACAGTGAACCCTAAGTTAAACCATGGACTATAGTTAATAGTGGAACTGTAAAAATATGCTTTTGTCAAGTGTAACAAATTTACCACTCTAATGCAAGGTATTAATAATAGGGTGGTATGTGGGAACCCTGTACTTTGTGCTTGATTTTTCTGCAAACCCACAGATTCTCTAATAAAACAAGTAAAATAAAAAATTAAAAAGTAGTTGTAACTTTGTTATCAAAGGCATTAAGATATTTTGTCACATTATTGCTGTTGCAGATATCATGAGATCAATCATGCTCATTGCTCATTTGAAATTGCAGTCATTTTGGACCTGTTGCTAGGTCTTATTGTTTTATGTTATAATAAAAAAGCAGATATATCACCCTATCACAATTATTTTTTCTATTTTGGTAATTGCATTTCAACATAATAGGTTTTCTTAGCAATGTCAGGTATTTTATACATTCAAAATATCATTCTGATAATGGTTCCATAAGCTTCACCAGACTGTGGCATAAAAAAAGCAAAGCTTAAGCATGCCACTCAGCTTCTTTCCCAAAGGTTTAAGCCTCACTACCAGTACACCGGGCGCTACTTCGGGGATGATGGGGGAGGGTGATAACTATCACCGTTCAGTGTTTCACCTAAACTCCCTGTTTTCCTTGCTTTAGTTTCACCTTTTGCTATTTCTGGTGTCCCTGGTTTGTCTCTCTGTTGTGTTTTATCCAGGATTAACCTCCTGTTCCCCTGAGTCAAGGAAGAGATGAGATACACAGGATGTGTGGGCAGGGCTGGGGAAGGAACCTGATATCTAAACTACTCCCTGTGCAAACTTTCAGCCATTTCTCCCACTTAGCTCCTCTCTGTCCCCTGGCCCACTACAGTTCCTCGTGCCCCAACTCCTGAGCTTTTGTGAGACACTGTGGCACCAAATGGCATGTTACTTGAAGCTCTTCTCAGCTCTAAGTTGCTTACCATTTATCCATATGTTTTCCATCTCCCAAAAGTCTGTTTCCATTTTGCATGAAGTTTCATTTCCAACGCTATTTTCTTTGTTCTTGTGGGTTGGTGCCTTTTTACTGCTTTACTGTCATTTGGGGGGGGGGGCATATTTGGGATACAAGCAAATATAAATTCACGTATTTGGTCTATTCCGTGTATTGGGTATGAATTGATGTATTTAGTTTTTAAGCACTGTTTCTTAAGAAACAAAAAAATTCAAGTAAGGAAAACAAGTTAGGAGCAATTTTGCTTTTTTTTTTAACAATAGTTTTGAACTATAATTGCAAATTGTAATCATGTGGGGAGCATTGAAAATATTGGTGCCTCGTCCCACCCCCAGAGAGTCTAATATAATTGGCTTGGGTGTGGCCTGGGAATAAAGATTTTTAAAAGCTTTTCAGGTGACTCCAATGTGCAACCAGTCCATTGCTTTATGGACTTTGGTCCTAAAATTCTAAATAAAATTAAAACAGCCATTTTTCCTGGTTCGCTATGTGTATTTGTTTTTTGTTTTTTATTTTATTTTTTAAACAATTTATTGAAGTATATCATTCATACATGAACATAAACAGTAAGTGTTCAGTAAATATTGTGAACTTATAAAACAAACATGCATAACATCATACAGTACTCCCACACATCACCCTACCACAAATACTTTGCATTGTTGTGAAACATTTGTTAACAAATTGTGAAAGAGCATCGTCAAAGTATTATTACTTACTATAGTCTGTATCTTACTCCCCTATATTTTTTTAAGGATTTATTTTTATCCATTTTTACCACCCACCCCACCCCACCCCCCGTTTTTGCTGTTTTTGTGTCCATTCACTGGGCAACTCTCTGTGTCTGTTTCCTACCCTCTCTTCTCATCCTTCTCCTCCTGTCCTCACTGGGATTTAATCCTCGGAACCTCTGATGTGGGAGAGAGGCGGCCTACCACCCGTGCCAGACTGTGTGTATTTGAACAAAAGAGAATGTCAACTATGTGGTTGTTTAACTGGCATATTTAAAACATAATTTTTGTTTTACTAAATATAACATTAATTCAGATCTTTCATTAAAATAAATAAATCCCCTGCTCTGTCCCCCACAATTCTGTGGAAATAGACTAGTAACATATTACAAATGACATAGGACTCTTATTTAAATGATTGATATAATAGCGTGGAATACTGAAATTACCATCTGTCTTAGCATTGTTATTTAAGGTAGAAAGTTAAAATTAAGCATATTTTTTATTAGATTTATAGTTAGCTAAATTAGTAATAAATTCAACTACCTGCAGAATGGTCTGGTTTTATCATCATCAGACAGCATTATTTGCATTAGGAAATTATGTCCTAGGCATGAAAGGGAATTCCCTTTCGCTTGATTTCCTGAGATTGCTTGTATTGAGTGTGCCAAATACTTTTTTACTCTCTAAACTGTCTCTGCTGTGTAGACTGGCATCAAATTCCTGGTAGTCCCTACATTGCCCTTTAGCTGCTCAATATTAGTGTTTATAACTTTACTTTTGGTTGCTACACAGCACAAAACCTGTATGACTTTATTTCGATATTTTGCTACATACGGAAAACTAGTGAGGCCACTTGTTACCTTCCTTCCCAGGTTTGTAAAGCACATACCTACTCCCTGCCTTAATGAGCAAGTTCCCTGTCCCTAATATTTTTGTCTTTATAGCTTTAAAGTCGAGTGACTTTTGTGCTTTTCCCAATTTCTTCTTCCATGTTCTCAGTGTTTCAGTCTCCCCACTCAGTACTCATTTTCTTCCCCCGCTTCCATCACTGTGTTCTAGTATATACAAGAATCTAAAACCAAAGGAGATGGGGAAGATGACAGATAAACATATATTATTGGTGCCTGAACGTGGTTCTTTCCTTTACTAGAAAAGCTGATCATTTAGAAAGAAACACTATATTATGGAAAATCCTGTCTCTAGGAAGGAGTCAGGACAGTTCACCTACTTTGAAGTTGTTCGAATTATATTTCATGTATGATTCTGCAATTTGATTGAACACTATTTAGAAAAAAAGTTAGGTGTAAATTCCCTTAAAGTCTCTCTTTTTCCTTTCTTCAAGTCCAGAAGTTGTCCTTTCTTTGAGAGGCAAAACATACACATTTCACATTAATATTCTAGAGACATTGACGTGGCCCCATGCTAAACTGTGGCCAAGGCTGAATGGTTGGGATTTGCTTTAAGAATGGGCATCCCCTGGGTCCTCACCTGAGGTCATTAAATTGATTTAGTCTAGGTCCACTGGCTGTATTTTAATGCAGCTTAGTTCTAAAAACACAAGAGCCCATTGTGTAATACAGGCAGTGCATTGTTATTTTTCTAAGCCTGACAATGTAAAAAAATGTGTCTGTTTGCCTTCCCCTTTGACCTGGAAAAAATATTAGCTACATTATAGAGTTGCAGGACACCCTGGAAATGTCGATTTTGGAAGGTACCTTGAGGAGTAATGTATGAAAAATCTGGCAAAATAATTTGGTAAAAGAACCAGGGAAGCACACTGTCATTTGGAGGTACTTTAGCAGCCTTCCTTTTCAGTTAAGTACTGGGGCTAAGAGTGAACCACATTTAGAGTCTCTGTGAGCCTGGTGGTGGTTCTTCTGATGGTCTGCTCTGCCCAGAGAGGTCATTTTCACTGTGGCCAGTGGGAAGAGAGGCCAAGCAAATGGGCACACGCTTCCATGCCCAGAACCCTAGGAAGCCACACTAACTATACTGTGCCAAAGATTTGCCCAAAATAAACCAGATGGCATTTGGCTTGCCAGGACATTTAATGTAATGTTTTCTGTGGGTGCTGTGGGACCCTTGTGTCCAGTTTTTTTCTCTCTCCACCACCCTTTTTTAAAACATGTGAACCTCAGTAGTAATTTCTCTAGATCTGTCATCCTGTGGGTTGCTCCAGGGTGGTTCTGTTTTATCCTAATAGGTACTGGGGTGAGTACTTTACAGGAAATCACCACACAGCTTCATATGTGGTTTAGTAATGGGCCTATTTGTAGGCCACTTTCCAAACCTTTGGGACACCCAGGCATTCTATCCCAAGGGTAGCTTGGCAGCTGTGGAAGTTTAAAGAGACAGTGTCACTTTTCTGCCCATCACCAACCATGATCTGGACTTCTAAGGTGGTCCTTTGAGACTGTCCCCACTGTCACAGGCTCTGGAGTCTCACAGGCCTGAGTTAGAACCTAAACTCTGCTGTATCCCAGCTGTATGACCCCCAGCAAGTTACCTAACTTCCTAATATATAAAATGGAGAATAATAGCAGACTTTCAAGGGTTGCTCTGACAATTAAATCAGATAATGAATGCAAATTGCCTAGTAGATGGTAAGCGCTCAGAAATGTTAAATGCTACAATGAATTGTTATTACTGCTGTTACTTTGAATATCCTGACCCATTTCATTCCCTACACCCCCCAAAAAAACAAACCCCCAAATTATTGTCATTGCTGCTTCTCTCCTCTGTTAAATTTAACTTTTAAAAGTTGGACTATTGAAAAAAAAAATCTTTGAGGACTAAGCTGTCCATTTTAATTCATTATTTTGCCTCTCTCTGTCTTCTTGTATTTTAAAAGATTTAGTTTCTTTAAAGAAAATGCCATTGGTTAAAATGTCCTCATTCCTTGCTACCTGTTCTGTGTCTTACTGGGTATTTATTATTATTATTATTATTATTATTATTATTATTATTATTATTTGAAGCCAACATAGTTTTTTTTTTTTTTTAACTGGGTATTTTTTAATTGAAGTTCAACAAATATTTATTGGGCCCCTTCTGTGTTGTAGGCCTCATGCCAGGAGCTAAGGATGCAGAACTGATTAATATAAGAAACTTGCCCTCTAGAAGCCTAAAGTCTAGTTGAGGAAGCAGACATGTAAAAAGGCAACTAAAATAAGAAATGATAGTTGTCATAAGTTATAAGAGGGATGGAAAATACACAGAGGGGGACCAGGAAAAGATGCTCCTGACTCAGCTGGGGAGCTATTCCTTGAGGAATAGGCATGTCAGGTGGACAGCAGGCCAATCCTCTCTAGGCAGAGGGAACAGCAGGTGCCAACACACGGAAGAGAAGTGGCCCATCAAATCATTTCAAATCATGATTGGAGCATAGTGATGAACATCAGGATCTGAGACGAGAGCAGCAGGCAGGGCCAGACGACAAAAAACTCTGTGTGCCTTGCTGAGGAATTTAGACTTTATTTGCAGGGTTTTCAACAGCGAGGGCCCTCTTATTTTCTTTTTCATTAAAGTACCACTTACAAATACTAAAGTGCACAAATCGTAAGTCTACAGCCTAATGGATTTTTCATATGTATGCATCTATGTAACAACTACCCAGATTGAGACAGAATATTTCCAGCATTCTAGCAGCTCCCTTATGCCTCCTCCCATCAGTCTCCCCAGAAGAAACCACTATTCTGACCTCTCTCATCATAGATTAGTTTTGCCAGTTTTGAGCTTCATATGGTTGGAATCTTACAGCATGGGTTCCTTTCTGTCTGCCTTCTTTCATTCAACATTTTGTCTGTGAGATCCATCCATGTCGTTGGTGTAGCATGTTCTTATTTTAATGCCATGTAGTAGTGCATTGTCTAAAGATACCTCCAGGGTCACTTTTGGTTAATGTTATTTTCAGTTGTACTTAAAATTACTTGAAAGTGGACCAAGAAATGGATTTCTTCTTCACTTTCATTTTAATGCTCCTTGTAAAATGCTCGTTGTATAAATCTCACTACCACTTGGATTTTAAGGTGGGGATCCTTGAGAACCAATGATCTGTCAGTAGCTGGAACATTTGAGATCTCGTACATTTCAAGTGACCATTGGCTCAAGAATGCTATTATTTATAATGCAAGGTCTTTATTTTCATACTATTCTTTACTGTCTCCCAATGACCTTCTAACTCATCATTTAACAAATGATTATTAATAATGTACCAGATGCTAGACATTGGAACATGTGACAAGAAGTTGTGATGAGCAATCAATGAAGGTCTCTGCCCTAATCTTGGAAAGGGCCAGGAAAGGCTTTCTTGAAGCAGTGATAGTTGAGCTGAGAACTGAAGGATAAGAAGGAGTCAACTAGGGGAAAGGAGGAACAGTAGGAATACTAGGCAGGGGGAACAGTATTGCAAAGACCCTAAGGTAGGAGGAAATCCTTAAAGTCCCAGAAACTAAAAGAAGATTGAGTATCTAAAATAAAGAGGGAAAGGGAGAGTTGAGAAGATGTAGGTAGTGACCCAATTATGTGAGGACTTGTGACCCCATTAAGGATCTTGGATTTCATTAAAAGGGCACTAGAAAGCCTTTGAAAGACTTGAAGAAGGGGAGTGATATGATATGCTTTGCATTTAAAATAATAATAATTAGATTCCATACTGCACTTTTATTAAAAGAAAGTGGGCCCGCTGCTGAATATCTGACCTGTAGGTTTGGGCCCTTTAGAAAAACCAGCTCTAATTGAGGGTGTTGTTATTTTTTGATGGCCTCATCTCGTTTTATTCAATCTGTTTTTCTGTTCTTTGCATCCTAGAATTTCAGAACTTCCTTCCCTTTGACTAGGATATGAGAGGAAATACTAACAGAACTAAGTTAAAAATCTTTACTTTCTTCTTTAATCAAGGTCTCCTTTTAATGGTGGTAAACATCAGGAATTTAATTTCAGAGGGGGTAACACTTTGTTACATCACTAGTCTACTTCAGTGCCATTAGTTTTGCAAATTTAGTGATCTAAGCAGTTATATTAATCACAGTAGTTAACCCTAGCCACAATAAAAATGCCCAAATCAAAGTAGCCTTAACCTAACAAAGTTTTATTTTCTCACTCACGACAAGTCCCGTAACTCAGATGCCTGGGCTCCTTTCCCTGAGTTGTTCCTTCATCTTGGAGTCCTTCGCTTCCAACCACACTTCTAGAGGAAAGAGAGGATAAAGAATTGTGCTGGGTATTTTATTACTAGTCCTGGAAGGAGCTTACCTCACTTCTATAGACACTCCATTGGCCAGAGCACGGACACATGCCCCAAAGCCTAGCTGGAAGGGACACTGAAAATATCATCTTCCTGAAGGAAAAAAAATGTAAGGGGTAAGCACCTTGCCAGTCTGTGGCAAAACGATATAAAAGGTGCTAAACTTTCCTCTATTTAAAAAGTTACTTTATTAATTTGTAATCCACTCAGTGTTTATTAAGTACCTACATTGTACTATACACTCGGGATGTCTGAAGAAAAGTTTAAGCTGCCATCCATAGATTAAGAAAGTAGGGAGACAGAAGAAGTGGGGAGTGGAGCTCCTCGCAGTTTTCAGAAGAAGAGGGGACACAGGAGTTCAAACAAGCCTAAAGAGAAGGAGCTGAGACCAGAGAGGGAGGCAGGAGCCAACTGAGCCAGGGCCTTCTGGACCACAGAGATAAGACCTTTGGGGAAATAAAGTAGTGGGAAGCTACTGAAGGATTTTCAGGCAGGAGTAACATAATCATATCTGTGTTTCATGTGGTCACTGGCCTCAATGTGCAGAATGGACTAGAGTGAGGCCACAGATAGTGTCAGGAATCAGGTGCATTCTCTGTGTGGCTTTTCCTTGTTTTCTTGCTTCCTCCATAGCCTCTCACCACTGTATTTAAAACTATTGGACCCCAATGGAAGGACTGTAATTTTCAGTTCCAGACATGGAGATATTATCTGTATGGTTGAAGTAGAATAATTTAATCCAATTCTGAGCTTTGTCATAGTGAAATATTCCTCATGGCCCCCACTATCTGTCTTGATTCCGTTGATCATGCCAACTATTTAGCCAGACCATTGCTGGCTAGTTTTGCTGTCATGTAATCTGGAGTGCCTATGCCTGCCCCTTATGTCATTTTGAAAATATCTAATCAACACTTCATTTGTCCAGCATTACTAGGGGAATGAGGTCTCCTCCATAAGACCTGGCTCTTTTTTAAATACTCAAAGGTGTTTTTAAAGACATTTCTATTTTCTGATTTCAAAAATAGATGTAAAAGCAATAATTAAGATGGAATTTTAATGGGAAAAAATCCTTACCTCTATTATACAACTAGTTTTATTTTTGCATATCACATTATGAGCATTTGTAGACTTGCTTCATAAGCAAAATAACTTCAATTATTTTCCTTTTTTATCTTTTTTGTAGGCCCATAGTAGGAGTAAATGAATATTGTTGACTCAGTGAGTGAATATATAAATGAGTTCATGTTAATTTAAGAAATTTTAAGAATACTGAAAAGGAAAAGAAGAAGATAAAAATGGCCTACAATAAAACCTAACATTAAAAAAATAATCTATAATCCCTCCACCGAGAGATGGTATTCTGCCTGTACATTTTTCCATAGTTTTAATATGCCAGCTTGTATCTGGCTTTTTTTTTTTTTTTTTTTAAAAGGAAACATTCCTCTGGCCTTTTTTCTAAAATGTTTTCTATAATTTTCTGACATGAGGTAGTCAGAGCAGATATCATTATCAGAAATTTTATAAAAAGATAAATTCAGACTCAGATTTAGCAGCTTGATTCAAGGGACACCCAGGAAAGATTCCATGATTCCAACTGATATGTTTCCACTATTTGCTATACCCTGCAGTCTGCCTCTCTGCTCACTCTTATACGTGATTCTAGCATTTGTGTGGGGGGGGGGGAATGAGGAGGGGATGGGGAATGGCAGTGAAGCGTAGTATTTAAGAGCACTTGGAAGCCAGTCTGGCTGGGTTTGGATCTCAGTTCTGCAATGTAGACTTGCACAACTTAACCTCTATAGACCTACCACTTAGGGCTGTTGGTTTAAAGAAGCCCAGTGCGTGGCATGCGGCAAGCACCCTGCAAATGTTTGTTATTGCTGCTGTTACTACTGCTGCCAATAATCTCTACCCAGATCCGTGCACCGTCCTCCTTCTTGACTACCTGCTTAAGATTATGAGTGTGCCAGAGTTGTATGGCATAAAACTTCTCATGGAAACGCTGGGCAGACATTCTTTGCCCTCACTGAATTCCAGACTCTCAAAGTTTAAAATGTGTTTCAAGCAAGAAAGTGCTTTGCCATATGGAAATAAACATGTGAAGTCTCGGATTCAACAACCTGATGGGGTGGAAAGCAGGTGGGACATGTTTTCTAATCCTCACTCATTGTTCACCTGATTCACTCTGCAAGCTACTAAAAGTCCTCATGGTGTTTTCTTTTTTAGCTTTTCAAGATAGTCTCTCAAAGGTTAAAGCGAGTCACTAAGTTACAGTCAGAGTATTTGCCAGCTTCCTTGCCCCATTTGCTGGATTTTGCACACTGGCTGAATGCCTGGGCCACATCCAACCAGCACTAGCCAGCGCACATACTCCCTCCCTGCAAACATTCAGGACAGGAGGACTGTCCAGTCTGGGAGCTGTCACATTTGCAGAAGAATTGAATACCTCCATAAATTATTATCAATTGAAATCCAGAGGGTTACCCACCTTGAAATGCCTATTTCAGAGAAGGTTTCCATCTTATTTCTCTTAAGGAGAACAACCTTAAGTAGAGAAAAGCTCCAGCTGCGATGTAGCTCTGACAACTGTGAAAGGAAAGGAGGAGGAAGCAGGATTGGGAGAAGAACCTCAGATCATGATGCAGTTCTAGCAAAGGCTCCTCCAACGCAGTGGGGGGCATGTGGAAACGGTTGCCTGTTGGAGGAGATTCTAGGCAGAAATGGCCTAGTGCCCTCACCATGCTCAGTCATTGGTCAGTACCATAGAGAAGTGTGGCCTTGGCTCAAAAGCTGAGGAGGATGCCGATGGGTTAACAGCTGGAGCAGCTGAAAGGCAAGTTCTTTCTTGAAGGGAGATCCAAGCATGGAACTTCTGGGCTCCCACATGATTCCACATTATCTAACAGTCACTGTGGCATGTTTTACTTATAAAATGCAGGAAGCTTAGAATCAGCATTATCAACATCAAAACAGAAGAGAGATTCCATCCTTTGAAAATATAGTTTGGGAAATTTATTATTTTTAAAGTTTTTATTTAAAAATATTTTAAAGGAGTTCATGTCTTTTAAAAATGTAAATACAGAAGTGTAAAAATATTTCTGTATTCCCAGTTACCACTTAAATAGTCTATCATGTGTCCAAACAGAATTTTTTCTAAGCCATATATGAATAACTTTGGGGTATTTACAATTTTTTCTTCAATTATACTTCTTCAACTTAATTAATCTTTATTTACAAATGCATGAAATTTCAAAGCAACATGGTCAACAATTATTTAGAATTAAGCATGAATGGTTTCTTTTCTCAATACTATTTCCTAGTTGTCAAGTCTGTCTAATTCATTTGTATTTGTTAGTTGACAGCCACCTAGTATCTCCAGCCTAATCAGTTGCTTTAATTTTGCTGCCATCTGTTTCTTGCCTCTGTTTGGCCTGAAGCCATGACTTTTACTTCACTCTTCGCTGATGTGGGCTCCGTCTGGTTCCCACAGTGCCTTCCCTAGTCCATCTGATTTGCTGTTGCCTTCAGCATTTGAAAGCAGGCTTTACTGAGATGTTTTCCTAGCCTACTCCCCTCTCGCTCCTGCTTTCTTTGATAGAAAGCTACTTGATTAGTTTATAATTTAATTGTTTTTTTGTTGATAGCTAAACCCACTAAGTTTAGGAATACTGTCTGTGGCCTATTTTATATAAAGTTCTAATTTATAAAGTCCAGGTGGTTCTGATTTCTTTGTACCAAAAGACAGAATTTGTCCTAATAACTCAGTTTTGAAGATTTCAGCCTAGTCTTGCTCCACGATAAACCAGAATTAGCATTTGGGTGGCAATCATGTAGTCCCAGAAAGAGGCTACAAGAGGCTGCTCCAAGAGAAGCTCAGAGTGACTCTGGGACTTGATGAAGTGGCAAAATTTAGAAATCTAACATTTTCTTTAAGGATAACTTGAGGAAATTAAGGATAGAATGGTAATACAGCTGAAAAATAATAGTCTTGGGGAAAAATAAAGAAGAAACTAGTTTAATAAGTGTTGTTGTTTTTTGTTTTTTTTTTTTTTACCAGAGACTATTCTGTCTTGCACTAGAACTTTTTCATATATGTTTTCCTGGACAGTATTGATTGATTGATTGATTGATTGTGATTTTTGAATCCTATCTTGAAAGTTCTAATTTCTAGGCAGTCCAGTGTCTATTTCCTTTTTTCTATTGGATTCAGAAAAGCAAAGTATATGATATGTTAAAACAAGATGAGAGACTTTTTAAAAAAATTGAATAGCAGTACATACAAAGATTAATAATAGACTAATATATAAAACAGTTGTTTCCAATTCCTTTCAGCTTCATGTTTTCCAATGGAAAGTTCATTGTTTGGAGGCCAACCTATCCCTTTGCGCATGTGCAAGTCTTCATGAGAATTCTCCAGTATCTTCCCCAAAATACAACACTTTTAAAATGCCATGCTTAAGGTGACTGTTTCTGGAGGGTCATTTCATTCCCAGCTGATAAATACCATTTGAATGGGTGGTCAGCTTTACATGATTAATTATAAATGAGATTTTTCCTCTTTGAAGAGGACTTTGGTGTAGACAGCCTCCATGATGGCCCCCAGTGATTCTCGCTTCCTGGGATTTGCAGGAATAGTATAGTGTCCTCCCACATTGAAGAGGGCAGATCTGTGTAACTAAGAGGACATTGCAGTTTTGACTCCTGGGGCTACATCAAATAGATGTTGCAGCTTCTGCCTTCATCTCTCTTGGATCACTCCATCTTGAGGAAGCCAGTCACCACGTTGCCAGGACATGGAGTCATCCTCAGGGAGAGGTCCAAGTACATGGGAGAAACAGAAACCTCCTGCCACAGTCGGCACCAACTTGCCAGCAGTGTGAGTGTGCTATCTTGGACGTGATCCTGCACAGCCAGAAACTTCCAGCTAAGCCACTTTTGAATTCTTGACCCACATAAATGGTGAGATAATAAAGGTTTATTGTTTTAAGCCCTTAAGTTTTGACATAATTTATTACCTACTGATAGATAACAAATACAGACAGTATCACATTCCTGATATAGGGAGTTGAGAAATGAAAGTATGGCCACATGTTTTAAGTCTGTATTTCAGCTACAGACATTATGGTGAGTTCCATTATTAATAGCATCATATTCCTTTTCCAGAAATCAGTTAAATGCTGAGTAAAAAATAACAGGATCCATCCATTCTTATAGGATTTCCTATATCTCCTGGTAATTATTCCTATCTATTACCCCTGGCAGAATATGAAATCCATGAAATAGCATGAATTTCATAGATATGGTTTGACTTCTATTGCATAGAAGAAAGTGCTGATCTTATTGAATCTTATTATTTTATGGAACTTTTGATAACATCTAGTCTAGTGATGTTCTAACAGTTATAGAAGTAGAATCTTTTTTATTCCATGTAAATTTTACATGGAACCCTAATACCTGAAACAGACTATATTAATATTTTATTAGTATAAATATATGTATTAAGTTAAAATTTATAAATGGTACTTTGCATCAGCACCCCTTTTGGCTGACTAATACAGTGGTGTATAGAGAGCAGGAGAAAGTACGTATAACAGTCCCAACCAAGACCAGCTTTGTAGACCATATCAGAGTTACCAAATGGCTCAGAAGTCATTGGGACCATCTCTGCTGAGAGAAATAGTCTATACTTAATGAGACCCTTGACATCATGTTTTGACTCTAGGTGTATTTTGAGGTATATTCTACTTTTTTGGCATAGTCTACTTGTCCCTCAGCTTATCTTAACAAAGTGGACTATTTTATGCTACATGCTGCTATATGGAAAAGAGGACAAATATAAAAATAAAGAAACTCCTGAGGGCAGTATACAATAGAAATGAAGCTCTGGGTAGGGCTCGGAGGATAGAACCATGCTACGAACACCTGACAAGAATAAGCTCAGGGGAACGGACGTAGCTCAAGTGGTCAAGCACCTGCTTCCTATGTACGAGGTCCTGGGTTCGATCCCCGGTACCTCCTAAAAACAAAACAAAAACAAACCAACTCTCATTGGGGAGCCGATGTAGCTCTGTGGTTGAGGTCCTGAGTTCAATTCCCAGTACCTCAAAAAAATAAAAATAAATAAACGCAGATATTTTGGCACAACCAGTTCCAAGTAATTTTATTATCATGGAAATAGTGAAACATAGTTTCTAAAGCAACCATTTGTGCATTTCTTAAGCGCTACATCAAACCAACCCTAAATCACATGCACAAAGTGACCTTTTCCACTTTCAAAGGCAGAGACAGCATGACTCATTCTCTCTGCTCCTCTCATCCTCATCCCATATTTACTCTTGCAAAGATGAAGTCTTATACAAAACCTACTGGACCCGAGTGCACAAATTATTCACTTAGTTTCTCACACTGGCCTTCCCATCTCCTGATTTAAATGTTGTTTTATAGTGCACAAGTATTATAAATGGGTAATGGTAATGTGATGTTGATATATTCTGCATCGAAATGTAGTTAAAGCAGCTTGACTCTAAAGAAACTTAAGTCTACTTAGCTATGTGTAATTAATGTAAATCCCTATCAAGTATAAAATTAGATTTACAGATCCACAGGTTCACAACACCTTGGTTCCCATCATCATCAGTGAGAATGTATAAGGCATCCATAAAACTCTCAGAGGCAACATAAGATGCAGCAGCATTGAGCATTCTAGAAACAAACCTTTGCAATGGGGATCCCACAGATGGTTGCACAAGCCCTCTTAATTAGCATATTATTGACCCAATAATGGCATCATCCAAGTGATTTGTTTTATATTCCAGTCCACGCAACTGGCATGGATATGCTGCTTAAGGACCACAATAATAGCCTTTATGAAAATACACACAGCGTATGTCTAGTAGCAAATTTATAGACTGAAAAGGCCCTGTGGTTTTCTTTATTTTCTTTCTTTCAGCAAATAAGGGAAATGAATAAATATCCAAAACTTGAACAATTATTAAAGTTCAGCAAGGGTTTTATCTCATTCACAAAGGAGTTTGTATCAACAAACTCCTAAAAGTTTAAAATCTTTTAACCTCTCTTTTCAAAATGAGTTATCATTTCATCCTTGGTAAAGATCCTTAGCCAAGTTCATCGGTAAGTAATGAGCCATTAAAAATGTAAAATGCTTGTTGGTAATGCTGAAAGTTCCCTAATAAATTTGCTACTAAAAGGCAATGAGTAAGATGTGTATACTGAAAGAATTGAACAAGGCTATGGTTTGCAGAAAATATAAGAAGCCCAAAGAACAGAGATATTTACCATTGCCCAATTTGGAGCATTTTAAAGAAATTTTCAGCTAAAGAAGTCAGAGCAAAGCAAAGTATCTGTGCTGAAGACAGCTACATGCTTTCCATATTATGCATAAGTAAATTTCTACAATGAAATATTATAGCATTTCAAATTATTTCATTTTTATTGCATTACAGGAAATTAAACTTTGACTTGAATGAATATCATCTTATGAAACTGAGCTGGGATTAAAGAAAACAATCCAAATATCCAATGTGGATTGTTTATAAATAAAGATCTTTTGTCAGATGATTCACTTAATTCCATTCATTCATTCACTCAATACTTCATCATTTTAGACAATTTAATTTAGAATCCATCTTACCTCCCTCTTTTGTGCCCTTTATGAATCATATCCTCTGGCAGGTACATGGGCTCAGATAAAGTTATTTTACTTCATTTGAGGACATTAATAAAGCAAACAGTGACAGTGCCATAAACAGAAATAGTGAATCAGGGGGAGAATCCCATTCAAAAAGCAATGCACAGGATTTCAGACCTAACTCACCTACTGCATCTTTGCTATTCCCATTAGCACTGTGCTAGATGCTGATGAGGGTGATTGTTAGTAGCGTGAGGCAACTACCCTCTTACAGCCAAGTTGGGAAGATAAACCCAAGTTAATCATGAAATTAGAAGCTCAAGGCAGAATGACTTTAAGTATCAAATAAATGATACCAAAAATAAATCTGGACAAGATTCAGTACAAAAGAGATGGATAAATGTAGCATAGAGAAGTGGAAAGAGCAGTAACTCTAGGGTCAGACAGTTTTGGGAGGGAGTCTTATTTTTACCATTTCATAACAGCAACATGATCTTAAGCCACTTGAAGTCAATAAGTTCCAATTTTCTTGTCTGTAAAATAGAAATCAACCTGCCCTCTAGACAAGGTTTGTATGATAGTGAAATAAGGTAATGTATGGGAAGGGCATGAATACAAGAGGCACCCCTTACATGGTAGCTATTACTATGGCTATTGTGATCCAACAGAAGCAGGAGTGGGGCAGTCAGTTCTAATGCAAAGGATATACTTAAGCTTGAGGGCATGAAGGACTTGCTTAGGACTTGGGATTCAAAAGTAGGAATCATTGAGAAGACTGGTTCACTAGAAATTTGTCTTAAAAATGTGCTAGAGCAGGAGCAGATGTGGCTCAAGAAGTTAAGCACTGACCTCCCACATGGGAAGTCCCAGGTTCAGTTCCTGGTCCCTCCTGAAAAAACAAACAACAAGCAAAACAAATGAAAAACCAACTCAGGGAAGCCAAGGTGGCTCAGTGATTGAGTGCTGGCTTCCCACATACAAGGTCTCAGGTTCAATCCCCGGCCCCTGGTACCTAAAAAAAAAAAAAAAAAAATGTGCTAGAGGGGAGTGGATGTAGCCCAAGTGGTTGAGCACCCACTTCCGATGTATGAGGTCCTGGGTTTGATCCCCGGTACCTCCTAAAAAAAAATTGTGCTAGAGAATTTTAAAGTATGTTGGAGAAATTACAGGGGACCTTGAGTGCCAGGAAGAAAAGTTCAAAGTATATTCTGGGGATGGTTGGGAACCATTGGAAAGTTTTAAATAGGGAAATTGTTTTAATTTTCTTAAAAATTGTTTTAAGTTTCTTATTCTGATAAATATGCAACCTGGATTGGAAGTGTGAGAGTAAAGAGTGATGGGTGAGAAGGAACAGAACTAACATTTATTGGCTTAGGTTTTAGACCATGGTCTGGGAGCCAATCTCTGATTCCAAATGGGGATCCCACAAAAGAAGAATCAATAAACCAATTACTCTTCCTCTTTGATGAAATGAAATGTGATAACATAAAAGAGCTTTTCAGACTTTTAAGGACTATACCATAGCAACCAAACTACCATCTTGAGAGAAAATCTATGATGCTGTTAGAAGCAAATTTCAGAATGCAAATTCTGTCTAGAGAATATTTTTGTCAGTATTAAAATACTATAAATATATTTTTCTGTTACATGTTGGTGTTTTCTATGTTCTTTTCTCCTTTTGTACTTGGGGTAAAACTCATAATGGAGAAGGCTCAGATGGTTCAGATATTAGGCAAAGTTACAACATAAAGCTCTCTATTCAAATCCATTTTCATTAAAGCCAGGTTGTCTTAAAATGAGAGCTATTTAAAACAAGTTCTTCTGTGAACATTTGAACATCTACATGGAAATATACAGGAGCCCCATAATCAATCTGCAAAGTTGTAGCCAAGAAATTCCACTTGCCTTTACAGTTGAGGAAGGGCCAGGGAAAGGTAATTTCATTTTGGCAAAGTCCTTGGTCTATTGAACTCTCCTCAGCTTCAGGAAAGCAATTTGCCAACTCCAAGGGAGTATGTAAGAGCAGCCACACTACTTCTACAGAGTTCCTCTACTGGATTCCACTGGATGTCAGTAAATAGCCCTGTAAATTAGAACACAAGAATTTTTCAAGACTTGGTTTTCTTTTCCAAAAGTATCTTCTCAACATGCTGTTCTTATAAGGGAAAATTATGCGAACCATGTGACTCCTGAAGAGTCAATTTGTGTTTCCAATTAATTTTCACAAAAATGTTAGGCTTAAAGCCTAATATTGGCCAACCCCTTTAAAAAGACCCACCGCAGTACCATTTAGTTTTCTTTCAACATCATCTTAATAAAATTTTCCATATTCTGGTTTACATGGAAGTGGACTGTTCCAAGAAAATATCCAAGCTATATATTTCTTATAGTATGGTTGAACTGTGACATTATATTCATTATTAGATTGTTGTCAAGTTTTATCACAGATGTTCTTGAATTGCTTGGCCAGGAGGAGTTTTCTGACCTGTAACTGATATATGTGGTTTTAAACTGATTAGACATTTCTTCTGTGAAAATAATAACATAAGATCCAAGAAACCATTAAGTCTTTAAAAAGATTTGAGTGGTATCACCAAGATGGCAGAGTAAGACAGTTCAGAGCTCTATCCTCCCACAAAATTTAAAACAACAAGCAAAAACAAGAATAGTCTTTTTCAGACCTCTGAAAACAGTTAAAGGTTGTAGTTAAAAAGCAAGGGCTGAAACAAGAAGAAAAAAAAAATCAACCTAAAAGTGGTAGGAAAACCTCATAGCACCATTGCTGGCCCTTCCCTTATCCCTTCCCCTGATCAGTGTAGAGATGGTCTATTTTCCCAGTGCAGGATCTTGGTCCCAGTTCTGGAGAGAGGAGAGTAATGCTTTTGAATATGCTAGGATATATGAATGTCTGTACCAATCATCTGGTAGCAGCCTAAAGGATTAAACTAGGGCACTTGTCACAGGTTTGTCATCCCAGAAATTGCACAACATGTCTAAGCAGCCCACAGGACTGCTAGTATGTTATATATATATAAATCAAATCACAGCTGCCCGAGACAAAGGATCATCAGCTTTAAGACATATAATATACCACATTAGACCAAGAAGAAAGAATGTTTCTTAAGGGAAAAGAAAACATCCAGATCTTGAAAACAGGAGCATTCCTAAGGCCACATGCAGTGCCCAGGAAAGGATGCATGTGCAGAAAAGACCAGAAGGACCCTATGGTTTTACCTTGCATGGTTGTTTACACCCATTTTAGGATGATTAGGCTCTGAAGGAGAACATTCAGGCCAAACTGCAAAGAATGGGAAAGGTGATTTCTCTTTTTCTTTTCTTTTTTGTTTCTTTTTTTTTTTCTTAGCTCCTGGCATGCAGGAAATCTTAGGTATAATGCTATCTCGATACAAGCTTAAGGATTACACACCTCATGACTAACATCTAAAAATAACACATTAAAATACTAAAATGTCCAATGTACAATAAAAGATTACATGCCATACTAAAACAAAAACAAACAATAAAAAAATAAAATAAAATAAAAAAACAGGAGAAAAATGACCCACTCAAACTAGCAAGTAAAAGCATTAGAAAGCATCAATGAAGAAGACCAGACATTGGACACAACAGAGACTTTTAAAAATTTGTTTTAAATATGCTCAAAGAGCTAAAGGAAAACATGGACAGAGAACTAAAGTAATCAGGAAAACAATATATGAACAAAAACAATTTCAGTAAAGAGCTATAAATCATAAAAAGGAAACAAATAGAAATACTGGCACTGAAGACCACAGTAACTAAATTTTAAAAATTCCCAAGAGAGTTTCAACAGCAGATGAAGCTAACAGAAGAAAGAATCAGTGAACTTGAAGATAAAACAATTGAAATTACTCAATCTGAGAGCAGAAAGACAAAAAAAGAATGAAGAAAAGTGAACATAGCCAAAGATACCTGTGCTACACCATCAAGCATATCAATAAAGCATTATGGGAATACCTGAAGGAAAAGAGAGAAAGGGACATAGAAATATTGAAAGAAATAATGAATGAAAACTTCCCAAATTTAAAGAAAGACATGAATATACACATCCAAGAAGCTTAACAAACTCCAAACAGGATAAATCCAAATAGATCCACAGCATGACACATTACAATCAAATTGTTGAATGCCAAAATAAAAGGAGGGAACAGTGAAAGCTGCAAGACATATGTAACACATCATGCCCTGGTTAGATTAAGTGCCAATATTTCATATGAAAACATAGAGGCAAGAAGACAGTGAGATGACATGTTTAAAGTACTGAAAGAAAAAAAATTATCAACCAAGATTTCTATATCCAGCAAAACTGTCAGTGTGAGATGAAGACATTCCCAGGGAAACAGAAGCTAAGGGAATTAGACTTACTAACTAGACTAGGCCTTTGAGAACTACTAAAGGGAGTTTTTTAGGTTGAAAGGGAAACCTGCTAGATAGTAGATTGAAGGCACATGAAGGACTATATATCTATGAGAAAGGTAACTAGATGGGAAAATATAAATGCTAGCATTTACTTCTTATAGGATATAAAATATAAATAGATAAAAAGTTATGATAAATATATGGTTTGGGACACAAAATACATAAAGATAAAATTTGTGAAAAGAAGAACACAAACGTGGGGGGACAGAGGGTATAGAGACATAGTTGGTATATGCTATTATTATTGAATAGTAATAAAAGACTTGAGAAAATAAAAGGTATAAGAAAAAAAAAGCAAAATTTGGTTACTCCTTTGGTTACTGTGTGCACAGAATATTTTTTCCATCCTTTCATTTTCAACCTACTTATGTCTTTGACTTTAAGGTGAGTCTCTTGTAAACAACATATAATTGAGTCTTTTTAAAAATACATTCTGCCAATCTCTGCCTGTTGACTGTAGAGTTTAATCCATTTACATTTAAAGTAACTATGCATTATGTAGGACTTTCTTCTGCCATTTTGCTCTTTAATCTTTGTAACTCTTTTACTTTTTTTGTCCCTCAATTCTTCCATTAATGCCTACTTTCATATTTATTTGATTATTTGTAGCAAGCCATTTTGTGTCCCTTCTCATTTCCTTCTGTGTATATTTTTCAGATATTTTCTTTGTGGTTACCATGTGGCTTAAATTTAACATCCTAAATCTATAAAAGGCAGATTTTATTTGATACAATCTCTAGTAACTTGTACCCCAGACAATCATGTTCTTAATCTTAATGCATTCCTGTGGGTGTAAATAGGATCTTTTGATGAAGTTACTTCAGTTAATATATAGCCCAACTGAATCAGGAAGGGTCATAATCCTATCACTGGAAACCTGGTAGAGAAGTCCACATAGAGAGAAGCCATGGGGAGTAGCCAGAAGCTTGAAGTCAGTGAACCTGGAAGAGAATGAAGACACTGCCATTTGCATTGCCATGTGACAGAAAAGCCATGGAACCTCAAAGATTATTGGCTAGCAAGAAGATACCAACCCCAAGAGGAAGCAAGCCTTCTAGCCTTTGAAACTGAACCAATAAATTCCCATGTTTAATCCAACCCATTGTATGGTATTTGCTTTAGCAGTGAGGAAACTAAAATACCAACTGAACTTCAATAGCATATAGAAAGTATGTTCCTACACCCTTCTGTTCTCCCACCTTTTTTGTGTACTTATTACAAATTATATCTTTTTTCAATGTGTGTCCAAAACCATAGATGTATCCTTAATTTTTATGTATTTGCATTTTAGAACCTATAAGAAGTAAAAATCAGAGTTACACACCAAAAATAAAATACATTAGTATTGGTGTTTATAATTACCCATGTGGTTACCTTTACCAGAGATCTTTATTTCTTTTTGCTCTGATCTACTGTCTCATGTTCTTTCCTTTCAATGTGAATAACTCCCTTTTAGAATTGCTTGTAGGGCAGGCCTAGTGGTGACTTATTCCCTCAGCTTTTGTTTATCAGGGAATATTTTAGTCTTTCCCTCATTTTTTAAAGAAAGTCTTGCTGGATATATAATTTTTGGTTGGCAATTATTTTCTTTCAGCACTTTAAATATTTCTTCCCATTACTTCTTTCCTTCATGTTTTATGATGAGAAATCATCACTTATCCTTATTGGGTTTCCCTTATATATGACACTTTGCTTTCCTCTTGCAACTTTAAAAATTCTCTTTGACTTTAGCATTTGGCAGTTTTATTATAACGTGTCTGGTGTAGTTCTCTTTAAGTTTATACTGTTTGGCATTTGTTGGGCTCGTGAATGTACACGTTCAAGTCTTTTGTTAAATTTGGGAAGTGTAGCAGTTTGATATTATTTATGAATTCCAAAAAGAAGGATTATGTTTGTAAACTGGTCTCTTCCTCTGGCATAATCCCCTTTGATTGTATTAGATTCAGCTGAGATGTCTTTGATTAAATTATGTTAAGATTAGGGCTTTGATTTGATCACATCAGTAGGGTATAGCTCAGTTTAAGTCCCTGCCCTCTTGGTAGGCTATATAAATGGGACACTCATTCAAGAAGACACACAGCAGAAGACACAGAAGAAGAGAGACCTTTGTCAGATTTGATCCTGGAGCCCTGGGGAGAGATGAGGCAATCGCCTGATAGTTTACACCCGAACTTGTGAAGAGAACAGAGCAGCTGAGAAGCCCTGAGAGAGGAGCCCTATGCCAGCCTACAGCTGAGATCAGAAGAAGCTGGGCCTATGGAGCCTTAAGAGGAAGAAGGAAGTAGAGACCAGGAGAGATCACCCACCATCTTGCTTCAACATGTGACAACTGACTTTGGTGAGAAAGGAACCCTGGACTCTTTAGGGGCTTGTAACTATAAACTTTTACCACAAATAAATACCCTTTATAAAAGCCAAGAGATTTCTGGTCCTTTGCATTAGCACCCCTTTGGCTGACTAATACAGGAAGTTTCCTTTCATTATTTCTTTGAATATTGCTTTTGCCCATTTTTCTCTCTGGGTATGCTCCCTTGTGAGGCTCCCATAATGTATATATTGGTGTGCTTGATGATCTCCCGTGGGTCTCTTAGGCTCTGTTCACTTTTCTTCATTCTTTTTCATTTCTACTCCACAGCCTGAATCATTTCAATAGTCTCATCTTCAAGTTTACTGATTCTTTCTTCTGCCAGCTCCAATCTGCTGTTGAAACCCACTAGGGAATTTTTTTGTTTCAGTTATTGTGGTCTTCAACTCCATTATTTATGAGCCGTTTCTTTTTATAATTTCTATCCCTTTATTGAAATTTCATTTTGTTCATTTATCATTTTCCTGATATCCTCTAGTTATTTCTCTATATTTTCCTTTAGCTCTTTTTTAAAGTTTTTGCTATGTCCAAAGTCTGGTCGTCTTCTTTGAAGGTTTCTGAAGTTTTATCTTGTTTTTTGGCTGGGCTATCATTTCCTGTTTCTTTGTATTATTTTGTGATATTTGGTTTCATACTGTACATTTTAATATTTTATTGTGTTAACTCTGGAATTTGGTCCCTAAGTTGTCTGTTCCTTAAGATTTTTATCCACCTATGATATGAGAGAGATTTCTCTTATATATGAACTAACAAAAACAAACAAACCAATGCAAAAACACCTTGCACGGTCTTTACAAATTAGCTCTGTGTTGGCTGTTGCTCTTCTTCAGAATTTAGCTCTCCTACCAAGAAGATCAAACTGAACTGGAAGCACAGGGTCCTCTCCATCTTTTCTGAACATGTGTTCTGTTCTGGGCATGTGCTTTTAGGCTTTGGAATTAACCCATTTACAAGATTTGAATTTTCCCCTCTCCTCTCTATGAAATAAACTTTTACTTCTTCTCAGACACTTCACTGTATGTCTTGAAGCCAATAATCCTTTGCCCTAACCCACTTAAATTTGATTGTTTCTTACACTGCTTCAGTAGTACACAAGCTGCTTCTGCATTCAGGGCAAGTTCTGGGATGGTGATTCAGAGACAGATATCTTAGTTTAGTCTATTAGATTGCTACCAGATATATTGGCACCAACATACAGGCAACCTAGTATGAGCATAGGAGTTTCTCTGCTTACTGTGAAACAAGGCTAGGAACAGAATGCAGGACAGCTCCATACCACATCAGGGATGGGATGGGAGATGGACCAGCAAGGATGCCATAAGCTTCTCCTACCATTTTAAAGTTGAATTTTCTTGATTTGGTGCACATCCATTTACTGAAACCCTTTAACTGTTTTCTGGAGCTCTGTGGAAGATGGTTCTTCTAGTTATTCCAAGTTGTTCAAAAATACTATGGGAAAACAATTCCCTGGAATATCTTGGTTGACCAGAAAAAAATCTATGGTCAATTGAATTTTGAAAATGGTGCCAAGTCCATTCAATTGGGAAAGAACAGTCTTATTCTAGAAAAGGTAGAAGACCTTAACAGACCAATTACAACTTAAGAGATTGAATCAGTGATCAGAAGCCTCCCAATAAAGAAAAGCCCAGGACCAGATGGCTTCACAGGTGAATTCTACCAATCATTCCAAGAAGAATTAATACCAATCCTGCTCAGACTCTTACAAAAAAATTGAAGAGAATGGAACACTACCTAACACATTCCATGAGTCCAGCTTCACCCTAATTTCAAAGCCAGATAAAGGTATTACAAGAAAAGAAAATAACAGTCCAACTTATCTTATAAATATAGACGTAAGAATCCTCAACAAAATACTTGAAAATTAAATCCAACAGCACTTAAAAGAATTACACATCATGATCAAGTGGCTTTTATTCTAGGTATGCAAGGGTGGTTTCACATAAGAAAATCAGTTAATGAAATACACCACATTAACAAAACTAAGTGGAAAAAACACATGATCATCTCAATTGTTGCAGAAAAGGCATTAGACAAGATCTAGCATCCTATCTTGATTTAAAAAATACTTAGAAAAATAGGTATAAAAGGAAACTTCCTCAACTTAATAAAGGGCATAAATGAAAATTCCACTACTAACATGATACATGAAAGCTTTCCCTCTAAGATCTGGAACAAGACAAGGATGCCCACTGTCACCACTGTTATTCAACATTATACTGGAAGTTCTGGCCAGAGCAGCTAGGCAAGAAAAAGAAATAAAAGATATCTAAACTGGAAAGGAAGAAGTAACACTTTCACTTTTTGTAGACTACCTGACTCTATACATAGAAAGTCTCTAAAAATCTACAACAAAAATTCTAGAGCTAATAAATTCAGCAAAGTGACAGGATACAATATTGTTGCAGTTGGGCAGTTTAATGTAATTATGAATTCCAAAAATATAATTGGATCATGCTTGTAAACTGATCTGTTAATCTGGGCATGATTAAGTTACGATTAGTGAGTTGACTGGGCCACGTCAGAAGGGCATTGAACCCCACCCCTTTGGTGGGTGGGGAATTGAAAATAAAAGGCAAGGCAAAGAACAGCGTTGAAGCCGTTTTTTGAGAAGCAGTTTTGATGTTGCAAAGAAGGCCCCAGGAGAAGAGAAGTGAGCCATTTGCCTGATCGTCTACAGCTGACCTCGTGGGAAACAGGAGCTAAGCTCAGAGAGAAATGCAGCCCCGGGAAGAGAGGACCCCAAGAAGCCTGAGCCCTGGCAAACACCGGCAGCTGTCTTGCTCTAACACATGGCAATGGACTGTGGTGAGAGAAGAAACTAACACTTTATGGCCTGGTATCTGTGGACTTCTACCCCAAATAAGTACACTTTATAAAGACCAACCCATTTTTGGTATTTCACATTAGCACCCCTTTGGCTGACTAATACAAATATTAAC
Organism: Tolypeutes matacus; assembly: GCA_026826555.1. NCBI lineage: Eukaryota > Metazoa > Chordata > Mammalia > Cingulata > Chlamyphoridae > Tolypeutes > Tolypeutes matacus. The sequence continues at coordinate 21,561,914 of JAKSZT010038599.1, read as the reverse complement.
ATATAAAAAATCAGTAGTCTTTCTACTTACTAGTAATCTGAGGAGGAAATCAAGAAAAAAAATCCATTTACAATAACAACTAAAAGGATCAATATCTAGGAATAATTTTAACCAAAGATTTAAAGGACTTATAAACAGAAAACTACAAAACATTGCTAAAAGAAATCAAAGAAGACCTAAATAAATGGAAGGACATTCTGTGTTCATGGATTGGAAAACTAAATATCATAAAGATGTCAGTTCTGCCCAAAATGATTTACAGGTTCAATGCAATTCCAAACAAAAATCCAATAGCCTACTCTGCAGAAATTATCGAAGGGAAAGTTGCCCTGAATAGTGAAAAACATCTTGAAAAAGAAGAATGAATTTGCAGACTCATACTTCCTGACTTTAAAACTTATTATAAAGCTAAAGTAGTCAAAATTTAGCATGGCACTGGCACAAGGATAGATATATTGACTAATGGAATCAAACTGAGAGTTCAGAAATAAACTTTCATATCTATGGCCAATTGGATTTTTTTTTTTTTTCCACATGAAATGTTTTTTTTTTTAACTGTATAGAGTTGTGTAACCATGACCACAATCAATTTTATAACATTTTCAGAGCCCCTCCCCAAAACTCCACACTTATTAAGTAGTCACTCCCCATTTCTTCCCAACATCCCCAGCCCCTGGCAGCCACTAATCTACTTTCTGTCTCTATGGATGTGCCTCTTCTGGCCATGTCAAATAAATGCAATCATAAAAGATGTGGCCTTTTCTATGTGGCTTCTTTTATTCAGCATGTCTTCCAGGTTCATCCATGTTGTAGCATGTATCAGTACTCACCCCTTTTTATGGCTGAATAATAATCCTTTCTATGGCTATACCACAGCTCGCTTATTCATTCACCTGTTGACAGACAGTTGGGTTTTTCCAATTTTTGGCTATCTGTATTTCTACTTTTTGGCTACCTGTAAATACATGTAAATGTATTCCTACTACTTTCTCAAAAAATAAGATATAAACTTAAAAGGTAACCAAAGTCACGTCCTCAAAGAGGCCTTCCTTGGCCTCCCAACCTGGAATAGGCCTGCCCGTCACTCTGCATATCACCCTACCCGCCTTTCTTGTTTGCTCTCTCCCTCCTCTCACCAGTACATAAGTTCTGGGAGAGCAGGGGCTGTGTCTGGCTTGCTCACCACCCCATCATACAGAACCATGCCAGGCGCAGGGCGGGGGCTCAATGAATATTTTTGAATTAACACATACTATTTTTATCCTGATTTTACTGAAGAAGAAATGCAAGAAGAGAAGTTAAGTTATTGGCTCAAAGTCATATTGATGGAGTTTGGATTTGAATCCAGCTACTCCAACTCCATTATCCATTTCACATTCTTAAGCAGTATACCCTTGACCCCTAATTAGGGCTAGGGTAGGCCTGGGCATCTGTAGTTTAAAAAGCTCCACAGCTGATTCTGATGCAGGGTGAGGCCTGAAGAATTACTACTCTAGGTGGAATAACTATAAAATGAAGAATTTTAGTTGTAATTTAGGAATTATTAAAAATTAAGAATTAAGAAATATGAAATTGTTGTGTCTGGATGCCTGGAAGCCTGGAAGGTGCTGGGAGTTGCAGAGGCTGCACAAGCATTGCTTGGGCTAAGGAGGCGTACTTGGAGGTCCTCCTCCGAGAACAGGATGATGCTAGATAGATCTTTCTTCAGCTGCCTGGCCACATTCTTCCACTTCGACCCTGCCCCGCTGTCTGTTTCATCAACATCAAAGGATTCCTGGGAAATCCACGCTGTACCTCCATCTGAATTGTTGTATGCCCACTTTTCATCACCTGCCAATGCCACAAACTTAGTATTGGATGGTAGACACAGGAAGTAATCATTATCATCCACTATGGTGCCATCCTCTGCCAGGACAAGGGTAACTGGTGCCAGGGTCTTATCAATCGCCAGAATGTCACAGGCCTTGCTCCTCAGCTCCTCCAGGCAGGAGGCCGCCACACCATGCTGTTCCCGGCTGCAGTTGCCGCGCAGCAGACATGGCTTCAGAGCCCGGACTTCACCAGGTTCGGGAGCCCCTGCGTCCCGGGTAACCTCCATGGGCTTCCAGGTGCGACCCGACCGACTCCGGGAGGCCGGGAGAGCTGGGCCCAATTGGATTTTGACAAGGCTGCCAAGTCCACTCAGTCAGGAAAGAATAGTCTCTTCAATAATTGGTGCTGGGAGAATTAGTTATGCAAAAGAATGAAAGAAGACCCCTGTCTTACACTATATACAAAAATTAACTCAAGATTGAGCAATGACCTAATATAAGAACCAGGAATATAAAAATCCCAGAAGAAAATGAGGACAGCATCTTCAGGATCTTGTGGTAAGCAGTGGTTTCTTGGGCTTGACACCCGAAGCACGATCAATATAAAAAATTAAAAAAAAAAAAAAAATAGAGAAACAGGACTCCTTCAAAATTAAAATTTTTGTGCATCAAAGACTTTGTCACAAAAATGAAAAGACAACCTACTAATGGGAGAAAATATTTGGGAACCACATATATGATAATGGTTTACTATGCAGACTGTAGAAAGAAATCCTACAACTTATCAATAAAAAGACAAACAACCCAACTAAAAAATGGAAAAGTCTTGAATAGACATTTCTCCAGAGGATATACAAATGGTTACAAAGCACATGAAAAGCATCACATCACTAATTTTTAGGGAAATGCAAATCAAATTCACAATGAAATATCATTTCACACCCACTAGAATGGCTACTATTTTTAAAAAAAACAACAGAAAATTACAAGTGTTGGAGAGGATTTGAAGATGTAGGAACACTTGCTCATTGCTGGTGGGAATGTGAAATGGTACAGCCACTGTAGGAAGCAGTTCGGCAGTTCCTCAGGAAGCTAAGTATAGAACTGCCATATGACCCAATAATCCTACTACTAGGTATATAGCCAAAAGAATTGAAAGCAGGGACCTGAACAGATATTTGCACACCCATGTTCATAGTGACATTATTCACAATTGCCAGAAGATAGAAGTAACCCAAGTGTCCATCAACTGATGAATGGATAAACAAAATGTGGTGTACATATGTATGTACCAATGGAATATTATTCAGCCATAAATAGAATGAAGTCCTGATGCATACAACAACCTTGAGGGCATTATGCTGAATGAAATAAGCCGGACACAAAAGGACAAATGTTGTGTAATCTCACTGATGGGAACTAATTATAACAAGCAAACTCTCGGAGTTAGAATCTAGGATACAAGTTACCATGGGTTGGATTGTGGGTAGAGAATGAGGAGTTGATGCTTAATTTGTACTGAATTTCTATTTAGGTTGTTGTAAAATTTTGGAATTGGGTGGGGATCATGGTAGCAGATTATTGTGTGTGTAACAGCACTGAATTATATATAAGAATGTGGTTAAAAGGGAAAATTTTAGGAAATATATGTTGCTAGAATAAAAACTAAAAGATAAAACATAGGACTGTGTGGCAGTGAACCGATGTAGATGATCTACTGTAGATAATAGTACAAGTAAAGGAAAGTTCTTTCATGAATTATAGCAAATGTATGACACTAATACAAGGTGTTAATGATGGTGTGGTATATGGGGTAAAATATATCTAATGTAATCTATGGGGTATAGTTAATGGTACTATTTTAACATTTTCTTATCAATTGTAACAAAGTTACCACACTGATGCAAAGTGTCAACTATTTTGGGTATATGGGAATGCTGTATTTTTTACATGATTTTTCTGTAATCCTACAACTTCTCTAGTTAAAAAAAATAAAAGATAAAAGCAAAATGAGATATCATTTTACACCCACTAGAATGGCTCCTATTTAAAAGAATGAAAATTACAAATGTTGGAGAGGATGTAGAGAAAAATAGGAACCTTCATCCATTATTGCTGGGAATGTAAAATGGTGCAGCTACTGTGGAAAGCAATTTGGCGGTTGCTCAGAAAGTTAAGTATAGAATGGCCATATGCCTCAGCAATCCCATTTTTAGGTATATACCCAAAATATTTGAAAGCAGGGACTCAAACACATATTTGTACACTAGTGTTCCTAGCAGCATTATTCACAATAGCCAAAAGGTGGAAGCCTCCAAATGTCCTTTAACAGCTGAATATCTGGATAAATAAAATGTGTTCTATACATACAATTAATCTTAAAAAGTAATGACATTCTGATATATGCTACAATATGGATGAAACTTGAAGAAATCATGTTTAGTGAAACAAGTCATCCACAAAAGAACAGATATGTATGATCCCACTTATATGTAATAGCTGGTATATGCAAATTCATAAAGACAGAAAGTAGAGCACTGGTTACCAGAGGCAGAGGGTAGAAAGGGGAAAGGGTATGTTAATGCATAATGGGTTAACACTGGGGTGATGGAAAACTTCAGTAACAGATGATGGTACTATTAGTACAACATTGTGACTGTAACTAATCATACTGAATTTGTATGTTTGGGAGTGGTTAAGATGGGAAATTTTATATTGTGTATCTATTGTTGCAATTTAAAAAAGAGAAAAACTAAAGAGAAAATGGCAATTAAATACAATACCTGATCCTGGACTGGATCTAATAATGGAGGAGAAAATAACTAAAAGGATAATTGAAAAAATTTGGAATATAGACTGTCTTCTTTATATCAGTGATATATTTTTTGAACTTCATAATTGTACTTTCATTTGGTTATGTATTAGTCAGCCAAAGGGGTGCTGATGCAAAATACCAGAAATCTGCTGGCTCTTATAAAGGGTATTTATTTGGGGTAGAAGCTTACAGTTACCAGGCCATAAAGCATAAGTTACTTCCCTCACCAAAGTCTATGGCCATGTGTTGGAGCAAGATGGCTGCCGACATCTGCCAGGGTTCAGGCTTCCTGGGTTCCTCTTTTACCGGGGCTTGTCTCTCTCCACAAGGCCAGCTGTAGACTATCAGGCGAACAGCTCGTCTCTTTTCCCGGGGCTGTCTCTCCTTCCTCACGACCAAGCTCTTCTATGTGTTTACTTCCCTGGGCTCCAGCACTGAAACCCCAAACTTCCTTCTCCTCAGTGCACTTTCTCTGTGAATTCCCACCCACCAAGGGGGCGGGCACTCAATGTCCTACTGACATGGCCCAATCAAAACCTTAATCATTATTTAATTAAGTAAAAGTAAAACCTCTGAATCTAATACACTCTAATATACCCAGAGGAAAAGATGAGTTTACAAACATAATCCAATATTTCTTTTTGGAATTCATCAATAATATCAAACTGCTACACATAAGTGAATATCCATCTTCTTAGGAAATATACATGGGAGTATTAAATGGAAAAGGAACATGAAGTATGTAACCTACTCTCAAATGTTTAGAAAATATATATATATATATACAGACAGATAGATAGTTAAAATGATATAACAATGTGGCAAAATGTTAAAAATTTGTAAATCTGTTTATCTGGGTAGGATTTATATTGGAGTTCTCTGTATTATTGTTGTATTACCTATACAACTTTCCCATACTTTGGAAATTAATTTTAAATGAAATTATTTTTTAAATAGAAGATAAAGTTTGGAGGCTGGGAAAAGCTTTGCTTCTACATGCACTTATGCTTAGAGGATGTTTCATATTGATTTGCTGTTTTCATTGGTTACACAAAATGTTCTTTTAAACTTGGCAAGTGGTTGCTGATGGGCGACACAAATGTCTCTATAATTTTCTGTTGGGTTCAGTTTCATTAAATGACACAAATGCTAGCTTGAGGGGAAACTGCCTGTTTTACTCTCAAATCTGACTGTAAATTCAGAATCAAGCTTCCAATTCACATTACTGCTTAAACAAATTTTTAAATGCCAACCAAGAGTTTACTTAAATTCTGTGCTTCTATGGGAAAATACAAGAACATCTTCAGCTTGAGGTGTATGATTTTATGTCTTTGTAATTTTGTATTATGAAAATTTTGTATTTTGAAAAAAATATTTGTTTAAAACTCCAAACATTATTATGAAATATAAATCATAGTAAATGAAAGTCACTTATGGGAAGCGGCTGTGGCTCAATCAGTGGGGCTCCCGTTTACCATGTGGGAGGCCTCGGGTTCGGTTCCCGGGGCCTCCTGGTGGGGGCGGGCCCGCCGGTGCGGCGTGGTTGGCTGACCCAGGGAGCACAGGCAGCAAGGGGGGGATAAATGAATAAATAAATAAAATCTTTAAAAAAAAAAAAAGAAAGTCACTTATAATCCAACTTCTCAGAAAATATCTCGCTTGCTATTTTTAAAAAAGATTTATTTATTTATTTATTCTACCCCCCCTTCCCATCCCCCCATTTTTTGCATTTGCTGTCTGCTCTTTGTGTGTTCTTCTGTGTCTGCTTGTTTTCTCTTTAGGCAGCACTGGGAACTGATCCTGGGACCACCCGGAGTGGGAGAAGCGTTCAATCTCTTGCACCACCTCAGCACCCTGGTCCTCTGCGTCTCTTATTGTCCCTCCTCTGTGTCTCTTTTTGTTGCGTCATTTTGCTCTGCCAGCTCTCCGTATGGGCCAGCACTCCTGCGCGGGCCAGCACTCCTGCGTGGAACAGCATTCCCGAACGGGCCAGCACTCCGCATGGGCCAGCTCTCCACTAGGGCCAACTTACGGTGTGGGCCAGCTTGCTCCCCATCAGGAGGCTCCAGGAAACAAACCCTGGACCTCTGTTTGGTAGATGGGAGCCCAATCGTTTGAGCCACATCCGTTTCCCATCTTGCTTGCTATTCGGGGAAATGTTTATCCATTTTTTCCTATATAATTACTAACATACATGTACATCTAATCTTTTTTTTTTTTTTTTTTTTAACGGTGGGAAAAATTTTTTATTTACCTCCCCCCGCCCCCCCATCTAATCTTTAAAATGTGATCACATCCTATGCCCACACTTCTACAATTTGCTTTTCTCTTCAACATCTTTTCTTGCTATTATATACAGACATAACTCTTTTTTGACAATTATATTTTATTTCTTTGTAGAGTGGTCCATAGTTTATTTGAACAGTTGTTTATTGATGGGTACTCACATGAGATCTGAAGTTTTTATTTATTTTTAATTTGCATACAGTAAAATTTACTTTTTTTTTTTTTTTAGGAGGTACCGGGGATTGAACTCGGGACCTCGTATTTGGGAAGCAGGCGCTCAACCACTGAGCTACACCCACTCCCCAAACTTCACTCTTTTTGCTGCAAAGGTCTATGAGTATTAAAGAGCAAATACAGCCACGTAACCACATCACTATCAAGATACAGAATTGTTCCATCACCCTAGAATCTCCTCATACTGCACCTTTGTAGTCACCCCATTTCCCCCATCCCTATCCTTGGTAATCACTGGTCTGTTTCTGTTCCTCTAATTTTGCCTTTTCTAGAATATTGTAAAAATGGAACCATACAGTATGTAGCCTTTTTAAGAAGGCTTCTTTCACTTAGCATAATGTGTTTGAGACTTATCCATGTTGTTGAATGTATCAATACTTCATTAATTTTTATCACTGGGTCATCTTCCATTGTGTGGAGGTACTGGTTTGTTTATACATTAGCTGAGGGACATTTGTGTGGTTTCTAGTTTTTGAAATTACTAATAAATCTGCAAAAATATTTACATTTCGGTTTTTGTGTGAACATAAACTTTAATTTCACTTGAGTAAATACTCAGGAGTGGGATTTCTGGGACATATGGTAAATGGGTGTTTAAATTGATAAGAAATGGCCAAATTGTTTCCAAAGCATCTGTACCATTTTATATTCCCACCTGCAATGTATGAGGGTTCCACTTCCTTATATTCTCACCAACACTTGATTTTGTCAGTTTTTTTAAACCCTTTTAATAGGTATATGGTGGTGTCTCATGTTTTTTAATTTGCATTTCCCAAGTGACTACTGATTTTGAGCATCTTCTCATGTGCTTATTTGCCATTCATTTATCTTCTTTGCCGAAATGTCTGTTAGATCTTTTGCCCATTTTTTTATTGGAGTTCTTTTCTTCTTATTAAATTTTTTAGAGTTCTTTAGGTTTTCTGGATAAAAGAAATTTCAGAAATTGCTTTCATACTTTTTTTCTTAGACTATGTTTGTATTTTCATCCTCTGAACTGTCTTTAAACAAAGCAGAAGTTTTAAATTTTGACATTATACAATTTATAATTTTAATAAATTATGGTTATGGTGTTATATCTAAGAAATCTTTGCCTAACCCAAAATCTCAAGATTTTCTCCTATCTTTTCTTCCAGAAGTTTTATAGTTTTTGTTCTTGTATTCAGGTGTGTGATCCATTTAGAGTTAATTTTCATATAAGTACAAGGTATGGATTGAGCTTCATTATTTATTTACTTACTTATGGATATTCAATAGTGTCAGTAACATTAGTTGAAAAGACTATCCTTTCTCCATCAAATTGCTTTTGCACATTTATCAAAATCAATTGATTGTGTATGTTGGATCTATTTCTGGACTCTCTGGTTCCAGAGACATAAATTTTAAAGGTCTACCATATCACTTCCCAATTCATCCCAAGAAAAGAAACTGCCAAGTCACGTTTAGACCATGCTCTTTCTTATAGCTTAATGAAGTCAAAGTGAAATCATTTTGTAGTTAAACTCAGGTCATAAAAACTTCTATTTTTTTATGGTAATGATCTCCAAAATGGAGTACACACATAAAATGATCCAAAGGGGCATTGAGGAAAGGATTAGAACTTCTATACTGCTGTCTGGGCCCTGGACTACTTGTTTACCTCATTCCCTTCTTGCATCTTTTGAAACAGTTTAACAGGCTATGGTACTAATCAGATTTAGACAGGGTAGGGAAACAAAGTTAATGTAAAAGAATGTGTGAACTCTTTGGTTTAGATAATTTTTTAAGAATTTTTCCAAAGATGAAGATTGGTGTTAAATTTTTCCAGATTCTTCCTAAAAGGGAAAGTGTAAAATTACAGAATGATTCCCTCTTATACATACTTACACACACACACACATTAGAAGAAAAAATTTATAGCTCAAAACATTTGATATATGTGTAAGCTGAAAATAATAAAATTCTTTCTCTTAGTAAAAGCTTGCCTTTCTTCTTGTATTATTCCTAACTATAATAATAGAAGCTTTCAACCAAGCAACAGAGCAGGGCTGTGGAGACACTCACAGATTAGATTTATAACACATGTCCCATTAAGCCATAAAAAGATGAGCTGCAGTTGGAACTAGGGGGCCAAAAGTACTGGATACTCACGGAGCTAAGCTGATATTCTCAAAACACACATACACAATATGGATGCTGCATTAATGTCTTCGTGCTACTAAGGACTGCCTTCTTCAAACTGCTTGGGCCCTTAGATAATCTAGACCAATGTGTGATTATTGAGGTGGTGACAGGAGAGAGGTAAAGCGGCACTGGAACTTTTTCCAGTAAAATCATTCCATGGGTCAGCTCAAATCCTCATTTGGAATGGTTGAAGGAAAAGGAAATGGCTGTAGACATTTAAAATAAACTTTTACTAAAATTACCAACAGTGATTGCTGAAAAATCATGGAATTTTTATTTTATTTTTTTATTTTTTGGCAGAAGTAATGTCCCAATTTGGTATTAATTAGTCAGTTTTCAAAACAGGTCAAACCAAAAGTCTTTAAAGGACTCATGGTATCTTAGGCTACCATTCAGTCATTCAACCATTTATCAATTATTTGTTGATTGCCTACTTTATGTTGTTTTTTTCCCTCAACAACCTCACCCATTCCATCCCTTTCTTTAGTATCTTCCTCCAAGTCAATCATGCCATTTTAAAATAGACCTTTAAGTCCTATGTGTTAACCTGTTACTTGGAACATATCAGATGAAAAGCCTTTTGGTTTTCAGTATTTGGTAGCCTGTTTGAGATGAATGAGAAAAGAAATTAGCCAGCCATGGCCTCTTTAGTGGACTTTGCCAGAGCCAGATTTAGCCCAGAATCCTTCATATTGGGAGGAGGTAAGTGAATCTTCATGTCTTACGTTTCCTCGTGATGGCTAGGCCTTACCATTAGGGTTTTAGAAATGCAGCCACAAGTTAATGAAAGCAGGCATCTTGCAAACAGAAGGTTTCCATTGACTGGTTATTTCCAGATGCCCAAGAACAAAGCTGCTGCTGCCTGGAGTTTACATTCCAAGCTAGCCTAAGATTCATTTGAATTACTGCTTCTCTAGAATTCTGGTTTGTCATCAGCAGGGATTCCCTCACCACTCCCAATCTCCCACCCAAACAGAGAGGGGTTCCTAGCATCAGGATGAAGATTTCCCTTGAATAATTAACCTCCCATGGCAAGGGTATGCCATAAGCAGTGGTGACATGCTTACACTAAACAGAGCTACCGCCCATCTTCAAGGTTCATACTGGAAATCTCCCAGATTAGCACTTGGAGTTGCATTTATTAATATTACATGTTATTCGAAAAGAGGTGCAAGGTAGTTTGTGGAGTAACAGACTATAAAAAGGTAATATCAGGGAAGCGGATGTGGCTCAATCGATTGGGCTCCTGTCTACCATATGGGAGGTCCCAGGTTCAATTCCCAGGGTCTTCTGGTGAAGGCAAGCTGGCTTGCACCTGCAGAGAGCTGATGGCCCGTGCCCAGAGAGCTGACAGCCTGTGCCCATGGAGAGCTGACAGCCTGTGCCCATGGTGAGCGGGTGCAGCAAAATGATGCAGCAAAGGGAGACAAGCAGACACAGAAGAATGCACAGCGAATGGATACAGAGAGCAGACAGCGAGCACAAGTGGTGGGGTGGGGGTGTGTGTGAATAAATAAAAAAAATAAATCTTAAAAAAAAAAAAAGTAATATCAGGGCAAAAAGAAAATTAGAATAGACAATAAAATGAGACTAAAGGGAATATAAAATCATTGAATATAATTATAAAAATCATGTAAATATCATAAGGACCTCTATAGTTGTTAGAGATTTGGCTTCTTAGCAGCCAAAACATAGAGGGAATTAAGATTAATTAGAATCTGGGATCATGGAGAAACACTACCTTCTAAAAGTAAGGACTAAGTCTCCTGGATACTTGGAACCTCCTATAGCCACACCAATATTTTTAAGACCAGGTTCACATGGGTCCAAGTTTCCCTTTCCCAAGCTGGTGTTCTGATTTTACCAAATGTAGTGCTGGAATTGAGAATTCATTGAATTGGGATCACAGCTGCAGATTTCAACTCCTCATCTCAGCAATACTCATCTTTTGGGAAGCAGATTCAAGTCAGAGAAATGAATAAAAGTAGAGATGTGAACTAGGAGTTCAAGATTAGATAATATCATAGGAAAGGATCTTCAGACCCAGGTATCCATGAGTCTAAATATTTATTGAGCTCTCTGTGCCCAAAGGTCTAAAGAAGATACAACCATCCATTTGTATCATAAATTAAATCACACACCTATGGCACACTAAAAAGGTTTAATGTAGATCTCCTTAGCCTTTTTGGATCATTTTCAAAAAGCCCTAGACTGGCAAAAGTCCTGCTTAATTTATAGATTTACATTGGTCCCATTCATTCATTTATTCAACAAATAATTCTCAAACTCCAACTATGTGCCAGACACTAGGGATAAAGCTGTGAATAAAAATGTCAATATCTCTAAACTCAAAGCAGTTTATAATTATTGTCATTGTTGTTACTGTTAAGAAGGAAAATTTTACCTCTGCTTGCATTTTTCTAGCTCACCAATCAGTCTCTTAAGCGTTATGTCATTAAATTACCCTGTGAGATAATTTGGCAGACATTAGTCCCCTTTTTACAGATCAGAAAAAAAGTTTAAACTTGCCTAAGTTTGAGCTGGGATTCAAAACCAAGTCTCCTGACACCAAGGTTTAATCTTTCTCTCTTATACCATTCTCTGTGACCTAATTAGGTATTTTCACTTTATTTTCTGACCTCCAAATTGCTAGGCGGAAAAAGACCATAGATCTGTATGGTCTATTGTGTGACCATACAGATACAGATAGAAAGATTTCTCAGAAAACCAAACAAATAGGGGGGAATAACCAGGTCACAGTTTATTTTAAGACTTGCTACCTGATTTACTGTCGGCCTCCACTGACCTTACGGGCCCTGGCCATGTGGGCTCAGGCATATTTTCAGGGCTGCTTCGTGGGTAGAGAATAACAAAAAGAAACTGTGTTAGTATTCCTTGTCACTTTTAATTTTAAAAATTCAGTCCCCCAGTAAGAGAAAATAACATTTTTAAATGTTTGTTCCTTTTGACATGCAGCTCTCAATAGTAGTTAACTTGCATTTGACATCCATTTGCAGTCCAACCTCTCTTCCCAACTGACCAGAGACAATATTTTTCATATTCCCAAAGCTTAAGAGAACAAGAAACAATAGTAGAAGGATTTCTGACAACAACACAAATCACTTGACTTCTCCAGTGGCATTAACCATCATGCTCTATATAGGTGGACCTGTGACCCCACCTCATTTTTCACACTGGGATACTGCCATCCAGTCATTGGAGTAGAATTGTCCCAGTAATGTTTTCCATCTGCTGACTTGGCACAAGTCATCACAGGGTGTCACCTGGGTTCTGTCTTCTGGTCTCCAGGGCCAAGGCTGGAGGCACTACAGAGAAACAACAACCATATTCATGTGTTAACACTGTTTACTTTATCTGAACAAAACAAGATTTGCTGAAGTATCTAAAAGAAGTTTACTGGGGGGAAAAAAAAAAAGTAGAATCATGAAGTCTAGTCAAAAAGTCTTGAAATGCTTTTCCCCACCATCTCTCTTCCTCTCCTCACCCCCACATCTTCAAATCCTGACAGATCTCAAATGTCACCTTCTCTAAGGAGTTTTTTCCCCACACCCTCACCCTCTGTGTGCCCCTGGAGAGCTTACTTCATACCACGCTGTATCACCATTATTTATTTGTACTTCCCTCTCTCCCGCCAGACTAAACTCTTCAAAAGAGAACAGGCACTGTATCTTTTAAACTTCCATGCTATTCCATACAGCTGAAGCTCAGGTAATGATTTGGGAGTTTAGAAAAAGTTAACAATCTGTTACTTGTAAATAAAGTCTATAGGAATAAAATATTTGAAAGTTGTTATAAAAATTAAGTAAAAGTATTTTCCCTTTATAAAAAGTTGGGAATAAGCAGTTTGGTATTTTGGGATTTAGGATGCTCTTTTAAAGACAATTTTAAAAAACCACTTTTATTGTTGAAAACAATAGGATATTTGAAACCATTAAAAATCATTTAAGGGAAGCGGCTGTGGCTCAATCAGTAGGGCTCCCGTTTACCATATGGGAGGCCTCAGTTTCGGTTCCCAGGGCCTCCTGGTGAAGGCAAGCCTGCCCCCATGGCGTGGTTAGCTGACCCAGCGAGCACAAGCAGCAAGGGGGGGATAAGTGAATAAATAAATAATAAAAAAATCTTAAAAAAAAAAAAAATCATTTAAAATTGGCCTCACTCATTTGACAGCTCCATTATCAATTAAGAGTTCATGCTTGTAATTCTAAAATGAGTTTCTTGCTTTAATTTAAATTTTCAAATGATTAGCAGTTCCTCATCTAAGAGATATATATCTTAGTCATGGTAGAAATTATTTATGAAAGAACATAAAACTTTTTCATTTTTTTGCATTTTAAACAAATCAATTTTATTGATCCATGTTAATAAAGCATAAAATTTATCCAAAGTATACAATCTATGGTATTTGGTATAATCACATACTTGTGCGTTCATCACTTCAATCATTATTAAAACATTTTCATTATTTCAATAATAATAATAAAAAACAGACAAACAAGAAAATTCCTCACCTCTCAATCTCTCTCTTTCCCCTGCTGTACACAGCTGCTATTTCTGGCTATTCTTGCACAATTATTTATTTGCTTATTAAGCAGTTTTAATGAGATATATTCACATACCATATGATCTATCCAAAGTGTATAATCAATGAATTTCTTTTTAGCTGTTAAAAAGTCCTTTATTGTAAAATTGTAAAATAAATAGAAAAATCGATTGAAAGAAATTACAAATTTTAAAAGACAGTGCAAGGCCAGGTTAGATTTAATATAATCAATTATAAAAAATAGATAGCATAGCATAGCAAACATTTATAAATGTAAATAATAATTCAAATATTTTAGAAATTAATTATAACAATTCTAATTTTTATATTACAGCTCTAACTGTTGGACATAATAATCTCTTAAGAATGAAATAAATTATTGGTTTAGTTATTTAATTTCCATTTAGGCCATAATTCTTTCTAGATAATCAAATTCCTATTTGGGAATTCTTCACATCTTATTGGAATGAATTATAGCAGATAACAATTTGCCAACTCATAATTTTATGAGGCAGAAAAACTTAAAATTTTGTTCATTAGTAGTCATGCTAAATCATTATTGATCCAGATATATTATTTTAATTAAAGAGTATGAATAAGAAAGGGTTAAAGAAAAATGAAGTATCCAGAAATATATCTCTTCTCCAGCCCTCCTCAAGTAAAAGCAAGTGTTTATTTTGTATGAAAAAAATTACAGAATACTGATCACAGGAACAATTTGCCAGTTGCACTAATTATTGTTCATATACTGTAATGTTGTTATTTTACATTTATCTGGTCTACTCAAGCTCTTTTTTTTTTTTTTTTGGTTACTATTTGCATGGAATTCCTTTTTCCAACCTTGCACTTTTAACCTGGTTGTGTCTTGACATCTGAGGTGGGTCTCTGGTAGACAACATATAGGTGGCTCATACTTTTTTATCCATTCTATCAGTCTATGTCATTAGATTGGGAAGTTCAATCCATTAACATTCAGTGTTATTATGGTAAAGGCATTACTTCATCCATTTTGTACTTCAGCTTTCTTGTCATATCAATCTATTGTCTGTCTTCTTATCCTTTAGTTTACCCTTCCTAATAATCTACATTTCTAAAGTCTTCTCCAAATCTCTCACACTTGCTTTTTCTTTCAGGCTGCAGCACCCCCTTTAGTATCTCTTGCAAATCTGGTCATTTAGTTTGTCTGTGAAGACTCTGAACTCACCATCATTTTTGAAGGACAGCGTGTTGGATACAGAATTCTTGGCAGGAATTTTTTTAAATACATCATACCACTGTTTCTCTCCTTCATGGTTTCTGGTGAGAGGTCAGCATCCCTTGTATGTGATGCTTTGCTTTTTTCTTACTGCTTTCAGAATCCTCTCTTTATCTCTGATATTTGTCATTCTGAATAGTAGGCTGGATTTGTTTTGTTTAGCATGCATTGTTCTTGGATATTGATATTTATGTCCTTCATAAGCATTGGGAAGTTTTCGGTCATTATTTCCTCAAATATTGTTTCTGCCCCTTTTCCATTCTCTTCCTTCTGGGACACCAATAATACAAATATTTGTGTGTTTCGCATTGTCATTCAATTCCCTGGGACTCAGTTCCATTTTTTCCATTCTCTTCTCTTTCTGTTTTCCTGTCTTTTCCAGTTCAGATTTTCTGTCTTCGAAATCACTAATTCTATTTTCAAGCAATTCAAATCTGTTCTTATGTGACTCTAATGTATTTTTTTTTTTTTTTTTTTTAGATAAGCCAGTAATTTATTAAGGTCGGGAGGGAAGAGAAATGGGAGAAAATAACAGATCATGTAGATCTACTTCCAGGTAGAGAGGAAATTGCTGAAACGTAATAAGGTAGGCTGATTGACAGACTACAATTCCCCATTACATATTATAAATCCCCAGGTTTACTTGCATGTTGTTCCATGTGGAGGGGACAGCAAAGGTCAGAATAGGGGGTGAAGAAAGCAAGAGCACGGGGTAGAAAACAAGAATGGGGGAAAAGGCAAGAGCAGGGCCAGTTTTATTTCCTGCTTACTTTTTTTTTTTTTAATTTATTTATTTTTTATTGTGGGTAAAAATCAAAATTTTCACAATACATACCCATATTTGTAAAATGATATATTTTTGTAATCTAATGTATTTTTAATCTTATCTATCATGTCTTTCATTCCCATAAGGTCTGTTTCTTTTCTTTGTAGCCTTTTGAATTGTTCTTTATGCTTTCCCAGTGTCTTCTTAATATCCTTTATTTCTTTAGTCATAATTTCTTTAAATTCTTTGAAGTGACTTAGGAAAGTTGTGTGGTTATCACTGATTAATTGTATTAAATCCTGTATCTCTTCAGGATATTTGGTTTGTTCTTTTTGCTGGGTCACTCTTCCTGTTTCTAAGTATGGCTTGTAATTCTTTGTTGATGTCCATCTGAATATGTTGGTGAATTTACTCTGATGGCTATTTTCTCTCTCTTGCCTATTGTTTTATGTGTTTTTTTTCCACAGCTCTTCTTTGATATTTGGTCCAACTTATTCTCAGTCTTTAAAATTGCCCAGCTTAAGTTTTCAGAATCAGGCCAGGGACTCACTAGTGGAGTGCAGATTTTCTTCCAGTGGTGGGACACAGAAAGCAGGAAGTTTTTGTGTATGCAATTTCAAGACCATCCAGCAGATGGTGCTAGTCAATGCACCTTTCCATGAAGGTGTTTCAGTCTTGGCTTTCTTGTGCTCCCTGCACACCAAATTCTCATAAAGGGCAGATTTGGCTCTCCTCTGAGCAGTGACCAAGAGGCCTAGGCTCCATCTTCTTCAGTGCACGAATACTAAGGCCATCATGCTCTTCTGCCTCCTGTGGGCCATCCTAACTGCAGGAGAGGCTGGGAAACATGGGCCACACATGCATCCAGGAAGGAGAGGAAAGTATGCTGGAAAATAGCTATCTAGTCCCTGAGATGGATCTGAAATCACTAATCGGGAAACCCTCTTCCAGGCGTAGAGTAGTGGGAGTAGTCAGGGAGATACAAACACTACAGCTATTGGAACAGGAATTATCAGGATTTAGTGACTGACTGGTTGGGGAAATGGAAAGATAAAAGATGTGACAGGCTCCTAACCTGACCTTTTTAGGCTCTCTGAAAATTATTTCTAAAAAGCCACTTGGACAAGGCTCAGAGTGGTTTGTCTTTTGCAAAGTTGTTCTGAAACAGCGACATATTTACTCATAGGATGTTTAAAAACTGGCTTTTCACATCCTCTCTAGACCATATGAAAGTTTAGAGGGACCACTGTCTGTTTTGAAGGAGAATATGGCCTAATGTGAATTAAATTAGCAAGTACCATGCTGTTACAGGTACGTTAAAGACCCTGACAGTGAAGAAAAGTCATGAAATGATGCTAGTTTAGTGTGTGGGCACCAGAAGAACTATTGCCTATTCAAAAATAATTGTGAAAGAAAAGAATCAACCATGTCAAGCTGGTTGCCAGTGGTTTTAGCGTGGGAGGAGAAACTGCATTGCAATTCTTGGCTCTCCAGGGAGGTCAGGAAGGTCAGGAGCCCAGCATTGACCTTTGTATTTGGAATCTTTCATATTGACTCACCAGACTCTTGTAATTTGGGAGCCAAATAACAGAAATGTAGACGGAGGTCTGTGTGCCTGAACTTTAAACCTCTGGAGTAGCTTGTCTTTTATGATAATAATTAGCAGGGCTTGAGATCCAAAGCAGAGTAGTCACCAGTCACCAAAGACCTACCATATTAATCTAAATTAAGTCATGAGTGATCACTGGAGAACCCACCAGGAAGGTGGGAGCAGGCAGCTGAGTACTACAGCTGCATAACTTGGTATCTTTGCTAGTTTGGGAGTCTGTTTGGAGGTGACCTTTTATAAAAGTGGTATGTCTGATAGAATAAGGGAATTTCAGCAACATTGAAACAATCACAAGTTTATAACAGGCCAATGTTCTCCAACTCCTTCAAATCCCAGTGGAATGTTTACTCTTTATTTCTTCTCCTGATGATGAAGTAATAAATGTCCTTTTATAACCAGGCCAATAGTATTTTTCAAAATTAGGTAATATCTGCTTATGGTAGAAAACTATGATAAAAAATTTTAAAACAACTTTAATCCCATCACTTAGAAATAACCACTGTAAATATTTTTGGTATGTTTCTTTCAATTTGTAGGTATATGTGTACATGAATATACATATACCCACACAAATAAAGTTTTATATACCAATGAACCTTTATATCATGAGTACTTCCCAAGTTACTAGTTTTCAGAACTTTGTTTTTGATAGCTGTATCAAGTTCTACAATCTATGATATTTATTTAAGCTTTTTCCTCTTTGGAGATATTTCCATTTTTTCCAGATTTTGAACATCCTCAAGCATAAATCTTTTTTCTTATCTCTTATTACTTCCTTAGGATAATGTCATAGGAGTGGAATTACTAGGTCAAAGGTTATAATCCTTTTGAAAGCTCCTCATGAATATGGTCACATCATATCTAAGGAAATTTGATGCAGTTGATTCCTATCATCAGAGTATGAGAGATTCTATCTGACCCAAACCACCGTCAGTATTGAATGTTGTTCTTTACTCATCGGGAGAAAACGGACATTTAACTGGGCTCTTACCTCCATAGCTTAATAGGCTGCTCTGCTTAATAACTGCCCAGATCTAGTCCAAACAGTATGAGAGGCCACTGCAACAAACCTTATTACGGCTGCCTTTAGTCTAAAGGTTAATGAGAGCATACACAGACAATCTAAGATGTACCCTGCCTGAACATATATATTGCATAGTTCTTAATGAGCAAGGTCAGCCTGGGAGGAGTTTTGTTATGTTTATATGTCCTAAGCATCCTCTGGGAGGGTTGTGTTTGGTCTCCAGGATTGATACACTGGGTCTCTTTCCCAGAAATGTCTATCTAGCAATAAAGGAAGCTCCAACCGTGAAAACTGTACATCATGGGCCCAGTCGAATTTTCTTGCTGACAAATAATTGATTGACTGCATATAAATCACTCTGACTTGAATGAGTCTGTCTACCCAGGCTGAATTGGGAGAAATCACCAGAAGGAAATTGGCTTCTGAAGTGTGAGAGCATTGGATTATTGCCATCAGGAGCAATGCTTGTCAGGAGCATTGCATTTTTGCCTTTTTTCAGAGCTCACATTATTTGGAGCAGTATTGGAGAGCTTTGAGATTTAGATCTTCCACTCTCTAGGATATACATCTTTGACTTCTTTCCTTTTCCATTTTAATAATCTACAAAAAATAGATTTATAATAGTTTGTTTTAGTTTATAATGTTTGGTTTATTCTGTAACAATATTAAAATTTCACCAACTTTTTCTTAAATTCTTAGCAATGTCACAGAAATTAATTTATTCAAAAATATGAGTGCCTGGCCATCTCATAGACCCTGGGCTTGGAGGAGTGAATAAAACAAACAAATCTCTGCCATCATGGAGCTTACATTCTAGTGTGGGAAAACAATAATCAAAAATATAGTATGAGGCATGGTGATCATTGCTGTGGAAAAAAACAGAGAAGGGAAAGGGAGGGCATGGAGTGGGGGGTGGGTGTGCTGTTTCACAGGATGATCAGGAAAAGTTTCCCTGAAAAGGGACATTTGAACAGACACCTAAAGGGAGCAAGGCAGTAAGTCTTTTGGCTATTTGGGGGAAATGGCATAACAGGTAGAAGGAATAGCGAATGCAAAGGCCCTAAGTTGCTGGCTTACTTGGCCTGATCCAGGGACCCCCAGGAGGCTGATGAGTGAGGAGTATTGGAGGAGAGGCCTCAGAGTTCAGGGCAGGTAGCCTTGTGGGCCTTCGGAGGGACTTTGGCTTTGGCTCTGAGTAAGAAGAGAGGTCATGGAGGGTTTTGAGCCAAGAAATAACACGATTGGACATAGATTTTCATTAGCAGCAGAGCCTCTTTGCCCACAGAAACAGGAGGAAAGGCAGAGCCCCTGGGTAGCTCTCTGCTTCTGGGGGAAGTAGGAAGCAAGGCCCTAGTCTGGGGGAGGAGGTGTCAGAGGGTTGAGGGTTGAGAGGGTATGAAGGTATGATGTAATCATCTGGGACAGTGGGAGAAGGAATGGACTAGAAAAATTCAGGAGTGTTAAGAATCGATATAGCTGTGAATGCCATTATTATCAGTAAATAAAGGTAAAGGGCCAGTTGCATAAATTTTATTTTTGAAATTGTATTCAGATTTTGCTTCAGCCAGCTGCCTCCCCAGCTCTCAACTAGCCTTGGCTAGTTTTCTTTGCCAGTCTTGTTACATTTCAACAGTAAGAGTTTGATTATAAGAACTAGAATCCTGGACTGATGGATCTGTAAAGGGCTTTAGAAATTATCTGATCCAACCCTTCATTTTAAAGGTAAGAAGGAAACCCACCTGTGAGATAAAGTGACCTGCCGGGGCATGTAAAGTCATGGGTTGTAGAGCTGATCTCAAATCCTTATTTCCTGATTTCCACCCTAGTGTTCTTTATTCTACAACAAGCAACTCTTTATCTTTCCCAAAAATTAATTTAAAAAGAAATTAATCTTAACTAATTTTGCATATTTTTAGGCCTATATTTAGATGGAATCTAAATGGCTTCACTTGAAAAGATAAAGCAACGCTGAGTCAAATACTTTTTTAAATTTTTATTTAGGTTTGAAAAACTAACATAGTACTTACTTTTTCATCTTTTATGCTAAATATAAATAGAAAACAGATACCACATCATCATAAAAAATTTGGTGAGTTACCTCACAGATTATTTCACATAGCATGTTTTGTTATTTAACTCATTTCTATTCATCCTCTCTCTCCTTCTTTTTCAATGTGATTTAAATGTTTTCCACATTTAAAAAATTTCCAGTGGGTAAAGGGTGGTCCATGTGGTGTCATTGCATAATCCCCCCACCCCATAATTGCCTTATTTTTAGGAAGCAGAAAATAGCCTATTGTGTTATAATCATCCAGTGGTGCCCACCCAAATATGATTATTATGGCAAGAACTTTTGCTTTTTCTCTTTTTTAGGGAAGGAAATAAGATCAGGAGGAAGGAGAATAAGATTTTGATCATTTTTGAATGTCTTGAAATATCATCTTGGGAAAGAATCATGGTTTTTCAGGTTTCCTAACAGATTAAAAAAAAAAAAAATCCACACAAACCCAATTAAAAACTAAATGTCTCCCCAAAATGAGAAATATAAGTTTTCCTTCACCTATCTTCCTAAATAGAACTTCTTACTCATCTCTAACGTGATTCATTTATTTTGTCTACAACAAAGAAGATATGTTCACTCATGGCTAAAGAGTTCAGACTTTTAGCTAGATAACAATTTTGTACTGTGAAGCATTTTAGTTTTGAAAATCTACTTTAGTTTTGAAAGTATACATTGGAGACTTGTTAAAGAGTTTTTAAACTTCGTATTATAGGAGTATGGAGTTTGTCAGGTTTTTCTTCGTCTGTTTGGACCACTGAAAACTGAAAATGCTAGTGCAGGACAGATACTATTTTCTTGCTTCCTGCCCCTGTATGATCCAGGGGTGGTAACCAAAAAAGCCAAATGGGTGACATCAGATTTATTTCCGTGGAAACTGACTGGAATGTTACAAACACGGGATTATTGACTGGTTTAGGGATGAAGGTTAAGGAAGATTCCTATTTTGAACCTAAAATAGGAATCTTCTAAAGCCAACGTCAAGGGTGATACTATCAGGGCTGCTTCCAGCAGAGAACATTGCAAAAATATTCTCATTATTCTGAGAGTTTGTTTTACGTAGTGAAAGGTTTTGCTATTTTTATTATTTAAAGTATTTTAACCTTTTAAATATTATTTATTGTCCTCCACCCCACACAGGTGATAGGGTGAGAAAATTGTTATTTTTAGTGTTAGAAGCTCCTCTCTCTCAACTGGTCTTCACCTTAATTTAATTCTTGCATTCTAAAAATAAGATTTATTTTGGAATGTCAGTCAAAAACATCTGTGCTTTGTGCTGGACAAACATCTGTCCTCCTCTAAGAGCTGCTGGCCTTCCTGATGGTAGATAAACCCATCCTGCTCTGTTAAAGCCACTCCCAGAGAAGAGAAAGAACCAACTACTTGGGAGGTGGGGGGCGGCCAGGAGATGAGAGGCTCGCTCATTCTTTAACACAGAGTGCCTCTTTGTGGCGAGAACACGATACTACAGAAGGAAGATGAAAGTATCCAAATTGTAACCAATTTGTTCTCCATTTTTTTATCCCAAACTTAATATGTTTTCTAAGGCAAATATATTTTAATAAATATTATATTTGAAGATGTAGTATAAATATGAAGCTTCTAGGAGCACATAGCGCTGTGTTATCATCTAGGAAGATAAACCAGTTAGGAGGGCACTCGAGTTATCTTTCCATTAGTTATGGAAGACGTGTGCCGATCGGTTTTCAAAGTCTAATCTGAACCACGGGATGATTGACAACATGATTTGAGTGATGTTACTTCCTCTGGGAAAACTACCCTGTCTCTCCTGCTGCCTCCTCAAAAGGCTGGGTTAGTTGTAATTTTTTTTTCTTCTTCTTCTTTTTTTAACTTACTTTAGTCTGTATCCCTTACCAGGCTATACATTTCTTGAGGTGGAGCTGTTGTCTTACTCATCTCTGTATTCCCAGTGCACAACACCAGTGCCTGGCACACAGTAGGCCGTCAATAAACACTGGATGAATGATAGGTGGTTAAGAACCAACTGGGGAGGATCAAGGGCATAAAATCCATGCTCTTGGCCTATGTCCTGACCATCCGAGTAAATGGTTAGTCTTTATTACTGTGTTTTTTTTTTGTACTTACCCTTTTTAAATTGTCTTAAATATAGTGAGCTTTGCTTAATGAGAAACTGAGGTGGCAAATAGCAGACCCTGTAATAAAGCTTGACATTTTAACATAGTCTTCTCCTTTCTGACTTGTTGACTTTTGGTTTGTTTTGCTAAATCATTAACTTGTACTGCTTATTTTCTATTCAAAACATCTGTCACCCAGTAGTGCACCAGTAATACTTTCTGGTGGATACTCTAAGCAAAATTAGTCCAATGTATCCTAATAACAGTGAATGCTGAGTTATGCTAGTTTTCACAGAATAGAGATCCCTAACCACTTTTTAATTGCCTCCTTACCCTCTGCATTGAAACATGCTATGTAGGAAACTTTTCTTTTTAAATGCATTTCACTCTGCTTTGAGAATTGAGCTGTATCCCACCAAGTGCATGCATGCATTCATTCATTCAACAAACTCTTATTGATCTCCTGCTATGTACTTGGCATTGTGCTAGGATTACAGAAGTGGACCTCATGGGGAGCCTGAGGGAACCCTAATGCATAGCAATCTGAGCTATAATAGAGGTCCATACTCACAGGTGGCTCTCTCCCTAGCTCGTGGAAAGGGGAGTGCATAGGAGGTTCTTGATAAATGCTGTATGGATTGAATTCGGGGCCTTTTTAAGGTAAGGAGAAACACCTTTGTGTATTGCAAAAGCAGAACCGAGAATAGTGTCTTGAATTATTGGGGTGAATAGCTGTGCAAATTATGTTACTTACCACACTTAAAAAAACTAACTTCGGCAAGGCAAATAAGGAACCCCTGGATTATAGGTGTAGCCGGTAAAACCCAGAGACTCTGGCTGTAATCCCCTTCTTACCTCCCCCGATTGTGGATCACTAACATTGACTTCCCCAAAATTCCAAAACTTTTTTCTCCGGACCTTCATACAAGATGTTCCTTCTGCCTGGAACAATCCCACCACTCCTCTAGACCATCTTCTCCCTTCACCCTGAGGCTTCCTACAGAAAGCCTTCTCTGCTGCCCCCAGCAGGGGAGGGGACCCTTCTGTCTCACAGGGCACCCTGTACTTGCCCATCACAGCACCTACCATACTTTCATGTGAAGGCCTGTTCGCCTGTCTTCCTGCCTGAGTCCCCCACATGACTGTTAGCTACGAGGGAAAGGGCATGTGTTTGTTTTTCTCCAGGGCCTAGCACTTGCTTGGACCCTGTGGGCTTAATAAAGATGGGTTGACCAAATTAATTCCCTGTGGCTCTCAGGTATATGTCTCTGTAAGTGAATTCAGAAGACCAGTTACTTTGTATTTGGACCTTGTATTTCATGCTGTAGAAAGAAACGGCGCTTGTCAAATAGATGAGAGGAATATAAAACCCCTTACTACTTAGAACCAAGCAATAATATCTTTTCCTTCAGTGCTAAGCATGGGAAGTTCTTGGAGTATAGAAAAGTACATATATATACTCCAACATACAATCTGGGATCTGCCCCTGGGCCTGGTTCCTTTGCTGTACATAAGGAGGTGGGCCTGATAAACTTAGAGGACCTTCCAGCAAAAGTTCTAGGAAGACATACTGTGAATACCATAAAACCATCTCATTACTTCCAAAAATCTACATAATGTTAAATAAGGTATTGTAGAGTACTCATGAGTAGTTTAGAAGAAAAAGTGGAGACTATCTCCCCAATAACCTCTAATAGACAAGAGCTAAAGGATTATTTGTTGACTAATTGAATGAATGAGAATAAAAAAACTATTGAAAAAAAAACAATAGTAACATATAGTTGATGAGATTTTCAAGAAGGAAAGGGAAAATTGTCTGCAAGAGCAGACATTTATAGTGGAAATGAGTTATTTAAGCAGTTCCATTGTTTATTTACATGGGAAAGAGCCCATGTATTTACAGTGAAAAACTCTTATAGTAAGGGAATTAGGCCATGAAATAGCATAGCTGTATTTACAGGATAGTGCTTGGTAAATGGCATGAACTAATAATTTGGTGCAGTGAAATTTGGTAATGAAGAATCCCAGAAAGATACGAGAAGGTTGAAGGAAGAATGGTCCATTCCAAATAAATTCTCTTTCCTTGTCCTTGGAAGATGGCTGTTTTACAGGGGCTTCTAACAGTTTTCAAACACAAAGCTGCAAATGCGTTTGTTGTCAGCGAGGCCGCCATTTGGAATTGGTGCAGAATCTCTGCAGCTTCTTTTCTATGTAACAGTCTAAGTGGTGGAGTTCAGTCTAGAGAGGGCCCCTTCCTGTCATAAATAAGATTACTTTCATTTCACTTGTGGAGTGTGCTATTCCTCAGAGTAATGAATTTCCTCTGTGCCTCTGAGCACATAAACATGGTTTTCATTAGTGTTCTCGCTCTTTAAAAAAAAAAAAAAAAAAAAGGAGGGGGAGGGTGATAGAAAGAGAGAGAATCCAAGTGAAATTAATAAGATGCCAATTAACTCCATAAATGCAGATGTGTTTTTTGCCGACTGACTGGAACACACTATGAGCGGCCCCAGAAAGGCGCTAGTTCATCTCTTCTGAATATGCTAAGAAAATGAGGTGAGGTCAAGATGGGTACTAATTTTTCCTTACACAAAGAAACAAAATAAGCCAAAAAGAGGGAGAGGGGAGAGGGATACTCGTTTTCGAATCTTATTTTAAGGACTGCATCTCTAAGTACCCCAGAGAGACCTCCAGAGCAGACAAATGGCCCCGGGGTCCTTCTGTAATTGGGAGCACGTCGCGCTGGCCCACTTATGTGACCAGGCTGACAGTGCAGTCTCTGCTTCTACCATCCCTGGCTTGGTTGTGGGCGTGTATAATTTTATGCTAATAAGATATTCTGGCCTTTCCCAATTTCAGATTTACCGCCCCCCCCCCCTTGAGATTTGTAAGTCATGACGTTCATAGGGCTAAATGTGCAGTTATTCAATTTTATGTTTGGAATCTCTTGTCAAGGGGTGACTCATTATAACATGGCTGGGGTTTTCTCATTGACAGTGCATATTTGAACCTGAAAGCTATTTAGGATCTATTGACCCGTTGACTTCTGCCAGGATCTTTTTTTACTGTTGTTTTTAGAAATTTGGGGCTAGAGAGCGGGAGAATGGGGACTTCTCAAATCATCCAAGAAAAGGAGTTAAGCCATTAAAAAAAAAAAAAGTTCTAAAACCAATTTTTCAAAATTACTTATTCTCAGTAGAAAATTTTCAGATTTGTCTTGCAAGAATCTTTTTTTAATCTTCCCAAATCAATGTCCACTTGGGCCCTCAATTCATAGATTATTATGTGCTATTTATATCTCCAGAGAGGAAGAAGAAATAATTCTCTGAAAGCACCAAGGAATTGAATTGTGAGCCACAGGTTGTAATTGACAATTCACTGCTGACTAAATGAACTTGTAACCCAGATAAAGAAGCTTGAAGCATTTCACAGTGAGTTGTCTTCCAGCCCAGTTTTGACCTCTTAGATAGGTGCTCTTGTTACAGTTTGGAAGTACAGATGGTTTCCATTTGAAATAAAAAAGATGGGGTTGTTGAAGGAACTAGTCCTTCTCACAGGTGAAGCCTGCTTTGCTGAAATGTCTACAGCACACTGCAAGGAACCTTAAAAGCAAACTTCTATTTCACTTAGCTGTAGGACAGGAAATTGTTTCTGGCTTGTTTTTGTTGTGAACAGAGGGCACTGCATATTAAAAATTCCCTGTAGTTGTTTAATATTTGTTCAGTAGTATACTAGTCCCTAATCAAGTCTTTTTTTTCCATTGGTAAATCATGTCAAGTCTGTCATTGTTTTGATTGGAAGCATGAATTGTAACATTGAAAATCTCCTGGGATTGAAAACCTCTGCAGCTGTGGAAGGCTGGAGCTATTTACTGGTATTAAAGCAACTTGTGTGACATTCTTTGGGGGAAAAAAGCTAGATGGAGTGAAATTCATAAGGTGCATAGAGATTTGGGGTGAAGGTTTTATTGTGAGCACAGCTCCATAACAATACCTTCATAAAAATAGATACAGAATATTTACAATTGTCCCATGAATCCGCATACATAATATTTTTGCTGTCTTTTTACCTTTTGAGTGGGTGGGGATGGAGCCCAAATGTAGAACATGAAATCAGACATATTTAGTGCTTTACAACAGTGTTTTTTGTTTCGTTTTGTTTTTAATATTCTAAGCTTTTTTTTTTTTAATATCCATTTTAACCCCCCCCCATTTGCTGTTTTGTGTCCATTCGCTGGGCAATTCTCTGTGTCTGTTTCCTGCCATCTCTTCTCATCCTCCTCCTCCAGTCTTCACCAGGATTCGATCCTGGAGACTTCCAATGTAGGAGAGACGTGTTCTGCCACCTGCACCACCTCGGTTCTTGGTTTCCAGAGCTTTCGGAGCATCTCGTCTTGTCTCTCCCCTGCGTCTCTCTCCTGTTACGTCATCATCTTGCTGCATGGCTCCCAGGGCCTGGCGGCTCACCGGCACACAGAGCCTGGCAGCCCATGCACCTTCTATATATATATATATATATTTTTTTTTTTTTTTTACAGGGAGGTCCCGGGGATTGAACCCAGGTCCCTCCATGTGGCAGACGGACGCCCAACCATTTAAGCCACATCCAGCCCCTACAACAATGTTTTGACTGAATGCTTTTTCAAGGCATTTTATAGAAACAAATCCCACCTTTATTTCCTGAAGGCATTTTGAAGTGTTTGGCATTAATATTTTCATGACACTAATTCTCTTTGGAACAAAAAAGCAGAAGTTTTAAATTTTCATTACTCTAAGGATGTGACTGACTATAGTACCTCCTACTATATTTGGGATCTGAAGAAAGAAGACTGCCCTCAAAGTATAGAGATATGCTATTGGAGGGGCTGCATCTTGAGGAAGGAGAAAAGGAGAAGAGGAAAAACTGGAAACTTCTACTTGAGACTATATGCAAATACATACCTAAGACATTTCTTTTCCAGAATGTTT
Source organism: Tolypeutes matacus (assembly GCA_026826555.1). NCBI lineage: Eukaryota > Metazoa > Chordata > Mammalia > Cingulata > Chlamyphoridae > Tolypeutes > Tolypeutes matacus. Next base: position 21,534,271 of record JAKSZT010038599.1, on the reverse strand, counting down.
CTTTGTTCACTTGTTCATTTCTTTATTCAATCATTTATTCCTATAAGAAATGCTTATTGAGCATCCACCCTGAGCTCAAAACTGCAGTGGCCACTGGGAAGTCTAGTTTAAAGGCAACTTGCCCACAAACACAGGGCCTTTTGCCAAGAATGTTTTGTCCTCATTGCTGTAGTTTAAGAAGCAGCTGTATTCCCCAGTTCAGCCTTGACATTCAGCAGAACTCAGTGTGTCTGCATCTAAAAGCACAAACCTGTTTGCTTGACTGTAGTTCTTCTTTTAATGGCCAGCATCTTTATTCTTATGGAAAAGCCGTCATTTATTTTGAAGGCGATCTTCTAATTGGATATAAATCTGTTGTCTCTAGAAGCAGCAGCCTAAGGCCCTAAGAAACAATTCATAGGAAATATTTTTAAGACATTTAAAGAAAGTATCTGTCAATTTGGAGTAATCTCAGGGATAAACATCAAGAAGATCTTGCAAAGCTATAGAAATGCAATGAATGTATTTTTGTTGGAGCAAGGGCAGAAAAACAATTTGGGAAGAAACTTCTGACACATCAAGTCAGCAAAGCAAAAAGGAGACTTTCTGGGAATCTGTGATGATGTGGGAGGCTGGACACTGTGGGAGATATGAGGAAGGATAAGATGGTTTCCAGCCTAATCTATGGGAGGAAATGAAACATAAGCCCTTGACTTAGAAGATGATGTGCTACAAGCTATCAGAGCAGCCCAAGAAAGTACAGTGAGCACTGAGCTCCTGTAGACCAGAGGGCTGCTAAAATGCTAAGATCCTTGGGAAGGTTACAGGAAACCAGACTGAAAACATGTGGAGAGCCATCTTGTGTTCCCACCTGGAATGTGTGTGCTGTTCCTGGCCTTGTTCTTCAAGAAAGATAGCCTAGAATTGGGTGAGGTTCAGAGAAATGCAATTAAAATGATAAAAGAGAGCAAGGGGTGATAGTGAGAGAGGACAGATGCCTTATTAGGAAAAAACAATGAGCTTGGGATTCTTTAGTCAGTAGAAATGGAGGTTGAGACTATTTATGTCTATAAACGAAGGTCAACACTACACCTCAGTATTACTAGAACCTGGGGGGCAGGGAGGAGCCATAATCAGTTGTGAAAACTTGAGCAAGACAGTTCATTTCCTTGGATCCCAGTTTCTTATTTTGTAATACAGACTCCGAAGTATGTTGGGTGGCACACTCACCCTGCAAGATGCTTGTTGAAAAAAAAAATGTTTTCCTTAGCCAAGTTAGTTTGAAAAACTCTGAATACTTTATCTTCCCCCCATAGATTTACTATTTACATTTAATACTAAAAGCTCTCAGAAGATCATCCTTAAGGGAAACCTCTTTTGCTTTGTAGATCTCAGCCAGTATTTTCCAAACTCCTTTGGCCATGCAACCCTTTGTTCATTTAATCACTATGATCACTTAGGAACATGCTTTGGGAAACACTGGACTCTAAGATTTTAAGGTCCCTGGAAGGAAGCTAGTCCAAGACAGAAGAAGTGCTACCTGACAATGTAAAACTTGTTACTTCTAGAACCAAAACAGGAATAAAATAATAAGATTTGCCAGGAGTAGGAGTTTATAGCCATTTAAAGATGATGGCAGGCTTATCAACAGTTATTGGGAAGTGAAGACTAACAGTCCAAAAGGAAACCATCAAAGTCCTCACGGTGCTCTTTGAAGCTGCTATTCAGACTCAGGCCTCCACATGAGAGCTTTGGTTCTACTATGAGAACACAATACGTACCGTCAAAAAAGAAATAGAGGAAGCGCATGTAAATTTTTGCTGAATCAAGCAGAGTTTTGAATTATAGTGAAATATAGACAATTGAAAGATACTTTTCTTGGACTTTAAGGCCAGCCACATTCCATTATTTAAAGTTTGAATGCATGTCCTTTAAGACCATATCAGCTGCTTTCTGTAGCTTGGCTCAGAAACCCTGGCCAAGTATTCAAGTTCAACAGTTTTGTGGACTTGAGGGTTTGTCCTCTGGAATCCTTTGGCTATTTTGAAGAGGTGTTATACATATGCCTCTCCACCCCCTAACCCATTGGCTGAATTTTCCTCCTTTCTCTCAGTTCTCCAGCTCACTGAGCATGCTTCTGTAGTCACAGTGTCCTTCCAACATTGTAAAGTGTGTTCCTGTTATTTATTGAACTTTAGGGAGAAAAATGAATATGGTAAATTGAAAAACTGAGGCTTGGAATAGCTTTTTTGTTCTCCAACACATTTTAGCCTGTTTCTTCAGCCCCATCATTCCCATTGTGCTGGATATCCTCCACTCCCCACTCTTCTCCGTGCTGCCCTTGCCTGGAATGGGGGTGGTGAGGGGGAGGGCGGGGGTTTAGCCTATGTAGACTGCACCAATGGGCTGCCTTGCCCCCTGGCTTCTGGTTGGGACGGGCTAATGAGGAGGCAGCCAGAGGCTGTGGGAGGAGAGCAAGGCTGCAGTACTTATTCCCCACCTGTCAAGCCACTCTCTCCAGAGCTCCTTTCTGTGTGTTCTGGAAACTGTTTCCTCCTCTTCAGGCCTCCGGGTGGCCTCCTGTTGTTACAAGCCCCTGGAGCACTGTGCCTCCACTTGTTAGTTTCCTTAAACCCTGTGTACATCTTTCTAAATACCATTTTATTTAACTCTCCTCAAATTATCCTGTTTGAGTGTGTCATCTGCTTCCTACAGACTCTGCCTGATACACCCACCTTCTTGTAATCCTGTCTGTTGTCTAGCCAATAGCACCACTCAGTGGAGCCCAGCTCAGCTTCAACTTCAGGAAGCCTTGCCCTTCTACACAAATCTCCCAGCTCTTAAAACTGCTCCACTTGTGAGCACTCAGAAACGTCCTCCCGTATACCGACTTAAATGCACTAAGACTGATGCTCTTCATCCTTACAGCTGATATTTTATAGGTGTACAAAGAGTGGTTAATGAGCAGAGGTCATTGCAAATTGGCAGACTGACTGGCAACAGTTGGCTAGTTATCAAACATTTATAGAGTACTTCCAGGCACTATTAAGCAGATCATAGAGTTGGGAGATAGATACTTTTATTACCTCCATTTTACAGATACAGAAACTGACACAGAGATGTTAGGTAGCTTGCCCCATGTTTTATTTTCCTGGCTGCTAAAACAAATTCCGTACAATGGGTTGGCTTAAAAACTGGAATTTATTGGCTCACGGTTATGAGGCTAGGAGAAGCCCAAAATTAAGGCATTGGCATGATGAGGCTTTCTCCCTGAAGACTGTGGCATTCTGGGGCTAGCTCCTACTGATCCTCGGTCCTTGGTTTTCCTGCCAGGATAGTGACATCTTCTTTCTCTTCCCTCTTCCGTTGACTTCCAGCTTCTGGCTACGACTCCTGATGACTTCTCTCTCTGTGGCCTTCACTATAAGGCCTCCAGTAATAGGGTTTAGACGAACCCTGATTCAGTTGGACCATACCTTAACTGAAGTAACTCTCACTGATAGATCCTATTTGCAATGGGTTCACACCCACAGGAATGGATTAAGATTAAGAACATGTTTTTCTGGCATATATAACTCCAAGCTACCATACCCCAGGAAGCACATATCGTAACTGCAGGAGCCAGGATTTGAACTGGGCAGTCTGGCTGCAGAATCCTTGCTCTTAGCACTATACTACATGACCTTTCACACTGTTTTCAAATTCTGAATTACCAGCTATCATTTGAAATTTAGATTTCACTTTAAAACCTGCATTTCTAGCATCTTTTAAAAAGGGGGGGGATGGGGTAGATCTGGCATTAGGGCCCATGTGCCATGGCAACAGTTGGCCTGAGGTAGGTGGTAGGTGTCCTGTTCACGTGGGATGTGTGTTCTCCAGCTTCTGAGGCTCTCTCCCCAGCCTGCTCCCACACTCATGCTCCTTCCTGACTTCTGGGAACATTGAGTCTGTGATCCCGTATGAGAATGAGTTTTTAAAGAGGGGCCTTTTGGAAACCACTCACATGCCTTCGTCATTGCCTACATGAACTCCTGTTTTCTCAACTAATTGAGTTTTTTTTGGGGATGGAGTCTGTTTAAAATTTCTCTCATTACCCAGCATAGAAAAAAATTTCACTTGATTCAAACTTGTAGGTTTGAAGCAAACACTTGCTTGAGTTAACTCAGGTAAACTAACTTGGATAACTCAGCCAGGATGTGGGAGACATCCTTGTTTTTGGATTGGGTTTCATCCCTGTATTAGCCAAAGGAGTGCTGATGCAAAATACCAGAAATCTGTTGGTCTTTATAAGGGTATTTATTTGGGGTAGAAGCTTACAGTTACCAGGCCATAAAGCATAAGTTTCTTCCTTCACCAAAGTCTGTTGCCACGTGTTGGAGCATGACAGCTGCCGACGTTTGTCAGGGTTCAGGCTTCTTGGGTTCTTCTCTTCCCAGGGCTCCATTTCTCTCTGGGCTCAGCTCCTCTAGTTCCTCCACAAGGTCAGCTGTAGACTATGAGGCTTTCTAGGCTTTTCCTCTCTCCCCAAGGCCAGCTGTGAACTGTCAGGCGAATGGCTGTTCTCTATCCTGGGCCACCTCTCCCTCACAACCAAGCTCCTCTGGGTGCTTGCTTCCCTGGGCCCCAGCATTAACACTCAGCATCAGAACTCCAACTCAAAACTCCAACTCTGTCCTTTGCCTTGCCTTTTATATTTGATTCCCAACCCACCAAGGGGTGGGGCTCAATGCCCTACTGATGTGGCCCAGTCAAAGCCCTAATCATAACTTAATCATGCCCAGATGAACAGACCAGTTTACAAGCATACTCCAGTATCTATTTTTGGAATTCATAACTATATCAAACTGCCACACTGATATAATCCTTAAATCAGTTTGCCTTTAAAGCCAAATCTATGAATATTCCTAAAACATAGCCACTGTCAACACTGTCGCTGCTGCTATCAACTAAGGAGACTACCTCCTCAACCTGCAGGCCCTGTGGTGTGAGGTTTGTGGAAGAGAAAATGGACACTTGAGAGGGCTGTCGAAAAGAGCCTGGTTGTAGGTGGAGCAAGAAGGTGAAGGGAAGGTTGAGAGTAGATGTTGAGAATGTCGGGGACTTTGTGCTCATAGACATGAGTTCCAGGGGGCATGTTTACTTGGGAGTTGGTCAGGGGGAGATGGAGGCAGAGTAGGGCTATGCAGAGCCATATTGGGAACAGGAGTTGTGAGTTTGAAGTTCTTTTATAAATCCCAAAAAGAAAAGGTTTATGCTTTTGAACTAATCCATTCCTGTGGGTGTGAGACTCTATTGATTGGACTACGTCTGTGAGGTGTGACTCAAGTTGAATTTCCACCCTTTTGCTGGGTCTTATACAAACAAAGACACAGAGACACACAGAGAAAATAACTCACAATATTTTACCCTGCTGGGTGAGAGAGGACACAAGGATAGCTAGCAGCCAAAGCTTAAACACAAAGCCCCCAAGTGGCTGGGCCCATGGAGCAGCTCAAGGCTGCAGAGATGAGCCATTTGCCTGATAGCCCACAGTTGAACTGGGGAATAGAGCAGAGCAGCTGAGACTGAGAAAGGAGTCCCAGAAGAAGACAAGCCCTATGCCTGGTTTTCCACAGCTGAGCTCCGGAGGACAGTAGATTCTGGAGGGGAAGGCAGGGACCTCAGCAGAAATCGGCCACCATCTTGATTTGTCACGTGGCAGGGCACCAGGATCACCAGTAGCTGACTTTGGTGAGAAAGCGTCTCTGATGGTGCTTTTTAAAAAAGATTTATTTATTTACTTTATCCATTTTAAACCCCACCTTCCCCATTTGCTGCTTTGTGTCCATTCTCTGGGCAATTCTGTGTCTGTTTCCTGCCATCTCTTCTCATCCTCCTCCTCTAGTCTTCACCAGGATTCGATCCTGCAGACATCCGATATAGGAGAGAGGTATTCTGCCACCTGCACCACCTCAGTTCCTGGCTTTCAGAGCAACTCATCTTGTCTCTCTCCTGTTACATCATCATCTTGCTGCATGGCTCCCGGGGCCTGTAGGCTCACTGGCACACAGAGCCTGGCAGCCCATGCGCCTTCTATATATATATTTTTTTATTTTACCGGGAGGTCCCGGGGATCGAACCCAGGTCCCTCCATATGGCAGACGGACGCCCAACCATTTGAGCCACATCTGCCCCACTGATGGTGCTTTGATTTGGACATTTCATGGCTTCAGAACTGTAAGCTTTCTCCCCTAATAAATTTCCCCTTATAAAAGCCAATGCATTTCTGGTGCTTTGCATTGGCAGCCCTGTGGCAAACTAAGATAGGAGTAATAAGGAAAGACTTGGGATTCTTGGGATTCTTTGGTGATGGACATAAAAGAGGGTGCAGGACATATTGGGATTGGTCCTGATGGGTCTCCAGGGAAGACTGTGGTAGTGACACTGGGAGTGTTGAAGGCGAGATAGGGCTGGGGGGGACCGGAAAGTCTTTCCAGGAGCACAGAACTCTGGGTCCTCTTCATTCCTCTTTTCTCCTGAAGGGTGGGGCAGAGTGCATGGCATACAATAGTGCTCATGCAGAGGTAAGTGCTGCTATAGTTACTGTGAAGTAGGCAGCAGAATGCTGCATTGGTGAACGATGCCTTTGACATTTGTAAATGCACACAAAACTTAGAAGATTCTAATAGAATCTGAATGTCACTATAAAGCACAGCTAGGAAGCTGGCTTCAGTCAAGTCAAGAGCGCATAAGCCTTATTTTTCTTCAATGTAATACTCTTTGGAACTATTTGCTTGCAAGTTTCATTATTCCATTTTATTATAGCTTGGTCCTTCTTTATGGAACCACAGGACTTCAGGAAATAGGTGCAAGTTTAAGAAAATGAATCATCTTTCCTAAGATAGGGGGCTGGCCTGTTTGTGAGTATACCTACTGATTAAGGAACACAAAGAGTTTGTAGTGCATACAGTCATCTCTGCAGTTTAATGAACATAGAGAGGGAAACCTCACAAAGTCCTCCCCGTGTGTAGGAAAATCTCTATGTGGTTGTGGGTGTAGCATTGACTAAGATGTGGGACTCTTGGTGCTTGCTGAGCAGGGTCAGATGCATGAACTCCACAAGGCAAGCCAGGGACAGTTCCACCAGCAGAGATCAGCAGTGCTGGGTCACTGTGATTCACTCCCCTGGAAACTTCATGGAAAAGTACAGAATTTGCAGCTTTCCTCAAGATCTATTGCCTTTGCTTCCATCGATGTGGGGAGTGGAGTCATTGCCAAAGAGTAGAAATCCCCATCTCTCTCTAAAGAAGTTGAGCTTTTCGGTGGAAAAAAGGAAATTTTGGCCGGGGGGGGGGGTGGATTCGTAGCCTCTGAAGAGAGCCCCCATCAGTGAGCGCTCTCCCTGACTTACTTCCTGTTTTGTACCACCCGTCCTCAGGGTGTCAAACAGGGGAAATCACCACGGAAAGTTTCTGGGATGTACCTGACAGTATAGGCAAGTGCTGAACCCTCCCCTCTCTGCCCTCTGTCCCTAGCCACACTTGGCATAGGACCAACGCTTTCAAATTCCAGCTCTACCACTTACAAGTTTGTTGTGTAATCTTGGGCAAGTTACTTAACCTTTCCGTGCCTTCGTTCTATCATCTGTCAAGTGGAATCAAAGTGGCTCCACCTCACAGGGCTCTTGTGGGAATTAAATGAATTAAACACTGTCTGGTCGTAATAAGTGCTATCTAAGTGTTAGCAATGGGGCTTGTTCTGATGACAGTGAGAATGGGTATCTGGCCAGTCACCAGCTTACCTTTCCATGAGATGCACCCAGGTTTACCTTTATGTTTGTATGGTTAGCAGACATTGGTAATTGAAGTTGGCCCAACCTGGCCTTGGTGAGGCACACACTCGGGTCTCCTTTCCATACTCTCCATTCTTCTGGCTCTCATCTAGCCGAGATAGCGCCTGGAGCAGACAGCTCTGGACCAGAGCTATTCTGAATCAGACCCCAGAGGCCTCCATCACTGACCACATAGCATGTATATGTTGTTATTCAGTTTCCTTTTGTGGCTGAGGAATGAACACCTAAATACTGGTTCTTTTTATGGAAGGTTCTGACGGGCATATTTGCTGATTAAAAAGGAGGCCTCACAGGGCATTCATTTCGAAGAGCATAGTAATACTTAAGAACCAGGACTATTTCAGGCATTCTTTTGCAAACTGTTTATTTCTGAAAATAAGGAGGGCTTACTTTTTGTTTATTTCTCCCTGGTGAGAATTCCTCAGAAGATTGAAAGCTGTTACTGTACGCATTTCCTTCTTCCCCTACATTTTAGCCTATCCCATCCGAAGAGTAGACACAGGCATCTGACTGGTGCTGTCATTAAAGTCGTGACTTAACTTTGAAAGGAATTCTCTTCCACTCTCCCCTTTGGAATTGTCACAAGCTGCCTTTGTTGACCAATATATATCAAATCTTGTAATCATATTTCAAATGCTATCACGATGTCTCTCTTCTCTAGGAGGTATTCCTTGACCCACACACCCCAGCCCCTCAAGTCAAGTACTTCCTCCGCTGTGCTATTGCTGAACTGTTTACAGATCCTTAGGTCCCTGAAGGCAGGGGTTGTCTTTTCATTGTCTGTGCCCTTAGGTTCTAGAACCATATCAAGGCTCATGGGAGGTGGGCAGGAAATACTCAGTGAATTGAATCAGATGTCAAATAAATGCAAGATGGTGATGGGGGTAATGGTAATGGTAGTAGTGGTTGTTGCTATTAGTAGGCAGAAAAGTCCCACCTCCCAGTGCTCTTGTGTCAGATGAGCAGTGTTGGTGCTGTCCCATTATTGTTTCCCCTCCGTTCTTTCTAAGCCCATCATGCACATTGGCATTCTCTGACATGTCCTCTCCTCTGTGCTTGACTCCCTGCTTGACTTGGAAATCCCACTACTTATCACTTGAACTCTTTGTAGAGAGAAAAGGGGAGAGTCAGAGTCATAATTCTTTATGCATACCACCCCAAAAGCCTTCCCCTTTTCCCCCTTAACCACGGATTTCTCGCAAATGGCCTCCTGTGGTGCCTCTCTCCTCTCTGAGGCTTCCTTTGTTGTACCACATCATTCTAGCCTTCCTCTTCTGCTCCTTCCCTTCACGGCAGCCTTGATCAAGCTGTCAGATAGCCAGTTATTCCATGATCTACTAACTGCAAGATCACTCAATGTCAAATAGTAGAAAGAACATTCACTTTAGAGTTAGACTCCTTGGGTTTTTACCTTTACAGCTTACTGCTTGTTTGAACTTGGGCCAATTACATAACCTCTTGAATCCTCAGTTTCCTCATCTACAAGATGGCATGATAAGGTATTTCATAAATTTATGATGTGGATTATGTGAGATGTTGCATGTAAAATATTTATCACAATGTTTGATACTCATTAAATGTTACCTATCTTCCCTCTTTGAATATACCTACATACCTGTATATATATATTCCTGAATATGTAAATACCTATGAATTTAAAGACAATTTGAGGTGCTCAAGTTTTAGTTAAGTCCTACCCTTTCGTATTGTCCTGCATGCCTGTTTCACTATTAAAAAATTAAATTACTAGAATAATAATTTTTCTGGTTTTATGTGCACCTGAAGAACTACTTTGTTTTAATTATTGTAATAAAGCTAAGCATGGTCTTAATGCAGTATAGTAGAAACTGCTTTTACAAGTAAATATAAGTCAAATTTCCATCTTTTTTTTTTCCTTTGCAAATCAGCATTCCACCTGATTAAGCCAAATAAATGAAGAAAGAGGAATAAATTATAGGAAAACAATGGAGTTAAAAGTTAGGAAAGTAGAGTGCCTTCAGAGTAAACTCTTCTGAGTAATTTAGGGTTAATTCCATTCCCCTGCACTCTACTCTTGACTGTTCTGGTAGAAAGGGCAACAATTTAAACACATAAATCAGCACTGTAGAACAGCCCTTTGAAGGAGATATCTACAGTTCTCTGTAGCCACCACCTTCTCTCCCTTCCCCCCAAAAGAGTATCAACACTAAATAAAACTTCAGCAAACTTAGTCCTTAAAAAGGAAGCCACAGAGTACTACATAACTTTACCCTTGATTCCTATGTTGCAAAGTTGTATTTGAGCAGTATCAAAAATGTGTTTTGCAAGGAAAGCAGCCAGTTTCATACACAGCATTTACCGAAACACCTAATGGACTGTTCTTGATTAATTATTGCAATGCTAGACGAATTAGAGAGCCTTCTAGATAAATGCTAGAAAGACTTGATGCTAGTTTCAGCTCTGCCATCAAACACTGCATGACCTTGGACAAGGTCTTGATGTGTCAGTTTCATCAAGGAGCTCAAGGCCAGAAGAGAATATCAAACCGAGAGCTCTGAGGGCTCAGTACCATCTCGCTTTGCCCTGGAAGTCAGTATCTGTCTCCTAGGGGAGTGGAATCTTGATGACTAAGAACAGTTTTCCAGGTGGCTAAGTCACGGAGGTTGGAGAACAAGGCAGATTCAGGTCACTACAAATTGCTCAGAGCATGTGTGTGTGTGCATGTGTGAAAGTGACAGTAGGTATGAGTCAGAAGGTACACAGGGACCCAGTCACAAAAGGTCTTATATGCAGACTTTATTCTGCAGGCAGTGGGGAGCTGCTGAAGGTTTTTAAGCAGAGGAGTGGTGCTGGGGCCCAGCTAATAGTGGAGATTTTCTCTCCAGCATTTATGGACTTTGATTTTTAGTGCCCTTAGCCATGCAACTCAAGGAGAAGCATTGTCTCTTCATACATAGGACCCAGAATTCTTTTCTTTCATTCTATTATTATTTTTTTTTTAATTAAAAGATATTGCCCCAACACAGAAACATCTCTCCAGTGTCAAGAAAACCAATGAGAATGTAATTCAACATGCATAGTTTTGTCTATTTTAGTATGGGAAAAGATACTCATCATCCAACAAGCATAAGTTGAGTGGTTACTATGTTAGGTTAGCAGTTCTACAACAATTAGTTGTCCTTCCTTTGAAGGGGACTCTTGTTTCTCTCTGCCGACAGAAACTGTCAGCTCTGCTCAAGGATGCACATGGCCAGGGCCAAGGGCAGGGGGTTGGCCTGGAAGACGGCCTGGGATTCTGGGTGTTGTGATGCCCTGTGCTAAGACCAGGAGTGTTTGGGACCCAGGCCCGGCTGACGAGCTCCCCCTGTCCCTCCAAGCATCATCTTGCTGGGCCTCTAACCTTCATCCTGGAGATCAGGGGTACCCGCAAGTGCCTCAGGGACCCACACAGGTAATACAAACAGAAGAATTGGATGGCTGGGACTGTGTCCCATCTAAAGGGAGCAACTGCTGCTCAGCTCCAGTCTCTTGTTGCTGAGCTAGAATGTAGGCCGAATGTTGCAAGATCTAATTTTTAAAGAAAAGCTGGAAATCCCTAATTGTAAATGAAATCTTCAACGTTTTGGATACTGGGGGCAAAACCAGCTTGTGACTTCAGACATAACTCAAGTATTTACCATCACCTGGCTGCCTAAAAGGCCTTCCAGGTGTGGGTCTCTTCCTTACTGTGTAGGTGCGAAAGCACTTGATTCATAGGCCCTGTCTCCTCCAACATCCCATCTCTCCAATCCCAACACTTAGCAAGCATCTGCTCTGCCCCAAACTGGGTGCTTGATGCAGGAGGGGAGTGGAAGAGTTTGAAAAATGTAGTCCCTGAGGAGCTCCCGGCTTGTGTGGCAAAGGCAGGGAAACAGACTGTCGGTAGGAGGCTACAGATTGCCCCAGAAGCTCAGAGGCTCCGTAACTCTCACTGCCTGGAACAGTCCAGGAAAAATTCAGGGAGGCCAATTAAGAATTCATCTTCCACAACTCTTTAGACTCTCCAGGGTAATCTGACTGAATTATCCTGATCAAGATGCAGCAGATGGTCCTCTCATTAGGTGATTTCAGAAAACCCATAGTTAGCCCAAGAATGACATTATGGAAGCAGACATGAAGTGTAAAGCAGAAAGTCAAATGTACGAGAATATGAAATGGAGCCTTTTCCAGTTGTGGATGGCAATGAAATAAATCAAGAGGATTTGTGTTTATTTCTGATGCTTTGGGTAAAATAAATTTCTTTTTTCCTATGTGCTTGAGTGAAAACAATACTGTGGCATTGCCTCAGGACTCCCCGCTTATTATCTAAGTGCCAGGTTCATCATAAAATTTCTGCTGGTGTCTTTGACGGAAGTGCTTTTTGGCTTGCACACGTGAAAGCCAGATACAACAGATGAGGGGATCCAGCCTAACACCTGAGAAGGGGGGAGAGGATGAAAACATACAAACCAGCTGTTCTCAGCCAGAACTTAACGCAAACAGTGAATTACCTTGCAAAGAGAAGAGAGACTTTTTTTTATTTTCCTGACATCTGAGAATGCAATGCCATAGTTTAAAAAATAGATCCCCTTTGCACTTTGTTGGTTGTCCTCGCTGCAAAATGTCAGTTCTCTTGAAAGAAAGAAGGGCACATGGTTTGTCATGCAGCCCTGGCATTGCTTGTAGCTTCTCTAGAGTGAATCAAAATCAGTGACTCATGGCCTAGGTGGCACAGCATTAAAAAAAAACCAGAATTGTTTGGCACAGTGTAAGTGGCAGCAGTTGGGCAAACTCTGGCTAAGACTTTTTTAGTGGGTTCAGTTGTGTTAAAAGATTTAATAATACTTGGAGTCCATGAATGGCTTCCTGGAAGAAGTGACATCTAAACTGAACTCCATAGGTAAATAGGAATTAGCCAGTTGAAGATAAGGGAGAAAAGAATTGTCTGTTTAGTGGGAATAGCATATGCAAAGGCCCTAAGAGGAGAAAGCTCAGAACTGGTCACAGCTTGAGTGCAAGTATAGAGTAGTGAGAGGTAAAGCTGAGTGAGTATGCAAGGAACAGATCATGACTGGCTTCAAGAAGACTTTCTCCAGAGGCTTCCCACCTCCCCTGTGATTAGGATTAGGGCATAAGAGTTATATTACATGTTAGGGGTTAGCAGGGAAAGCTTGACACTCCTCCATGCTATAGCATGGTGTTTCCCACACCCAGTTTCCAGAGAGAAAAATGTTTTATAATATCCAGTCATATATCTATACATGAAATTGGCTGTTGAATGTGAAATGTAAGTCTTAGATCTATTGGTTTTTTACAAGTTTTTCATCAAGGCAGGAATCAAAGAAAAATAATAGCTTCATGTCATGTAGAGCCCTCCCATAATCCCTTCCAATTGGTGTCACCCCCATTTCTATATTGTTCTGCTTCTGGGCAAGAGAAATAGAATTATCCTGCAATATGATGAGAATTATTAATGAGATACAAATTAATTAACTCATACTCTGTTAATTTTGAAATTGTGATGATTCATGCTGGTATTGGACTGAATTTTCCTTTTTCTGACTGAAATAAGGGGTTCAGGTCATACGATAATTATATGTAGTCCTTGTTCAATTCATGAAAGTAGATCCCCAAAGATTTTACTTGCTAACACTCTTGTCAACTTTGAAGGGTCATCTTATGTTCTTGTAAGTAATAATTCAGTTCTTTACAAGTCAATGCCATCTATTAACCCCTTATTTCTAATTCAAGCTGCCCTCAAATTAAATTTCAGAGAGATATTGTAGCAAGTATCTATTTGGTTGGATTTATAGAAGATAAGGTGTGTTTGTTTGTTGTTTGTTGTTTTTTGTTTTAGCTTTTATAAAGGGAATTGATTAGGGTAAAAGCTTACAGTTCTGAGGCTGCAAAAATGTGAAAATCAAGGCACAATCAGAGATACTTTCTCCTGAAATGTCAGCTGCTGGCAGATCCTGGACTCCTGCCTTGTGGCAAGGGAAAATGACAAATCTCTGCCTAGGTCTCTGCCTTCTCCTCCAGGCTGCTTTCTCCTCAAGCTCAGCTGTGGGTGATCAAGAATATGGCAGGGCTTGTCTCTTCAGCTTTGAGTTGCTCTGTGGGCCTAGCTTCTCAGGGGCCTCTTTCTGTACATGTTGGGAAATCATTTTGGGATTTCGCTAGTCCTCTCTCACATGGCAGGGTAAAATGGCAGCTGCCTTTATGTGTGTTTCTGCTTTCAGTTCTTAGTTTATAAAAGACTTCAGCAAGAGGGTGAAGACCCAGCCTGAGTCATGCCTCACTGATATAGTCCAATCAAAGGCCCTAAAGTGATCTAATCAAAGGGTCCCTTAACTGAATCTAATGCAATCAAAGGGTACCACACCCAAAGGAATGAATTAGTTCTAAGAACATGATCTTTTCTGGGATTCACAAAATCTTCAAAATGTCACAGAGCTCTTTCAGTTTTTGTTTGTCCATAAGTGCCAATATTTTTCCTTCATTTTGAAGGGTAATTTTGTCAGATATAGAATTCTTGGTAGATAGTGTTTTCTTCAGACATTAAATATGTCATCCCACTATCTTCTGGCCTCCATAGTTTCTGATGAGAAACATGCTGTTAATATTCTTGGGGAGCCCTTGTATATGGCAAGTTGCTTTTCTCTTTCTGCCTTCAAAATCCTGTGTTTGGATTTTGACAATTCCACTATAAATTGTCCTGGTGTAGAACTCTTAGTGTCTATCCAACTTGGAATTTGTTGAGCTTCCTAGATGTTTATATTCATGTCTTTAATCAGATTTGGGAAGTTTTCAACTGTTATTTCTTCAAATACTTTTCCTGCCTCTTTCTCTCTTATCCTTCTAGAACTCCAAAGATGAGTAGATTGGTATGCTTGATGGTGCCCACAGGTCCATCAGACTCTCTTCAGTTTTCTTCATTATTTTTTATTTCTGATCCTCACACTGAATAATTTCAATTGTCTTGCCTTCAAGTTCACTGATCCTTTCTTCATCCTTTTCAAATCTGCTCTTGTGTCTGCTTAGTGAATCTTTCATTTCAATTACTTTACTTTGTAGCTCCAAAATTTCTCCTTGGTTCTTTTTCATAATTTCTATGTCTTCATTTTGTTCATACAATGTTTTACTAATTTTGATAAGGTGTGTTTTTTTGGTCCCAGATGAGGGCTTGTCTTCATGACACCTTTCATTCCGGCCCCATGGCTCAAGGACTGTTGGAATGGGTCTCAATGCCTAGAATGTGTTTTCAGCTAAACAGTATTTAATAGCATCTCATATCATCATCATCATCATCATCATCATCATTTATATTATTATTCTAAGGCATTTCAGATGATATTTTGAAACACCACTCCGGTTTTTCATCTATTGCAGAGTCAGAAACAACTGCACGATACATTTGTGCCTCTGTCACTCATGTCAGCAATGACTGGGCCCCTTCTTTTTGTGGGATCCTCCTGGGCTGGAGTGCCTGACGATGGGGAAGGGTGGCTCCATGGCTCCACAGTTTCATTTGTTTCTCTGGTTGGGATGAAGGGGTTGGCTAGGACAGCTGAGATAGATGCCAGGAAAGCAGTCTACCTATGTTTCAAAATTAATATTCCCTTTAATGTTCATGAATATGGGAATATACATTGGAGAAAGCACAAGATGGATTTAATCTCTTACTGCATTTGAACAAAGTAATTGCAACTTTTTCAGGGCATACAGTGCTAAAAGGCATACGACTAGTTGCTTGAAATAAACTTGCCATACTTCCATTTTCCTGTTGTTTAATAACATTACAATACTTAATGTCTTCCGTGAGATCAGGGGCCATATCTGTCTTACTCCACAGTGCCTGGCACATAATAAGGCCTTTACTGAAGATTTTACCTCTTCAACATTAAATGTTGACGATCTCTGTCTTTGCAAGTGATGAAAGATTTCTTTGTGTACCAGTCCCAGTTTCACCACTAACTAGCATGTGACATGAGTGAAACAATCCATCTGAGTCTGAGTGTTAACTTTATCAGCTGTAAACAAAGGGGTTAGATCTCATCAACTCAAAAGTCCCTTGGATTTATACCAATATGCTATTAGGTATTTGAAAGAATTAGACCATCTAATAAAGAAGACTGTAAAAGAAAATACTATTATTACTACTCTTGATTGGTAGTTAGACCAAGACATTTTCTTAAGCTTTAATTGCGTCTCTCTTGAAAAGAGATTTTACTATCATCCGAAATCCCGGAATCCAAGAGCTACCAGGGAAACAGGCATAGAAGAGCCTGTAGGCAAAGGCATATGCCTCCTGATGTAGTTGGAGCTTTGCCTCCAAATCCTCATCTGACTGTGTACACTGGTGAGCAGAGTTATACATCCAGAGGCTCTTGAGTTTATTTTTGCTCAAAACCTATTCCATAGGGAAGTGAAGGGGCATCCTTTCCCCAGAAGGGAACCCTGGGTTTGGCCTTTTTGGTGTTTTACCATTCATAAGGCCAGCAGGAAAGCAAAAAGTTTACCTCAGAGAGCCTTTCTTTGAAGGTGAGACTGGCACTTGCCTGCGTTGTCCACTGCTGACTTGCCTTCCCCTGTTCTGCTCCCAAATGGGCCCCACCTAAGCAGGAAGCTTGTCTTTCTGTACCTGCTCCTGGGAAGGACAAGAGAACACACCACAAAAGGCTTTTTGCCTTTTTATTTCTGGCACAGGAATCACCCCTACCACCAGAGCCCACCTGTGTTTTCCCAAGGGCTCTTTTATTCCTTGATCCAACTCCAGAGGGCCCCCTTTTGGGGGTAGAGTGGGAGGAGGGAAGTCTGGAACTCCCTTCAAAAGCTACATGTGGAGCCAACAATAACAATGAGCTGTACTCAGGCCAGGGTCCAGGGGGCAAGTTCTAAAATGGGCTCAGAGGGATGCAGTCCCAAATATTGCCAGCGCTGCAGCCTGGTGAGGAACTTTTGGTTTGTGGGGGAAAGGCCTGAAGTCATACCTGCCCCGCTATTTTAATAAAAGTTAAACATTTGAAATGTGCCTGATGACACTGCCATTCTTAGTTTTGTAGACATACAGATACAACCATGGACTCCTTTCTAGGTTTTGAGAAAAGATTTGATTGTGCTTCCAATGAGTAGCTTTTCCAATAGAAGCACTGGAATGCAACCTTATCTTCTCCTTCTCTTGGGTTGATCCTTTGTCCTGGCCCCTGACCTTGCTCCTTCCTCACACAAGGAGGTTTTCTTGATTAGGAAGAGTAACAGATGCAGACAGCCTAATTTGTTCTTGGCAAGAACCACAATCTGCATTGCTGTGAGGGTCAGGAGAATCATAAATAATTCATAGGGTTCTGGTTTTCTGAGATGAGATGAGCCAAATTATTTAGGACTTCATTTTGTTCTCCCTCTACTCTCCCCAAACCCCATATACCCCTATAACTGCTTATCCCCTAAGCCACCATCTTTGCTTTTATTCCTTAAAAGGGGAAGGGAGGGAGGCGCTTTCCAAATGAACATGGAACACATTGAGTTGGTATGCGAAGATGCTGTGATGCAGAAACCAGGACATCTTGAAAGCTGAAACATAAAACAATGTTTTTAAAAGGGAAAATAATTCCAATGTGTTTCCAATATGCGCTGCACAGGAAACAGGGATGGAGGCTCCAGTGATGCTCAGGGGACTCAGCTCCAGCTGGAGGGTTTTTATCATAACTCTGTTATCGTCTATGCATCAGAGCAGCAAGATCTTTTTGGTCCAGCTCTGGGAGACAGTAGGTCCTCATGGCTGGGGAAGCTTGGAATGTCATTGTGACTTTGTGGGCCTCTGTCTCTTTTAGTGTTTCAAGATTCAACTAATAAGCCTGGTCCCTGGAGGACTCAGTGGGTGTAAACGTGTGAGCAAATGCTTCCCCAATTCAGAGTAACCTTTATTTAAGTACTTTGGTCCTCACTCTCTTTAAACTAGAGACTGGGGAAGAAAGCAACTCAAAAGGCAGCACCAAGATTTCATCATGTGTCATTTAGGCACAGAGTGGTGGCTGAAGGGGACCCGAGTGCCACTCTGGCTAGATCGGGTGTCAAACGAGAACCCAGTGCAGTCTCTTTTACTGCCAGCAACAAGACCATTCCTCCTGTCGGCCACCACTGGGGCCTCACGGGCTAGTTACAGATTCTGCACCCCCTGGGGCCTAGAGCAGTTGGGGAATGGGGTAACCTCAGACAGCCTGAATGGGAGACAACAGTGGCTGCGTAATTCGCGTGGAATAACACAAACGATCCACTTATACCTACTCTCCCTCTTTCAGTCTTAGAATTTTTCAAACCCTTCCTTCTCTCCTTTTCCCTCCAACTCTCTTGCTTTGCCCCTTTCCTTGGAGATGGGATCAAGAGAGCAGTTAGTTCCTTAGAGTAGGATGTCCTTAGCAGTTTCCAATAGAGGTAAGAGAAAAGAAGGGAGGTTTGGGGATTATGTCTGAACTTCATTTCTCGCTCTGTTTTATCAGGACCCTGCACAAAGCTAAGTGGTGGTCAAAGAGAAATGGCTCACTTCTTGCTCTTAAGAAACTGACTCTAGAAGAGGAGATACAAATAAACACAGTAGTTACTCTGTGGTATCAATTTGCTTCCTTCCTTACAGTAGATATTATTTAGAGATAAATTAACTTCTTCTCTAGCAACAGATGTTGATGGTATTATTAACACAGTAGGTATTTGTAAATTTCCTTTTAATAATTTCGTTACGTGGATGATGGTGTTGATAAATATATTTTATGATATTTTGCAGGTGCAGATACTCTCATACTTTCCAATTGTTAATAAGTGAGTTTCTTTGTATTGTAAACAGTGGGGGCAGAAACTA
The DNA here is from genome assembly GCA_026826555.1 of Tolypeutes matacus. NCBI lineage: Eukaryota > Metazoa > Chordata > Mammalia > Cingulata > Chlamyphoridae > Tolypeutes > Tolypeutes matacus. The sequence continues at coordinate 21,515,612 of JAKSZT010038599.1, read as the reverse complement.
TGTCAGTCTGAGTTGCTCTGTGGATTTCACAGTCAGACAGGACTTAATTGGTGACAGTGTGAGTGGAGGAGGGGAAGAGCACTGGAATCTGAGTCCAGCCCTGCTCCCACTACCTGAGAGGTCAGGAGCACATGACCGTTTGTGACTTGCTTTACTCTTCTCCAAAAGGAGAGCTTGTGGCAAGGGGACCAGATGATCTCTAAGGCTTCCCACTGAACATGGGCCTTGCAGTCCAACCCCCTTCTTTGACCAGTGAGGACCCTGATGCCAGAGAGTTGTGTTAACTTGCCCAAGGTCAGTACTAGCAGAGCCAGAAGTGGAATCCAGTTCTCTGGTGTGGAGGCCCTTGTTCTTTCCACTTCCCCTCTCAAAATCGCAGGATGGTCAGAGGCCGTATAAGATGTTTGTGGAAGATTAGAGTTTTGCAGAAAGAGAAAGTAACAAGGCAATGCAGGAAAAAAAATTTTTTTTAAAAATTAGGGAACCTTCCGAGTTGGGTCACAGTCCACAAAATTTTTCCAGAATGCCCAGTCTCCCTCAGGCACCCTCTATTGTGATCCATAGCCCTCGGGATATTCCGGAACCATTAGGGGAGCCAGTGGCCTTAGGACGCCTCTGGCTGGTGGGTGGCCACTCTGAACTGGAGTGGCCTTCAGGGCTGCCCTGCTCCACACTGAGTTGTCTAGAGTCAATCAGCCTCTGGACTTGGAGGATGGATGGATGTCGGCAGGCACATCTGTGTCCTCACTCCCCTCACCATGGCATGCCGACGGAGCGGTGGTCTGGGCCACCAGTCATCTTTTTGACAACCCCAATGATCTCCCATACTTCTTTCTCTCGCCAACTGTTTTTCTGAGAGTATTTGTGGCCAAGAACAAAGCAGTCTATGAATAATTTCAGTGCCAAAAGAAAAGTGCCTGCCCTAGAGAATTAAAATGAGTTCAATTAGCTTTATAACCGTTTTTAGCATTGAAGTTTAGGAACCTGGGATGGATTGCTGGCTTTTTCCTGGGTCGTGTGGAGCAGTGATTTGTTTTCACCAAATAATCCATTTGTGCCAGCTCCCTGGCACTGTTTTTTGTTTCTCTAGTTTTCTCAAAAGCAATCATTTTGAGGCGCGAAACAGCATATGTAAAAAATTACACGGAGCCTATAAACATGCATGGAGATGAAAACATAGAGCTGCTTTTAGATATGCATCCTAGCAAGCTACCAAAGGTATTTTGATGATTTAGTCGCAGCATATAAATAACATATCCAATTAAAGAAAAGAAACATACTTAAGAAATACACACATATGTTTTTAGAGGCTGCTTGGGGATTGTGTCCGTTGTACAGACATACGTACATTTTTTAAAATTTATACCCCGTCTCATTCCAAAAGGATTTGAGATAGCTTCAGGACAAATATTGGCAGAAAGAATCACCTGAACTCAAAATTTTAGGGTGGAATGGCTTCCTGCCTGCACAGGCCTTCATTTCAACAGCTACGGCTTTACCCCCATCTCCAGAACCAATCCTGTTCTTAGCCAGAGAGAATTAAAGGAGCTTCCCCAACTAGTAGTCGGATGGAACAGTGGTCAAGTCACTTTCAGGCTGGTTCTGCTTAGCCACTGGGTACAAGTCTAGGAACCAGGCCCTTAATCTGTCTCTCTGATCATCTCCTGTCCCCCAACCTACCTAAGCTTTGTCTCTGAGTGCCAATCTTGTTCCCCAGAGCAGAGCCCTTCCTCAATAACCAGTGTAATTACCCTAATCCTCCATGCTATCTCCAGTCTTAATGGTGTCACAGTTTCTGCCCTGGCCCTGGGATCCCTCCTCTTAAGGTGGAGGGGTCAGAAGGGATTTTGAAATCAGCACATCTGGGAATGAGTCCCAAGTCTACCTTTATTGCTATCCTTATAATTGGATCACTTTACTTAGCTTCAACTTACTTTTTTTAATGTAAAATTTTATTGAAGTATATCATTCCTACATGAAGATATATAAACAATAAGTGTAAAGTAAAAATTGCAAACTTACCAAACAAACATGCATGTCACCATACAGGGCTCCCATACATCACTCTGCCACCAACATCTGGCACTGTTATGAGACATTTGTTACAAACTATGAAAGAGCATGCTCAAAATATTACTACTAATGATAGCCCATATCTTACATTTGGTGTATTTTCCCCAAACCCACCCTAATACCTTGTATTATATGTTTGTTATGGTTTATGAGAGAACATTCTTATATTCTGTTAACCACAGTCCATCTTCCACAACTAGTTTCCCTGTGCTATGCAGTCCCATGTTTTGTACAGTCCATTCATTTTCATCACAGAGTTGTGCTGTCATCACCTCAGTCAATTTTAGAGTATTTTCATTACTCCAAAAGGAAAAATCCCAAATCCCCCTATATGCCATGTATGTTGTCCCTTTGAATTGATATAGTACCTTCTTTGCCATTGCTGCATTTTTGCTATCCTTATAAACTTGACCACTTTACTTAACTTCAATTTCCTTTTTACTAGTACCAATCTCAGAGGTTTTGGTACGGATGAGGTGCAATGACACTGCAAAGTGCTTTGCATGGGCCTGGCACATGGTAAGTATTTGATGCATGGCCATCATTGTTATTAAACTTACTTCTCCCCAAGCTTTCCGGCAGGTCAGATCTATTTAGCCCCATTCCCTCTCCCCCAGGATGCCCTCCAATCTCCCTTGCTGGGTACCTCCCTACCCGCTTCCCCACCTACCCTTTATCAGCCTGATGTCCCAATTCTGCACACCAGTCACCTGCTCTGCCCTGTTCTCCTGCAGCTAAGCCTGCTCCCTAGTTCAGGTGGCTGTGTCCACACTGCCCACCACTACCTGAGCCCTGGATCTGACTGACAGAAGTGAAGATGAAACTAATGTTTCAGATTTTAAAAGTGGGCATTTTCTTCCAGATCACTGTATTTCTCTCCTGTTGAAAAAATCAGCCCTTTAGGTATTTCATGACTTGTACCCTTTTATTTTTAAATTCACTGCAAAAATAGGGATTACAAGGATGAACAAGATGGACACAGTCCCAGCCGTCACTTCGCTTACAGTTTAAATAGGGAATAATATACAGGGCAATAAATTCTACATTTGCCATTTCAATATTCAAAATACTCTTTTAAGTGGCTTTTCCTCTTCTTAATTAAGTGACCTTTGGCAAGTTACTAAACCCATCTGTGCCCCATTTTCTTCATTTGAAAGATGGAAATAATGATAGTCTCTACCTGTGGTTGGGTCTCTGTAGTGCAGTGCACAAATCACAAAACTGTAAAAAGCCCTGAATTAGATCATCCGTGTTAAGTTGCTGTAACTGGGCTGGCACATTATAAATGCACAATAATATGTTATTAATTGTAGCAGTGAAACATGGCTAATGAAAACACACTTGCCATATAAGGATTGCTATCATTCAGAGCCTTGTATAATTTTGCAGCAGCTTTGTCTCACTAGAAACATTTGCACTCAACCTTAAACATTAAGAAAACAGCTTTTTTAAATTATTGCCAGTCCATCCCTCAGGAGTCACTGAATCATGTGAGATGTCGCTTTCATTTTTGACCCCTGCTTCAGCACTCCTTCTAAGAGGGTAATAAACGAGCATGTTAAATTTTCCTGTTGCTGTTAACTCCTGTCTGTGAGATGCATCAGATTATCTGAGAGCATTTGGGCAAATGATAGATTATGTCAAGGCTATTTACACGTGCCACAGTAATGAGGAAATGTTGAAGGAGGTATGGAGGATGGGAGGGAGGGAAAGAAGGAGATGGTGCCAGAAGGTGAAAACAGAGGAGGAAAGCATAAAGGGAGGTGAGCAGCCAGACTGGAAACGTGCAAGCAGAGAGGGTGGGAAGGGAGCATGGAAGGACTTGGGGGAAAGGAGGGTCCAGGGAAAGAGAACTCATTAGCCAACCAACTGAAAAGGCAGAATTGTAGGAAAAACAAGATGCGTCAAGCAGATTGAGAAGAAAGTAGAATAAAAGAAGTGAAAAAAGAAACTCGGGATGACTACAACTCAATCCCGAAATGGTAAACCTACATTATTAGATTATGTCCATTTTATGTAAACAAAGGAGCGTGGGTTTTGTCTGATAGACATTACTGAGCTCCTCTGAAGTCAATACTGGAATCATTCCATGGCATTTTTAACCTTTCTTTGCATTGTATTTGAAATGGACACATACAGGGAAAATTACTGAGTGTCTTTCCCATATGTCGATCTCCTAAGTTATAGCTTTTCAAATGCTGGAACACTATAACAAAGGAAATTATGGTATGGATAAAGACATAACTGAAGTTGTGCTGTTAAGACTATTCACATCCTCTTTCCTGAGTGTGCTTTACCAATAGTGACATATCGGTCTTATGGCATCCCTGAAACATAAATGGATGGGTATAGCATGATTTTTCTTTCCACTAAAGACATTAAAGGGCTAACCATATAATTCATAAGTCATTGGGAGAACTAGGGACATCATCCGGATTTCCTGTTCCATCTTAAAATGTTCACCCCTTCTGTTCATCCTCCAGAAAGAAATAGGCCTAAGGATTGAACACACCCAGGGGAGAGTCTTGGCTTGTGTTAACTTTATAAACTGGAGCAACTAACTTGACCTCTCCAAGATTCCAATTTCTTCTTATGTAAAGCAAGAATATTGCTACTACTTTTCTAAGATTATTGTGACTATTAGAGATAAAATATATAAAACATTTGGTGCAAGAAGGCAGTTAATAAATTTTAGCTATTATTATTTTCCTGCAACAGAAAATAGTAATACACATTTACAATCAAGAAAAACTTTCACTGAAATAGTAAAAAGAAAAGGGGGGTGGGGTTCAGGAGGCAAGATTAAATCAAGGAAGAAAAATAAAATAATCAAATGGGAAAAAAAAAAAAAAAAACATACTAGAGTTGATTTACCATTTAGTAAATTGGAAATTTACTAAAGAGCCTCTAGACTAGTATACCTAAATGGAAATAAGTACAGAAATGGAGTAAATTCAGCCACAGACTTCACGAAATGCTATTAAAAATGGAGGTTTGGCATCTCTCAGAGATGTCGTAATCTGTACCTTAAAGGTAAGGTAGCAAGATAGGTGGAAACAAACTATAAAAACAAGTTATGTAGGTTGAAGCTTGATTGTTTGATGTTCAAGTTCCTGAGAATCAGGAGCAGCCATTCTCCTCTGGACTCAAACATTTGAACTTAGATCCTTTCTGAAGCCCCGGGACATGCAGGTCTTCTAAATTATGTAACCAGTACATTGAACAAGCTTGATCCATGAGGTCAAATCATACAGCAACTTTATATTTTGTTTCTCACTGTAACTTTATTCAGTGGGCTCTAGTTCTTTCCCTACTCCTATATGAATATTTGGGTAATCCCATAACTTTTCTGGTCACCCTTAGGAAATACAAACAGTCCCACTTTAGTAATTCATGTCTAACTCCAAGTAATTGAACTTGATTTAAAGTTAAGCACTTTCCCTCTCCCAGCTGCTGCCTGTTGAAAATGAGGAAGGAGAAGTATAATTGGCTTCTTCTCTCTCCCATCATGTAAGGATTCTTCTCCTCCTCCCCACACAGCTAATAAACTAAAGTGTATGACCCCTGCAAGGTTAGCGTTCAGAGTGACAGGAAAGGATGGAAGGGCAGGAAAGTTCTTATTTGACTGATTCTGTAATGAGCTGTCACCACTCTTCTCTGGACTTGGCAGATGTTTCAATCTGACTTTTTTTCTTATCGGCACTTTGGTGGATTCTTTTGAGATGGGCCCATCACTGGTGATCTCTCACCTGTGGTTCTCTTGATGTGGGAAAATCCTATTTCAGCTATTCCAGTTGGTCTTTTGTGACTCCTTCCGTAGCCCCACACATCTGGAGGTTCACTTCCAATTTCTTTATGCAGAGCTGTCATCACTATTCTAGGTGTCCCATGCAGGAAGACAGCTCCATGCTGGGGTTCTCTGATATGTGTGCACATGTTCTTGCATCCTGTGCCTCAATAGACTCTGGAGATGCGGTGTGTTAGTTTCCTGGCTGCTAAATAAAATACCTTACACTGGGTTGGCTTAAAAACATAAATTTATTGGCTCATGGTTTTGAGGCAAAGAAAAGTCCAAAATCCAGGCAATACTTTCAACAAGGTGATGCTTTCTCCCTGAAGACTGTGGTACTGTGGGGCTGGCTGCTGCTGATCCTTGGGTTCTTGGCCTTTTCATCACATGGCAATGCATATGGCAGCATCTTCTCTTTTGTCTGCTGGGTTCTGTTGACCTCCAGCTTCTTTCCCAGTGGTATTTTTTCATTTTGACAAGAGGAAATTACATCATTTGTTGTTTTACATTTGCTCTTAACCAAAAGGCCGAGAAGCGATCATTTGTTGTTTTATTTTTATTGTATATTATAGATAGCAGGTAGTGGTATGCATCATTACCATCTCAATTAACAGTATAAAAAGCACAAGGAAAAATTCAAGTAAATGAAAAGGTGGAGCTGCACCATGTTGAAGGCGAATCTGAGCAAAAATACTATTACTTGGAATTAGTTCAGTGAAGAACTTAATTACCCTGATTTACAACAGGCTTTGATGATAATGGCAGATTGCTAATCCTGGATTTGATAGTTTCCCCTCCTCAGATGAGGTGGCTCACCATTCTATGAAATCTGTTTAAATGGAAACTCTATAGGAACATGTGCTCCAGAGATTTCAAGAAAAAGAATATGAAAACGAAGGCAAGATCTAGAAAAGGACTGCTTTGAAAATGAAGTTTTGTGAAGAAAGCCATGGCCATTTGAGAATGAGAGTTTGATCAACTATATTTTAGAGAAAAATTCCTAAAATGATGGGGAAAGGGAGTAATACATATATCATTCATTTAAAATTCTTTTCCACCTATTGTTAGTTTGAAATGAAAAATTACGAAACATTATATATCAAGCCCTAAATTCTCACAAATAGTAGATTGAGTCATATGAAATTTCCATTTGATAGACAAGAAATGTTCAAAAGTTGGTAGTTTCTTTTGATTCAGACTTTTTAAACCTCTCTTTTCATAAATACTGAATTCTGTCTTGTAATCTAGACCTTGTTTTTGTTTTTTGTTTTTTTAGCAAGTACTGGGGATTGAACCCAGGACCTTGTGCATGTGAAGCATGTGCTCAACCACTGAGCTACACTTGCTCTGCTATTCTAGAGCTTTTAAAACTTAAAAGCTTGAAACTTAGGTGCTTGAATGTTCCCCTGATGAGGTCCTAAACTTCTAGAAGTGAATATTGTCTTATTTATCTTTGCATTCCCTGCAGGACTGAGCACAAAATAGATGCTAAGAGAACACTCATTAACTTATATCATACACCCAAAGTCGTGCTTGAACTTGAGATATCACTGTTGTCACAAAAGTTACAGAATTAGATTCATTTTTTTAAATTTTTTAGGAGGTACTGGGGATTGAACTCGGGACTTCGTACATGGGAAGCAGGCACTCAACCACTTGAGCCACATCAGCTGCCCTTGAGCTTTCTTTTGATACACAAAGTAGAAAGTATCAGAAGTTGTACAACTTTATAAGTTGTAAAAAACCTTACATGTGATAAGCAACTTTATGAAAATTTTATACATTTTTCCCCTGAAAATTGCCCAGGAAAGGAAGAGGGAGAAGAAAAGTTGGGAAGGTATCTCATTCAGGGTACAAAAAGGATCAGCTCTGGATGGAAGAAATCCAGAATTCAGCCGTCAATCCCAGACACCTACCAAATCCAAGATGGGTGGCTAGAATGAGATCTGCTGGCTTGTGTTTCTCTGCCTAATGTCAGTCAGGCAAGAACAAGAGCAAAAGAAGAATGTTTAGAGGAATTGTACACCACTTCTGTCCCCCACAAAACTTGTCTCATGACAAATTGTTTCTTGGCAATCTCTTTAGCATTTTTGCAACACCCCGCCCCCCACCCCAGTGTGTTTGTCTGAGCTGATTGGAAATTCCCCGAGTGCGTTTAGGGCTTTGTTTTAGAGTGGGTGAACAGAGCTGGAGTTTTTTAGATTGTCATCTGTTGCTTGTTTGGAGAAACTTTTTAAAACCAAACTTGATTCTAACCTGCTAACTTTGACCTAGGATTCCAGACAGATACTTGGGTCTTCTGAAATCATAAACATTTAATGTTTGTGTTCCCTGCACTATTGTGTTAATGCAAAAAAATCTCATCTGGCATTGTACAGATGTTTTCCAGATGCCTTTGGGAGTGTGATTTCTTAATAGAATAAAACTGCCATGTTTTTGTAAAATACTGCTGTGTGGCACAAGACACCTCTCCAAAACACCCTCAAATTTATCAACACCCAAATCCCCAAAGTCACAGAGACAATTATATATGCATTTGGGATCCTTGGTAACTTGAAAGGCTTCTATTTTCTTATTTAGAAAAAAACATAAGGCTAATTAATAAAATATGGAGCTAAGCATCATGCCAAATAAATATTTTTTGAACACAACTTAAATGACTTTGCTACAGAAGAAAGGTCCAAAAACTGCCCTGACGGATGCTGAATAAGTTCATATGTTTTCACTAATACATGCCAAAAAATGTGTCCAGCTCTCCAGAACTGGATAGCAGTAGGGCGAGTATTTCCCCTGATGCCAGGGAGCAGTCGTGCAATCAAACAATATTAAACAAGGATTTTATGACCCATACGTACCCTTAAAGCCCCAAGAGAAAATTTAAAACTTAAATTGTCTAAATCTTAGCTGTATGGCTCCCAATTAAATGAGCAAGTTGTGTTTTTAAATATCCATGTCATGCTTAAAATTCCCCATAGCTTTCTTTAAAAGCTGTAAAATGTGTTACTGGCGACAGAATTCAGCTTAATAAGTTTCAGAGGGTTTTGATAATTCATTCACACTTGAGCTTATAAAAGGTGTGGGCAAGTAAACAAAATCATTTTTCTCATCTTCATTATTGGGGAGAGCACAAAATCCAGCTACATTTTTATTAAAGCTCTTTTGAAAAAATCAGGGATAGCTTATAAGGAAAAGAAGGCTCTAAGTCAAGTACTTGGAAACTGAGGTTAAACGTTGCCCATGCTGTGTACCCTTCTCCCTATATGTCTGGATTATAGTCAGTGTTAGGTGTCTGCTGGCCTAAAGGTTTGTCATTGATGTTGCAGCAATAAGAGCTACTTAGATTTGTTTATGAGTCATGATTTATAAGCGATTTCCCATTCATTCTGTCATTTCATGTCACTTGTGTATGCCCCCAAGGGACCACGGTTTCAGAGCACCTTAACTCTTTGTAAACTTTTTTATCAGTGTAGTCCCATTGAAAGGTATTTGGTTCTAGTGTCAATCACCTTGTGGCTCTTTCATTTCACTGATAAAAAATTAGAAACAAATTGGATCCTCACAGCAGTGTGAGCTGAGCACCCTTGACAATGGTGGCTTTGCGGCACAGTGTTAAAGTCCTCCTTTTATAAAGCAGCACAGAAAACGCTCTTGAAGACAAACCAACACCCAAATTCTTCACCTTGTAATGACAGTGATTTTAATATTACACACGTTCCTCTCTTTTGTTTCAGTATGAATATGTCTAGCATAGCCTCTGCCTCTCCCATAGTTAGGGTTTTTTGTTTTTGTTTTTAGTTAGGCCAGTAAAAAGACTTTATTTGGGAAATGGAGCAAAGAATAGAGCTTGCTGAGAAATGGGAGAGAAAGATGGAAATACACGCCAAGATTTGGTACAGGCCCCTCTAGGCAGAATGAGTGGGCTCTACATCCTGTGATTACTTTTAAAATGTTAATTATTCCACCCCCTTGCTAATGATAAGGGAACATAGGGTTTTATCAGAAAATATGCCTTTGGAGTACCTGAACAGCTGGGGTCATATTTAATATCTATTTCACTGGCTTTCTGTTTGGGAACCTGGCAGTGGCAACAATGAGTAGGTCTGAGAGCTGCTGTTCGAATGGTCCATAATTCCCTTGCTTCCTCCTTCTTGTACACAAGGCGTCCAGCTGCTTTGCAGAGAAGTAGTAAACTGATAATCCTATTTACTTGGTCAAAAAGCTATGTGGAATCAATATTTGGGGTGAAGCTTTCTCTTAGGAAAAGAGATGTCCAACAAGACAGTCTAAATGCTCCAGGAGACTGGAGATAGATTAGGATCAGTCTTAATAAGGGCCGACTTTGTTAGCAAGTTATGATACTAGCTTAATCCTAGTGTAAGAATGAACGTTTCTCTTTCCATGTTCTAGATAATGAAACCAGACCAGTAAAAAGAGGTTTGTAATTCATGTTCCTCTTGATTTTTTCCAGCAGAGGTCACCATTTTCATTATCTAGATGGGTTTCTATGTCTTAAATTTAGGAACTGTTAGGCTCTGTAAAAATTAGAACCAACCAATAATTAAAAGAACCTGCAATTGAAAACAGACTCTCTACAAGGCACTGTATTCTGTGAATAAAGACATTGTCTAGAAAATGTCAGTTATTCAAGCAGTTTAATTTAGATCTTGGAATTTGAGAAAAGTCTCCACTAAGTTAAATACATCTCCTTTGAACATTTATGTGTGACAATACACACACACAACTATGGTTTTTAAATTATTTGGGCTGCTAAAAAATATGACTTTTTCACCTTTGAAACATTTAACATAAAAGAAGAGTCAAAAATAGTAATTTTAATTTCTGTACTGTGATTTTAGTGTTATCCACCCTTAAAACTAAATTCAATAGTATTGAAAATAATAATTCAAATATTGAACATTTGAATTTGGTTTTATTTTATTTTATTTTTTAGGAGGTACCCGGGATTGAACCCAGGACCTCATACATGGGAAGCAGGTACTCAACCATTGAGCTATACCTGAATTTGGTTTTGTAGGGTCTGGTGTCCTTAAGTGACATGGCAAAGAGTTACCATGCCCTTTGATTCCTTTACTTAAGAACTTTTAAGCTCTGTTATCTGGCAAGTATCAAGGTCATATGTTAAAGGTATTGAAACAATACCTTGTGTAGATTGAACCATAACATTGTCAAAAGTTTTCATAATAATGCAAGAGCTGAAATAGTTTTGGAACTCAATAAAACTACCCTTTCTCAGAGTGAGTGGGGAATAATGACCATAAATAATAACCAATGGAAGTCCCTAAGAATGGATTTTCTAAAAATATTTGATATCCCATGTGGATCATTATTTGAGTGTTTCTGTCATGTAACTCTCCCTGAAATAAATTGGGATGAAAGTAAAGCTAGAGTTAAGATTGCTTCTTCACCCAAGTGAATTGCTGTGTGCAGCCTTAGCTGGCTGCTGAATAATTTTGAACAGTAGAGAGCAGTAGAGGAGAGTCTGAGAGCGAAACTGGCCCAAAATCAAGTTACTTGAGAACAAAATAAAGATATGTTCTCTTTCCCACTGACAGTGAAAGACACTTTTACTACGTTATAAATGCATCTGTATTTAGAGAAGGGGTCAATAACACCCAAATAATAAGCTATCAAAAAACAATGCTATTATTTATGCTAAGCTGTTTATTAATTATAAGTTAATTAAAGCTGTTTATTTTGAAAGAGTAGAAAAATTCAGTAACAAAGTCTGTACAAGCTTTGGATCATCATTAATAGCCATAACCCAAAGTAGCCCTTGGACTAATCCTGTTGAAGAGTCATCAAAAGCAATATTATTTCTATGCATGACAATCTACATTAAGCATTCAATATGATTGTATCAATTTATCAATAAATGTGCCTGTCACTCACTATGACATCTTGTAACTCTGATATGCTTCCCTTTGGCTTTGATATCCCTACTGGGGTGGCAGTTGTGGTGTCAATAATAGTATCAACATCCTCCCCACCATGCTGACTCTGTGCTAGACACTGTGTGAAACACGTCTGTATGCACTGTCTGCATTTCAAGCCTTACATAACCACATATCCAAAACCGAATTCTTAGTTCCTTATCCTTATTCCTTCCCATTTCATACATAGTCCCACCATCCACCCAAGCCAGAAACACAAGTGTCATCCTTGATCCCTCCCTCGACAAATCCTCTGGACTCCCATTCTAAAATATTTCTCAAATCCATTCCTTTTTTTCCAACTCCACTGTCATATCTTCACCTGGCCCCCATCATCTCACACATCTAGTACTGCGAGAGCCTCCCAGCTGGTCTTTCTCCTCCCGGCAGCAATGTGATCTCTATGTTTGAAAACATAGATCACATCCTAGCATTCCCCTGTGTGAAACCCTTCAACTGCTTCTCTTTAAACTTGAATACAATCCAAACCCCTTTCTGTGGCCCACTAAGCTCCAACCATCTCTCTTGCCTCATCCTGCACCCTCTTTCTAAGTCAAGACTTTCCCAAGTGACACTGCTTCTGCCTGAAGGCAGTGTGATTTGGAGAAGTCACTTAAACTTCTGGGCCTTGGTTTTCTCCTCTAGAAAACAGGGATTTTTGTCCTTTCCCGCAGTGACTTTCCTGTTTCCTTTGAAAAGACAGCTGTTCTCTTGCATTTATCTTTTAATAACCCTCTACCAAGCTCTGATCCTGAAATAATGTAAGAGGTTAGCTACAGGCCCAATGGAAAATATTTTCCAAGTATAGTACAAGAATATAAAATGCTTTGAAATTGAGATGTATATGTTAACTAGCAATGTTTTCAATTAATAGAGGGATGTTTATACCATATGAGAAACCTTGAAGCCTAAAATTACAGCTTGATGAGAGACTTAATCCTTAGAAAGTAAATTTACTGCTCTCTCACTAGTTCTATCTGGATGCAACAGTTACATATGCATTTGTATCTAAATTGGCATCTAACCATCATTCATTAAAAGTGCTTTTTCAAGGCTTGTACTGTTCTCATCAGCAGGACAAGGTTGCCAAGTTTTCAGTTTCAGATTTTTGGGCACCCAAACCAGAATTCTGCACCAAATTTACTTTCTCGCATTGCCTGTAGCAGATAATAAGCAATTAGATACTGTTAAACCAATTTACCACAGAAAATGAAGCATGCTTAATTATAAACGGACCCAGCCCCACGCCAATTCAGTCCAGTTTTGCAAACTTTATTGAGTATCCACTAGATGCCAGGCACCGTAACAGGTGCTAGGCTGGGCCCAGCTCCCAAAGGGCTCACAGTCCAGGAGGCAGACCAAGATGCAAGCAAATCATGTCAGAAGTTAGGTTAAATAATTGATGAAGATGCCGTGTGCTCTAGGGCAATAAAGTGCTTCTCTTAACATGGAGGGATCAGGGAATGTTTGATGGTTGAATAGTATTTATCTGACAAAGAAGAAAACAGCATCCCAGGAATGGGAGCCATGTAGGCAGAGAAACAGGAAGTACATCAGGAGTGCCCTTTGGGAAACAGCCTGGAGTTCAAGAGGGTTTGTGGCCAGAAATAAAGCTGGAGCTAGAGGTAGGAACCATGTTGTGAATAGCCTGGTATGCCCTGCTTGCTCACCATAAAGTTTGAACTTTAAGTGAAATACAAATAATAACAATAATAATGGCAAACATTTATTGAGAGTCACTAAATGGCATTTTACGTTAATTAACTCTTGTAATCCTCATGTAGCTGATGAGATTCCAACCCAGGTAGGTTGTTTTAGTTTGCCAAAGGGCTGCTGGTGCAAAGTGCCTGAAATGGGCTGGCTTTTATACAGGGGATTTATTTGGAGTGAAAGCTTAGTTCCAAGGCTGTGAAAAGTCCAAACTGAGGTACCATCAGAGATGCTTTCTCACTAAAGTTAGCTACTGTTGATCCTATTGCCCGGGAATGTGGCAAAGCAAGATGGCAACCAATCTCTACTGAGGTCTCTGCCTTTCTGCAGCTGTAGGCAAACCTGGCATAAGGCTGGCTCTTACCAGACCTCCTTTCTCACTCTCTGGGCCTCAGCTCCTTAAGCGTCTCGGGAGCTTCCTCTTTGCAGCTCAGCTGTAGGTAAAACCTCTCTCACATGGCAGCATCAAACATGGCAACTCCCTTTTCCTGTGTCTGTCTATCTGTCTGTGTGTCTCCCTTTATGTCAGACCCAGCAAGAGGGCAGAGACTCAAGCTGGCTCACTGACATAGTCCAATCAAGATGAGCCCTAAAGCAATTTTATCAAGCAATCTCATCAAATATCCTTTAACTGGATTTAATACAAAGGGTATTACACCCACAGGAATAGATTAGTTCAAAGCATAATCTTTTGCTTTTTCAGATTCACAAAATAATTTCAAGCTGCCACATAGGTCATCTCTCTTTTTTTATTATTTAATATATATATTTTTTATTAGAGAAGTTGTGAACTTACAAAACAATCGTGAAAATGTGCAGAATTCCCATACAATACCCTTCCAGCAACACATTACATTGTTGTAGAACATTTGTTACAGATTATAAAAGAACATCATCAGATTATTACTGCTAATTATGGTCTATAGAATACATTTGGTATATTTTTTCCATACCCTCCTATTATTTTTTTGAAACAATGATTTGAATTATTATTATTTAGAGAGAAAATAGGCAATTCTCTTTTTTTTTATTCTTAAAGAAGTTTAGATTCCATAAATGTTACATAAAAAATATAGGGGATTCCCATATACCCCCCCTTCCCCAATCCCTACACTTTCCCACATTAATATCATCTTTCATTAGTGTGGTACACTTATTACAATTGATGAACACATATTGAAGCATTGTTACTAACCGTGGACTATAGTTTACACTCTGCCCTGCACAATTTTATAGGTTATAACAAAATGGATAATGGCCTGTATCCATCATTGCTATGTCATGCAGGACAATCCAATGACCTGAAAATGCCCCCATGTTACACCTATTCTTCCCTCTCTCTCCCCTCAGAACCTCTGGTGGCCACTGCCTTTATATCAATGATAAAAGTTCTATCATTGCTAGAATAATAGCCTATAATAAAATAATATTAAGTCTACTTTAGTCCATTGTTCATTCTCCAATCTTGAGGATTTGCAGATGGTAATGTCTACTGTGCTTCTAATTGAAAGGGGGCTTAGATCCCATGGGTCAGATGGATGGAACTGTCTTGCTTGTAGTTGCAGACACTCTTGTTCCTTGGGATGGGCATTGTCCATCGTCATCTCCTTGTTAGTTGTGTTGGGTGAGTCCAATGAACTAGAGAGTAGGTGTTGCAACTCTGCTGAGATTCAGGGCTCAGCCGGCATATGAACAGACCAAAGAATTAAGTCTCTGAGACATATACTTAACAAGTATAGTGATAATTATAGATTCTAATAAAAGGAGCAGAAGAGCCATGTGTAGGGAAACTATAAATGAGTCTAACTCTGTAACACGGAGGAGCACAAATCCCAAAGTAAGACCCACTGACAGGGTGCCAAATTTCTGAGATTGTCTGCCCTGCTTAGAGTTCTAGATATCTCTAGAGCCTCAGGAACTCCGCTATTTGAGTCACTGTTTACTGTGGCTGTCAATGAGATCCTGCTGAGACGTGTATAAGTGTAACTGCTGGAATGACCTCCTGACTCACTTTGAAATCTCTTAGCAATAAAAGCTCATTTATATTTAATATTTCCCTCTTTTGGTCAAGGTCTTTTTCCAGATGCATTGCTAAGTTGGTGCTTGGTAATAATCCCTCGGTACCAGGGAGGTTCATCCCCTGCAGTCGTGCCCCACACCTGGGGGAAGATAGTATGTTTATATGCTGAGTTTGGCTTAGAGAGACATAGGCCATCTCTTGACTCCTGGTATGAATCACTGTGCTCATCTACCTTCAAAAGAAAAGGAGCCAGTGAAGCTGCATGATTTGGGACAAGTTATTCAAAACCTCTGAATCTCATTTCACCATGAGTAGAATAGGGATAATCATAGTACCTACCTCATTGGGTTGTTGTGAAAACTAAACAATTTATGGCATGTAAAATGTTTAGTTAGCATTATGCCTGGCAAATAGTATGTACTTGCTGTTAATAACATCTTCAACATTATCATAATTCATTTTGAGAAATTTTAAGAAATGGAACAACATAATCGTATTTTGAAAGATGGCTAAGGGGGCAGAGTGAAGGAAGACTGAAAGCATGGCAGCCATGTTGCCAATTCCAAGGGACACCATCCATTTCATAAGTAAATAATAAAGGGGCCCCTTGGAATTGTGCTGTGCACCAGCCCTGAACAAGAACAAGGCTGGAGGTAATCTGGGAATGATGAAAACCTAAATAGAGGGAGGAGAGGAAAGGATAGTGATAGAGATTTAGGGAATGGAACTAACAGGCCTGATTATTGGCTGATATGAACAGCAAGGGAGAGGGAAGCAATCTTGATCAATTGCCAGGCCTCTGGCCTGAGGCCAGGGTAGGTGTGCCAAGGGGATTTGAGGGATATGAGGATCAGCCCAATTATTGTATGTTTCTTAATATGTGTATCTGACTTCTTTCCAAAGGGGAAATAAATATGATTTTAAGTTCATTATTTTTTTCTATTAAATGTGTCTCTTCCTGTATATATGAATAATTGGGATTGACTCAGTCCTCAGTAACATACCTCAAAGAGGATCAATGCCAGGACTAATGTAGTATCCTGTTTTGATTTTCCTTTGTAGCAGTCTTCCTGTCTGGGAAGACTAACCTATTATTTCCTAATTAATGATTATAATCACCCAAGGCACCTTTTCAGGAAAGTGTGGTACATACAAATGAAGTCTCCTAATTGTGGGAAAGCACTACATTTCTTAGTATATGTTTAAAATACCTCATCACAGGGCATGTGAGTGTGAAAATTTAATGACACAGAAGAAGAAAAAATCTGTATGCACATCATTCTGAAAACCCAATCTCAAAACATCCTGAAAATGGAAGAGACAGAAAAGAATCAGTTGTGTCATTGCATCAGGCCCCAGGCAAGCCTTAGTTTGTCAGAGCTGCTGTGACAAACACCACACACTGATTGGCTTAAGCAACAGGAATTTATTTTCTCATGGTTTAGGAGAGTAAAAGTCCAACATTAAAGCAATGACAGGCTATGCTTTCCCCCAGAGTCTCTAGCATCCTGGCGATGACTTGACACAATCCCTGGAGTTCCTTGGCTTGTATCTCTGGCTCCATTACATAATGGTCTGCCTCATTCTCTCCCTTCTTCTAACTACTACTAACTTCTGACTAACTGCATCTGAATTTCTTCTGTTTATAAGAACCCCAGTCATCTGGACTAAGGCCCACCCTGATTCAATCTGGCCTCATCTAAATCTTCGAAGATCCTATTTACAAATGAGTCCACACCCAAAAGACAAGGGGTTAGGACTTGAACATGTCTTTTGTAAGGGACATGATTCAATCCCCAACATCCATGTACCTGGTATGTTGTTCATACCCACCGGTTTAAGTGAATTCCCATTCCCTAGGAGCAGGCAGGTGGTAGTGTTGCAATGTGATTTCCTTAGCCCATTTCAAAGCCAGGAATATCTTTTATATTTTGTCTTACTAACAACCATCCTCAAAGCAAAACTGAGTCAGTTAAATAGAAGACATTGACTGGAACACATTTTTCTTGGGAATTTTATTTTTTTGACCCTGCTTTGCTCCCAGTATGATATTTATCAAATATGCTACATTTTTAGTGTTCATTTCTTCCCTCTAGGGCAGGGGTTCTTAACCTTTTTTGTTCCACGGACCCCTTTGCCAGTCAGATGAAAACCATGAACCCCTTACTAAGTCCACACTATCCTGTGTATTGTTTAATAAATATGTCACACCTGCACCAACACATAACCACAAGAATAATGTTTTTTTGAATTTCAGTTCAAGCTCACAGACGCCTTGTTAAGAACCCCTGCTGTAGGGGACCAGAGCCAGAGAGCTGGCAATGCCTTGGTCATATCCCAGGGTACATGCTGTCAAGCACACATTTTACCTGAAATTGATGTTACAACCTGGTCTATCTATTGCTCCTTCCTTTTTGTTTGTTTTCTTGTTTTAAAGCAAAACATATGGCTTTCTTTTTCCAAAGCAACTAAACATGATAAACATCCAATGCTTATGGAAGCAATCTAAAAACAAACTTTATAAAGAAAGAAACCATCTGTACAATTTGACA
Organism: Tolypeutes matacus; assembly: GCA_026826555.1. Lineage (NCBI taxonomy): Eukaryota > Metazoa > Chordata > Mammalia > Cingulata > Chlamyphoridae > Tolypeutes > Tolypeutes matacus. The sequence goes on along the minus strand of JAKSZT010038599.1, from coordinate 21,497,516 downwards.
CCTTTATAATAATAGCAATAATAATAATAAGAGCTATCATTTGTTGAGTCCTTATTGTCAGCCAGGCACTGTGCTATGTACTTTATATTATCATTGTATTAAATCCTTACAAGCACCCTGAAAGATCTATTACTTTCATTTTACATGTGAGAAGGCTGGGTTCAGATATACATAACCCAGGCCTGACTCTCAGACATTGAGCAGAATGTTTGTTATCTATAACAAACTATAAAATATATTTGAGAGGAGGAACAACCCTAGGGAGAGCAGTGGCCAGGCATGAGAGGAATTGTCTGTCCCATGAGAACACTCCCTTCCTCCTGAGATGACTTTCAGTGTGGCCTCAGCCTTGACCCTCTGCAATTTCTGGAGCAAACTTCCATGTTGGGCCTGTTGGCCTTTAGGCTTCAGTTTCTTCCTCAGTTATGACCATTTGCTTTACTCTGCTCTCTCAACAATACTCCCTTATTCCTTCATTTTCTTTCTACACAAGTACTCCCTGAGCACTTTGTATATGGCAAGCACTATTCTAAGGACTGGAGTACAGCAGTGAACAAAACTATTTTGTGTAGAGCTCCATGCTGCAGAGCTAATTCTATTGGGCACAGACAGAAGATACACAAGTAAAAGAATCACCCTGATTTTTACTTGGTAATCAAAGCCCTCTCAAGCCCATACATGACTCCAGGGCTTCTGACCAACCACACATCAAAATGCTTGCATGGACTTTTTCTTATCTGCCATAGGCAGTCTGTGTGACCTTCTTAGACTATTAGAATTCACTGAATTGATAGCCTTGGCATCAGTGTTCCTTACTCATAAGTCCAAATAATGAGCAAGGCTGTGTAGGCCCTACTAACTCCTCTATATCAATTTCCCTCTTTATTCTGAGTTTGGCTTTCCGATAACTATAGCACAACAGAAACTGACTGGTCCTTACAGTCTTTATTCCTGAGCAAAAGTTTGCTTCAGATCCTTCCATCATTAACTGGGTGGAATAATCCAGAAAGAAACTGGAAAGTGGATGCCCTCCTTTTTTGTCCTTCCTTACCAGATGCCTGTAACTTTCTTCAGGCCTATAGTCTAGCCCCTTGAGCTCAGTACCTCCAAAGCACCCCTTGCTATTATATCCATCCTCTGATAATACTGAATGTCACTCTGTCTGCAAAATTCTCACCTCCCCAACCATGTGAAGAGGAATGGATTTTGACTGCCCAATCTCTCTACCTTAGAATGGAAGCTAGTAGACCCCTAATATTCATAAGTATGTCCCAGGCCCTTAGCAAATGTTCAGATTCATAAGTGATACTATAATAGCATGTAATTTCTTCCATAAATGCCTTCAAGTATGAGTGGTCCCTTCAGACCCTTACTGGTGCTATAAATATTGTATCAAAACAAGTGAATTTCCACTAAGACTTGTCATTTATTTTGAACTCTGTGATTCTCCCCACTTCCAGCAGCAGCACAAGGAGTTAACTCTACTGTGGGGGCAATTGTTGGAAGTGAAATTTGCCATCTCATGGAAGTTACAGTGATTTCAGTAAGAATAATAAGAGCTGGCTCACTGTACTAGGCGTCATGCTTTACATATGTGACCAGTCCTTCAGCAGTCTTAGGTAGATGCTATTATTACCCCCTTTTTACCAAATGAGACTAAAGCACCCAGAGCTTAAATTACTTGCCAGAGGTTACCCAGCTAGCAAGTGGTAGAACCAGGATTCAAATCCAGGCTGCCTGTCTCCAGGTCAACACTGGAAAACTCAACTCCATAATCCCTCTCGGTATAAGAGCGGCAAAGTTGTGATGAGCTCGAGATGCTGGCAGTTGACAGGGCTGACTCACCCATGAATGGAGCAGCCACGCCTGCCAGCCACACAAGGCAGTCACCTCCAGGACCCAGTAAAGGGGCAGTAGTCACAAGGCATAGGTATTCGAGTCACTAGGAAGGTTAACTCCTACCACACCGGGGTCTTTTGACATTCTGACTTTACAGAGCCCACCCTGCTGTATAGTTGAGCAAGTTCTGTATTTCTAGTCTGTGCTGTGGCTCCCTACCTCCTCTCCCCTCCACCAGACTTGTCGGCATTTCAGGACGAGGGGAAATCCTGGAAGGTATCTGGGTCTGGAGATGATATTTCTGATTAAAGAAGAAAGCTGGGGGGAGGGGAGCCACAATTTCAAAAGAAGGAGAAAATTTCTATTTGACTCTTGAAGAAGAATGCCATACTTTTCTTATCAAATTCTGTTTCTTATAGCTGTATTAAAAAAATACAAAAGTACCCTTTGCAGCAACAGCTGAAATTTACTCCAGTGCTTCTTTCATAAAGCCTTCTGCTATCAATCCAAGTTTGTACTAGAATGGAATCTTAGAAACAACAGATTGTTTTATTTCATATTCTTTGAGCTTTCTATCCTTGTAAACATTTTTATAAGTGAAAAATGTATAACCATATTAAAGAAACCTGCCCATTTTAGAAAAACTAACATAGATTTTCATTTTGGCATGTTGCCTTCCAATCCAGGCTCAAAACTCTATACGTTCTTTCCATAATCATACTCACAGCTCATATTAGTTAGTATAGGCTAGATTTCATTCCAGTAACATACCCCTAAATTTCAGGAGCCTAACAGAAATCAAGTTCATATCTCACTCATTCTGCATCTCTAACCTAGGTTGACAGAGGGCTCTACTTATAGTCACTCAGGCAGGGATCCAAGTGGCCAGAGTCCATCATGACATGTATTTCCACAATCACTGAGGTAGGGGAGGAAGAAATAGCAAATCACAGATGGGCTCTTAAAGCTTAGCCTGGAAATAATACCTATTACCTCCGCTCACTTTCCACCAACCAAAGCAAGTCACATAGCCATGCCAACTTCTGAAGGGATGGAATTATACAAACCTACCATGTGCCTGGAAGGACAAGAGAATATTTGAGAAGAGCCCTTATGACTTCTATAACTGTATTACATTCTATTATGAACCATAATTTCCTAAACCATTTTCTTACTGTTAGATATTCGGGCCAGAAGCACTGAGTTTAAATATGATATGTTTGTGGTACCGTTCCCAAGTATCATTTGGCTTCCCCAGATGACATTCCGTGTATATGCACACACACACACACAGGCACACATACACAATTTGCTACGAATCCCCACACCAGCAGCTTCCTCTTCACCTCTTGCCTATTCTGTCTCACGATAATGGAAATATAAATGAGAGGTCTTGCCACACCCATTTTCCTGTGGCTAGGTTCTTGTCCATCTCTGCGCAGTCTTCCTCTTTTGCAGTAAAGAATTTATGATCGTATCTCTCTTTCATGTCAGCCACTTGCAACTGTATAAATGCTAAACACACACACATGTACATCTGATTGCCTGTTTGTCCTGGGGCCACAGATTGGAAGATCAGACACTAACAAAATCCAGCTCTACAATACAGCCAGATGTGCCTGTATGTTCTGATTTGTGCCCATATAAACTCATATTGCTGTCATCAGGACCTCATCTCCTCCCTGCTGCAACCTCCGATGCTGTGCCTTTTATGAAGACATTCTTAAATACCTTTTGGGTCCAGCAGGTAAAATGTCAAGCAACGGCCCTCCCTGCACAGAAGAACCTAAATCCTTGGCCTTAGCTGTGTGCCTGGCACACAATAGTCCTTATCCGTATAAGAATAGAGATGACTTTAGAAATGGAATTCGGATAGGGTTGTGCTGCCCCTGGGAACTCGATGGCACTTCCCAACTATAAAATTTCCTCTGTTAATCAATGTCAAAGGACCGTTGTGGCTCTTGAATTGAATTATTGTATATTGCCAATGTTCCCAATTATGATGTAAAATTTTAGTAGGACATACAGCCTCCTGGCTTGTGTGGAATAATTATATTTAACTAAAAAACTAATGACTGTGAGGACTCTGGCTGAAGTTATTTTGGAGCTGGGCAACAACAGAACACCAATGTGAGTGAGATGGGGAAGGGGAAGGGACAGAATTTTGCAGAGTAGGGCAGGAGACATGAGGCCTCAGAGCCCTGGTGTTCCAGAGAGCAGGGTCGAGAGGGCCTTGCAAGCGTCAGGCATGGTTTTGGAAAGCACTGGTACCACCGCACCCAAACCAGCAGGCAGGACATTGGGGAGAGGAATCAACAGCAGCTGTAGTTTAATGTTGAAATGTGTCTATGTGTGGATAATGGCTGGGAGTACAGAGAATTGAACCACTTCCTCTATGGAAGGAAAGCCAGGATGGACAGGAACTAAGAGACATTGTAGTACCTTTGACACTGCCTAAATTCTAATTGTAGGACTGTAATTTGTTAACTGTGCTCCTTTGGCAGGTTACTTAATCTCCCTATGCTTGAGTTTCCTACTCTGCAAAATGGGATTAATAATAGTACCTACTTCAGGGAGATGATGTGAGGATTAAACTACATAATATGTTAAAGTTGCTGAGAACAAGGACTGCCATGTTTGTAAGTGCTTTACAAGTGTGAGTTCTCAGAAGGGTTCTTGGGTCTCAGATGCTAAATGGGATTTAAGGCAAGGTCCCAGAACTACAGAAAAACTGGGGTTCATGCAGAAGAGGGAAGACTCCAGAGTGGAGAATCCATTAGAAAGAAGAGTGAAGCTTTAGGATAGAAAGATCTGTATTGTGCAGGAACATGCCTGTTTAAAGTTGATTGAAGATGGAGAAAATGGGAAGAACCAGGTAAATGGCTGCTTTGGTTAGAATAAAAGAGAGTTGAAATTGCTAGAGAGATAATTATGGGCCTGAAAACAGAGATTATAAATGTGATTTAGAAAGTAATGTTGAAGAAGGAAAAAGACTTAAAGAATAAGAACATTGGTCACAAAAGCAGATGAACAGATGACCATTGACATTGGCTGGGGAAAGATTCAATTCATCAAGTTGACCAGTACTCACATAGATCCCACTTTGCACATGTGTAGGAGAAAGTCATAAAAATTCATACATAATCAATTGAGGGCATTTCAAATTCCAGATAAAGAAGACTACCAAACCTCCATCCAGGAACAGTTCCTTAAAGCAAAACAAAAACAATAGTACAATAGGAACTTAGATGTGTTTAAGTATTTTTGGGTACCTAGGCTTAGAAAAGTGAGCTGTCAAATGTTGATAGTATAAAATAGATGTCGTATTTTAATAGCATTGTGCTATTTTAAATTCTTGTCCCTAAAGTTCTATAGAGAGACTTTATGAATCATATTTAAGTCCAACATCCATGAAGTTCTATATTTGGCATGTTTACCTATTTTTAAAAAATTCTCATAATAACTAATAGATATTATTAGCAGTAACGTATTAACATTATCTATTGGACAGATAAACTAGAATCAAAACATATGACTAATAAGTGAAAGAGGAAGGACTCAAACTATGATCTTATAACCATAACAATGAAAGAATGAATTATAAGTTTCTAAGCTTCTTCCATAACACAACAGCTGTCAAACCAAATGAAATCCAATCATAGCAGGCTGTGACCATGTATAAAATGGTGAGGGGTTTGCCCAAGGCCCTGATCCAACCGAACATCCTGGCTATAGTAAGAGTTGCTAGAGGAGGCATTAAAAGTAGAAGTGGGCAAAGAACAGCCTCAACATGTGCTCTGCTCTACTCCCACTTGGTGTTGGAATGTCAATGTTATAGTATCATTATGAATGTCTGCACAGTGCTGTAGAAATTGAAAATGCACAGATTCTGACCACTCAACACAAGCAGAGGGTATGGAAGCCATGGAGGATACAGGAACACAAATCGCGGTGTGGGCAAAATAAACACCATTGTGACAGGAGCAAAGCATAGGGCATCAGCAGCAGGAGAAGACTGGGCATCAGGGTGGGGCTGCCAGAGGAAACATTTATTAGTCTGCTAGGCTGCCAAAAGCAGATACCTTCAAATGAGGATAGCTTTTAACAATGGGGATTTATTTGCTTACAAACTCACAGTTCTGAGACAATGAAAATATCCAAATCAAGGCATCATCAAGATGATGCTTTCTTCCTGAAGACCAGCTCCTAGCAATCCTGGACTCTTCTGTCATATGGCAAAGGACATGGCAGCATCTGCTGGTCTCTTCCTTCTCTTCCTGGTTTCATTGACTTCAGCTTCTTGCTTCTATGTGGGTTTTTTTTTTTTCCTCTCTCTCTGTATTCATCCTGTTTATAAAGGACCCTGGTAAGAGGATTAAGACCCATCCTGAATGAGGTGGTTCACACCTTAACTGAAGTAGCCTCATGACAAGATCTTACTTACAATGGGTCCACACCCATAGGAATGGATTAACTTTAAGAACATGCTTTTAATGGGGTACTTATAGCTTCAAAACACCACAGGGACCAAGGGCTTTGGCTGAGGCAGGAAGTCAATAAATAGTGCCTCTGCCATACGCGAAGAAAGCTATGAAATTCAGTAGTAGGCTATGAAAAGATGTCAATATTAGACCCCTTATATTTTTGAGTTTTCATAGTCCACTTAATTTATTGAGATGTTTTCAATATGGCTTCCAGAAAGGAAAAACTGGCACCCAGACTCAAAAATGACATGGGAATATTCACATGAAACCCTCTGGTATTCTCCAGCTCAGCCTCCACCAGACATGATGGTTGTGGCACATAGTAGGTGTTCAATACGTGCTTGTTGAATGAATGGTTGCATCATGGAATAAATGGCAGCAACACTGGCATGTGTATTAGCATGTGTGTCATTGAGCAGCTTTAGTTACTATGTGAGACTTGTTTTACATGTCTATTTACCACCATACCTTCTACCTTTGAGGTCAGGAATCATGTAATTAATGTCATCTTTGTAACTCTTCATAGCTTCTGTGAGGCTATTTCCCTGGAGGGATGAGATCACAACTGATAGTTTCCTAAATTACAGACTAAGTTAACATGGCACTATTTTATTCAAAATGCTTATCTTTGACAATCCTATTTCATGCTAGGCAATCATTAGAAGCATTCAAGCAAAGGTTGGACAACCAGTTACAATGGCTGGGAGTTAGGATTAAAAGATTCAAAAATCCTTTCTGACCGAGGCATGTTTCTGTGACCTCCCCGCCCCCAAGTCCTCCAAGATCAATATTCTCCTTCCAATCCCATGTGGATTGTAGCAATTAAGTATATTGTCTTTACATGGCAAACCACTTTTATTTAGCCTGGACCATTCAGTGGAATGAAACCTCAAACTGCTCAGCCTGCAACTCTTATACAACATACCTGAGAATGTAAATGGAGATAACCAGAGTGCTGTGGGGCCACTGGAGAGGTATAGGTGTTGGTTTCTGGAAAGCCTCGCGCCCCTCTTAGGCTAATAAAGTGTCTTCCTTTGCTATTTTGGAAAATTTGGACCTGTTGGCAAAACCTGTCAGCAGTTGCTACTAATTATTTAACACTGGGTCAGATCTGACCTGGTGATACATGCATCTTCACCTTTATGCAAATCTCCTGCTCCCTCAGCCAGTCAAGAGTTTAAATAACTAACAATAAGCAGAAAAATTCTTGGCCTAGTTTTTGAATCTTTACATGATGCATAGATAAAAATGATTTTTCTGCACTAATTAACTTAAAAATCTTGGAGCATAACAGCTTGGAGGCTTTCCATTTCTAAAATTGGTGCCCAGAACATTGCTAAGTGGCTTGCTTTAGAGAAAGATGTATTGGTTTTAATTAACCCATTGTTGAGCATTTCAATGGAAATAATTCAATAAAATCTTTGTATTATTATTTCTCACAATCACAAGAGAATAATGCAATTTGGGAGGACAAATGTATGACTAATCCCTTATTTCCATTAATGCATTGAATTTTTTCATCTGCGTTGCTTGATTTCCATGTCTTTGATTAACCATTCAGATAACTGCACAATCTGGGACTTTAAATTTAACTTCAATAGAATTGCTTCCTGTCTTGTCCAACTTAGAAAATCATGAACTAGATTTTTTCTCCTCCTACCACCTCTGTTTTTATCAATAGCATATCTTGTGGAGAGCAGAAAATTGAGGGTGAGAGAGAGAAATAAAGACTGCTACCCATCGGGTTTACAGAATATTGATATAGAGAAATATAGATTACTACCCATTGGGTTTACCTGTTTACCTGTCTCAGTGAATCTATTTGCTCCCTACTCCTGAGAAAACCAGATAGATAACCCTGACTAGAAGAGAGGGAATTTGAGCTCATTTGATGGACAGACTTTTGAGTTCATTTGAGTTTGTGACTGTGAAGTGGTTCAATTTAGGATGAGGAACATGGTGGGAGAGGGGAATCAAAAAAACAAAATGTCAAGCCAAGAACGTGGAGCCTGGCAGAAAGATGGATTACCTTTTAGAAACTGGCTGTAAGAAATGGGAAAGAGAAGGCGGTTCAAGGCCCTTACAGCGAATTCTTAATGCAAAGGAATTAAGTATATGTAAACATTTAAAAGCAGTAGGGTGAGTGACCCCAAATATTCCAGCTGCTCCTCTGACCTCATTTGCATCAGAAGAAACTAGCAGCAGTAGAAATGACAACAGAGAAAAATATTTCCTTTTTTTCAGTCAGAAAGCAGATGAACTCAAATGATCTCAAGAGTAGTCTCCCCCTTCACTTTTTTTTTTTCTTGATTAGTGACCTGGGCATTTCTGATAATAAGTTACAAATTTACATCTGTTCTTTTTAATAGAGGGTAATTAAAGTGCTTCAGTAGTAATGGAGTACTTCTGGAGGCTTAGACTTGGTGAAACTTGTGTTTGACAAGTAATTTATTGATTTAAATAAAGCCAGTGTTTGTGCATGTTGTGCTGGGGAAGGAGAAGGAGAAAGAAATCAACGAGCTTGTATGTAAACAAGTTATTTTTGTGTGAATTTGAGGCCTTTGTCCTTCTTCCTATTCTCCTTTTGGGATCTCGTCCACACTCAAAACTTTAGCCATCCATGGAGATAATTAATTTGGAGAAGAAAGATTCACAATGGCCATGAGAGTAAAGTATGAGACAGGCTGTCCTGTGTAAAAGGGACTAGACTTTATCGTAGAGATAGTCAAATTCCATCATCTGGTGCACCAGCCTGGGGGTGGGGCAGAGTATATACCTCTGATTAAAGGGGGCAGGGGAAGGAGGAAGATACCGACTTTTGACTGCTTTCTTAGTCTATCGCATAGTCATGCTGTTTCTCCTAAAGTGTGTTCATCATAGTCTTGATACAAGTATCATGTTCATATGTTACCAAAAAAAAAAAAAAAAAAAAAAAAAATTAAAAATAGTTTGGAGGACAGCCACTTTTTGAGAGTGTGGTCAAGAAGAATCACCTCTGTTACCCCACTCCCCAGCCACTATGCTTCTTGACTGTGCCACCTGCAGGAAGATACACTACAACCTAGGGATAGAAATTATAGGAATGCCATTTCAGCTTAAGAAAAGAAATCATGTTATGTTAAAGCTACCTAGCAACAAAGTCGTTGGCCTCAAGAGTTTGTAATGTGCCAGGAATAAGAAGTGTTTTGGCTGAATGGCTGTCCATCAGAATTTTGGGAAAGGAGATTCCTGCTTTGGGTTAGAACTTATGCTCAGTAGCCTCTAAGGTCACTTAAAACTGTGAGTTCCCCCAGCTGACAAATCTGCATTTGCAGCCTTCTCCCTTCTGCAATCAGAGACATAGAGAATTGGCCAGGACCTCAGAGTTCATCTTACCCAGCCCATATACAGAGAGCTAAAGAGACTCTAGACCTCCAGTCCCACTCCTCCAGATACTGTTCTGTTAATTCTCAGGGGAAGAATTCATCCCCCCTCCTCTTTAAAACCAGCCCCACTTCTAATTTCCATCAGTGGAACCACTAGCTTCTAAATTCAGAGGTGCAATGACTCAGCATCTTCTCTGCCTTCTCTTTCCTTTACCTTCCACAACTAGTCACCAGTGGTGCCAGTTCTTCTTTTCCAATGTCATTCCAAGCTTCCCTTCCCAACATCACTCCCACCATCACCACCACAGTATATCACCTGCAGTGGGTCAATAACTGCCTTATGAATACAGTTTCACTCCTGTCCAAGCCATGCTGTAAGACTCCCTGCAGCTACTCCCATCCATCCAGAATCTCAAGGTTGAAAGAAACCTGAGAGATTTCATCTTCCTCTACCTCTTATCTCATGCATAGACTTTTCTCTTTCATCAGCACATCCTCACTCAGAAATCATCAGTGGCATGTCTTGCCTATAGGCTATAAAGTTTCCTTCCCAGCTCTGCATTCAGGCCTACTCCCAAGCCCTACCAAGTCTGGTCCTGTCTTACCCTTCCAGGTGGCCTTCACCAGTGTGAACCAGTGAGGCTGGTTTGCCCACTCTTCCATGAACACCCTTACATGTTTCTGCCTCCAAATTACAAATGACAGCAAATCAACTCAAACCAGCTTCAAAAAAAAGTCCAATTCATATTAAATAAAAAGCCCCAGATAGAGCTGGTTTCTCTGATCCTTGTTCAGGAGTCTGTCTCTATCTTGCCTCTGCTTTCCTCTGTATTGGCTTCACTTCCGTTCAGCCCTCTCCAAGGAGCAGCAACATGGCCACCAGAAGCTCCAGGATTCCATCCTCCAAGCATGGAGCCTTGAAAAAAGAGGACCTTCTTGTTACCAGTGGTTCCAGCAAAAGTCTCAGGATCAAGTCTCATTACACTGGTCTGGATAGGGTGTCCATTCTGAACCATCACAGTGGCCAGACGCATGGGGTGCTTTGATTGGCAGGGTCTAGTCAGCACCACCCAAATCACAAGAATTGAGGAAGAACAACTGGCTGTGTGAAGGAATGTTAGGGCGCTGCTATCAAAAGAAGAGAGAATGGAGGCTGCAATCATTCCCTCTACCCAGAATGCACTGCCAACTCTCCTCAGCCTCTCCTCCAAGGTCCAGCTCAGGACCCACTATGACCAGGGAATTCCTTCCACCCTTGCTTTAGAAACTGTTCCTAAGCTCTAAAACTAGGTGGTAAGGTCCTTGAAGGCAGAGACCACATGTTGTGCATAGTTACATCTTTGTTTTCCTCTTAGCACCTGGTACTGTGCTTTGTATAATAAATTGCTGTTGTGTGTGACTTTTACTAATATTAGTGTACACGTGTGCATTTGTGGGTCAGAAAGAGGGATGAGGTGCATGGGAAAAGCAGATGTGCTTCTCCATGGAAACGTCTCAGCGGGCAGCCTCTGGGCCTGGTTGCGGCATGATTGATGCAGGCATTTGGCCATCTTGGGTAGCCAACGTTGAGGCCACAGCGAAGAGGATTTTGCTTCCTTACATGTTGGCCAGTGAGATGATAAAGGTACAAAGTATGCTAAGTGTGGGCTGTTTCTGCACTCTGGCCTCAGTTTCAATGGGAAAGGACGAAAATGAATAAACCAAAAGGTAAATCAGAGGGAAAAAAGAAAAGGGGTAAGAGATACAGTTAAGGGAGAAATAAGGACATAAATTAGGAGAAAAAAATCAAGACCTGGCTAAAGGTAGCTAACAAGTCCTCCTTTGCTCTCAGTAAAAATAAGGACTATTTGCTCTTAAACTCTTCATGTAGAGACTAACTTTACCTGTTTTCTTGTGGGTGATGTGTTTCAATTTAGAATCGCTTTTAGAATCTGTCTGTCTTTCTCTCATCTCTCTCTCTCATGTATTGTCAGTGTTCTCTGAGCCAGTGACCCTTTTCTCAGTAACTATTTCCATATGTTTCTTTTATTTGTAAAACAACTTTAAGAAAATTCCTTCAGCTAAGGTCATGTCATCTTGTTTTTGCATTCCTTTTAAATGAGAGGAATTTGTTTGGTATGGTTTAAACATTTTAGAGAATGAAGAATTGACTGTGTCTTATATGAAGCAAGTTCTTACATTGTATAAAGCTGATCTAAAGAAGATGTTGGGGTTAATTTCGGGACCAACCAAAGGGAAACGTTTGCATTCTTGAAGAGTCTCTAATAAAGGGAAACCAAAGGCCATTACAATAGAGGCCGGTGAAATTTAGGAATCATATCACTGGGGTTCTCAGACTTTACCATGCTTAAGAGTTACCCAGGGTTCTTGTTAAACAGGTAGATACCTGGGTCTTACCCCCAGGGGTTCTGATTTAGGGTATCTAAGGCAGAGCCCAGAAATATGCATTTTAATAAGCACCCCACATGATTCCTGATGCTTAACTTTGAGAAACACTCACTCAGGTCAACTTCCTGTTACCAGTCAAAAAGAAATTGCAGCTAGTAGTTATGAAATGACCTGTTGAACATCACACTGCCATTATAGACTAAGATTAGGACCAAGATTTGCTGACATCCAGTCCAGGGCTTTGCCCTCAGCCTCTCTTGTAAGAGGTGTCAATAGTGAAGAATATGGAGTCAAGAGTGAGACTGTCTGGGCTCAAATGCCAACTTGACCTTCTCCAAACCATGAGACCTCATGCAATCACTTCATCTCTCGAAGCTTCAGTTTCTTGCTTGGAAGAGTGGGAATAATAATGTTACCTACTTCCAAAGATTATTGGGAGGCTCACATATGATGATATATGTAAAACACTTGGCAAAATACCTAATACATCCTAAGTTTTATCAGCTTATTGTGATTGTTCATGGTACGTTTGTTTCCTACTTGAATCGTATTTACCTGTCAAACTCATCGAAAGCTCCAAGAAAGAGCCATTTGGGTGGAATGACATGGTGTTTCAGGAGAGAAAGAGAGAGTCTCCAGAGCTGTACAGAGACACACCTTTTCTCAACTCTAGCCACATGCTCCCTCCACAGTTCTGGGAGTGAGAGGCTGACATGGAACTCGATTGTCCGCAAGTTAGAGCCACCTTTCCAGGAGGTTTTCCTTTGTCCCCGTGCCTGTGGCGGCTGTGAGGAAGGCTATTTGTCCGCAGACATGGGGACATCAGATTAGGTGGTAAGCAGAAAAAGTCCGTTGTTGAGATTGGGGGTGAAACCCTAATGAAAGATCAGTAATGAGTACACCTCAAGCACATAAAAATGTTACTGCATTATAAAACAGTAGTGCTGAAAGGGAGCTCAGAAAACATCTTGTCCAGCACCCTCCCCTGCCTCAATTAATAAGGGAGACAGAGCTGGCATAAGAACCCAGTTAATTCTCTTCCTGACCAGAAATAAACAAGCACATAGAACCTGCCTTACAGTATTAACAAAAGAGCCTCAGAGCACAGTCAGGTTTTCAGATGGAAGCTCGAGTTCATAATCCTGCAGTAACGATCGGGACTGAATGTAATGCATGGGTGTATTTTCTAATTAGACTCAGTGACATTATAATTCTTCTCCCCACCTTGGGGAGTGAAAATAGACCCATTTAATCTAAAGGAAGAATTTTGATGCCATACGAGGAAAAAGAATCTTTTTTTTCCTTTGTGTCTGACTTTATTTCTCATGTACAAAGAACTTGTGTTCCAAGGAGTACCTGGAGATGGCAATCTGGATCATAACAATCACATTTACTGTTCAACTCCACAAAGAGGCCGTATGTCAGGTTTAATGGGACTCTCTTAAAAACAGCAACGACCAGCCAGTGAATAAAACACAGCCTTTCTGAGTCCTGCTTGAGGTGGTTAACTTAGATTTACATTAGCAAATGAAACTCTAAGTCTGACCTTGCTCTGAGGTCGACACAAACCTCTACCAGGTTTGGGTTTTCTTCTAAACCTGGGGCACATGGTCCAGCATGAGACCTGCGTACTGAAGTCTTGTGGATGAAGTCAAATGAGGATCGAGTCAGGGAAGTCTGGCCCAAGTGGGATACTTCTGCTGAGAGCAGCCTGCCCTCTCTTTTGCTCTGGTCGTGGGGACCTGGTGTGCGCCAGCCATTGTGAGGCTGCCGGGGAGACAGTAACAAAGCCTCGTAAACTTGGTCGGTGAGTGATGGCCATGGGAGCCGCTTGGTATGTGGGCCTCCGCCTTTGTGAGGGGGTCAGCCGGGATTTGTGAGAGCCCATAAACTGCCACATCAGGCAGAACTGTTGCTATTCTCAGTAACAGAGCTGGCAGCAGCTGCCAACACTTTTTTGTTTTCAACTCAGACCCCATACTGCTCCTATCCTGCTGACTCTAACTGCGACTCCCTGAGTGGCAGATGGTGACAGTTCTCCAGATGTTGAGACTTTCCTGTTCATCTGATGTTTGTACAGAGTGCCAGGGTTATTTATGTAAATAGAGGAGCAACAAGCAGCACATCTGAACCCAGGTGGCGTCCTCCACAGGTTGCCTGTCAGAGCAGCTTCTGCACTTCTCAGGTGGAGGTGCTGAGGCCAGCCTGGCTTCCTCCCCTTTTCTAACTGCCCCTGCCACATATAGTGGCACTCCACTCCTCTGGAAGGAAAGTGTTTGCATTTGAAGCCCAGGGTGGACATCTCTGATCCATTTGCCCTCCCTCACTCCCACCCCACATCAGCTCTAGACTCCCAGGCTGCATGAGTCCCCCAAAACATGACAGTCACAGAAGAGTGTGGTGACTGGGATGTGATCTGGGTTGTAAAGAAGTACTTCATTTCAATCCCCATGCAGATTTGCTAGGATTTCAGCTTCTTCATCCCTTGCCCTTCCCCCTAGGCCATTGTGTTCCTTCTGGCTGCCCACCCCGAGGCAGCTCCCCACAGCTAATGCTGAGGCTTGAGGTCCTTGTGGGGACCATCTGTGGACTTGCCTACCCAGTGCCCATAACCTTCTCCTGAGAACCCCACATGGGGACATGCTCTTTATCCTCCTCCATTTAGTGCTAGCAGGGACTGCCTATCACAGAACTGGGCCAAGTGGAGCTCTAGGACTTTACTAATTGAAATGAAAGGAAGAGTATTCTTTCTTAGAGGGGAAGCTGGGAAGATATGCTTGTGAGAGCTGTCGGCAGCTGTGTTTTCCCACTGAGTAGAAGACACCTGTCTGCAGGAGAAATAAGCTGATCATCAGAGAGAGAAAGAGACAAGAGACAGAAAGGGCCTGGTGGGCTCCAGGTCCTGGTTTCACTGTCCCTCCAATCCAACTGGCCTCCTGCCCTTCCCTCAGTTTGGTTATATGAGCCAGTCAGTTTCCCTCCTTGTTCTAAGATAATTTAAGTTGGATTTCTGTCACTTGCAATCAAGAATCCTGTCTAAAAAGAAAAAAAAATAATAATAACAAAAAATAAAGAAAAGAAAAGGAAAAAAAAAAAAAAAAAGAATCCTGTCTAATGTACTCTAGTCCCTTGGGAACATCTCTACCTCCAAACTCCAAGGGGAAGGAGGATTTCCTTCTGAGTGTGACAAATTATTCTAGTATGCTGTTGGGGTAGGAGACCACTACCCCAGGGATAACAGTTGCTTGAGCTCCGAAATGTGGTCGTGGACTTCTTCCAGACTTAGATCTCTGGCTGTGGAGAAATTTATTCCAAGGCCCCTTATGTGGCAGCTCAGAGACCCCAAGACTGAGGAAGGATTGGGACTCATTATAGCCTTCACTTCACCAACAAATCTGAAGTCCCCACCGTGTCCCCCTGGTGTCACAGTTGACTACAGCAGTGAGTATCCCAATCCATTTGGGGGCACCAGGTTAACATAATAGATTATCTTTTTTTGTCCCTGGGAAGTGTCTCCGCAGTCAAATAACTGCCTTCCCTTGAATTACAGCATTCTACCTCAGGCAATACAAGGGATATTTTTCTCAGCCCCAAATCATGGTGAACCACACTGCCTTTGTCCCAGAGTAACATCATGGCAAAACATTTACCTACTTCTATGTATGTGAGTATATTATTTTTTCCTATTCTAAATTGCTGAGGTAGAATCTGGTGCCAAGTCTTTTTATGAATGTCCCACAAGGTTATGATAAAAACAGGACTGATTTTCAGTGGTATTTAGAGTAAGGCTAAGAGGAGCTGCTATAAAGTCCAACTGCCTTTTAAGGTTGGACTCCAACCTTAAATCACTTAACTCCTCTGTGCCTCAGTTTCCACATATGAGAAGTGAGGATAATAATAGCAACTGTTTTATAGAGCTGTTGTGAAGAGTAAATATTTATAACACTCATAAAGGGCTTAGCATAGATAGATCCTGTCATATTAGTAAGCATTTAGTAAATGTTAGCAATAATAATTGTTGTTTTGCATGGAGCATGTAATTTCTGGTTTCTTATATTAGAGCTATGTATTTTGCTTCTTGGAAATGAGAATCAGCAGAAAGAAGACTAATAGAGGGCAGGAAGGGAAAGATATTGGCACAACCTCTTGCACCAAGCAGAGAGCAGGGCTGAAAATCCACTGCCTTATGTCCTCCTGTTGAATACCAGTACAAATGGAAAATCTTTGAACAACAGCTGCCAACTTTGGAAAGTTTGGCCACATCTCAGCTCTCCATTTCCTCCTGGACAGGGCTGGCTTTGTGGGAGAAGAGGGGATGGGAGGTGAACCTTGAAGGGTGGGAGGAAAATAGCCGACAGATGGCGTAAAGAAAACTTCAAGAATAGGGTGCAGCGTGGGAGAAGGCTTGACGTCAGGAGTAGGAGGGGTGGGTGAAGAGAGTGGGTTGAGGGTATCTTCTGTGGATCAAAAGGAGCAGGGAAAAAGAGCAGCCGATGAAAAAGGAGTGTGAGGCCATCCTTGGGGGTGGAGCGAGCCCCTTCTGCTTTTCTTTTTTATAGCCCCAAAGAATCCCTCCTCTTCCCACTTCTTCATCAGATGTGTGCATCTGCAAATCCACCAGCCCCTTGAGTTAATGTTTGTGCTTAAAGGACATGATTAGATCCTGGCCTTAATTTATGCATTTCTTTGATACTGCTGCAGCTGTATAAGCCATGGTTATTTTATTTACTTTGCTTCAGACAGACTGCCTATTCCTTTTTCATGCGGCTTCTCCTAGCCTTTGATCTGTTTGCCCATGTGTATTAGGTTGAAGTATATGAAATTGCTGCTATTCGGTCATTGGTTCAATCTAATATTTTCAAGCTTAGATTATAATGGTAAATTCCCAGAGGAGTGGGCACATAGCCACCTGCCTGGAGTATCTGCCATTGAAGTGTGGCCTGATGGTGACAGAAAACTGTTTAACTGTCAACAATGGACAGTGATCATCAGAGCTTCTTCCACTCAGCACTTCCCCGGGCCTGGCACTGCCCTGAGCTCTGCTCATGTGTTAGCACACCTAATTCTCAGACCAACCCAGGGCAGAGTCCTTGGAGTGTGATGAGGGAGCAGAGGCACAGAGAGATGAGGCTGTTTGCCCATGATTACACAGCTAGGCAGTAGGTGACCAAGCTGGGATTTGAACTCCTATAGACGGACTCACGAGTCCGTGGTCTTAACCACCACACTGCAGAATGATGTTTGACCAAACAATCAGATGGCCAACAAGTGCTTATCTGACAATCACTGTACTTTGCTTTTATTATTATTCAAATAATCCTGGCCAGTCTTTGCAGTTTGGGATATCCTGGTATTGTTGTTGGCTTGGATGAAATCTAATATAAATTCATTAGTAATTACCTACTTGAGCCAGATTAATTTCCCCTGGTATTTTACCACCACCCTCCCACTCCTCCTTTCACCTCCTTATGCTTGTGTAGCTACTGACACTTTACAAATCACTTTCATGTACATTTTCTCGTTCATTCCTCAAAGTCCCTGTTTCCCAGATTAGGAAACGGATACTCTGAAAGGTTAAAGGCCTTTCCCAGGCCCCATGTGTGACTCCCATCTACAGACAAGCAAATGGCTGTGAGTCAATGTGAGGTTCTCCCCAGAATTCACTTGGTATTGTAGAAACGATGAGGTTTGGTGGAATGATTGTGGTCTAAGAGCAGGCAACTTGCCTTGACTCTGCTCCACTGTGTATGGCTGTGTGTCTTAGGTCAAGTGATCTAACCTCCTGAGCCTCTGTTTCTTTATCTGTGAATTAGGGACGTTCACCGATAGGATTGGTACCTGAAGCTGTCTGTGAACTTCCTTACATAGTTCCAGGCACTCACTTGCAGTTTCCTTCCTCCCTTTTTATTCTATTTTAGGCTGTCTGTCCTGTGTTACTCCAAGTCACCAAAAATCTGAGACCAGGTTAATAGGGTGTAAAACAAACTAAACTAGATGCACATTCTTTACAACTCTAAGGTTGTAAACTAGTGTTGTTAAATGGCTGCTTTTAGTGTTTTTCATTTGCCAGCTGCAGATAAGAAAAATAACTCCCTCAAGGGCTCCCTGTGAGGACTGAAGGGGATAATGCCAGGAGCACAGGGCCTGGCACTTTGCAAGTGCTCAAAGAATGCACTTTTCCAACAGGCCTTTATGTTCCATAACCAGAGAAAGTTGCTAGTCCTATGGGACATTGTAGAGATCTAAACACTTTTCTGCTGTTCTGTGGCTATTAAAAAGATACTTTTACTAGATTTCAAGATGCTTATTGTCATTTTACCATGGTTCCTTATCAGCAGCTTTCCCAGGGAATAGTTAAGTCACATGGGGATTTCTATTTTTATCTGGGAAATGGCTGGGGAGAATTTAAAAGGATTATCATTTTTCTAATGGACCTGTTTCCAACATATGTTCCCTTATCACCAGCAGATTGAGAAGTTGTAAACCTTGCTGTCCTACAGTAAATCACGGCTTACATATCAGGAAAGAAAAATGCCTTCAGCAAACTCTACTATGGCAGTTACCTGCTATTTCTAGGTTATCCTAGATGTTGCCCAGATGTGGTTACTTATTTTTAAATATTTTAAAATTAACCACTACAGTAATAATAGAAACATTTTAAAATCTATGTTTAGTACTTGGGCAGGGGAGATAGGATGAGATAAGATAAACTTTATTGTGAGTAAAATTAAACTGGCTTAGTTTAACTTATTTACTTTGTTCCTCTCACAGCTAAAGGTGCCAAGTGTTAAGCTATCCATTTGCTGGTAGCCACAGGGTGCAGGGAGCTACAGAGGAGAGCAGGTGCCTTTAGATTGCCCCCAGAGAGACCCCTGACTGTGACGTGTTACTGTCTGGACCCCCTGTGGGACCATGTCTTGGTGGGGACAAGGGTTGGGGAAGGAGGTAGGGGAGATTTTTGGCCACTATTCAGACAGGCAGAGAGAAAGCAGAAGTGTGGCTTTCTGCTTTCCTCCTCTGTTCTGCTCCCAATTCACACTTCTCTTCACCAACCTGGCGTCTGAACCCTTCTCTAGGTGCTGTCTCTAGGTACAGATATCACCCTACTGCTTGTTGCTCCACCATGTCTTTCAGGATTTTGTTCTTAGTATACTGGCCACCTGGAGGCAGAACACCTTCTCTTCTGAACAGTGATAGAAAGCATTTTAATGACCCAACCCCCCCTTTTAATCCATCATCAATCATTATCACCATTAGCCAGAATATTCTAAGTTTAATTGCTGTAACAAAGCCTGAAAGCTCAGGGGTTTCATGCAACCAAGAATATAATATATAATATATAATGCTCACATTATAGTCCAATGTGGCTCAGGTGCATCTCTGTTCAGCACATTTTCTCCAAGCCCCAGGCTGATGGAGGCTGACACCTTAAACTGTACCATCTGGAATAAGCATCCTTCACAGACACCATTGTAGGAAGAGAAGAGCTGAAGAGGCGCACAGAAGCTCTTAAATTGTTCAGCAGAGAAGTTATGCTCATGACTTCTTACAGCCTATTAGCCAGCACCAGACATATGGCCCCTCCTAATGACAAAGGGATGGGGGGGGGCTAGAAAATGAGGAGGATCACATGGATATTCAGTAAGGAGATGGTATCTCTGCCATAATACATCCAGATTTTCAGTATCACTGAGTAGATTACAGCTTTCTGATAAAAAATTAGTCTTCCTAAAAGTACTGGTTGGCTAGCTAGGAGTTGTTAGTTTTCTAAAGACTTCTCAGTCTCTGAGTAACAAGCCCTCCTCTGTGCACTTTGATTATAGACCTGACCATCTTGCCTTATATTTAGTCATCAGTGTCTCTGTTTCTCCTCCTTCTGTTTCCTCTTCCCAGCTCTCCTAAGTTTCTAAATACTGAGGGCAGAGAACAGGTGCAGTTTTATTGTTTTTAGACATTGCTAGTACTCAGCAGAGTACCTGTGAGTCAGGGAGGGAGGGAGGGAATGAATGAATGAGTGAATGGAACAAAGCTGCCTCCTAGAGCAGCCTGGTCAGAAAGTAGGCTCATCTATTATGGGATGAATTTTTTTCCCAGTGTAGTGAGCACAAATCTTAGGTGTTGTATAGCAAAGATAACTTCATTTTTTTTTTTCTATAACGCTCTTAATTTATATGTTATACTTCTGTTCCCGTGAGTGATGGAAACTTTCCGGCAATTCCTTGTCCCCACCTCTTTTTTCCAGAGCCAAGTCTAAGTTCTGTGGGCCAAGGCTGTGAAGAGTGGGTGTCTTCCACAGGTACGATCTGTTCATGAAGCCATTCTCTGTAACATCCTTTGTCCTATTGGTCAATCCACAGGGACCTGGTGCATGGCCCCTCAGTCCTGTCTGGAAGGCCTCCTAGCCCAGCTCTCTCTCTCTCCAAGTCTCTCTTAACTCCAGTAGGTCTAAAGAAGCATTATGCCACCCCTGAGCAAGGAGGATCCGGGGCACTCTGAGAGTCTGTTCTCTGGGTCACATGCAGTGCCAGGCCAGGGAAAACTCTAATGCCTGATTAAACCCATGACACAGCATTTCTGCCCTGGATCTTTTGCTTTCCTGGGCTCCATACCAGAGGTGAGGCACAGGCCCCCTTTTTCTATAAACCTACAAGGCTGTCTGAGGATTCTCTCCCTCTCCCTCCAAGGCTTTGCTGCAGAAATGGGTAGGGAGCAGGGACCCCTTTTTCTCAGGGGCTAATCACATTTGTTTAGCCCTTACTTCCCCATCAGCTCTCCTCTCTTTCTACCCTACCCCCACCTCACATCACCTCACCACTGACCCAGGGACCTTTCTATAGTGTTGGGCAAGAAGCCTAACTCTGCCTCTTTCTATGTCCTGAGTATCCTCGGGGCCTAACTTTAAAAATTCAATACCTAGGACTTACTGAAAGGAGATGTGTCCTGTGTGTGAAAAGGGGAGGAATCCACTAATAATTCAAAGTATTATCTTCAGGATTCCATACTATTATCTTGCCACACTATTGTCACTCTCAATGTAACCTACTTCTTTTAATTTAATCTGGGGTGGGGGGTAGCCTCTTCATCTTGTCCTATGTACACTGTCCACTAGTATCTGCTATTCTTTTGGGTGTGTAGGGTAAGATCACCTACAAATGTATTTGTTGGGTGCCATCAGTCCACCACTTCTGCTTACAGAAGACACACAGTCAGCCTTACCCAGCTTAGCCAAGCTTTGCCTTCTCAGCATGAGATTCTCTCTTCAGAAGTTGTACTTACCTGGGCTCTCCTGGATACTGTACCAAGATCAAAGACATCTTGCCCATTCTGACATTTTGGTATTGTAGGCCTGCTTTATTTACAGGCTCTATATTACAAGATGAAAGAGTTGTGATTTCGTTGTTTCTGTGGAACATTTAGATCTGGCCATTGCAGTTCTCTGCATATCCCTGCCTCTCCCAAGAATGGGACAAGGCAAACAGTAAGACTTTGGGTTGATCACAACAGACTGCAGTTTGAACAGTGGAGCCAGTGCACCAGGGAAGGTTTATTTTCTCCTAACCCTCAGGGATCTTTTAGGAAAAACTTCTTTTCCCCAAACACTGAGGGAAGAGAGCTCATGCAGAAAAGAGCCCAAGAATGCCTGATGGTTAAGTAAAAAATGAAAGTAATGAATCTCAGACATCAAAGGGAAAAGTGATTGGTTCAGAAACAGCTGAAGCTACAGATGGTTTTTGGAGATGAATGCAGTGTACTCATAAAGATCAGTGTCACACAGGCCCCAGGTTGCTTAGCTCTGTTCTCACAATCAGATTAGTATAATGTACATATTGCAATCAGCCCCACTGTTAAAACAGTAAAATTAAATATAAATAAATAAACTTACGTATGTGTGTATGTGTGCAGTAAACTAGTGTTTTGAGGGTATTGTAGTGTCCTACAAGAGCTTTTGGATGAGAACATGGAGCACCAAAGAGATCAAGTAACCATGCTAAGGTCCAACAAAATATTGGTGGCTCAGCAATGTCTCTCATAGTCAAATCTTCCAGCTCCTGTGTTTTCTCCTCCAGAAACTTTACACTCAGAATTTTAACTCAGCCTGATGATGCAAAGAACCTTTTTAAGCCACCTCATAAGATGATTTTAAAAGTGCCTGTGTACAGAACAAAATAGAAGGCAGGATGTAGGAGAAAGGGAATATATATTGCAGGCCTGGAAATAGACATATAAAAAGAATCACCCACTTATTATAAATCAAGCCTGTCCACCCCCATGAAGGTTATACACTGGCAAAAAAAAAAATAAGAGGGGATCTAGCATTCTCTCCCACTGATTGCTTATGCTAGTGGCTATATCCTCTGGTGTTATAACTCCCTACATGTAAATAGGAGTTGGGAATTATCATGATATTTCTACGTGTGAAACATTGGCTACAGTGAGAAGACTTGGCATGTCACCACTAGCAGTGGAGTATTAGTCTTGACTTAGCATTTGTACAGTTCTGTGCAGTTTAAGGTATGCTTTCACTAGCTCACTGGCATCTTCAAGATCACTCAAAGGTCATGGTAATTATATCTTTGCAGAAGCAGAAACTGAGACTCAGAGTTAAAGAATCTGTCTGAAATTCCACAGCTTACAAGTCCAGGTCCTCTGACTTAAAATCCCTTGTTTCTTCCAGGGCATCCCAGCCACATCAGTAGTGGCTTCTCAGTCTTTTAGGATGATAGGCCTTTGTGAGAGGGCTGGGAAAGCCATAGCTCTGCTGATTAAGAACCAACCTCTAGTGGAATAAAAAAGGGAAGAGAAAGCATGTTTATGGGGCACTTTAAGTTGCAGGCACTTGTTATCCATTATCTCATTTAATCTTTGTTTCATTTAACAACATTGTACTCTTTTTCCTGTGGCCCTCAGCCTCTGCTGGTATCCCTCATGGGCCTGGCTGGAATTAGACTTTCACATGGGTGCCGTTTAATTTCCCTGATTATGTATAAAGTTGCACATAGATACCTGTGTTTTCCCAGTTTATATTATTTCTTCTGGTATTTGTTCATCTTCTTTGCTCATTTTTCTACTTGGCCCTTTGCCTTTTTTTCCTATTGATTTCTTATTGATTTCTTTATTTGTTTATACAATCCTTTGTTGGTTTTATATGTTACAAATATCATATTCCAGCCTAAGGCCTGTCTTTTCACTTTCTCTGTGGTGTCTTCCAAATTTTCTAAAAATTTTCAAGTTTTGCATTTTTTACATTTAGGTCTCTAATATACCTGGAAGTTTTTTTCTGTGTATTTTGTGATATAAGGATCAGATTTTATTTTAATTTCTTCCAAACCTACTTGGATTCATCCTCGACCCACCTAAGTGTCAGTGTCTCTTGATCCTGTGTCAAGTTTCTATATATGTGTGGGGCAGTTCACCTGCTCTGTTTTGTTCTATTGGTCCAATTGTCTATCCCTGTGCTAATACTTCACTGTCTTAATTACTTTGTATTTATAATGCACCTTGTTATTGTTCACATTTGTCTGTATTATTTTTGACCCTTTGCTCTCCCATTTAAGCTTTAGAATCAATTTGTTACATGTCTCTCTCTCTCTCTCTCTCTCTCTCTCTCTCTCTCTCTCTCTCTCACACACACACACACACACTCACTTTTGTGATTTTAATTGAAATTGTACTGAATTAAGAGATTATACTTTGGAGAGTATTGCTATTTTTACAATACTAACCCCTAATGGAACTTGCTTTTGATCTGCTACATATGTGTGAAGGCCAAAGCTCACTCTGAATAATGAAACGATGCCTGCCTTCTATTTGGCAGTTTCCCTGTGAATGGAGAGCTCTTTCCAAATGATCATCATTGACTGAGGCTTGGGTTCATTACAGCAGATATTTTTCTCTGTGGTGATCTGAGGGTGAAAATGATGATTGAAGTGCAATTTGCCAAGATCTCTTTTTCTAGTCGAGTGATCAAATATATGTAATTAGGCAGAAGAGAGTGTGTAAGAACAGTATAAGGGCCAGCTCGACTCTGACAGCAGGATTTCCGAGCTGGTCTGAATGAGAGCGTTTACATGCACCAGGCACAGTGAGCAGTCTTGCGTGGCTGGAAACACTGTCAGAGAGACAAGAGTTTCAAAAATAGAATAACAGGAAAACAAGAACAGTGTCTTCAAACCTGCTGAGCTTGACATAGCCCAGCCAATTTCATTCCAGAGATGATTATCCTCTTTCTTCTAATGTGTACTTTCTTGTTTCCTCCCAGTGTTCCTACAACAAATATCTAAAATTCAAATAGAAGCAATCCCCAAATTCTGAATAGTAACAATGCTAATCCTTTATTCTAGAAGGCTCTGATACTGTTAAATAAGGCTTTTTAAGGGATGAGAGCTATTTCTTTTAACTTTTAGGATTTTCAAGAAAACTAAAGAAATAGCTGTTTTTTGTTAAACTGCAGAAGCCTAGGTAATAAAAGCCTAGGAGGAATAAAAACTGTAGTGGCTGCTCGTGACCTTAACCATGGGCATTGTCAGGTAAATCATTTTATTTCCAATTATAGAAAGGGAGCTGTAATACTCTTTTCTCTTTGTTCAAGAAGGAATAATGAAATTGGAGTTTATGCATCAAATATGTTTTTTAGGAGAAGTGAGCCAATATTCCCAAGCTTTTTAAAGTTCAAATACTCTCACCATTGCTAATTTTGAAGCACAGCATTCCCCATTATTCTAAAAGTTGCACAATGGAATATATTTATTTTTTTAAATGAAAAACTTTTGCATCTTTAAGCCATGAGATTTTGGTGATCATTTTGGAATCCTTCTGAGATAAACTTATGATGTCTACATGTGAGAATCACTGTTTTGGAAGTTGCATTTTATGCCAAGAAGGAAAACATATGGGTTGTGTTTCTTAAATCTGGCTGACCACCAGAACCAAATATAGAACTAGAAATGCATATTCCCAGGTGCCACACCAAGAGATTCTGAACTAACCATCTATGACAGCAATTTTCTATGCTTTTGAAGAAAGCACCTTATTCTTTCAACTTTTTACAATAGTGGTTTTCATTTTTCCATTATAATTACTCACTCTAAATTCACAGACTTTTATTTTCTCCTAAAAATATCAGAGCTAGAAGATGATTTAAAAGGATGCATCATGTACTCTTAAAATTCAGGTAATTTAAGAATAAGAGAAGAATAAGACCAAAAAACCATGTTTGATGCGTAAACCCAAATTTGTTATTCCTTTTTGAACAAAGAGAAAGGAGTAGTACAATTCTCATGGGTCTTTCTGTAATTGAGAGAAGGAGAAAGAAAACAATTTAATTTAAAGACAGCAAAAGAATCATTCCATTTGAAACTTGTGTTATTTTACATGGCTTGGAAAGTATACCCTGGGATATTAGATAAATGAAACCTGTGAGAAGGCTGCATTCTAGTGGGAGCTGTAACTTTATGTTGATAAGGATTTCTGTCCCCTTGGCTTTGTTTATTGGTGGTGGTGTTTTTTGAATTCTGTTTTTTGCCCTTGACTTTAGCAGAAGTACAACTCATTTTCCCATGAAGTAACACTGGGACCGATGGAAAAAGAACGATTTTTGAAAAGGCCAATATTAGATCCTCATATTTATGCTTCTGCCAAGGATAGAGAATGATTATGCCAAACTAAGTTCCAAATGTATGTGTTGAGGGGGAGAGGATTTGTGGGAAGAAAATCTTAAGTGGGGACTGGGACTCTAGAAATAAGGAGGCAACTAGATTTTCTGAGAAGGTCTTTAGTCCTCTAAAGAAAGGTAAATGTATAATTAAATGACGTTCACACTTGTAAAGTATGAATATAGTCTCAACAAAATTGAAGACTACAGATGAAAGCACAAGTCCTTGATGTTCGCCTTTCTAATTCCACTCCCCTTTCCACAGTAGCCTTTGTCATCAGTTTGGATACAGTCTTCCACTCTCTTTTCTAAACATTTACATACAAATGTATATACACAAGTATGCTTAGATGTATATAGGGCTTTTAAAAATATCTGTGATATCATATGATATAGACTTGCTTTTTCCACTTAATGTATCTTAGAACTCTTTCTAGACGACCAAATGTAGCTCTGCTTTGTTCTATTTTTAATGGCTGCATATTCCATTTATGAATTTCATAATTATTGGTACACATTTTAAATAATTGTTTCTAAGTATTCTCAATTACAAACTATGTATAATGAAAACATTTCTTTGTGTGTGTGTGTGTGAGTTTCAATTTTTTATTATTGATAACAATAGGTAACACTAACAGAGTGTTTTTTATATGCAAAACATTGGGCTGGACGACTTCACACATGGCCTCATTTAATCCTTACCAGACCCTAGGAGGTAGGGACTATTATTATCCCCTTTTTACTAATGAGAAAACAGAGGCTTGGAGAAGTAATTTGCCTGAGGTCACACTGCTAGGAAATGACAGCTGAACACTGAATCCACGCTCATTCTAAAGCTGTGCTTCTAACCACTATCCTGTACGACTCAGCATTAGTTAAGTGTGTATGCACATCTATGTGCAAATGGGAGTATTTGTTTATGTATATTTAGAGCACACCCACGCCATGGGTGCCAGTTGTCCCTCTCTTGCTGTTCGCAGCCCTCTCAACAGTTAGCAATGACCAGTGCTTTGTGAGTCCTGGGCTTTGGGGAGGCGCCAGGGCCCACTCAGCCACAGTCCTGGCAGCAGCCCTTTAGCCAAATAGCAGGAGCCATCCAGCACGTGCTTGCGGATGCAGAGCTGTGAGATTGAGTCCTGAGCAGGCATCTGTCACCAGCGGCTGCAGCTGGCCCTGGGGTTGCAGCCTTTGTGGGTGCTGGCTGGAGTTGGGGCTCTCACTGTTCCAGATGTGATTAATACTCTGATACTGTCTTGATGGCTTTACGAGACACCCCTCTGTGGACTGGGATGCTACTGGTTGATATAAAATGATATATTTTTTTCCAATCTATTTCATGGTGGCAGTAATTCAGACAAGGAAATGTTTTTGCCTTCTACTGGAGCTTTATGTTGCTTAAAAAGAAAAAGAAAAAAAAAAATCACAGAAAATCATGAAGAGAATTTTCCAGAGAACTTAATACATTAGTAACTGGGAGTTTGGGAAATGAAATGCTTTCTAAATTTCTGATATTGAACAAATGGCTTTCCCTCCCTCCTGAACAGTAATGATTATCTACCCACTTCCAAAAGCTGCACAGCCCAAGGGAAGTATGGTGAGATGGAACACAGCCAGGGGACAGTTTTTCTGATTTTCCTCCCAGAAGCAGCTCCATTTATTGGTTACCTTGAGCAATTACCCATTATTTTTGCAGCCTGCTCTGAAAGGATAGATAGCACAATATTAAGCTGTAGACCCAAACTTATTTCTAGATTGTGTTCTTTGTTCCTCCTACATTTATAATGTGCTTAAGTTGATCTGCCCCTGGCCAGAGCATTACAAGACCAAAGGAGCTCTTTAAAGGTCTGCTACAAGGCGTAGTTTCCCCCATGCCATTTTTGTCTTCCTTTGGCAACACATGACAAGCTGAGGCCATTGGTAATACTAATATTTTAAGAGATTCCCAAAGCATCTGATTTTGCAGCAAACCCAGAATTCAACAGGGGAAGTGGATGTGGCTCAAGCGATTGGGCTCCCACCTACCACATGGGAGGTTCCTGGTTCATTTCCTGGTGCCTCCTAAAGAAGACAGAGAGCTGGTGCCATGGGCAGGCATGGCAAACTGACACAACAAGATAATGCAACAAGAGACACAAGAAGAAAAACATAATGAGAGCCACAACAAAGCAGGGAGCAGAGGTTCCCAGTGCATCTTAAAGAGGACAAGCAGGACGGTGAGTTGATGCGACAAGATGATGCAACAAGAGACACAAGAGGAAAAATATAATGAGACACACAAAGCACGGAACAGAGGTGGCTTAAGCTATTAGGCGCCTCTCTCCCATATCGGAGGTCCCGGGTTGGGTTCCCAGTTCCTCCTAAAGAAACAAAAGAAACAAAAGATGAACAGACACAACAATAAATAAATAAAATAAACCTTAAAAAAAAAAAAAGAATTCAACAGGGTCTGAGCTGAGGCTGTGGTCTGAGGCAAATGGCCAAATAGTAGCCAGTAGCTAGATGCATCTGAGAATTTGAGGGGATTTGGAGACCGGGAAGCTGTGGTCACAAAACAAAGCTTCACCCTTGTGAAAAATTATTATTTTTTAAATCAAAATTATACAGGCACATAGTTTAAAAGTTTAAAAAAGGTGATTCTACAAGGCTTGCTCCCAACTCTCTTTTCACATTCCTCAGAGGCAATAATTTCAGCTTCTTCTACTATTTACTTCCATATGTCTAAATTACATGCTCATGCTGTTATTTCCATACTTTTCAATTTCTACTTCCTACCACAGAAGATGAGGATTTGGCTCTCTTACATCTTTTTCTCCTCTCCCCGGTTCATACCTGCCCCTCCCCACCAACACTTTCTCTGCCCCCATGCTCACAACATAGTTATATCATAATTTTTAATAGGGTCAATATTTAGTGTTTACATTTTTATGATTATGACATATTATTTTCTGTGGAGCTTTATACATTCTATGGATATATTTCCTTTCTTGTATTTCTTGTCTTTCTTTTCAGCAGAATTAATACTTCTCTCTCTTTCGCTTAGTTTTCTATATACTAAGCCCTAATTCATCCCCAAATGCTTTCAGTTATAAATCTTCTCTAAATATGTTTTAAAAATTGGGAATTTTACCAATTTTATTTTTTTCCCTAGAGGCTTCCATTCCATAGCCTTCTATCCTTCTGCTCCAGTCTGGTATTCCCTAGGCTTCGACTGCACAATTGTCCTGGAGCTTTCCTTATGACTCTCCTGGTGATTTCCTTAGGTTTTCTCATGTATTGGATTCCCTGTTTCTGGCATCCAGTGTCTTCCTCTTTCTCTGTTTATTCCTTCAGAAGCATCATAGAAAAAATGTATGTAAGATAAGGGAGGGTGGTGAATTTTTTGAGCTCTTATATGATTAAAAATACCTTTATTCTACACTTACACTAGACTGATAGTTTGGATAGGTATAGAATTCTAGGGTGGCAATGCTTTTCCTACAACTTTTTAAAGAATCTCCTTATTTCCTTCGAGCTTCTAGTCTTGATGTTGATAGAGCAAACTGTTGAGAAAGCAAATCCAAGCAAAGATATGTCAACATCCATACCTACTCATAATTCTGAGAGAGTACCACACTATATCCCCTAGATTACATACTGATTCTGAAAATATTAAACCAGGAAAATCATATTAGTGATTATCACAGTGGGAACCTATAGGCAGATTTTAAGAACTGGAGAAAAGTTGAAGGTTAGGAGATCGCTGCTCGAGGGTATTTCTTGATTTAGATAATAGGAATGGTAGAACTAGCTTAACCTTCTTCGATCTCTCTTCCTTGCTTAAAAATCTTCTATGTCTCCTCCCTGCCTAAAGGATCAAGTTCATTATTCTCTAAACAGTCCTCTAAGCTCCTACCCACCCCAGGCCTTCCCAGCTTGTCCATTCTAGTCCAGTTGAAAACCCTTCTACATGCTTCTTTGTATCCAAGTAAGATTTTATCTAGAGTAAATTCCTATTCTACCCAGTAGAATTGCTGGGTCAAGGGGCCTGCATATTTGTAATTTTAGTAGATACCACTATATATCCCTCCAAAATCATCCTACTAATCTACATTTCCACCAACATTTGATATTATCACACTTTAAAATGTTTGCCATTCTGGTGAGGGAAAAAGACTATATTGCATTTTGATTAAATGAATTTTAATTTTTAATGCCTTTTAAAAATTGTCATGTTAATAAATTCACACACACACGTACACACAAACACACACAGAGGAAGCCTTTGTCTGCCCATATGCTCATGTTCAGGTTCACCATAAGTACAACTTGTATGGTCTCAAGTCGGTCCTGTCCACAGAGCCCAATTTGAAGAACAGGCGGCTACTATGGCAACCAGCTCTGTGCTCGATGCTAGGGAAAAGGGGCCACTATTACATTATGAGATGTGAGGAGATGACTTCTGGAAAATGTCCTTCCTACTGTTATAAATTGATGCCTGGAAATTTTCTTTAGGAAAACAAGTCCCTTTAAGTTAAACAACTGAACTTTTGGAAAGAGACCTTTACTAAAAGAAAAAAAATTGTTCTGTAACATGAGAGCATCAATGGTCTCTATGATCCCTTTCAACTCTAACTTACTATGATTCTTCTCTGAGAATCACAGATTCTGGTGGGCATCATAAACAGGACCTTGAGGGAGCAGGATTCAGGAAAGAGGAGGTGGTCAAGCAATATCTGCAGGTAGAGCGGCACATTACCTTTGGGCAGCACAAAGGTATTAACTGCAGGGAGGGACATCAGCAGACCAACTCCCCCTGCCTGCTGGTTGACCCACTGGTTTCCTTGCCTACCTATAGCTCTGTTTGGAGGGATGTATCTGATCAAGCCTTAGGAGACAGTGCCCAGGCAATAAATTGAGATGTGTTGAAAACTAGATCAGAAAGTTGAAATAGCTCATTTATGATGTCAGCTTAGACACATGAAAGGAGAGGCCAACTCCCTTTGTCCTTGAGAGCAAAGTTTAGATGATAAATGTGCTATTAAAACACGAGATATAAGTAATTTTGATTTTCTTTTCTTGATGAGTCATGACATCTCTTTTTTTATAATGTTGAAAGAATAAACCTTTCTGACACAGTTCTCTGGCATGAACTCTAAAGGATTGGAATAATATAGTTGAGGCTATTCTTTTTTGCCTTTTGACCTCTTCATTTAGTACTGAATCCAATGCATCAAGGTTCTACTCTTAGTCTCAGACATTTGGGGCATGAGAGGGAGCCTAACATTTACAAGACGTGGTTGTTATAAAGCAATATCATTTTCAGTGTCCTCTCCCCCAAATACTGACCTTCTGGTTTTGAACTCAGTAACATTGTTGCATCATGGAAGTCTTTTAAAAATGAGGTA
Source organism: Tolypeutes matacus (assembly GCA_026826555.1). Lineage (NCBI taxonomy): Eukaryota > Metazoa > Chordata > Mammalia > Cingulata > Chlamyphoridae > Tolypeutes > Tolypeutes matacus. The sequence goes on along the minus strand of JAKSZT010038599.1, from coordinate 21,466,405 downwards.
AGTCGTTAAATGTCATTTGTGTAAGTAAAGATAAAACAAAAGAATTCTCATTTTTGGTCTAAACTGACATAAGAATTCAGGCCATATGCTACCATTATATTAATCCAGACACAAGTACAAAAGACTGAATGTGTTTAAAATCACAGATGTTATCTGTCATTCAATAAAATCCATTGAGACTATTTTTAGTGCTTATTATTCTTGTCATTTCTAAGACTCCCATTTATCTGCTGAATAATTGTTTTTACCATTGACATTTTGACGTCCTAGGGCTTTTATGTTTAGGCTTTCCTTTCATTATATTGTTTGGTAAATAAAACATTCTCAGTAGACTAAAAATAAAGGTGTACCAGGTGTCTGAATTCAACCCTTCCATGTGGTTCTATTTTAGGCACATTGAAAGTTTGGGAGGAGAATTAGGAGGCTGAGATGGATTGTGCAAATCCATTGCATTTTTAACTCAGAATCTCTCTTTGTGTTAGCCCTGTTACAGGTTTTGGTTTTTATAATGGATAAGCCTGACATCTGTCTTTAACAGGGATTTTCTTTTTTTTTCTTTAAAGCATGAGTTACATGTGTTTTTTTTTAACATGAGATGTTTAGACTTGAGCACATTCAGCAAGGCATACTCTCGATCACTAGTATCAGAAAAGCTGGGGGCATACCATGTGTCAAGCATACCATGAATCATTGAGCCACTCCATGCCTTTGTTTTGTTTTAATCTTTTTTTTTTTTTTTTTTTTGCCATTTTTGGTGACTTTTATTTAGTAGCATCAGTGTAATGTCAAATTCAGATAATGCCAAATTCTTTTCTGCCTAATGTTTTCTTTGCTTTTCCTTTCCATGCAAGAGTTATATAAGTCATATCCTTAGTTATCTACAGGCTTCCTATTATAGATAAATCCTGTTTTGATGAGGAATATTCTCATATTGAAAAGCTCCGGATAGCTAAAATATTCCCAAGGCCAAGCCACCGGTCCACTTGTTTTGAGCTGTATTCACTAGAGTGAAATGCTTTCTCCTTGATCCTCAGCCCCCTCCCCTTCTATACTTCTCACCCTGGTTGAGTAGTACCTAAAGATAACAATAGCTACCATTCCCTGAGTGCCAGGCACTATTTCAAGGCCTTTTTAATTTTTTAATTTTTAAAGATGCTTTAGATTACATAAGTGTTACATCAAAAATATAGGGGATTCCCATATACCCCATTAATAACATCTTTCAATAGTGTGGTACATTTGTTACAACTGATGAACACATATTGAAGCATTGTTACTAACCATGGTCTATTTACATTGTAGTTTACACTTTGTACCGCACAATTTTATAGATTTTGACAAAATGTATAATGGCCTGTATCCGTCATTGCAATGTCATGAAGGATAATTCCGATGTCCCAAATATGCCACATATTATACCTATTCTTCCCTCTCCCTCCTCTCAGAACCTCCAGTAGCCACTGCTTTTATATGAAAGATACAAGTTCTATTGCTAGAACAATAGTAAGTCTACTTTAGTCCATAGTTGCATTCCCCACTTACATTTGTTCATTCCTCAATCTTGAGGATTTGGAGATGGTGATGCCCACTCTGTTTCTGATTGAGAGGGGGCTTAGATCCCATGGGGCAGATGGCTGGAACTGTCTTGCTTGCAGTTGTGGATATGCTCCGTTTTGGGGGATGGGTATTGTCCATCATCATCCTTTTGCTACTTGTCCTGGGTGAGTCCTGGAGACTAGGTGCTACAACTCTGCTGAGATTCAGGGCTCAACTGGCACATGAACATACCAAAAATTTAAGTCTCTGGACATATATATAATGAGTATAGTGCTAATTATAGGTTCAAATAAAAGGGACAGAAGAGCCTTGTGTAGGGAATTTATAAATGAGTCTGTTACATTGGGGAGCATATATTCCAAAGTAAGGCCCACTGACAGGATGCTGAGTTCCTGAGATTGTCTGCCTTGCCTATAGTGTCTAGATGTCTCTAGAGCCCTCAGGAGCCCCACTGTTTGAGGCACTGTTTACTGTGGCAGTCGATGAGATCCTGCTGAGACATGCATAAGTGTAACCTCTGGAATGATCTTCTGACTCACTTTGAAATCTCTTAGCCATAAAAAAACTCATTTGTATTTAATATTTTCCCCTTTTGGTCAAGGTCTTTTTCCAGATGCATCACTAGTTGGCACTTGGTAATAATACCTCAGTGCCAGGAGGCTTATCCCCTGGAGTCATGTCCCATGCCAAGGGGAAGGTAGTGAGTTTAAATGCTGAGTTTGGCTTAGAAAGAGATCAAGGCCTTTCTTTATATTAATTCATTTATTCCCCCTATTAACCCTATGAAGGAGGTACTGTTATCACCCCTGTTTAGCAGATGAAGCCCAGAGAAGTGAGGTGATTTATCCAGGCACACACAGCAAGTGCTTGGCAGAACCAGGAATCACACCAGTCTCCCTAACTCCAGAGCCCATGCTCCTAACTGCCTTCTGATACTTCCTCTCCTAAGTCAGCATCCCTGGCCAAGATGGTCAAATATCTCCAGATCAGCTTCCTCTTGGATAATATCAGCACTGGAATCAGAATTCTTAACCTCCTCTCTCAATCTGATACTCACTTTTCTACTTTTCCATCATGGCCCATGACCCACCCTTTTCCTAGCCTGTTGTTGAGATAGCTCACCAGCCAGGCTTCTGCCAAGTCTTCTGCAACTTCTGTCCTTTCCTTTCCTTTTACTTTGGCTACCACCTTTCCACCATCTAGAGTCAAGATTTTAACCCTTCACCTCCACTCTCTGGACACTCTAATCCTTCCACACATGGACACTAGGAAAAATATGATCCCTCTCCCTTAGCATTTTCATCAAACTTTCTCCCCTGCTATAAAACCAACAGTAGCTTTCCTTTAACTAACATAGAGAATTAACATGGACTCCTAGCATTCACCATCCAGTGGGTAACTTGTCCCCATGCTGTAACTTTCTGAATTTCCCTCCTCCCTATCATGAGAGGTTCTCTGTTTAAGCTAGTTGATCTGTTTCAGATGGAACCATTCATTTAAAGGCATTTGGTTTGTGCCTTCTGTGTGTAGATAAACAAACTATATTGAGTGTCTAACTTCTGGGAGCTCTCTGTCCAATGAGGGACATGGTTAGGTTCAACACAGTGGGGTGATGCTCCAATACAGTATTTCTGGAAGTTTTGAGACTACCCAGGGTGAAGCATCTAAGCCTCTGGGCAAAGAATCCAAGAAGTAGAGCAGTTAGTTTTCTGGCCTTTCCTTTACAGAAAGGCCCGCCGAAGGAAGCTGAAACAGATGTCAGAAAAGCAGTCCACCCAATCTGCCATGCGCTGCTTTGTTTTTATTAATAGCACTTATTACATTCTAAACATTTAATTTTAAATGCTATTTTTTTTTATGTCTGTCTCCTTAACTAAAATCTAAGAACCATACAGCAGGAACTTTGTCTTGTTCATAGGTGTATCCCCTAGAAACTGTACCCGGCACATAGTAGGCACTCAATAAATAAACGTGTTTAATTCAGTCAGCTGGAAGTGAATTTCTCGATATGTGTCGAGAAAGGGTGTGAGGCTGCACATTGTCCCTGCAGGAAAGAGCACCAGGGAAAGAGCCTGGGGGAAATCAAGGGACATTTCATGGAAAGGTGACTTCTGAGCTGGTATATCAAGAAAAAGGAGAGTTTACCAGGTGGCACAGGACCCAGAAGGACATTCCTAACGGAGGGAAGAGCAGCCCGAGGGGTCTTGACCACTCCTCTCCAATAGATCTTTCCACCACTTGAAATGCCTTCTTCCCTCCTACAGCAAGAAGCTCCATGCCCAGTACCACAAAACAGATACTCCTGTCTGAGCCCTTAGGGAACATGTGGCTTCTGGACACTAAGGGGTCCTTCTGGAAATTGAACTCATAGGAACAGTGTTTCATGCTTTGTGTCATTATGCTGCCTCTTAGAATCTCAGGGTTATAAAAGCCCTCCCAGGTCATCTTCTAATCTCCTGCTTGATACATTAACCCTTCCATAATGAGATTGTTAGACTGTCCAAAGGCAGGGACTGTACCTTTCATTCCTAATGTAGGGTTTGTTTCTCTTCCTAGACCCCACAGGGCTGGGTTCATGAGACATATCCACCCAGGAAAGCCATTTATTTCTTATTTTCCAAGTAGGGGGATCTCCTTCTGAAGCTCAGAATTCAGACCACATATCTGTGTATAAGTAGACAAGCCTGAGCCATTCTAGAGTCAGTTACTGGGTTGCCAGTTTACATCAAATGCCTTTCTGATGTCCCCTGCTTTTGTCCATTCTTTTGTCAGGTGACCAGTCACCATTTATTGAGCAAAGTGGCTGTTGCATGTCAGACACTGTAAAAAAAAAACTCAAGTGAATATGACAAAGAGTCATGGGCAAACCAGGGAAACCACTGAGCAATTGCTCTTCAGTCCTCCATAGTTGGGATGCCTGTTGCTCCCAGGGAATATATGCTCCCTGCTTGGGTTTGAATTCCTGAGCCAGCTGGGCTAGGGGCTGCTGTTAATAGCAGGGTGGAGCCACTTCTCTTGGCTTCCATGGGTGACTTTGATGTCATCAACCAGTGGCATCATGCCACCATAGTTGCATGTGCCGGGGCAAAGCTTATGGCATATTCTTACCAAATGTGTGTAAATCTAGTTAGGAAGAGAATTATGTTAGTGGTACTTTTTACTTTGCCATCATTTCTCATGTGCTTTTCTAGCTTTTCCCTTTTCTGCTATTTTTTTCCCTTTTTTTCACTTCCATGCCACCCCAGCCTTACTGTAACCAAATAGCTCTTATCTCACCCTATTGAAATTGCCACTCTACTTCTCTGTACCCTACACTACACTGTCGGTTCCTCATGGACAGGGGCCATATCTGTATTGGTCATTCTGGAGATTCTACTACAGTGCCTGACACACTATACATGTTTGGTAAATGACTGAATGAGTGAATGCCTTTCCTACCTACTGTTCCTATGTTTGGCCTTAGAGTAATGTAGTATCATACATTTTTTGTAGACTGAATAGCGTAATTACAAGATTTAGACCTGGATTTAAAACCCACCTCTGTCACTTGCTAGCTATATAATTTTGGCCAAGTCTCCTTCCCTCTCTGAACCTCAGTTTCCACATCTGTAAAATGGAGGGAATATCTACATTGCCAAGAAGATTAAGTATGACAGCCTGTAAATACCTAAAATATTATAGTGGTCAATTAATGTTTGTTTTCATTTCTCTTCTAATTGATTATGCAGATTCTTTGTTCACTTTTCTGTTTTTCACCCAGGATTTAAAGAGGATTGGTATTTTTATCAATTATTATAGACTAGTAACAAACAACCCTAGAATCTCAGTGGCTTAAAATAGCAATGGTTACTTTCTGCCCCATGCAATGTGTCCATTTCAGGTCTGTGGGGGTTCTGCCAGACAGCCAGAGGCCTCATCTCAATACATGCTTCCATGATCACTGAGGCAGGTGGACAGGGACATGGTAAATCACATCCTGGCTTTTAAAGGCTTCTGCTCAGAAGTGGCACATGTCACTGCCGCTCATATTTTACTACCCAATATAAATCCCATGGTCCCACCTCATTCAGGAAGGCATTCAATCCTACCACATGTGAGGAAGAGGACTGAGATTAGCCGAACACCAGTGACTACCTCAGCAGTATTTAAGATGAACTGACTTCAAAATACAGTGAAGGCTTAATAATTTGAGTTACTTGATCTGGATTAAGAGAGGATTATTGAGCAAATGAGTAAAATGGAGAATGTTTAACCTTCTTGAGAGAATAAATTATTTTAGGGATAAGTATTAGATATTAGCTACTGGGTACTTTATTTACAATCTCATCTTAAATGTTCGTCACAACAACCAGGCAGAGACCTCTGCTCATTAGTACATACCTATTAGCCCTAAATAAGCATGGACTTGTAAGTAATAAAAGTATGTTTCTTTCCATATGACATAGATTTGTCAGAATGTAGGCTGCCTTTTCTCCTAGTTATTTGCTTAAATTTGAACTGGTTTACCATGTTTCTGCTGTACTTTTTATCATAATCAATTGATTGTTTATTGGTTGCCTGCATTGTTAAAGCATAACATTTAAGAGCATGGGCTCTGGGTCCAGACTGCCTGAGTTTAGATTCTAGTTCAGTAATTAATTGGCTGTTAGCCTTGGAAAAATTACTCAACCTCTTTATGCCTCGTTTTTCTCATTTGTGAGATGGGGATAATGATAGCACCTACTTCACAGGATAGTTGTGAGGATTAAATTATTTAATACATATACAATACTTAGAATAATGCTTGGTACATAGTATGTAAATATTGGGTTGTGTTTGTAAACTTGTCTGTTTCTCTGGGGTTATTAGATTGCATTAGATTCAGAGGTTTCACTTTTACTTTATTAAATCAAAATTAGGGCTTTTATTTGACCACGTCATTAGGGCGATTCGGTTTGAGTCCCCGTCCTCCCACCCCCCTTTGTGAGCTATATAAATGGATGCTCACTCAAAGACAGGGAAGTAAATACACAGAGAGTTTAGTTTTGGATGCTGGAGCCCCAGGGAGAGAGCCAAGCTGTTCACCTGATAGTTTGCAGCTGAAGAGACCAGAGCCCTGAATGGCTGAGAAAGCCCACAAAGAAATGAGCCCCAGGGAGAGAGACGAGGCTTATGCTAGCCTACAGCTGAGCTCAGAAGAAGCTGGGACCAGGAACCTTAGGAGGAAGAGGAAGGCTGAACCCTCGCAGAGACCCGCAGCTATCTTGCTCCAACACGTGGCAACAGACTTTGGTGAGGGAACTAACTTACTCTTTAAGGTCTGGTAGCTGTAAGCTTCTATCCCAAATAAATGCCCTTTATAAAAGCCAACAGATTTCTGGTATTTTGCATCAGTACCCCTTTGGCTGACTAGTACCGCAAGTCCTCAATAATTGCTATTATTATCATTTTTAAGCTCAGTGGGGAAATACAAAGGAAGTTTGATGCAGGCAGGAATTTTTATGTTTGGTTTGCTGTTGTATCCATGCTTGGAATATGCCACATAGCTAGTACTCAGAAAATGTTTGTTGAATGAATTAATTAATGGTCTCTATCATGTGAAATTTACAGGTCAGCTAATTCATATATCCTTCTTGGAATAATAAGAGACCTTCCTTCTCCAAGTTACCTTGACCAACCATGATTTTGCAGGATTCAAAGCAGACCAGCCACTGACCTCACTAGCTGAGGGTTTTCATTTCCCCTTCCCTTGCCAGCTCATTTTTCAAGCAAATTATAGCAATAATGCCAATCTCAGGCTTTACTTTCTTTCTGTACCCTCAGTTGGTGACTCAAGCATTAAGATATCAAACCTCTCACAGCAGAGGCTGGTGACCATGAAGCCATGCTAGCATGCCAGCTTCCCTCCATGGCAATTTGGATTCTCGTTGTGTTATTTAATGTGACTTTGTGCCCCCACTGAGTTTCGCTGTGTACTTACTGTCAGGAAGGGATAGGGGAGATGTTGAAAATGTTCATGCGTGTGAAATTCAAAGCTTGTGTGCTCTCTACCAGCAGCCAGCTGCCCCTTTTGGATTGCCTGCTTCTCTCCCAGGGCCCACACATTCCACTAAAATCCAGTCATCAGCCAAAGAAGGCCTCCTGGCTTTTGGTATATCTTCCTTTCCAGTCTTCTTCATCCATGTGTATGTTGTTCTTCTCTTCCCTTTTTCCATAGACTTCAGCCTTTAGACTTCCCTGGGATACACTGGGCTGATGCATAAAAATAGGTCCTTGCTGAAAGGCTCATCTTTCTGTTTTCCTGATCATTAGCTGACATTAGTCCTTTCAGATTTCTTGGAGCAGTGTCTTTCATTGCTTTAAATGAGAAATACGTTCCCTGGTGATATACATGGCAATTTTTTTTTTTTTTAAAGATTTTATTATTTATTCATTTATCCCCCCCCCCCCTTGCTGCTTGTGCTCGCTGGGTCAGCTAACCACGCCGCGCGGGCGGGCTTGCCTTCACCAGGAGGCCCCAGGAACCGAACCCGGGGCCTCCCATATGGTAAACGGGAGCCCTACTGATTGAGCCACAGCCGCTTCCCATACATGGCAATTTTAGATGGTTGGGGAGATGACTTTATGTAGCATGCCTTTAAATAGCATCAAATCCCAAAGTTAGAGATTATTTTTCATTTCTCTTTCAATTACTTTCAGTCAAATCTTTAAAAAAAAAAAAAAAAGGATATGGAAATACATAAAGTAGAAAGTAAAAGCTCTCCCCATAATTCCAGAAATAACAACCCTTAACAGGTAATTGTCCATTCATTCTTTCATCAACTATTTCTTGAGCACCTGCCACGAACTATGCACTATTTTAGGAGGTTCAACTACATCAGTGGTTAAAACAAAAATCTTTGTCCTATTGGTCTTAACACTCTAGAGCTGCACTGTCCAATATGGTAACCACTAGCCATGTGTGGCTATTTAAATTAATTAAACACAACTCACACCAGGCACATTTCAAGTGCCTAAAAGCCAATAGCTGCAGTATTGGACAACACAGCTACAGAGCACTTCCATCATTGCAGAAAGTTCTATTGGGCAATGCTTTTCTAGAGGAATAACAAATGTTAACAATTTGTAATATATTCTTCTGGACTTGTGTACACACATGTATACATGTGTATAAGTGTGTGTGTGTATGTGTATAAAATAGTATATATAAGATATATCTATACATTTGTACCTACATACTGTTCTGCAACCTCCTCATGCCACTTAGTCTACCATGGGCATCTTCTATCAATAAATAATACCTCAAACACATCAATTTTTATCTTCATATTGAGGTATATTTAATTTAATTCCAATGTTTTACTATTATTAATAATCTAACTGTGAACTTTCTTGGAACTTGTATCCCTGTGCATTTCTCCAAGCCTTTAACATAAATTCGGCAAAGAGGAATGAGATAATGATTGTAACATCCTGAGTGCACAGTAAGAGCTCAATGCATACTAGCCACAGCCCAGTGAGGCTATGTAGAAGTCCCTGGAGGTGGCTGTTTCTGGGAACTAATGTTTCCTAGATCAGGCCTGGAGACTTTTCACAACCAACAAATGAGACAGCCACAGCCTGCCTCTGGAAATGTAGAGTCCTGAAGCCACAGCCAACAACTCTCCATGAAGTGTTTGAGAAGTAGTTTGTGATTGAAATCCACCTACATGTTAAATGTACTGACTGCCTCCTGGGTGCCTGGCCCTGCCCAAGAGGCCAAACTGTTGCAGTCTGAGACCTCTCTCATTTTATGACCTCACAGTGAAACCTTTGTGGCAATTTACTGGGGAATTAGATGGCTGTTCATTAAACCTGGTCCTGAGCTATATGCATGATTTACTGGGAGGGTGGTGCCTGGGTGCAGAAACCAAGGCAGTTGTGTGCTGGTGTGTGAAGAGAGAACTCAAGTGTCACCAACCTGGCTGATCTGGGTTGATAGTTTTCTCTTTCCCTGGTGGGAGTCCCCAAAATTCTAACCATTGTGGGGGTTTTGTTTCTAACCTAACCCTCCACTCCCTTGCTCTTTCAAGGAAGCAAGAAGCTAAGCCCTTGCTCATCTGTTAATGTATATTCTCCTTCAGATCACAGAGCTGCTTTAACCACACCCTGTACCCTTCCTTCAGGCTGAGAGAGGTCCAGCTCTCAGTTCACACCCCGCACACCCAAACTCATCCTCTATTACACATGGTGGATATAGGAGTAACTGTAAAAACAGCTGTGGGTTTAAAATATATATATTCCTGCCCAGAAGCAAGGGGGAGCCTAGAAGCCTGAGGCCTCAGCGATAACTCATTTTTATCCAGAATTTAAAGCCCCTTGTAGACCTGCACTGCATCTCAACCATCTCCACCAGAGGTTTAAGTGAATGGGTGAGAGACTGTTGCACTGGTGTTGGGAGAGAGAAGGAGCCCCTCAAAAGCTGCAGGGGGTGGCCTTTCTATCCCAGCAGGAAGCCTAGTTTCCATCCTCTGGGGCAAGGATGCCAGAAGAGCGGCTGTCTCCTCTCCTGCTCCTTTCAGATCCGAAACTCCAACCTGAATGTGCTTTGAGCCATGGGTTGAGAGAGGTAGGAATCCGTCTCTCCTGTACACTTTCCTGATTTCTCTGCATTTGTTTCTGAGGTCCACCCCCGGAGCCCTTCCTTACCTCAGAAAAGCACGAGGAGAAAGGCAATATTTTCATCCTTGTTCTCCTTGCCACGGGCCTATTGGCAACATTCTCTGGACTAGATCCCATCTCTGAGTCAAGCATGGCTAACGGACACACTAATCCTTGCTGCCTCCAAAAGAAAGCACAGCAATGTGATAGATAAGGGCCCTCATTTAGTGAGAGCTTAAATTTCAGGCATAACATTGCTGGCTCCATTCAATGGAGATTTACAACAACAGGTGCAGTGGAACCTTAGAGTGAGGCAGCCAGTGATTCTCCTGGGTGTGGGAGGGAGGCGGGGTTCTCATTTGATCTGTCTGCTACTGGAAGAAAAACAAACTCCCTTTGCTATGCTATTCTTCTAAGAAACAAAAGAATGAAAGAAACTTTAGGCTAATAAGCTTCCATTTTATTCTTCCCTTTTTCTCAAATAGATCAGAAAATGCCCCCATGTTATTAACCACCTCTCCCTCCCCCCCCCAAATATAAATAAAAGATACTTCTATCTCTCTGTACTTATAAAATCTCAAGATAACAAGCTCAGTTAGCCTGAGGCTCAAAAAGCATAATGGAAAAGAAAAGTCTGTTAAGTTTTAAAGAATTCTTCCAAATGACAGTTAGAACAAGAGGTGGGGGAAGGGGCAGTTAGTAGTTTGAAAGGCTTTAAAATATGCTGTGATTTGGACTTCTGATTTCATCCTTTTTTACAAATGGACAATAGGCTGTGGCACAGGTTTGTATAATTAGCAGACAAGCCATACCCTGTGTGATTCATCCATTGTAACTTTGAGTAAGAAAGCATTTCCCAATGGCACACCACAGACAGAAATTACACCCTATTATTCCCACATCTACCCCAATTTTATTGGCTTTCCTAAAATAAAGTATAAACTTATCTCTTCAAAAATCGCCACATGCAATGGGCCTTTGATACTATTTTTCAAACTAGCAATTAGACTGGACTTGGGCTAAGATTCAGAAAGGAGCAGAAATAGTGCTGTTTGATGTTGTCCTTCATGGCTTCCTTCTTGGGCTGCACCTCCAGGAAGCCTTTCAGGTGATCTTGAGGAAGCTCCGGGGTCTCTGCTGGGTCTCTGCTGCTGCTGCCTCAGGTAGAACCCCAGCACTACCACCAGCAGCAGCCTTGCAATGGAGAACAGAAAGGCACAGAGCATGGAGGGTAGCAAGGTACAGGGCAGGTGGCAGGAGGTGGTACATCAGACCCATCTCCTAGAAGGCAGGTGAGAGCACCCTCCCAGCAGGTCACAAAAGGATCATCGGTGGCAGGATAATGTGGGCTTCCATTTCCCACTCTCTGAAATGCTGGACTGACTCATTGGTTCTGAAACTAAGCTCTGGGGGAACATTATTCCCTACTCAAATCAAATGATGGCCATCTTTACCAATTGAAAGAAAAAGTAAAGAAAAAGGAAAATTAAGTAAGCCAATCAGATGTTCCCCACCATAAGTTTTCACTCATTCTGTGTTTTCTTATCTTTGATGCTGATGCAGCTTGTGTAGCACCCCAAAAAGGAACAAACAAGAAACGAGTAAATATTAACATAAACACAGCCAGCTGTGAATAACTTGTGTGCAGGTTCTGTTGACTTCTTTGCATACAATGGAGTGTATTTTTCTCCTAATTCGGAAGATGGCATTAACTGTAGTAATTTGTCATGGTGTTCTATGAAGAGCAGCCTGGCTTCCAAGTGTTCTGCAACCTGACAGCTTTTGAAAGCAACCAGATATAGGTAATCTCTCAAGTCAGCTTGGAGAGTCCAGCAAAACCTCTGAGATATTCAAAACTGCCAGAAATGTCAACACACTTAAAAAGGGGAATGATTATTAGTGTAAAAGGGAAGTAAGTAATTCAGTAGAATTAATTCAACCCAATAAAATGAAACAATCTCCCTTTTAGGAGGCCCTGGTAGGTAAGGAAATGTGCTGGGTTGAGGACTTGGCTGTGATTACTGTCAGGAGCATGTGTGCCACCCTCCTAGGGAGGGGGACAGGTTGTGAATACAAGCTCTGGCAAAGTGGCTGTGGAGGGCATTTCCCCCACTTATGGCAGATTCTATTGCTGGAAAGGGGGCCCAAAGTTGACATATGAATGAAATCTGATTTTCCCATGGTGATAGCCCTATAATAGGAGATTATATAACTGATCAAAAAGAAGTAGTTACCCACTTGAGATCAGGAACAAGACAAGGATGCCCACTGTCACCATTGTTATTCAACATTGTCCTGGAAGTTCTAACCAGATCAATTAGGCAAGAGAAAGGAAAGATCCAAATCGGAAAGGAAGAAGTAAAATTATCCCTATTTGCAGATGACATGATCCTATATAGAGAAAATCCCAAAGAATCCATAAGAAAGCTACTAGAACTAATAAATGAATTCAGCAAAGTTGCAAATACAAGATAAACATGCAGAAGTCTGTTGGGTTTCTATACATCAGTAATGAACAAGCTATATTTATGATAGCATCTAAATAATAAAATGCCTAGGAACAAATTTAACCAAGGAGTTGAAAGACTTCTTCAATGAAAATTACAAAATATTTCTGAAAGAAATTAAAGACCCCGGTGTGGGACATGACTCCTGGGGATGAGCCTCCCTGGCACCGAGCGATTACTACCAAGCACCAACTAGCAATGCTACTGGAAAAAGACCTTGACCAAAAGGGGGAAAAAAGATAAAGACAAATGAGTTTATTTGGTTAAGAGACTTCAAACTGAGTCGGGAGGTCATACCAGTGGTTATGCTTATGCATATCTCAGCAGGATCTCATTGACTGCCAAAGTAGATACTACCCCAAATAGCGGGGCTCCTGAGGGCTCTGGAAACAGACACTAGGGTAAGGGCAGATAGCTCAGGAGTTAGGTGCCTTGCCAGTGGGTCCTACTTTGGAATTTATGCTCCCCAGTGTGACAGAGTTGGACTCAGCTGTGGTTTCCCTATACATGGCTCTTCTTTCCTTCTATTTGAACCTACAATTAGTACTAGAGATGTTAGATATATGTCCAAGAGACTTAAATCTTTGGGCTGTCCATGTGCCAGCTGGGCCCTGAATCTCAATGGAGTTGCAACACCTACTCTCCAGTTCATTGGTCTCACCCAGGACAACTAACAAGGAGGTCATGATGGACAATTACCATACCAAGGAACTGAGAGAGTCTACAAATGCAAGCAAGAGACTCCCATCCATTGACCCTATGGGACCAAAGCCCCATCTCAATTGGAGGTGGAGTGGACGTCACAGTCCCAGAGTCCTTAGGATTGGGGAATGAACTATGGAGTAAAGTAGACTTACTGGTATTCTACTATAGACTTATTGTGATTCTAAAAATGGAATAAGTTATTTTATCATTGAGGTGGAGGGAGTGGCCACTGGAGGTTCTGAGGGCAGGGAGAGGGAAAAACAGGTGTAATACGGAGGCATTTTCGGGACTTGGGAATTGTCCTGAATGACACTGCAATGACAGCTACAGGCCATCATATATCTTGCCATAACTTACATAATTGAGTGGGAGAGAGTGTAAACTACAATGTAAACTGTAATCCAAGCTTAGTGACAATGCTTCAAAATGTGTTCATCAATTGCAATGAATGTACCACATTAATGAGGGATGTTGTTAATGTGGGAAAGTGTGGGAGATGTGGGGAGCAGGGCATGTGGGAATCCCTTGTATTTTTTATGTAACATTTATGTAATCTAAGTATCTTTTTAAAAATTAAAAGAAAAATAAAGAACATGTAAATAAATGGAAAGGCACCCCATGTTCATGGACTAGAAGACTTAATATTGTTAAGATGTCAATGCTCTAAAGTGATCTGCAAATTCAATACAATCCTTATCAAAATTCCAGGAGCCTTTTCTGCAGAAATGGAAAAGCTGATCTCCAAATCCATATGTAATTGCAAGGTCCTCCATACAGTCAAACAATCTTGAAAAAGAACAACAAAGTTGGAGGATTCACAATTCCTGATTTCAAAACTTACCATAAAGCTATAGCAATTAAAACAGTGTGGTTTAATTGGATAGATACATAGACCAATGGAATAGAAATGAGAGTCCAGAGAGAAATCCACACATCTGTGGCCAGTTGATTTTTGACAAGGTGCCAGGTGCATCCAATGGGGGAAATAATAGTCTCTTCAATAAATGGCATTGAGACTATTGGAAATGTGCATGCAAAAGAATAAATGTGGATCCCTACTTCTCACCATATACAAATATTAACTCAAAATGTATGAATGACCTTCATATAAGAGTTAATACTATAAAAGTATTACAAGATAACATAGGGAAATATCTTCAGGACCTTTACTAGGCAATAGATTTTTATATTTTATACCAGAAGAAAAGCAAGAAAAGAAAAAAAAAAAAGGACTTCATAAAAATTAAAAACTTTTGTGCATCAAAGGATATTTCAATTAAGTAAAATGACAATCTATATAATGGGAGAAAGTGTTTGGAAACAATATATCTGATAAGGATTTAATATCAAGAATATACAAAGAACTCCTACAGCCCAATACTAAAATAAAAAAACAATCAACCCAGAGATCAGCAACCATCTTGCTTCAACACTTGGCAACTGACTTTGATGAGAAAGCAGCCTTGAGTTGGACTCTTTTTTTTAGGGCCTTGTAACTGTAAGCTTTTACCCCAAATAAATACCCTTTATAAAAGTCAACAGATTTCTGGTACTTTGCATCAGCACCCCTTTGGCAGACCAATATACTAGGTATATACCCAAAAGGAATATACCCAAAAAATTGAAAGCAGGGACTTGGATAGACATTTGTACACCGATGTTCAGAATGGGATTATTCACAGTAGCCGAAGGGTGGAAGCCACCTAAGTGTCTTCAACAGATGACTGGATAAACAAAATATAGTATATCCATACAATGGAATATTATTCAGCTGTAAAAAAGAATTAAGTGCTGGTACACTTGAAAACATGGATGAAACTTGAAGACATCATGTTGGATGAAATAAGCCAGACACAAAAGGACAAATATTGTATGATTCTCTTAAATACTTAGAATAAGCAAATTCATAGAGACAAAGCAGAATAATGGAATATTCTTGGGAAGAAGAAATGGGGAGTTATTGCTAAAAGAGTATAAATTTTGACATTAATCTGGAAATAATGATGAAAGTTAAACAGCATTATCAACGTACCTAATGCCAAAGAATTGTCCACTTAAAATGATTTTTATGTATATTTTATCACAATTGAAAATAAATTGGGAAGCGGATGAGGTTCAAGAGATTGAGTTCCTGCCTACTACATGCGAGGTCCTAGGTTCAGTTCCCAGTGCCTTCTAAAGAAGACAAGCATGACATCGAGCTGACGTGACGGGCAGGTGTGGAGAGCTGATGCAACAAGATGATGCAACAGGAGACACAAGGAAAATATAATGAGAGACACAATAAAGCTGGGAGCAGAGGTGGCTTGGGCAATTAGGCACCTCCCTCCCACATCGGAGGTCCCAGGTTCGGGTCCCAGTGCCTCCTGAAAAGAAGGCCAGCACACAACAGACAACATAGCAAATGCAAATAACGAGGGAGTGGGAAGAAATAAAAAAATAAATCTATAAGTAAATAAATAAATAAATATTTTTTGAAAAAAAAAAGAAATAGCCTTAAACATCTGAATGCTGAACTCCAGAATCTCTGTCTGATATGTATTTAGATTGATTTAATAGGACAACACAATAACCAATATATGAAATTGTATTTTTAGTATAACACAGTATCATAACATTTTGTACAAAGTTCTTGTTTTCTTCTTGGTGCCTCCCTTATTTAATAACATAAAATATTAGGATGAGGAGACTGATTTATTTCAGCTACGCTATAAAAAAGAAACTCTAATAAAAGAAATGAGAGTTACTTCAGAGAGATTTTCAGAGGAATCTTTGGGGACATTTTTGGATGATGGGGCTAATACATAGTTTTTGAGATGAGCCAGAACTGTCTGTTTTGCTGCCTCCTTGTCACTTCCTGAAGAGGCACAGACGTTCAGGATCAAGGGGCTGGTTGCCCTCACTGATGTGTACCCAAGAGGATTTCTGCTTTCTTGGCCTTTCTAGAAACTGGGCCTTGCACCCTGCCAGGCAGATCTGCTTTTAAAAGTGTAAGCTCTGAAGCTTATTCCTGCCAGTTTTCCTTCCTTCAGGCTTCCCCATCACAAGATTTCTCACAAAAAGCCTCAGAACTTGGGCTAAAATTCTAAGCAGCCACACACAAAATATATCAAATTCTCTCCTGAATGTACAAGTCTTTCCATGTCCACTACATATCCCAAACCTGCCTAGTAACAAAGCTGTTATTTGTTCCTTTTATGAACTGTCTTAAAAAGTTGAATTTGCTGGAGGTTTACAAAGTAATGATCCATTTTATATGGATCATGTGTGCCTTTTATAGGTTAGATGATATATATGTTATAAAACATAATATAATAAATAGCCATGAACCTACCAGCCAACCCAAGCAATAATCTATGTGTTCTTCTCTATTCTGTCCCTTTGCTTGCCTACCTGTCCCCTCGAGAGGTAAGCACTGCCCTGACATTTGTGTTTATCGTTTTCTTGATTTTTTAAACATAATTTTATCATGTATGTATGTATACCTAAACCATGGTTAGTTTAGTTTTGTTTCTTAGACTGAATTTATGCAGCCAATTGAGGTTGCTCTTCTAAAGTAGCCTTTTTGGGAGTTTATCCACTTACTCAAGTAGACTGCAATTGCTCAAAACCATCTGGGAGATCTTTGTTTGAAATTCCCTGCAGAGATAGTTTATCAGCTGCTCCAGAAAATCAGTGCTGTTGCTTTACAGCTCCCTTGGTCTGGTTCACTCTTTTTCCTGTAACCTCTCTATGTGCCCCTTTCATTCGTTTAAGAAGTCATAGTGGATGCCTTCGAACTGCCAGGCCCTGTGTTGGGGATCAGCAGTGAACCAAGGAGAGTCCCTGTTCTCCCTGGAGTTTATTGCCATCCCTCCTCTCTCCTTTCCCCTCTTTGTCATCTGAGGCAAAACTGCATGCCACAGGCTAAGAGACTCCAAGATGCTGGGGGGGGGTTTCAGTGAGCAGAGGAGCCATGGGATCAGTGTGGGTGGGAGGCAGAGGGCAGACATCTGGAGGAGACTTTAGGAAGTGAGCAGTCTTGTGAGAACCTACCTGCGGTCTTGGGCCTTTGGGGCCACTCCTGGGTTTCCCTAACTCTGATTTTCTTTCTTAAGCCAACCTTACTAACAGACTCATCCAAGCATTTTTATGTAATTACCTCAACACCTGCCGAGGAGTCCCTGCCATGTGGCGTAGATCGAGAACTCAGCAATGAAAGAAGAAATCAGCAATGTAAGACCTGAAGTCTGACAACTCCCATTATGATTTTTTTATACTAGAGAAACTTAAAAGTCATGCTAGATCATTAAGCATTATATTGATGAGATAGCTACAACTACTAGCATAGCATAAATATGAAAACTCAGAATATGAGTGTGCATGTATGTATATTTTATATATATTATATATGCATGCATTCTTAGCCAGCCTCCACATGACCAATTCACCAGAATAACTGAATTCTGCAGTCCCTCTATAAAATATGACCACCAATGCCAAATGTAACTCTGACCCCTCATAACTCCAAAGCCAACTCTTATGTGCCCATGTTTATCTGCTCTGCCAGGTTGAGTTGAGGGATTCCCAAGTCAGTTAGGTTTGTTCCCAAGCCTGTTAAAGGCAGTTGTAGTTGTTACTAAGTTGCAAAATTAAATGTTTCACATACTGATGAAGTAGGAATTTTTTTTTTTTAATTATTTCAGTGAAAATCTAATTGAATGCTTTCAAAAGACTTAGTAAAGCTAAGTCATTTTTATAAAGGTCCTTGAATCAGGTATAAGCAAGGCAACTGTAAACGATGGAAGGGGAAAGAAACATTTAAAAACTTTAAAATCTAGACGTATTCTGCCCTCTCTGTCTTTAACTTCTTGTTCCACTTTAAATAAACTGAAATTGGAAATCCTAAATAATACCCAATGGTTTATGAGAAAAATACAGAACTCTAATCAGTGGATAATACACAAAGAAAAGACGTTTGTCTTTCATCCAAAAATTAGTGAATGAAAGCACATATCCTTTTTTAAAATTTAAAACAAAATGTTTTATGTGTGTGTGCATGTATATTTATGTATATTTAGTTATTTATTTTATGATCCTCTTTAAATGACTTCAATTAACCAATCACCTTTCAGTTCCAATTGCATTTGAAAAGAGGGCTTCTATTGTAATTTTACTTATGCACTTACCAAGACTGACCCACTTGAACTCTGTATGATGATATACAGGTGTGTTTTGTAAGTTCACAACTTATACTGTACACTTACTGCTTATGGATGTTCATGTATGAATGATAAACTTCAATTTGAAAAGTTAAAAAAAAAAAAAAGACTGACCCTCTTAAGGGTGGTTATATACGGTCAGCTTCATTAAAAGATTTCAGATATGATGCCACTTGCTAAGGTTTTTTATCCTTTTTTATTTTGTTTGGTTTTATTTCATTGGCCAAACATTTATTTAGAGCCATGAGGAAAGACTCTATTTTAAAATACTGGTTTGAAAAGAGAGAAAGGGCATTGTCAGGTTCTGGATGGATGAGGGAGGTCATGACCTCCCAGTGCTCTGCCCTTTCTGGCAGTGTCACCCCCCTTAGCTGACCTTTTCTCTAACTGCCTCGGGAGCCTGTGGAGGCAGGTCCCCTGCTGCTTGGAGTTTGCTGAGAGGCAGGAGGATAGGGATGCAAGATAGCAAGCGGGTCTCATGTTCTCAGCCTCTGCACCAGGAGAAGGACAAGGGGATAACTTGGGACCCCATGAAAAAAGAGACCTTAACCAGGTGCAAATTATATATATTTTTTAGGAGGTACCAGGGTTTGAACCCGGGACCTTGTACGTGTGAAGCAGATGTTCAACCACTGAGCTACACCCACTCCATATATATATATATATATATATATTTTTTTTTTTTTTTTAATGAGGTAAAATCATATAAAATAAAATTAACCTTTTTAAAGTGTACACTTCAGTAGCATTTAATACGTTCAAATGTTGTGCAACAATCACCTCTAATTCCAAAACATTTCACCACCCTTAATCCATCTCTCCTTCTTCCTCCCTCACCTCAGTTTCTGGCAAGCACGAATACGCTTTCTGTCTCTATGGATTTTTCTGTTCTGGATATTTCACACACCGGTATCATACAATATGTGACCTTTTGTTACTGGCTTCTTTCACTTAGCATAATGCTTTCAAGGTTTATGGGCTTATCTTTATTGTTGGATATATCAGAACTTGATTCATTTTTATGGCTGAATAATATTCTATTGTATGGTCATATCATATTTTTGACCCCGACTTTCCCCAAATCAATGTGAGGGGTCTTTAAAACTGTGAGAATAGTATCAATAAATAGGGCATTCCAAATCCTAGTCTAGCCATGCCCTCCTCTTAACCCCCAGCTTATCCAACCATATTAGTAATATCCTTTACATTCGATGTGCTTAAGTTTGTGTGTGTGTATGTGTGTGTTGACAGGCCTTAGTAGAAGAGCTGCTTTGGCTCCCATCCAGACTGAGGCCTTGGACACAGCAGTCCACGATATGAGATACTTTATTTTCCTGAATGCCTAAGGAATAAAACCAAGCTTGTGGCAACCGGGCTTTGTGAAAAGGTGTCCCAAGTGCTAAAAGGATTCAAGCCTAATCCCTGAGAGAACCAAATGAAAGAGAAAAGCTAAGCAAACTGTAGTAGGAGTATGGCTTCATTTTAGCATCGCAGGAGAGTTGTTAAGTTATTCAGCCTTCACTCCATTTTAGGTTTGTTTTTGCTAGAAATGCAGGTACCATAATGAGCCCACAGGAACCACTCTTCTCACTTTGCTGAAGTAAAAGGATTTGAGTCATTGTAGAAAGGTGAGAGGAGAGCAGAGGGAGGGCAGCATGGACATAATAGCCCTGTTTTATTCCTCTGAGGAATAGCTGGACCCCTTCCCAGAAGATCTCTAAGTCCTCCAGAGAAAGAAATGGCATGGGCATGAGTCATCCCCAATTTTGGAAGAACACGGGGTACTCTTGGGGATTGGGGGTCTCCCTTATCAAGAAGCAGGCAAGTGAAATGCACAGACTGTGTTTGGCTAAAAGCTGAGAGCAGCTTAAAGTTTATTATCTGTTTAACTAAGTGGATTAAATGAGAATTGACTGGAATTGTACATTTAGAGTTCCCTTATAAAACACTGTTATCTCATAAGCTGGCTTAGTGGAACAGGCTGTTAGGAGCTTATTAGAAGTAGCTGAACATAGCATCTTACAGTGCAAAGTTCACAGGAGCCTGTGGGGCCAGCACTGGGAAACCTCACACCTTGTGTGGCCAAAAATGACAGGCCTGGGGTCCAGCCACAAACCATAGTGTTAGCAGAGACAGAACCCAAGTCTTCTCAAGGAGAAACGCATTTGCCGCTCACTCCATTTTAAAGGCATTTCTTCCATTTTAAGGGTGAGTTAGGTGTTTATGGGTCTTTTATATATGCATCCTAGCACGTGTAAAGACAGGACTGTGATGGTTTAGAGCTATGTACCCCAGGAAAACATGTTCTTAAACTTAATCCTGATGAGGTTGTTACTTCAGTTAAGATGTGGCCCACCTCAATTAGGATGGGTCTTCATCCTATTACTGGAGTCCTTTATAAACAGAATGAAATTCAGATAGAAAGAAAGCCACAGAAAGCAAGAAGCTGAAGGTAATGGAACCTGGAAGAGAAGGGAGAAGACAGGAAAGGATGCCATGTGCTTGCCTTGTGCAGAGGAGCCAAGGACTAAGGATCACTGGCTGCCAGCCCCAGAACTCCAGTCTTTGGGAAAAAAAGCATTGCCTTGATAAAGCATTGATTTAGACTTCTCTCAGTCTCAAAACCGTGAGCCAATAAATTCCCATTGTTTAAGCCAATCCATTGCATGGTATTTGCTTTAGCAACAAGGCAACTAAAACAAAGGCCAACTTTGGCATTAAACTGCAAGGGTTCAGATCTTAGCTCTACTACTTAGTTGAATGAGCTTATATCACTTAACTTCTCTTCAACTCAGTTTTCTAATCTGTAATAATAGTACCTACCACAATGGGTTGCCAAGGAGACTAAATAAGCTAATATGTGTAAACTTCTTAGAAGAGTATCTGGCATAGAGTGAGCATTCCATGATTAAAACTATTACTGTTATCACAGAAGAGTCCATCCCATATGGCCTTTTCACCCATATTCCCTTATATATTCATCACAGGATGAATTTGGAAGAAGCTACATTCACAGATGAGATTCTAAATGGCGGGAGGCAAAATAAATGCAGCCAAAGGAGTGTTTTGAGCCCTGGCTCTGCAGATGTCTCATCTCCAGAAATGTCCATCTAGAACAAGGCAAAACTGTGATATTCTGGGGGAGCAATTGCCTTCTAGAGCAAGGGTCAACAAAATTTTTCTGTAAAGTTTCAGATAATTAATATTTTAGGCTTTGAGGGCTGTGCAGTCTCTGTGGCAACTGCACAAATTTGCCATTGTAGCACAAAAGCAGCCATAGATAATATGTAAACAAATGGGCATGACTCTGCTCTAATAAAACTTTATGGGCACTGAAATTTTAATTTCATATAATTATTATGCATGTGAAATATTATTTTTCTTTTCTTTGTTTTCAAACACTTAAAATGTAAAAACTATTCTCAGCTTGTATACAGTGGGCCAGCATTGGCCCATGGGCTATAGTTTGCTGACCCCTGGTCTATAAGAAGTTAGTTAAAATCTCCTGCTCTTATCTAGATAGGTGTAGGAATGATGAAAGGTCAGAGAAGTGACAACGCTGCGGCCAGCTTGGAGCTGTAGAGAAAGGTTTCCTGGAGACAGTGTCATAGGTGCTGAGGGACAAATAAGAATTAGGCAAAGAAGAGAGAAGAAAGGGGGTGGTGGACCAGAGGTAACAGCAATTGCAAAGGTAAGAGTGTAAGAGAACATGGTCCATTCTAAGAAGAGCAAAGGAGTTGCTGTGGAGGTGTGCAGAGGGGACAATGGTGAGTGAAGAGACAGTAGAGAGAGAAGGGCCTTCTAAAGGTTGTACTCAATAGTTTCATTTTATACTGAAAGCCACGGGTTGCCTTTGAAAGTTTTAAACAGGACCCTATTAATTAGTCACCTTTGTGTCTGGGTATGTGTTGGGGGCTCATTAAATGTTTTGTGAGTGAATGAATGAATGAATGAATGAACTCTTAAATAAATGCTACTTTCCATTCGCCATCTAGTTTATGGTTCTGCTTTCTTCCTCCTTTGCTTATTCCCACTTTGTTGTCTTGCATTCTTCCTTATCTTTCTATCTTTATTACTCTCTCTTCTTTTCTTCTTATTTTTCTCTTTCCAAATTTGAAAAAGGAATTGTAGCCTGAATAAATTATGTGGGCATGAACTCCATCAATAAACATGAAAAGAAGCAACACTACCAGTAGCAAGAAAGGAAAACAGTGTGCCCAGCTAAAGTGCTGCCCCAGCTAATGACTGAATAAATAGAAAAACTAAGCAAAGTGTTTGCCCTGACTTTCTGGCTTTACCTTGGCCTACACCATTCAAACTCCTCAGGCTCCCAAGCAAATCTGAAACATTGCAGCCATCATCCAGATGGAAAAATTTGTTTAGACAAAGAATTGAAAGTAGTTAGAAACTTTTGGAAGTGTTACTAAAGGGTAAGTGTGTGTATAACCTTCATTGTATGGTTTGAACATATAAATATAAATACTGCTTTTGGTGAAGATTGATATAATTATGAAAAAATGCTTCAAGACTGAAAAAAATGAGTCCCCTTTGGCCTGGTGTCCCAGAATCATGTATATTATAGAGCAATTGCTTTGAGGCTACTGACAAATTGGAAAGGGGAAATGGTATGGACAGAAGTTGCCCTTATACAGTTGGCTTTAACAATAGAAGTAACTGGCTCTTTTTCAGGAAAGTTTTACTTTGCTTGTGAACTTCAAGACTTTATTTTCTTTCCAGCAATTTCTTTGACAATCATCTTTTTCTGTTGAATCATTTGAGTTCAATTTACTAGTAACCCATAAAAACTTCTATCAAACAACCTGCTCCACAGTTGACATAAATCTTTGCAATTACACAAACTTTGCTTAATTAATTTTGATGTATAATCCTTAATTTCCATATAATCTATAAATTTCAATAAATAATCTGTACTTTAGTATATAATTCTTTCCCTCTTAGCCAAATAGATGAACGTGATATTCCTTACTTTCTAAAAAATTGAAATAGGTCATATGGAGAATTGGATTGATCTCTCCTTTCTATAGAAAATAAATTAAGTTAAAAATATTAGCCCATTAGCTGAATTGAAACACTATTCATGATATTAGAATTAGTGTTTTCTTTCTCCTTGTTTTCATTCCTTTATTTTTCAATGAGTAATACATAACACAACTCCTAGATGTAATTTAATATAATTTTGAGCATCTTAAATGGCTCAGCCTGAGAGTTTAAGGAAGGGAGCCACATGAAGGAGTGTGGAGCCACAACCTTCCAGTCTTCTGATTGATTGTGCATGGAGACATGAACTGATATATCTCAACTAGAGCTGTAAGACCAAGGGCAAGCTTAGTGTGATGTCAATAGGTTTACTGTACCTGTGGGTCTGTACTTCTGTTGGTTATGAACCCCTTTAAAAAACTGGAGGAAGTCATGGGTATGCTCCTCTGAAAACTACACATTTTCTCCTTTCCAAGCTTGCCATAGAATTCTAGGAAGTTCATGTGAATTCCCTGGATTTCTTCCATCCATCCCCCCCCACCCCCCCGACTAGTCCATGGATCCCATGTGTTTAGGGTCCACTAAAAACAAGGATATTCTCTCACTGGGATTGACCACATTTTGATTTTTTTGATGGCAATGAGATGGACATTTCTGGAAACTAAGATAGAAAGACTGGTCACAGGGTTTTGTCTACTTTTTAAGAGTTATTACATACAATGTTACCCTATAATCAAGGGTACAGGCTCTGCTAGCCATGTTCCACCTCTCTGTATCTGCTGCAGTTGAGTTCCATTGGATGCTCCTATTTTCTTTAGCTATTACTCCCTTTTAATTTAAGTTTGTTTAATCTACCTCTACTCCCTAAAATAATTCCTGTAACAGTCACAATCAACAAGTCTCTCCTCATTTCACACCTACTAGGATTGCAATAATCAAATAGACAGTTAATAACAAGTGTTGGCAAGGATGTGGAGAAATTGGAACCCTCTTACATTGCTGGTTGAAATGTAAAATGGCACAGCTGCATTGGAAAACAATCTGGCAGTTCCTCTAAAGGTTAAATATAGAGTCTCTATAAGATCCTGCAATTCCACCTCTAGGTGGCAAAATGAAAACATATGCCCATGCAAAAACCTGTACACGAATGTTCATAGCAGCATTATTTATAAAGCCAAAAGGTGGAAACAACCCCAATATCTTTCAACCAACAAATGGATATATAAAATGTGATATATCCATACAATGGAAACTTATTCAACAATAAAAAGAAATGAAGTACTGATACATGTTTTAATATAGATGAGTCTTAAAAACATTATGCTAAGTGAAAGAAACCACATATTTCATGATTCCACTTATAGGAAATGTTCCAAATAGGCAAATCCATAGAAATAGAAAGAATATTAGTGGTTGCCTAGAGCCTAAAGTGGGGAGTATTGTGGGAAATGGAAAGTGACTGCTAAGACATAATGGGTTTCTTATTGGGGTGATAAAAATATTCTAAAATTGATTATGGTGGTGATTGTACAACTATGTGACTATGCTAAATGCTATTGCGTTGTCCACTTTAAATAGGTGAATTGTATAATATGTGAATTATCTCTCAATAAAGCTGTTACCAAAAGAAAGAGTGCAGGCTCTGGATCCGGCCTGCCTGCTTTCAAATTGCTGTGAAAGCTTCGTGTCCTGAGATAAGGATTTGGGTGCAAGTATGGTATTTGGGAAGATATACCAAGAAGCACAGTCAAGAAGTAGGGAAGTGAGATGGGAAAGAGGGAAAGCCAATAATGAGTGAGTTACTGTTGTGGGCAACTGCTGGGGCCCCTCAGAAAGGCTATAGACCACAACTCAGGATTGTCCAGGGATGAGAACACCGGATTGTTTCTGGGATAACTGACTCCCCAGTATTCCCAGGCAGCCTTCCTCACGGGCAGGCCAAGCAGGCTCCTGCAACCAGAGAGGCAGGCAGGTACTTGAGGTAGGAAGCAAGTACACGGGAACTGAACAGCTGACATCCAGGGTGACTGAGCAGATACGAGCAGAGCCTTGACAATGCCTGCTGACAGTGATGTTACTTAGCCTCTCTGTACCTCAGTTTCCTCATCTTTAAAATGAGGAAAATAATAGGTACTACTTTATAAGGGTGTTCTGAGAACTAATGAATTAACATATCTGAAGTATTTAAGAGAGTCAAGGATAGTCATTTAAATTTTCTCTTTATCCTTCATCGTTTCTCTTCTGAATGAACGTCTAACAAAATAAAAAATAAATCCATTTATTATAACTTTCAAAAAGGCATAAAATCAGGAGTTAGACCATTAGATAGATACCTATCCCCAGCAAGTTCTGTTAATGAAGCGACTCTAAAATCTTTCTCATTCTTGCTGTTCTATTTTATGGAAACTGTTGGTGGGATCCAGTCCTCTCTTGTTTTTTCCTTTATGTTTCCTCATATTTTCCCAAAGCTGCATTCTGAGGATAGTAGACCCTGGAAAGCTTTCTGTCTGGGCAACTCCTGCAGTCTGAAGCCAGTGGCTGTGATCCCGGGCACTTCTGAGTTCTACTTCTGCCAAAGGCATTTACACTCAATATGCTCCATTGCTCATGGATAATTGAAACAACCCAGTTGGTAAATAGCCAGGAGAAAATAGGGTTTAAAAAATCCCAACTGTGTTACATTGAGCTCAAGCTGTCATGATTAAAATTTAATTTAAAGATTTGCTCACCCAAGAATATACCTCTGGATTGTTTCAGGCTGTGATTCTTCAATTAACCTGACATTTCAAAAATCCAAAATTGCTGTGGATGAACTCTTCACTTCACTTTGGGATATTGCTGGAGCTCGGAATCTCATGAAACAGTTTAAGTCTGTTTATGTTCCTGGAAATCATACCCACCAGGCAAGTACATATGTTTTAAAGTAACTTTCTAATCTGTGTTGTATTTTTAGGATTCAGAATCTACAACTACAAGAATGGTTTCAGTTTTAACCTCTCTAAAATAGGGAGTTGTTCTAAATGAACTCCAAGTTCCCATCCAGTTCAGAGTTCTGGGTTCTGCTGAATCTAAAACCCTCTCAATTTATTTGTAACTCAGACTTGATACAATGGGATAAGCACTGGGTTGGGAGCAACACTGCTTTATAATCATGGCTCTGTCATGGACTTATTCATATGTATATAAATATAAATAAATATATTTATATGTATATAAATATAATGTTATATACATATATATATTACCTTAAGCAAGTCCTTTCACTTCTTTGGGCCCCAATTACTACATCTGCCAAATAGGGTCCCTGGGAGATTCTGGATCTGAGAAGTCCATAAACATTGTGGACAATTATAATAATACTTAGTACTATGATAGCAAGGAAAAAAAAGAAGTTGGCTACAGGGAGAATATATTTGTCATTTAAAATCCCCTCTCTGCTTTCTAAGGAGGGTAGAAGAACCAAAGAAGGATGTTTTGACCTTTGAGCAGGGATAATGGGTGTGAGAATACAAGATTAAAGGAGCCAGAAAGGGCTTGTAAATTTCCTCTGTAGAAAACAGTGGGTTGTGGGGAGGGAAGAATCATAGAAAGAGCCAAAGGAAAGCTTAAGGAGTGAAGAAAGACTGGAGCCATTGAGGCTGGGGAGTCTTCGTTGGACAAGGTTGGAGAAAAAACTAAAGTTCCTGGTGGCCTGAAAGATGAACTTTCAGAGAAGGGCAGACGTTTCTCCCGGAAAAGGGCATAACGTTTTGCTGTGGGGCATATGAAGGATTCTTTTCCTCCATGTTCGTATGAAATCTTCAGTAAAATCCATTCTATTGGGTAAGACTTTTTGGAGGGTTGGATGTGCCATTGATGAGAAATATGACTTAGCAAGAAGTTAAACTTCAAGGTGCTGACACGTTAAGGTGGGGCATGTAGACAAGAGCTAGTTATCCTCTATAGCCTTGCAAAATCTAGGTCCTTCCTCCCTTATGTTCCTGTAGTAGCTGACATGTCAAGAGCACTTCTACATTTGGTTTTTCCTCTGATCCTCGTGACAAGTAAGTAACTAGAGAGGTGGTATTATTCTGAGATCCAGGAAGGTCCAATTACTTGCCATGGACATAAACACAGGTGGCCAGAGCCAAATGCAATAATAGTCTTTGCTGCCAACACAAAACCTTTCCCAACTGTGCCATGGTTCTCATGAAGGCCCTAGAAATATTGATTGATGGTGCTGATGGTCATCTGAAATCAGATCTTAGAAATTGGCATGCAACTTAGAAATATACAGATTTCCATCCTTTGTTCAATGATCTGAGAATACCACCACCACAAAATACAGGTAAAATTGCTCAGATAATTTATCATATGTTGTTTTGTTATTTTTAAAAATTAGCAATCTTAAATACTGTGGTATGGACTATTTCCAGACGACATGGTAGAAATGGTGATATATGATGAAATTTAGACTAAGGAATGTCAAGAAGCACGTGGTTGATATAGTTGGCAAAGGGAAAATAAACTGCTGAATTAATGAGGTCTTTTCAGTTTTATGATCATCATGGTGACTGATTTGGCCAACTTTGCATAAACATGTATCAGCTATAAATATTCGACATGATAAGGACAATGAAACATTCCTAGACTTCACATCCCTGCTGCCAACATTGTCATTTCTCCATGCCTCAGAACCCTGTCCTGCAGCCATGGCCTTTGGAAAATGGCCTGCCCATTTTATTGCATCTTTTCCCCTTATAGTGTGTCAATTACATCAACATACTCACAGAAAATCCTAAATGTCAGTGAGTGGGAAAGGCAGGAAAGAAAAGGAGGCATATGTGTATGTTGAAGGTGTTGAATAAATAATGATACAGACATGTAGTGGAAATGCTATTGCAACCATTAAAATGAATGGGATAACTAATTGTGCTTTCATCAATTGTAACAAATGTCCCACACTAATGCAAGGTGTTAACAATAGGGTGGTATATGGGAATCCTGTATTTTATGCATGATTGTTCTGTAAACCCACAGCTTCTCTAATAAAAAAATTTAATTTAATTTTTAAAAATGAATGGGATATATCAAGGTGTAATGATCATATTTGAATCCTTATTTCGGGTCTGCCTCTTGGTAAACTCACACTAAAACAGATACATATTCTATTAGGTGGAAAAAAGTATGTTGTAGATCATCCTATAAAGCATTATCCCATTTTTGTAAAAATAAAATAAAAGGTGTATGTGTCTATTTAACTGAGAAATCTTTAAAATTCAGGGAAATTTCTCTTTTGGTTACCTTGTAGGGGGTGTGTGTGGCTGTTTGAGATTATTTATGAATCCCAAAAAGAGAAAGATTACGTTTGTAAACTAATCTATTCCTCTGAGCGTGATACCCTTTGATTGCATTAAATTCAGCTGAGTTATCTTTGATTAGCTTACCTGATTTGACTATCAGTAAGGCATGACTCAGGTTGAGTCCCTGCCGCCTTGGTGGATCTCATATAAATGGACACTCACTCAAGAAAACACAGAGGAAGAGAGAGCTCTGTCGTTTTTGATCCTGCCATGTGACAGAAGAAGACTCAAACAGCTAAAGCCCTGGGGAGAGATGAACCATTTTTGCTTGATAGTTTGCAGCTGACCTTGGGAAGACAGCCGAGACTGATATAGCAAGCCCTGAGGGACAGGCCCTACACCAGGAGAGAGAGGACTTTCACTTAAGAACAAAGCCTCAAGAAGCTGGGCCCATGGAGCCTCAAGAGGAAGAGAAAGCCCAGAGGGGAAGGCAAAGACCAACCAGAGATTGGCAACCATTTTGCTTCAACACGCGGTATTTGGCTTTGGTGAGAAAGCAACCTTGAGTTGGACTTTTTACGGCCTTGTAACTGTAAGTTTTACCCCAGATAAATACCCTTTATAAAAGCCAACAGAAGGAAGCAGATGTGGCTCAAGCGATTAGACTTCTGCCTATCACATGGGAGGTCCTGGGTTCGGTTCCCCGTGCCTCCTAAAGAGAAGACGAGCAGACATAGAGAGAACACAGCAAATGGACAATGAGAGCAATGGGGGGGGGGGATAAATAAAATAAATCTTTAAAAAAAAAAAAAGATTTCTGGTACTTTGTATCGGTAACCCTTTGACTAATACAGGGTGGGAGAAGGTTTGGATGGACATGGAGGAACTCTGGCTTATATTGACATATAGAGAGAAAGAGGGGTTTTGGTGGGATTATGGGTAAATTTTACTTCTTTAGAGTTTTATCAATCTTCTGCAAATTTTAAGAAACTTTAAATCATAAATGTTAGCCCTGTGAGGGCAGGGATTTGTATCTGCTTTGTTCACTGTTGTATCCCTAGTGCCTCAAGTGGTGTGCTTAATAAATATTTGTTGGATGCACCTTAAATGCAATACATATATCTTAATACAGAAAGCAGCATTTGTTGGGAAACAAAAGTGTGTGTAAATAGAAAAGTACAAGTGTCCAGGCTAGAGTTGGAGCCCCGATGTCTGCTTTTGAATATGGGCCTTAGCTAAGCAATTTTCTATCTGTCCCCTCTCCCAGATTCATCCTCAGCCCCATGTCCAGGAGAAATCTGTGCTTTCTCTAGCTCCATGCCGTTTTTACACAGAAGCTAAATTGAGATGTCCTGTGCATCCATGCTCTCTGCCCTGGATCTCTGCCCCGAGCCTCCTCAGAGCCCCCTGCCCACCTCAGCCTCCTTCCCAGTGCGCCCCTATCCTGATGCTCAGAGCCATTCCTGGTTCCCCTGCTGGCCTGTCCTTCATCCATTACCCTTTTAGGCAAAATGTGTCAGTTGTGGTTCAAACATAGAGAGCAGGTACTACTCTAGTCATTTTAAGGAGAGCATGATTTAATACAAGGAATTAAGTACATATAAAATCACTGGAAGAGCTCGAGGAGTAGGAATGAGACTGGGCCTCCAGGATTGACCCCCAGAGCATCACCACAGACCTGGCCTTACAGGGAAGTGGGGACCTCTGCAGGGTCAGGAGAGTGGGAGTTGGGGGGAGGGCACCAAGAGGCTACCACTGAAGCTTCTGAGTTGAAAGACACACCACCAAAGCTGCAGACAGTTTTGCTCAGCTCAGTGCTTACCCCCTCTTTTAGTTTGCGAAAAGCTGCTGAAAGCAATACACCGGAAATGGGTTGGCTTTTACAAGGGGGATTTATTAGGTTGTAAGCTGACAGTTTTGAGGCTGAGAAAAATGTTCAATCAAGGCATCAGCAGGAGATGCTTTCTACTCAAAGGCCGCACAGGGAGGCATCTGCTGGTCTCTCCCTTCTCTTCTGGGTTTCGTTGCTTCAGCTTCTGGCTTCCTCTCTCCTGGGTTCTGTTTATTTCAGCTCCTTGCTCTCATGGCTCTCTCTCTCTGCTCCTGTGACTTTTTCCCTCTGCTTCTGTGGGTTTCTCTGTCTCTTTCTCCATATTCATCCCGTTTATAAAGGATTATAGTAAGAGGATTAATACCCACCCTGGGTCACACTTACTGGAGTAATCTAACCAAAAGGTCCCACCTACTATAGGTTCACAGCTACAGGAATGGATTAGCTCTAAGGACACGTTTTCTGGGGTCCATAAAAGCCTCAAACTATTACACCACCTGTGGGTAATAGATGGCAGTGGGGTGGAGGAGGACAGGATGGAAAGGGAGGGAGGATGCATCAATAGAACCTGAACTCTGGGATCCATTAAGGAGAGAGGTTAGCAAAAAGGTTAACAGAAGAGATTTTAAAGCAAGAACATCTGGGTTCATACCCCAGCTCTACCCGCTACTAGCTGTGACTCTGGGCAAGTTACTTGACATCTCTGTGCCTGTTTCTTTCTCTGTAAGAAAGGGCTAATAATAGTAGCTCCCTTGTAAAGATATCCTAATGATTAGGTGAGTTAATACTGATAAAACTCTTAGAACAGTACCCAACACATAGAAAGCACTGCATAAGTATTTGCACTATTAGAAGAAGTAGTGCCAAGGATGAAATAGGCCTTCTCTTTCTCCTCTTCTGTAGCATTTCGTCTTTTCTTTTGTTAGGAGATGGCTCTGTTAAAAGGGCATCATTTTAAAGCCTAATGTCCTCTTCCTTGCTGTATGTGCTAAGAGGCCATTGCTGACAACTGTTTGAAAAGGTTGTATTTGTTGGCGGCCTCTGTTCACTGGAAACATAAGCCCTCAGTTTTGCCTAGGCAGCAAGCCTTCTTACCCTTTTGTTTCTTACTGCCAATGTTCTAGTTAAATGGAAGGCTAATCTCCCTCATAAATGCCACAGTGTTTGATGTGCTGCCGCATCAGGAGGATATTAGGCGGATGTCTCAGGGCAAGGAGTTTTGAGGCCTTTCAGACAAAATATTGTATGGTTCTTGCATGGCTTGGTTTGGCAAAAGTCTCAAAGAGCTGTGCGATGCTAGAGAAAACTTTCCACAGATGCAGACTGTCTTTTGTGCTCCTGGCATGTTGAATAAGAGCATTTAAAACCAGAAGTGCCCAAGGAGGCTTGATTCATCTTGTGTCTGATGAAATGTAGCCCTCTGAACAGTTCTTTAGGCCCAGTCTCTTTGTCAACACTCCCCAGCCCTGGCCACCAGCTGTTCATTCCCAAGTCCTAAGCTCTGGTCCTCCTGCTGATTCTATCTTCCTGACCCCAGACTTGCTAGGGCCCTTTCTGAAAGAAGTGGCATGGGATAAGATGGGGCTAGGGCCAGGCAACTTGGCTTACTTCTAACAGGCAAGTTAGCTAATGCCTCTGGGCTTTGGTTTCCTCCTATGAACGTTGAAGGGATTGCACTCAAAGTTTTCAAAAATAATCTAATTCTGGATTGAAGGATAGATGAATGGATGAACAGAAAGACAAACAAACCACCTTTTAATCTTCAGAGCAAACTGTTCCCTTTAAGAAGATGAAAGGAGAAAAATTCAGTCATAGTTTCACGAAAAAAGTAAAAATAAATAAGCCACAGAACACTCAAAGACATGAACAGTTTAGAACAGATGTTTTTCTGTGCCGTCTTGGATTGAAGCAAAACAACTTCCCTCTGTCCAAGCCTCTTTTTCCTGAGAAGTTGATTGCTTAGAGTCAGCTTTGCAGGAAAAGGAGAAATGCCTTCAGGAGCAGAACTGAGAGAGTCCATAGGTGCTCCCCGACCTACCAGCGAAGACAAGGTTAGCAGCCCCTCTCGGTAAGCATGCAGTTTGGCCTATCCAAGGCCTTCTTAAGGTACACCCAATTCAGGAAGGTGTTAGAACTTAACTAGTTTCTCAAACTTGTCCCTGACTTATGAATAATGGCAGGAGCTGCTGCTATACTTAAAACCTTTCCTCCAGAGCTAGAGTGCAGATCAATAAAAGTCTGCTAGCCCCAGCCACACAGTATCTCCAACACAAAAGAGTAACCAGAGACATAGACAAACACATTTTCTTTTTCATTTTTTGTTTAAATGTGGTGTTTAAAAACCCCAGTTTGTTCTAGAAGAGGTACTGACCATTTAAGAAAGAGCATTTCTAGTATAAGACCAATTTTTTGACACCTCCAGTTTTTTGTGTGTAACCCCTATCAGGAGGTCTCATGAGTGCCAGCAAACCTTAGGCCAGCCTCATGAGACTGTCATACAGGGCCACTCTATGGCTTTCCTGGGCCCTAGGCACTTTCACCTTCGGGGGCCCTTCCTCTAGAAAAATAAAAAACATTCAATATTATGTTGTAAAAATTGCATTGGTGTAAAGACAAATATATTAATATTATATATCAAAACATTATCTTTGACCTAAAGGTTTGTTTTCCCTTCTGATTAAAAAAAAAAAATTTAAAACATTTTCATGGGCCCCTAAAAGTATTTTGGGCACAAGGTACTGCACTGTCTTTGCCCAATAGGTATGTCATCTCTGTGGCAAGAGCCCACAATGGGCACCAGTCTGCTCAGGACAGGAACATGGCTTGCCATAAGGAGCACATCAGGCATTTCTCTTCCCTGGAGTAGTCCTTGTCACCATTCAGGAAGTATTCCGTTTGCCCGCTAAGGTGACAGCTCAGGTGTAAGTCTATTTATTTATTTATGTATTTATTTATTTTTATTATGGTTAAAAATCAAAATTCTCACAATACATACAAACATTTGCAAAATGATATATAAATATATATGCATATATGTGTATTTGCTTACAAAAATGTTATTTATATATATATATATATATATACACACATATATTTTAAGAGGTGCTTAGATTACCAGGTGTAAGTCTATTTAGACGTCATATCAGGAGTCCCCAACTAAAAAACTTCTATCCATAGGAGCCAATTTCTCTATAACAACTCCAGAGGCATAGCTTCCAGGGTTCTTCCAAGGCACATGCTTGTTATACAAGAGTCATCGTACTCAGAGAAGTGCAAACCTCTGGCTTTCTATCAAGTATTTATAATTCTCCTAGTCTCCTGTATTTTTACCAAGCAGGGGTCATTTTTTATCACAAGCAATCTTGCCCAGCTATACAATTTGACATTCTTCTCTTATCAGGTTTCTAGGGAAACAGAGCTAGAAAGTTAACTAAAGGTCAAATTCTCATGCTGAAGGGAAGAAGGGTTTGTTAATCCTTTGTCCATAGCATGGAACTTGCCAGTTATTAAGGAAATAATTATATTAATGTTTCAATCCAAACTTAACAGTGTATCTGTGGCAGAGAAAATGCTATGTGTTCCCCAAACTCTCCGTTTCCTTTTTCTCCTGAACATACAGTTAGAGCATATTTTTCAGATTTCCCGCAGGTAAACATGGGTTTGTAACTGACTCTGGCCAATGAGCTATGGGTAGAAGTGACAAATATCACTTTCAGGCCTGGCTCATAACATTTCGTTGTAAGTTCCTTCCTCCCTTCCTCCCTTCCTCCCTTCCCCTTTCTTTCTCTCTCTCTTCCCCCCCCCCCCATCATCTGCTGATGAGATGCAAATCTTCCATCGAGGATTCCAATACCCCAGAGATGACAGAGTCACTCAGTGACAAGAACCCTTCCTGCCAACCCCTACTGGATGTTATATAAGCAAGAAATAAATTACCAGCAGGCAAAGGAATGTTCTAATTTGTCTGGGCTTTTAAGTACCCTGTGACTTTCCCCAAAAAAAGATGGACTTGCAGAGAATGTTTGGGAAAATTAAGTCACAAGAATTTACCCACTTAATGTTGAGGCAAACTATATACCTAATTCCTTTCTGACCCTTTCTAACATGTGAGAATATCTTTGAGCAGGACCCTAGAGGGAAGACATCTGCCCCCCATCATTTCCACATGGTCCCTTGCTGAGAAGTGGGTAACTTCTGGCTGAATAGAAAATTCTTTGACAGAGGGTTTTCATCTAAGAAACCACTGCTAAAGCAGCTTCCTTCAAATCAGGTTTATAGTGGCATGTGTTGGAGCACAATACATAATACAATACATACATAATAAATAATAAATAATGTGTAATACATAATACAATGACAGAAAAGAACCCAAGGCTCCCATCATTAAAACCCTAACTGGAAAACTTAAGAAATGTGTTTGCCAAGAAGTTATGAAACAAGTACTGCTTTGTACTTGAGAAAATCTTTCCCAAACAGTGCTCTTAATATGTTTTATTTATTACATGGTATTGTGCTTAGTTATTTTAATAAAGAATTTAGAGGATGCTTTTTCTATATAATATTTAAGTGGGAAAACTTATCAACATCCCTTTAAATTAATAGTACCCCTATATCTTTTAGGATGCTTTGGGTTACAAGAAAAAATAAAGAAAGATGAAGTTTCAAATGGGCTTAAACAAAAATGGTAATCTATTAGACCATATGACTTAAAAGTACAGAGAAGGGACAGCTTCAAGTGGTGAGTGGCCATTGCTGGGGAGTGGCCGCTGCTGGGGAATGCCAACCGAAAGAGCAAACAGGCCTGGAGGAGTAAGTTCCTTCTTGTTCCTCCTGCCTTCTACTCTCCCTCTAGTGCCCCCTATTGGCAGAGCCTAACAGGACTAGCTGGCAAAGCAGAAATGTGGTTTGCAGAGTCTCAGCCCCAGCATCACAGAACTGAGTATTACAGGGGAGGTTTCGAAGCTGACGGATAAAAGCTTAATAGCTAGCGCATATCTCTATAAAATATGATAGTTCAAAATTGTTACATGGAAAGGTGATCAAAGAGCCTACAACCCATAAAGGTATGAGTATTATAGAGGTATGCCAGGCAGTTGATCAATAAAAGCATTTATGTTATTTTTCAGGATTATATGATGTGTTTATCTGTTACTTTTCTGTATTTTAAATTGTGCTGTCTTAATCTAGATAAATATTCACTTATGTACATTAAAAAGATTGTTTTCCAATCTTCCCCAATGATACACAGTAATTACAAAGTCCCAAAAATGAGGATCTCTGCTCACCCCCAAGGGGAACCCCAGCACAGTGGGCATTTTCACCTGGATGCTTCATTCCCAAAGCTCAGCGAGGGAAAGAGATTCCAGTATCATTTTTCCCTAATCCCTCCATACCTCCTTCTACCCTTCCCAATCCTCCTCCTTCTATTTCCCCAGCCTAAATTGGGACCTCTGGAGCCTGAGAACAATCCTGTCACACCCAGGACACTGTGTCTTGCACAGAGGAGGTGCTGAGTTTAGTTGTGTAGGTTGATTACAGAACCACCTTTTTCCTGTACCTGGGCTCTTTTTGGGCTCACTACTATCCCTTCTTGAAGAGGGTGGACAGCAGCAACCTTTCTTGTTTCTTGTGGGTCAGGGGTGTATTTTCTTTTCTTAAATATGACAGCCTATGTGCATTTCTCTGTGATTCTGCTTAAAGTTATTTTTATATAACTGTTTTGTTTTTAATATATAGGCTAATAAAACAAATGCCTGGAATATAAGCTCCTACAAGGAAGGAAAGAATGGCCTTTTATTTCTTTATATTCTCTTTGTGCTTTGAATCAGTTAGAATTTCATTTAGCTGAAAGTAACATATATCTAAAAAAACAGAGGCTTAAATATACAAGGTTTTATATTGTCATGTAAAGTAGATCCTGATTTAGCCTGTTTGTGTTATGGTGGCTCCACAAGTCATCAGGGACCAAGATTTTTCCCAGCTCTCTACTCCAGCATCTCTAAGGAATAGCCCTGTCATCCAAGATGACTTCTGGAGCTCCAGGCATCACTCGTTTTTCATATCACTTCCATGTTCTAGGCAGCAGAACAGAAAAAGGGGAGAAAAACATACCTTTCCTCCTAAAAAGGAGCCTTCCTGCAAGTCCCACACTGCCTTTCTCCTTGCATCCCATTGCCCAGAACTTAGTTACAAGGCTGCACCCAGCTGCAAAGGAGGCTGAGAAATGTAGACTTTTAGCCAGTGAATAATGTACCCAACTAAAAAAGGGATTCTGTTACTAAGGAGGAGGTCAATGAATATTGGATGATAATGCTGATCATAAGGTAGCAGAGTATTGGCCAAAGGACTTCTCCTTGGGGATCTGGGCCAAAATTCAAGAGATTAAACATCCAGAAAATCTGAGATGATACTTGTGCTCTTAAGACAATTTACTCAGGGAAGAGGATTTTGTAGAATTCAGAGGCCACAGTATGGCCATTTAAAAAAATATATATATATAGATTTATTGGACAATTTTATGATTCCAGAAGTATACATGTTAATTTTGAAAAAATTGGAAAAAGAAGAAAATAATTGCCCCCCTACCCCCCAACCTAGAGATGACCCTAATTAACATTTTGGAGTGCTTTACCACAGTGTCTTTCCCATGTATACAAAGTTAATTTATTAATTTTTAACAAGTAAAAAGTGACCATTCTTGCTGTTTCTAGCAGTTTTTTTAAACCAGGTTTTAAAGGGAAAAAAAAAGGCGGGGGGGGGGGAATGCAGTGAAAAGGCTCTCTCAACCTTGTCTCTTGTCCAATCACCGCCTCAACCCCCTTGCTGTCCCTGTTAATGTAAGTTTCTATGCATCACACCAGAGTTTACTTTGCATATCGGCAAATATTCCCCTGACACTTTATACAAATGCCAGCCCATCATGCACACGGTCCCGTACCTTGCTTTTTCCATTTACACATTGTTCTGCATCTTGCTTTGTGCTCTCTCGGCACGGAGCTTCCTTCTTCGCTTTCATAGCATTCCTTCATGCGGATGTACCCCATTTATTAAACAGGTCCCAATTGACAGACATTTGGACTATTTCCAATCTTCTGCTATTACAAACAATAAACAGCCTTTTATAGATCTCATTTGCATATATGAGCTTATCTATAGAACAAATGCCTAGAAGTGGAATTGCTAAGTCAAACGCATTTGTAATTTTGAGTTATTGCCAAATTGCGCTCTGCATTGGTTGTCAAAATTTCACTCCCACCAACAATATATGAGAGTACTTGACTCCCCATGACATCATTGAAAGAATGTGTTTTCAAACTTTTGGATTCTTACCAGTCTGGTAATTTTTTTTTAATCTATCTTGGTATAGCTTTAATTTGAATTTCTCTTATTATGAGTAAATTTGATCTATAGTTTTAAAAAAAATCGTGTCTTATCAGTGTTCCTGTTCAGAGCTTTACCTTTCATGAGCGTTTAACCATGAGATCCCTCACGTGAGTGATCTGTTTGACTAATGAGCATGGAAAGGGTGGAAACTTCAACTGAACAGTTTCTGGTTCTCCCTGTGCCTTATCCCTGAGAAACATATCAGCTACATTCCAGTTGAATTATTACTTATGATTTCAGTAGTCTATCCCCTGCCTTATTTCTAAGATATTTTAAGCAAGAGAATTAGAATAAAGTGAAAACAAGAGTAGGAAATGACTGTAAGAAAAACAAGATGAAGCCAAGATGAGATCAGTGTAGCAAATATCCTTGACACTTGCTAAAGGCAGGTTACAAATTTGGCCAACGCAAAGAGAAAAGTTCAAAATGGGATACCTGGCAATAGTGCTCTGTCAGAAGCTGGCTTTTCTGGGGCTACATCATAGAGCATCCTGAAGGGAAACCTCCCTTCACCCTCCATACTCCAAACTTGGGTGTCACGTGAGACTAGAGCAGCAGGGGCAGCAACCAGGAGTGGGGAAAAGGTGGTCCAGCCGATGGGAAAGGAAGACAGAGCTTGGTAGTAAGAAGAACCAAGGAAAGAGGTGGGGAGAGCATGCACGGAAAATGCAGTGGTTGAAGAGGCAGCTGCCTCCAAATATAACTTAAATGTGCATTGGTTGTTCAGGTCCCAGAAAAGGAAGGCATTTCACACCATTTCCCATCACATATCAAACTGTAGGAGTTATTGTAAACTAACTTCACCCTAACTCGACTAAAATTCTTATAGCATCATGTGGCCTGCTTTCTCTAAGCTCTGACTTCAGTCAGGTTCCTTTTTAGCTTCTTTTTCTAGCCAGGTCTTACTCAAAGTTGAACTCTATAGAGGAAAGGGGAGATTGCTTTAGTCTTAGTGACAGCCATGTTATACGTAAACATTTTGAGTTCCTAGCAGAAGAGAGCATAATTCTAAGAATGTGGAGAAAAATTGAAGACCATCCTCATGTCTCTATTAAAGACTCTGTTTTTCATTATACTTCACGTATAAAATTGTCTCTTTAAATCTAGATTGAAAAATGAGTCATACTGTGATTATAGCTCTGGTAAGAGATAGTTGCTGGTAAAAGGGTGTATGAGAAACAGAAAATAGCACTAGAGCATTGGGGTGAAAATTTACCAAAAAAGCCCAACAACAACGTTGTTATATTGCCTTTTTACACACACACAGTCACAGCCACTACTTCAGTATCAAAAATAAACGTGTTTTGCTTCCTTTGATTCAGATAAAGCTGTCCTCTCTCCAGACAAACCAAACAAACCCTTTTACTTACAGCACAATATTTTGTCTTTCCAGGCGTCCTATAAGCCATTGTTGAAGCAGATCGTGGAGGAAATATTTAATCCTGAAAGGCCAGATCCCGTTGATATTGAACACATGTCTTCAGGCCTCACTGATCTCCTTAAAACTGGCTTTAGCATGTTCATGAAGGTAAAGTAACCATGCAGAGGTAATCTCAAGTATACTGTTCTCTTTGCTGGGCACGCCGTTAACCCAGGCGAGTGCCACACCGATGTTTGGTATTTTGGCTGTTCTAAAATCAAGTGTGTGATCTTTAACTCTTGGTTATAAAGCAGCTCTAGACCTTTCAGTCTCAGGCAGCTTCTACTCATCTGAAGATCTATGATCTTTTCTGATCAATATGTACAGTTTAAAGTGCAGGGCACAAGCCTTCCCAAAGAGCACTATTGAAAGCTTTTCTCCTCGTGGCTCACATTTTCACTTAACATGAACCCGTATACTATTATAGGTCTTAAATGATGGTCCTTTGCTCTTCATTCTAGAGCTTATAATGTAGGATTATGAGTTACTATGCTCAACTACATGACTAGTATCACCCCAAAACCCATTTCAAAATGACTTTTGTTTAGGCCAAACAGACTCCTAGGTGACAAGAACTAGAATTTCTCTGGTTAATATTGCAGTGGATCAAAATTGCTGAACAGCCTTTGAAGTGGGGAGGAAAAGAGGGTCAAAATACACAAATGTGATCTATTTTTAACCCACTGTAAAGTTTCTAAATTCAAAAAGCTCTAAACAAGATTATGGGCTGACCTCTCAGTCCATGCCAGGATTTTCAGTTATAATAACTCTTGGAAATAACAGAATGTTTTGCCAGCTTCAAAGCGTCTTTGAAATCATGAATTAATCTACATAGAAGATCTGGCCTTTCAGAGTTCAGTATATGCATATTCCAGGAAAACTGCTTCACTCCTAAAACCAGAGGACAGAAGCCAGACAAGCAGACTCTAAACCAAGCAGTAAACTGGCCGGAACTCACACTCCAGGTCTCCATCCTGCTGTTCCCAATTAGCATCAACTTCTGTTGCAGCATGTGGCTGGTAAATTTTCCCTCCATTTTTAAAAAACTAAAGCAACACAGTTCAGCTTCTCAAAAGTGTCCAGTGGCTTCTTGTCTGAGTAGCCCTTTGGTGGTGGCTGGTTGGTATAGAAACTTCCAAGCTACTCATGGTTTCCCACCTTCTCCACTTGAGCCTCCTCTTTCTTCATTCACAAGTTTGGACTTAGTCCTGAAGAGAGACAAAAATAATGAGGGTGGATTTTTCAGACCCTAGTCAGTAAGGTCTAAGGATGGCCCAATTGTCTAGGTGTCCTTTGCCTGTTGGGCTGTTTATTCCATCATGCTGCTAGGTCCTGGCCAAGGGAGCAAGGAGAGGCTCAAACTCACCTCTGCTCTGTTCACTGTACTGTATTTCTATTACATTGGTGCAAAAGGAATTGCTGTTTCGGACCATGAATTTCAAATCATTATAACTAGGCCCAAACACATCTTTATTCATCAAAATAGGAACCATTACAATCAACACATTTTTGCCAACAAGAAATAAGTTTGTTTATTCCTGTAGCATAAAAATCCGTGCTTTAGGATTCGACAAACTCTTGGAAAGTATTTTCTGCATCCTGCTGGTTATGGAAGCATTTTCCCTGCAAAAAGTTGTCAAGATGCTTGAAGAAGTGGTAGTTGCTTGGCGAGAGGTCAGGTGAATATGGCAGATGAGGCAAAACTTCGTAGCCCAATTCGTTCAAATTTTGAAGTGTTGGTTGTGTGATGTGTGGTTGGGCGATGTTGTGGAGAAGAATTAGGCCCTTTCTGTTGACCAATGCCAGCTGCAGGCATTGCAATTTTTGGTGCATCTCATCGATTTGCTGAGCATACTTCTCAGATGTAATGGTTTCACCGGGATTCAGAAAGCTGTAGTGGAACAAAATGGCAGCAGACCACCAAACAGTGACCGTGACATTTTTTTTGGTGCAAGTTTGGCTTTGGGAAGTGCTTTGGAGCTTCATCTCCGTCCAACCACTGAGCTGGCTGCCACCAGTTATCATATAAAATCCACTTTTCATTGCAAGCCACAATCAGATCGAGAAATGGTTCGTTGTTGCGTAGAATAAGAGAAGACACTTCAAAATGAAGATTTTTTTAATGAGGCACCCACTTACCGAGCCTTTTCACCTTTTCAATTTGCTTCAAATGCCAAATGACCATAGAATGGTCAACATTGAGGTCTTCGGCAACTTCTCGTGTAGTTAAAAGAGGATCAGCTTCGATGATTGCTCTCAACTGTTTGTTCTCAACTTCCAACGGCTGGCCACTATGCTCCTCATCGTCAAGGCTCTCGTCTCCTTTTCAAGACTTCTTGAACCACCACTGCACTGTACGTTCATTAGCAGTTCCTGCCCAAATGCGTTGTTGATGTTGATGTTGCAGTTGTCTCTGCTGCTTTACGACCCATTTTGAACACAAGAAAATTGCTCGAATTTGCTTTTTGTCTAACATCATTTCCATAGTCCAAAATAAATATAAAATAAACAGCAATAAGTCATTAGCAAAAAAAAAAAAAAAAAAAAAAAAACAAAGCAAGAAATGCACATTAAAATGATGTATAACGTAACCACACTTAAGAATGTATTCCAATATCAAACGGCAAATTTCAACAATGCAAAACTGCAATTACTTTTACACCAACCTAATAGTTTGCAGAGAGGTGTGGGCAGGTGAAAGGAGACCCTGACTTAGATTCTATCCAATGATACTTGCTCCACAGAAAGAATGGTTTCTTACATGTTTTGGAAACACTTGGTTAAGCAGTATGAAATTGCTTCTTTGCTGCTGGACTTCAAAGCCTTTAATATGCTAATGGACTTTGCAACCCTCCCAGAGGCAAATGTAAAATGTATTATCCTGGGAGGACTGTCCACTCAGATTTTCATAACTATTTCATGAAACATGAGATCTCACATTTAAAAATTACCCTTTTTAACATTCCTAAATTTTTTTTGTTTTGTTTTGTTTTATGTTTCTTTCTGCAATCAGAAGCATCACTGTCCTAAAGTTGGTTTTGCCTAGGAAGATGCTTGGACTCATCCTGAGCCAGTCCCATGTTTCTGTGTTTCTCTCCACTCAAACCCCCAGAGTTAAGGCTCAGGAAGAAATGCTCCCACAGCTTGAGATGGGTCTTAAAGAGAGGTTTCCAAGTAATGGATTTAAGAAAAAGGAATTCGTGTTCTCCCAGCAGCTGCCATGATCCATTCCTCAGCTCTCAGCTGCCTGCGCCTTTGCTCTCCG
This sequence comes from Tolypeutes matacus, assembly GCA_026826555.1. NCBI lineage: Eukaryota > Metazoa > Chordata > Mammalia > Cingulata > Chlamyphoridae > Tolypeutes > Tolypeutes matacus. The sequence continues at coordinate 21,423,637 of JAKSZT010038599.1, read as the reverse complement.
TTGCCAGGAGGCACCTCATCTGTCTGCAGGGGGTTGGGAGAGTCGCCAGGAGCTGGCTGAAAAAGTCGCCCATCCCGCCACCCTGAGGGTGAATCATTTGTGTTGTTTTCTTCCTAAATGGGCAGTGGCTTGCTTGCCGCACCATTCCGTAGAGGTCAGCAAAGAAAGTACCTCTGGCCCATGTATTCAGGGTCTGAACAAATTTAAGACCATCTTAAAGAGGAGATAGCCAGGGGAGCTCCATAATTTCCCAAAGGGCCACTCCGTTAAGATGAGGGTGATGCCCTCAGGAAAGGGTGTCTTTCCACTCTGCTTTAAGACCTGTGGAGAGAATAGGATGCCAGGTGCAGATGGAGTATAACGTGGTCTCTCTTGTCTTGTTTCCATTGCTTCTCACCATCCAAAGTTATATAACTAACCTGTGGTCAGCCTGTACCATGGGTCAAGCCAAGATGCTTCCATCTATTCTCGTAGTGCATCCTCACAGCAACCTTAGGAGGTAGTTTCTGTCATTATCCCTGCTTTACCGATGAGGAAACTGAGGCTCAGAAAGGTTAAGAGGTCGATGAGAACTTCCAGAAGGCTGGGATTGGATTTTACTCGGTATTCTCAAGTGTTTTCCAAAGAGCCACAGGAAATGGTGACCCCAGGATTTGTTCCCAAGTCTTTCTTATTCCAAAGTCCATGCTCTTTTCCATAACATTTCTTAGCTCCAGGATGTTGCCAGGGATTTCCTTGGAAGTTAAATATCCATACATCATTAATTTGGGTTTTCTTCATGATTACTCATTATCACAAATGCTTACCTTTCCCCATATCTATGCAGCTCATGAATAAAATCCATGCCAGGACTGGTAACCAATGTGAGCAAGATCTCTTAGGGGTCACCTGCTGGTATCTTGTAGGGTTTTTTGGGACTTGGCCCCAGGATTTCTTGGAGTGCACATACCCTCTCCCCTACCAGAAGAATAAATCCATGCATTGAAGTTGCTTCTCTCCATAGCATCTTCATTCTCTATCAGTAGCCAGGGATTACTGTTTATTTCTTTCTTGCCACTTACTGGTCTAGCTTAGTGCTTCTGGGATCTGCTTCCTGGCCATGTCACTCAAGACCTGCTAGTGCTGAGTCAGAAAGAAAGAAAAGTCAGAGCTTGAAATAGAGGCATCTATGTGGGATCCTTCCAGTGCTTAGGGAGAATTCCAGAGCTGGAAATGTTGCTGAGCTGCCAGTCTGTTCTGCTCTGATGTTGACTCAGGGTCACCCAGAGGCCATAACTGCAGACTGTGCAAGGAGTGAGGGTAGATGAAGAAGCTGGCGAGTGATGTGGCTGGGAAATAAAGTTGGCAGATATCCTCTAAGGACTTTCGACATGTGCCCTCACAGTGGGTAATCGAAAGGACATGGAAAGGACACATTGTCTTGGTCAGGGTTCCATACCTCTTCGTACACACTTCTGTAGCTGCACTTACATGTTATTTTTAAATTACACATATTAGGTATCTTTCTCCAGACTTACATTTTTCTAACTACACAACCCATTCATGGATCAAGATATCAATCCAATAGATTGTAATCAGCATTTTTTAGTGAAAAAGAGAATAAACTAGATCAGAGTACATTGCATCTAGCAAGGTGAATCAAAACAACGCAGACACACATGCATGCATACACACATGTATGATTTCTATGTATTTCTAACTGTCAGTCATGATCGAAAGAATGTGAAAGCTGTGGCCCTGGGAATCAGGGGGCTGGTCTAAATCTTAGTCATTCCTGCATCCTTAGCTCTCAGCCCCTGTATAGGCCTTATATACAGTAGTACTTGCTAAAGGTTGGGAGGGTGGCTGCAGCAAACCAGTTACAGCACTCATTCAGAAAGCAGCACATCTTCAAGACTTCCGGTTCTCTTTCTAATTCTACTGCCCTTAAGCCCAAAGCTCCATTTCAGTGATTTCACAGGGGATAGAAGGCAGCAACCCAATCAGTCAACTTCAGTGACCCTCAAGGGAGTCCTGACCCTCCTTTCTAGCAGCTACTGAGCAAGGCGAAGCTGGTCATTGTTTCGTCATGTCATTATGTAACCCCAAAGAAGCAGCGGCCCACTTGCTGCCACCTCCCCCACCCTGCATTGATGTGCATGGGTGGAAGGGGAAGCTGCCTCTACCTCAGTCAAAGACATCTGATGAGCTCTTCTCCTTTCCACACCCAACAGCGTGGAAATCTGTTTCTTCCAACTTCTTTGTTTCTCTGGAGAGCTGGACAGAAGCAAGGGGGCTTATTTTGTAGTGTGAGAAATTAAAGAGGACAGGAGCACAAAGTCCTAACAGAGTGGATGGATAGGAGGATGAGTGTCCCCAGGGGGGTGTGGGGATCACATCTTTGTAGTTTGATTTTGTAAATAATAGATGATCGTCCCTTTTGTGCATTCCTAACTCAAGCCATCTATACTAGTCTCTTGTAGCAGTATTCACTTCACTCAAATGTCCTTATTTGTTTACAGGAGGCACCAGAGATAGTGTTAAGGTTACATCTGGTATCAGTCTGTAGGGACTAGACCCCAAGCCCCATCACTTACTAGTCATGTGACCTCTGCATGTCCCTTAACCTCTCTGTGCCTCAGTTTCCTCATCTGTAAAATGGGTATAATATTACCTCTTTCATAGGGCTGTTATAAGGATTAAATGAATTAATGCATGCTAAGCATGCAGAACCATGCCTGGCCTACAGTACAGTAAGGAACCATCCCAAGGAACTTAAGATCATTCTGTAGTCCACTATTGAGTTGTTCTTGCCAGAGAGACCTGATGTTCTGAGTGCCCTCCTCCTGTGGTGCCTGTGGAAGCCATGTTTTAGGGCTATGATGTGTTTTTCCAGACCCCCTTTTTCTTCTCCACTGTGCACCCCACCTGTTGACCTCTTCTGTCTTGGGGGACATAGACTCTCCCTCCTGGGGCAAGCTCTAGGGGTCTGGTGAAATTCTGTGCACTCACTGTGACAAGTGGGTCAAGGGAATAGAAGCTGGCCATCCAGAGCACAGAGGTAGAAGCCCAAAGCTACTCAGCTGCTGACTCTACCAGGAGTACTTCTGAGGTATAGTCTCCATGTGTTGAGAGTGAGCAAGTGCTCTGCTCTTTAAGCATCTGCTGCTGCTCCTCAAATAGCCTCATACTGTAGGGAATGGAGGCCTCCAATCCAGACACTTGGAAGTGGCTCGCAGAAATCAGTCTTATCTGAGTAAATTTCTGCAGACAGCAAAAGTTAAGAAAGAAACGCCTGTATCTAAGTCTCTCCACATGCAACAAATCTGTGAGCAGGGATGTCAAAACAGCTAGATTTTGCCTTTACTGGAGTCAGACCCTCATTTGCATTGTACTGCAACATGTTAAAATTAGTTTCTTTGCCTTAGCAGGCTCTCAGTTATAAACCTGTGTTCAGAAATCACCACCTGGGAAGTAAATGGTCTCTGGCGAGTTCACACTGAATTCAGGTTGTCCAAGGAAGTCTGTCCTGCCCACATGTTCACTGCTGTATAGCAAGCCACCCAAAAACATTGGCTTAAAATAATACTTATAAGTTATTTTGCTTAAGAATCTGCAGTCTGGGCAGAGCTCAGTAGGGAAGGATTCCCTCATAAGATGGCTCCCTCACAGGGTCAGCAAGCTGATGCTGATCATCAGCTGGTAGCTCAGCTGGGACTGGGACTCAGGGACTTTACTTCCTCTGCACATAGGCCTCTCCATGTGGTCCAAGCTTCCTTAGAACATGGTGGCTTGTCATAAAGGCAACATCCTCAGGGAGAGAGCTAGGTGGAATCTCTAGTGACTTTTATGGCCTAGCCTCAGAAGTCACACAGCATCACTTCTACCATACTCTGTTTGTCAAGACAGTCACAAATGCCCACCCAGTTTCCAGGGGACATGTAAGAGTCTGAAGCTTTTTGTGGATCCAGGAAAAGATCATGTTCTTGGAGTTAATCCATTCCTGTGGGTTTGGGACCCTTTGATTGGATTGGATTCAGTTAGAGACCCTTTGATTGCTTCAGTGAGGCATGACCCAGGGTGGGTCTTGGTCCTCTTGTTGGAGTCCTTTACAAACACAGGACTGAAAACAGACACACACAGAAAAAAATCAGCAGAGACAGAGAAACCCTACAAGGCTGAGAGAGAGGTCACAGAAGCCAGAGGCTGGAATCAGTAGAGCACAGAGGCACTGAAAGAGTGCCTCCCCCCCCCCCCCAACCTCCCAAAAAGACTGAAAGAGACGAGGCCCAGAGGAAAGGGGAGAGATGAGTCATATGCTTGATGGTCCACAGCTGAGCTTGGGGAGAAACTGAACCTGGAGTAGAGACCCAGGCCAGAGCCACCATTGTGCCTTGTCACATGGAAGGAGTCTAGGATCACCTGCAGCCAACCTTCAGTGATACAGAATCTCTGATGATGCCTTGATGTGGACATTTTCACAGCCTCTGAACTGAAGGCTTTTAACCTAATAAATTCCCACTATAAAAGCCAACCCATTTTCTGGTATTCAGCTTTTAGAAAACTAAAACAGAAGGGGATACACCCTCTTCCTCTTGAAAGGGGAGTAAGAACATGTGGGACAGGAATTATTATTGTGGCCAATTTTGAAAAATACAACCTGCACACCACCTAAATATTTGTATTTGGCTTCCAGTCTGGCAAGGGCAGTGTTCTTGGTTGGACACAGGTATTTTTCCTTCCAATCATGAGGACAGAAGTTTCACTCAGGCTCATGACTTGGTTTCAAACTCAGTGAATCCAGAAAGGCTTTAGTAAGGAAGGTCCTGCCTGCTGTTTGCCTGTAGTCTTTTTTAATAATATAATAAAAAATAATAAAATATATATACTTTCTGAGTGATAAGAAAGTGAGCAGCAGGATGTTCCTCTCCCAAGTTTGTCTGTCAGGCCCTGTGAGGTAAACCAGACAAGCTGGGGAGAAGAGCCAGCATGCCCACTAGCTCATTCTTCCTGCAGTTCTGAGAAAGTATTTCACGTCACCTTGAGGCACTTCTCAACCAGAGGAGAGGCTTGTGGCTAGCCACTGAAAGCCTTTGGCTTCAAGAGTCAGTGCCCTGGGAGCTGTCCTATAAACTGAGGAGAAACAATATCGGGCGAACCTGATGGTCTTCAAACAGCCAAGTTTTCCCCCCAAAATGCTTGTGCATTGAGCACCTTGAGCTCCTTAGAGGAAAGCTTGATAGTGATCTAATAAACAAATCAATAACATACTTCACCCCCTCACTACGTTAATTTAATTTAAAACTAGCATGTCTAATAGGCAGCACTTTCAAAGTGCGTTTCTGGAATTTGTGGTTTGGATTTCGGTCTCCTGAAAATAATATCTTTTATATCTACTCCATGTGTTTGGAGCCCAACTTGTTTTGACTAAAGGACATGATTTGTCAAGATGTTTTCTCTGCTGGAATTGCCATGAGGAGGGTGAGTTTTAGCTCATGAAACAACATGAAGCCCTTTTGCTTCCTTTTATGTATGCCTTTTAAGAACCTTTTTAGTTTGTTTCAAATGTATTCCATCTCTATGTAGCCATGCTTAATTGGCAAAACTAAAAGATTTATGAAAAAGACCCAAAGAAGACCTAATGCTTGCCTCTGGGCCCTTTATTTGAGTTGGTATGGGCACTCCATTGCCTAGGTGGCAATGTCAAAAGGCCCACAAGCAGAAATGGAAAAACTGCTCAAGTAGGCCTTGAAGAGCCAGTGATAGTCAGGGGGTAATAGTTGAAATTCTTTCGGTTGCAATTAAGATGCCAACAAATTGAGCTACCTCAGTCAAAGGAAGGGAAATGTACCCAGGGGTGGCTAAGTGAACTCCAGGGCAGCAATGCAGGAGGCTTTGGGAAGGGCTGGGACTGAGAACTAGAAAGCTGGCTGAAAACCAGGCAATTCTTTAAGATAGGCTCTACCCTGTACAAGATGCTGAGAACAGAGCCCATAATATTGTATGTACTCAATAAATATTAGTTGAATGTATAACCAAATAGCTATGTCACAGCTCTTGGGTCTTCTTCTTTTTATTCTTTTTTTTTTTTTTTTTTTTAGGAGGTGCCGGGAATTCAACCTGATACTTCGTACTTGTGAAGTGCACACTCAACCATTGAGCTGCACCCACTCATTTTGGAATCTTCTTAAGATCCCAGCTTTAACTGAGCCTTGTCTAGCTTAGGGTCAATTCTCAGATTGCAGAGAAGAGTCTCTAGTTAGCCTAGCCTGAGTCAGGAGCCCATTCCTAGATGGATCAACTGTGATTGAGGGGCAGGATCACATTGTAACAATGTGACTGCCAGGAGCCCACCCCTGTGACCGTGTGAATAGGAGAGTCTGTTGGCTTGTGGGTTGGACAGAAACCCACAAAGGCATCTACAGCAGAAGCAAAGGGCAAAAGCGATGGGCTCCTGGTAAAATTTGATGCTAGGTCCTTGGACTGTGGGAGTTGGACATGCCTAGGAGGTCATCTAGTCTGGCTCCTGATTGTTCACATGAAAAAAAAAAATGGCACTCAAAGAAATGAACTGTTTGCCTAGGTCCATTACACTCAATGGCATTTCAGACAAGAGGAAAACATCTCAGCATCTGGCGTTTTTGATTAATTCAGTACAAGTCTTGGAATTCTTGTTTGCAAAACTATTTGTAACCACTGTTTATATTTTCTTCCTCTTAATTATGCTCCATATTAGGAGGTAGGGTTTTGACTTTTCTTCCCCCTAACATTAGCTAAATATGATCTGTAAGTTCTAGTGAGGTGGATTTGCATAGGGAGTCATTAAACAAAGACAAAAAACTTCATTTTGTCAGTCTGTGCACTTTGCCTACCAATGAGCAATTATTGAGAGCCTATTTTGCATGCTAGCCACTGTTGTAGGTAAGAGAGATGTTGAGATAAAGTCAATACCCTGCCTGCCATTGCCCAGCTTACGTCATGTAGCTCATGGTTTGTTAGGGAATTGGGCAAGAAACTTGAGGCCTTCACGGAGGAATGACATGCGGTGTGCCAAAAGGGATGTGTGGGGGCATAGAGAAGGAGTAGCTCAAACTCAGGGAGCCAGGGAAAGCTTCCCAGAGGAGGTGAGTTCTGTCAGACCAGGAATAGGTAGGAACAAAGGGATAAAATGTCATAATGAGTTCAGGGAATTACAGGTAGTTCCAAATGACTGGAGCTATCAGTGGCATGTAGGAAGTGGGACAATATGATGATGGAGATAAGTAGATGCTAGATCACTAAAGGCTGAATGTTTGTAACGTGACCAAAAGTCATGAGGTGCCACTGGATGTTTTTTTAGGAATCTATCACCAGTTGACATTTTTAAAGATTACCCTGGTAGCAGTACGAGAGGAAAAACAAAGGCCAGACTGCCATCAGGGTGGGAAAAGAAGGTGAAAAATGGAAATTTTATCTCAGGTAGGGCAGTGGGAAGGAAGAAACTGGGGGATGGGGAGAAGCTCTGGTAGATTCCACAGGTCTGGGTATTGATGGGAGGTGGAAGTAAATGGGAGAAAGTTGCATCGGGTCATTCCCTTGGTCTTGGATAAGAAGAGGGAATGTTAACATTCTCTCTGAAGTGGAAGCAAGAATGGAGTGGAGGGGGGCGGATATAGCTCAAACGATTTGGTGTCTGTCTCCCGTATGGAGGGATCTGGGTTCCATCCTCAGACCTCCCGGTAAAAATAAAGAAAAATATGGAAGGCACGGGTCGCCAGGCCCTATGCAAGGGTGCGCTGTCAGGCCTCGCAAGCGGGTGAGCCCCCCAGGCCCCGCTGAGCCACACAGCAAGATGATGACATAACAGGAGAGTGATGCAAGGGAGAGCCAAGATGAGATGCACTGAAAAACCAGGAGCTAAGGTGGCGCAGGCAGTAGGATGCCTCTCTCCCACATCGGAGGTTCCCAGGATTGAGTCCTGGTGAAGACAGGAGGAGAAATATGAGAAAAGAGGGCAGGAAACAGACACAGAGAATTGCCCAGCGAATGGACACAAAAACAGCAAAAATGGGGGGGAGGGGGTAAAAATGGATAAAAGTAAATAAATAGGTAAAATTTTAATAAAAAAAAAAAAGAATGGAGAGGAAGATAGCTTGCCTTTTAGACTTGAGGGGCTTGTGAGACAGCTTTGTAGCTCAGCAGAGCCTGGGCTGGTAACCAGCTGGGGCCAGTGGTGTGTGTGACACGTTGGATCAAGGACAGAGACAGGGTCACCCAGGGGTGGCAATTAAGTAACAAGTAGGGGCCATGGGTCGGAGCAGTCAGGAATACACACATATAACAGAATAAGTTGAGCAAAAGGAGGCCTCTAAGTAGAGCCCAAGGAGGAAGGAGAAAAACTAAATGGACTTAGACAGTGGGGCGGGAGGAGTTTTGAGAAAGAGGAAGCCATCAACTGCAGCAAATGCAGTGGGGAGATGGAGCTAAACAACAGAAGCTCTGGCAGTGTGGAAACCTTTGCAGTGTGCTTCAGTCAGCAAGTCCCATGAGGAACCTGGTAATTAGTTGATGTTTCTAAAGAACTAAAAGTCCAGAGTTTTAAGAGAGGAAAGCTAGTAAAAATGCTATCAGTTTCAATAATCTGTTTATAAATAGTGGGGGTGGGGACTGAAAGGTCAACAGGTCACAGCTCTGCAGTGAGGTAGTCTTGGATTTTACTCTCAAGCCCACAGCTTACTAATGGAGTGACTTTGGCCAAGTTACTTTCCCTCTTTAAGCCTCATTTTCTCTATCTGTAAAAATGGGGACTCTATCTACTTCCTAGATTCTAAGGATTGCACAAAGTAATGCTTGCCCCTCCCCTGCTTTATTTTCCTCCCTAGCACTGACCATCTTCTAATATCCTGTATTAGCAGGGATTTCCTTCTGTTTAGTTCACTGCAGAATCCCTGATGTCCATAGCAGCATCTGACCCATAGTAGTTGCTCATGTAATGTTTGTTGAATGGTTGAATAAATGGATAAAAGCACAGTGCTAGATATGAAGTGTTTAGTGGCAGTGGAGTGCTGTTACTAATTCCTGTTGGGAGAAAAGCCATTACCTTCAAAGTCAGCATGGGTGTCTCCAGGGCCTTTAAGGTCAAAGCCCCTACTGGACTTTCTTACTTCTACAAGGCCTGCCCATTGTTCTAAGGACAAGAGAATCACAAATGAAGAGAGACTGAGTGGACCAGCACCATGTGGAGGAGGACTCAGCAGCAGAAGGAGCCCTAGAACTCTAGAGAGCTCCAGAGAAGCCAGAAACTTCCTCTTGACAACCCACGGACAGAAGCCATTCAGGACATCAAAGAGCACTCCATGGGGCCCATACCCAAGAAAGTCTCACAGCCTTTGCTTCCAAGGCCAGGGCAGAATGGTGAAGGGAAACTGCCTTCTCAGACCAGAACTGATGTCTCAAAATCATAACCAGCGAAGATTTAGAAAATGGAAGAGAAAGGAATGACTCTAACTTGCTTTATTAGTCTGTGCATTAGCAACGGCAGTTATGATGCACCAGTCTTTCATCTTCAAAGGGCCTTACAACATGAGCTAAGGCACAAACCGGACTCAGCCACGTGTAGCCGATTATAAGGAATGTGTTCTTCTGATGGAAAAGATGGAAAGGACTTCACTTCCCACTAGCCTGTTGACTTGCCACGCTTTAAATGGAAAGTCTGGTATCAAAACATGAATCTAAACAGAAACCAAACTAGCAAACGTCAATGTGCATTAATTTGTACCAAAACCACTGTTCCCTCTGCCCCTTAGCCCCAGGGTATTTTTCTTTGTTGTTGTTGTTTGGTTCTTTTTTTCTTTTTCATCTTTCAATACATCCTTCCCAGATTCTCCCAATGTACTTCAGTGTCCAGATTCCCTTATGGAAAGCATATGTCTTCGGGAACATACTGTACCATGCTGAGGTTCTGGAGTGAGTTTTATTTCTGTGCCAAGATTGAGAAACAGCGATTGTTTGTAGGGCTGGAAGGAACCTTGGGGTTAGTTACTCAGGCAAGAAGAACCATGTGTAAAGCAAAGGGAGAATTTCTAAAGATGTCTAAGAAAAGAAGATCATCTACTGCTAATCTGTGTGTCTGACTCATTTCATTCATTCACTTGTTTTATTCATTCAACATTTGCTAAACGCTTACCATGTGCTAGGTATTATGTGCAGTGCTGAAAATACCAAGATAAATAAGATCAGTTCCTACCCTCCAGGAACTGACAGTCTAGGGGAGGAAACAAGCAAGTATATTAGGGTAGCAGTCCAGCTTGACAAGGCGGAGACAGTTATATGTTGGATTCAGGTCATGAGGCAGGAGTTGAAGGCTAATTAGAGTGAACTTTTCAGAGGAGATAATACTTTTAAGAGAGATTGAAGTGAGGGAGATAAAGAAAAGGAGGTGACGGTACTTTACACAGAGGAAATTATACATGCTATAAAAAAAAATAATATGCAGGTGATACTCAAACTGCATATGCATATGCATTAATAACTGCATAGCATGGGCAATGCCCTGTAGAGCAGACAGTGGCCAAAACCCACTGGTGTGGCCCCAACCAGTAATTATGGACCACAGATCTTTCCTATCAATATGGAAAAATCTCCAGGATATATAGTTAAGTGAAAAAAAAAGCAAGATATGATTTAGGGTGTCAGAAGTCAAGATGGTGGTTACCCTCGAGGGCATAAGCGGGTCTCCAAAGTGCTGGTTTTCTGGTCCTTGAGCGGGTGCTGGTCACAAAGGTGTTTACTTTGTGAACATTAATCAAGCTCTACACTTAGAATAAAATACACTTTTCAGTGCTTATATCCAGCAAATACTGTGCATGGAGGAGATGAAAATAGGGACATAAACCAAAGCCACATTATAAGAGACATATATACCGAGTGAAGAGGTTTGGCCTTATCCTCAGAGCTTTGAGAATCTACGAAGAGAATCTGAGCATGTGCTGGAGCTGAGAGGTGTTTAATAGTGTGGCCTCTGGAATTTGGCCCCTGGCTCAATGATTTAAATATTGTGTGTAAATTTCAGTCTTTTCATCTGCAAAATATACTAATAGTTGTTTGTGCATCCAAGGGATATTTTGAGAGTTAAATAACATAATGCACAAAATATTGAGTATAGTGTTCACTATAGTCAATAATAAATATTTGCATTTTAGAAAGTTCACTCAGGCAGGAATGAGGAGAATGGATGGGGCGTGGTCAGACAGGGACAGGGAGACAAATCAGATGGGAAAGTTTTGGTAATGCATGGTGGTGATGGTAGCACATTGTGAATGTAATTAACAGCACCGAATTATATATTTGAATGTGGTTAAAGGGGAGATTTTAGGTTGTATATATGGTATTAGAATAAAAATTTTTTGGAAAATCCATGGAACTGCACAACTGCACAACACAATGAATGCTATATTAATCCATGAACTATAGTTAATAGTGCAGTTATTTCATCAACTGTAACAAATGTTCCACACCAAAGCAAGGTGTTAATAATAGTGGTATATGGGAACCCTGTACTTTACGCATGATTGTTTTGTAACCCACAACTTTTCTAATAAAAAAAAGAAAAGGAAGAAGGTTGTAGTAGTAATCTAGTGAAATAGAAATGAGAGCCTCAGGCAGGGACAGTGGGAGTCAAGAAAGTATCAATACATTTGAGGAGAGAGAATCAACAGGACTTGATACAGGAGATGGAAGAGACAGCAAAGTCTAAGGTGACCCTCCGGTGTCTGGCTCAGGTGACCATGAAGGTGGTGATGTTGTTACAAATTCAAGACAGGTGTTTTAGTCTGCGAAAGGGCTGCTGATGCAAAGTACCAGAAATGGCTTGGCTTTTATAAAGGGGATTTATTTGGGGGTAAAAGCTTACAGTTCTAAGGCTGTGAAATGTCCAAATCAAGGCACCATCAGAGATGCTTTCACACCAAGGTCAGCTGCCAAGTGTTGAAGCAAGATGGCCACTAATCTCTTCTGAGGTCTCTGCTTTCCCTTTCAGAATCTACCATCGTCTACCGGAGCTCAGCTGTGGGCCCCTAAGCATAGGCCTTGTCACTTTCTGGGCCTCCTCTATCAGTGTCAGCTGCTCCACTTTCTTCCTGAGTTCAGCTGTGTGCTATGAGGCATTTGGCTCATCTCTCCCGGGGCCTCAGCTCTTTGAGCCTGTCAGGGATGTCTCTCCTTGCAGCTCAGCTGTGGGCATAACTGGAGTCTTCTCTCTCACATGGAAGGATCAATATGGCAGCTCCCTTTTCCTGTGTGTCTCTCTGTGTCTCTGTTTATATCAGACCTAGCCAGTGGGTGGAAACCCAAGCTGGCTCACACCTCACTGATGTAGTCCAATCAAAAGCCTTAAATTGATCTTATCAAGTAATCAAAGGACACTGAACTGAATTTAATACAATCAAGAGGTATCACATCACACCCACAAGAATAGATGAGTTCACAAACATAATCTTTCTCTTTTGGGGTGCATAAAATAATTTCCAACTGCCACAAGAGGGAACAGACTTCAGGGGAAGATCAGGCATCGAGTTTGAGACCTATCCAGTTGAGGAATGCTAGAAGGCATCCAGATGGTGATGTCCATAAGAGATCAATAGAAATGTTTACATTAAAGACAGTATGTAAAAGATTTTTGAAGACATGGGGTCCTCCAGGGATGTTAAGGCTGGTCTGAAGAAGTTTAAGGGCTCACATCTATATTAGACAGTAAGCTCCTTCAAGGTACTGGTCTCTTCCATCTTTGTACCCTACCACCACACCTCCACCACCACTACCACCACCTACCCGGAGCTTTGATGATTAATTCCACAGATTTTTATAGAGCACCTATTATTTGCCAGAAACTGCTAGGTAAGCTGGGAATTCAGCAGTAAACCAGGCAGATGAGGCCTCTGCCCTCCTGGAGTTTATGTTCTGGTAGGCGAGACAGCCAAAAAGGAAACAAAACAAATAGAATAACCACTGGGTGTGGTAAGTATTTTGAAGGAAATAAACAGAGTAATGCAACAGAGAAGAGCAACTGGGGTGAGGGAGATACGTTGCTGCTGAGACCTGAAGACAGATGAGAAAGGAGTTGCCCCCTCAACCTTTTCTTGCCTAATAACCCCTACTCCTTTAACTTTTCTTTCAATGAAATCTTTTTTTTAAACAATTCAATTTTATTGGTACATATTAATAAAGCATACAATCTATCCAAATTGTACAATCAATGGTATTTGGTATAATCATATAGTTGTGTTTTCATCACTTCAATCATTATTAGAGCATTTTCATCATTTCAGTAATAATAAAAAAACAAGAAAATTCTTCACCTCTCAGTCAATAAAATTTTTAAAGGGATGTAATATGGTGACATAGTATGCATTTTACTTGTCAGTGAGTCTAGAGACCTAACATATCTAATTCCCAATAAATCATTATGGCTGTAAGTTTTATCTCACCTGCATTATGGGGCTAGCAGCCCTAGGGTACCCAGGGACATATGAACAGGACCTGATAGAAAAAAATGATCGGGCGGCAGCCCTGTGCGTGATGCCCCACACCCATCTGTCTGAAGCCGCCTGAAGCCCCCTACTGTCTGAAGACTCCTTCCGTCTGAAGCCCCCATCCGTCTGAAGCTGGTGTGATTTGTTTTGCAGGTGAGCCGGCCTCATCCCAGTGACCATCCTTTCCTGATCCTCTTCGTGGTGGGCGGGATCACGGTCTCAGAAGCCAAAATGGTCAAAGATCTCGTGCTCTCCCTGAAGCCAGGAACCCAGGTACTGAGTCCTTAGCAATATGAGGCAGGAGTTTGGAGGGGCAGGCAAGGGCCCTTCCTTCGGGCTTCTAGGCCTCCTCTCCCTGCCCCTCTGCATGCCGGCTTCCTTCCCTCCCACCTGCTGCTGCCTGTTGGCTTTCTCTTCTGCTTGCCCATGGGCAGCTATCCCTCAGGCGCCAGACCTCACCCATCACTGCCTGCAGTGCCCTTGGTCCCAGTGGCAGAGGACTGACTCTTTCTGGTAAAGTCCATTATGACAGGCTCAATTCTCTACCACCAAACAAATCTACCTTAAAGGGAAGCTCTGTTATTTGCAGAATAAACTGCTCTCCAAGTGGGTGAGAGTAGGGAGGCAAGGAAGGGAGGGAGGAGCGCTTCCTGCCTTGGGGCCTTCCAGGGCTAAGGTGCTATTATCCCTATGCCCAACTCCTCAAGGGCACTTATGCCCTCTGTGTACAATCAACGCTTAATTACTCAGGAGTTTTCACTGCTTTCCAGGCTCCAGATAATTGAGGGGTGACTCCCAGGGAACACCTCCCAACTGTGGCATTTAGGGGGCAGGGCCATGGAAGAGGTTTGGGAAGGGGTGTCCTGTCGTCAAGATAATGGCTGTTCCAGTATCTGTCTCCTCTGTAGCTTCTTGCCCTGTTCCATTCCATCCCATTCCCCAAACCAGAAAGCTGGCCCTGAGACCACGTGGTAAAGAACACAGAGCTTTTTAATTTGACAGGCCCGAGTTTGAATGCTGCCTGTGCCTCTTTCTAGTCAGGTGATCTGGGAGAGAAAAGCCCTTTAACCTCTCTGAGCCTGTTTTCTGATTTGGGAATGGGGCTGGGGGAGCTGTGAGTCATAAATCAGATGAAGTTTGAGAATATGCTTGTTAGCACAGTGCCAGGCACATAACCCTCAAAAAATGGTGGCTACAGTTGTTATCAACCATTTCTGAGCAGTCACCACCCTGCTCTGCAGGAGGGGCTGAGGCTCCTGGCGTGAGGCAGCAGGAGCCCAAGGAGAGAGACTTCCAGTAAAGGAGGAGCCTCTGGATGCTCCAATCTGCCCGGGGAAGCACAGCTTCTAACTCAGTAAGATTTTAAAAATCCTTGCCTTCATGGGGTCCGCAAAAGCAGACCCTGAGACGGGTGTGAGGGCAGGTAATTTACTTGGGAGGTGATCCCAAGACAGCAGAAGTGAGGGAGTAGGGAAAGGGAGACAGTGAAAGGAAAAAACCCAGGGTATGCTGTTGAGCTGGTTCCTGCTGTGGGCTAGGGGGCTGAGGCCTACTGGGGGGCCCTCTGAGGAGCCAGGTATTATTGCCTGCCTCAGAATTGTCCTGCCAAAGAACAGGAAGTCCAGGAAGCCTCCCATCAACTCCCATTTCCTCTGGTTGAGATCTGTCCCTAGGGCATTATCGTCCCAGCACTCGGGATGTAGCTTTGTGCCACCTCTGCATGCAGCTGAGCAGCTTTTCATGGCATTAGAGAAAACAAAACAGAGATGGAGGGGCCCATGCTTCAGGTGGAAACAGGCAAGTGCTGGGAACTGTCCACCAAAGCTGTGTGGAAATCAGGGGAAGAGAGGGAACCCCCTCCCAGGGTGCCCCCCTCCAAGGCTCCAAGTGAGTGGGGCAGAAGGCTTAGATCAGAGGAGCTGAGAGAATGGGGGTCCTGAACTGTCTCTACAAGAAGGGTGCCGGGATACAACTTTGTTGGAAAAGGTATGTGTGTGTGTTGGTCGGTGCTGGTTTAAGCTGTATTTCCATAGCATTTTAATTTTAGGTTGAACTGAGAAACCTCAATTGTCTATAACAATGAATTGATGAGGGTAGAAGACAGAGATTACGAGGAGACTAAACTATTGCTTGGAGCTGCCGATCTGGGTGGGGCTAGCGAAGTGCACCTCATGGAGGGGAGGAGTGCTGAGGGGGGACAGGAAAGGACTGGTCGAGAGACGTGAGGAGCACAGGGACAGGCACTACCATTTCTTGAATAGCTATTTTGCTCCAAACCCTGCGCTGGGCTGCCTTTGAATTCTCTGTGAAATCATTGGCCCCAGTTTAGAGATGAGGAAACAGGTGACAGAGGTTAAGGCAGCTGCTCAAGTTCACAGCTAGGGTGAAATTCTGGCCACATTCTGGCTTGCGCAAGGTGCAGGAATGAGGGGTGGGGGTATGGGGAGTGTGTTGCCTGTGCTGCTCCACCCCTTACTGAGCATGTCCACTCAGCCAGCCGAAGGAGCCCCCCACCCCCACCCTGCTCTCCCCCTCTGTGAAGTCTTCCCTGTCACTCCAGTTAGTGAAGATAGCAGTCACCTCTGCTGGCACCCGTAATCCATACTGTGCAATGCAGCATTGGACTGCATGCTGACTGTTTCATGTTTGCTGGTCTAGTCTCCTCAACCAATCGTGAATTCCTTGAGGACAAAAGCTGGGGACTTCTGAGGCCTGAACACATGGCAAGAGCTCGGTAAACCTTGTGGTTTGATGGATCTGTTGACTACAAGAAAAATGGCTTGGCAGGAGCAGTTGGTGTGATTGGAGTGGCTGGGCCACCTGGTAAAGTAGAGCAGGCCTGGTTCTGGGCATCTCCAGTCACCCAACTGAGAAACTGGATAGCTAGGGAGCTGCAGTAGGTTCTTGAGCAAGGGAGTGGCCAGTCATTGTCTGGGACAATTCCTGCTCTTACTGTCCCCTGTCATGTTCATAGTTGGTGAAATTTCTGATAAACTCTGCCTCATTTAACACCCTCTCTATCAGCAGTGTTAAGAATCTGTTTAATGAATGATTGCCTTTTTGAGCAAGACTTTGTTTTATCTGAAAGTATACTTCTCTCTTCCCCTAACATGGTGAACCAAATTCTTAGCTTTCCAGAACAGTGATGCGTTGTAACAGCCTGACAGACATGTTAATCCCCACTCTAAAGGGATAAAATGCAGATGTTTTCAAAGCTGTGTGCCCTGAGTTTGACAACAGAAATCTGGGATCTACAGTGGCTTTGCTGCAATCTGACCCTGGGCTCAGTCATCCACAGACAGAGCTCCTCAAAGAATTTTGGGCTTAAAGAGCAGCCATGCCTGCTACTTGTTCTTTATGCAAAAAATCTCCACTGCAGAGTTAACTGGTCCTAGGCAGCTTACAAAAGCAGCAGAGAAAAACAGAGGAGGAGTTGTTTATCATCGTGTCCTTCATCTCTGAGCTTTTGGAAGGAGATGGATTACCTGGATGTTTGCCGGAGTGACACCTGCTGAGGTGGATCTCCCTTTCTGAGACCTCGACAGACAGGCAGCTGCCCTGGCCCAGAGGCTAACCCTCTGCCCAAATCTGAGTTGTGACCAACTCCCCCTAGTCGAAGTGCAGTGGACATCAGGCCTTGCTGCTCTAGCTAGACACAAAATGTAACTACGTACTAGTTGCATTACCTGCTTAACCTCAGATTTCTGTTGGAGAATGTGAGAACTAATTACAGGGGACAGATGCTCCTGAATCTATGCACCAATACACCATCAAAGACGTGTCTGGCCACTAGGGGACTTGATGATCTATATAAACAGAGATAATATATGTATCTAAAATGTATATACTGCGTTTACTATCCAGCCTAGACCTGAACAGCTCCTGTATGAGGATTTGCCCCCTCCCACTATAGCCAACTTGAGTCATGGAGGGCTTCAACTCTTATGAATGCATCCTCTGGACAAAAACCAAGTCTGCCTCCTTGCAGTTCTCACTCATGTTGGTTCTAGCTCATGGGCCACATGGAATCTAAAAGCAAACAAACAAGGCTCATCCCTCATCCGTATGACAGTCCTGTAGACATATGAAGATGGCTCCATCTCCAGGTCTTCTCTTCTCCAAACCAAATATCTTGCATTCCCACAGCCACCTGACATGGACCAATAGCCCCCTAACTATTGGGAACTCTCCTCTGCCCCAGTTTGTCTCCCTCTCTCACACTCAATTGGAAATGAATGCCATTCCCTTGGTGTGGACTGACCAGTGCAGAGGAAATAGGGGCCACCTTCTCCTCACCCCTGGCATGCCTCGCAAGGCCCCACATGATCTCTCCTCTGCCTACCTTTTGCACTTTTCTTGCCATTTTTCTACTTGCTTACTCCCCTCCAGCCTCAGGACTTTGGCACTTAAAAAGCAAAAAACAAAAACGAGAAAACCTATTGTATTATTCCCAGCATCTCAAACAGAGTCTGGCACTTAGTAGAGGTTTAGGAATGTTCATTGAATGTCAAATCCTGAATAGCAGAAACTTGTATTATTGCAGCATAAGAAAACTAGCTTTTCTGAGACCACACCAACCTGTTGATTTATACTGAGATTATGGACAACTAAAATTACTTTGTCTTTTATAGCAATTGCTATTAGTCCATATCTTCCCTATTCTATAACTGTGTGGCTGCTTTTTGGACCTAAGTAGAGGTACTTATCATGTCTATTAAATTGGATTAATTGATTATCCAACAAACATTCATTGATCATCACCTCTGTGCCAAGCTCTGTTCTTTGTGCTGAGGATGGAGTGGTGATCAAGCCAGAGGAGCTCCTGCTTTCATGGAACTCACATTCAAGTAGGGAGAGCCAGACAATGAACAAGGAGAATCCAGTTCGTGATCAAGTGCTGCAAAAGACACAGACAGGTGCTAGTGTGGGGAATCAGTGGAAGGAGGAGGAGGGGGCCACTTTAGATGGCATAGGCTCCTCATGGAGGAGAAGGCCTTTGAGCTGAGATTTGAAAAGCATTCAGGGGCAAGCGGATGTGGCTCAAGTGCTTGGGCTCTACCATATAGGAGGTCCAGGGTTTGATTCCCAGGGCCTCCTGGTGAAAGGCAAGCTGGCCCATGTGGAGTGCTGGCCTGTGCAGGAGTGCTGGCCCACATGGAGAGCTGGTGCAGCAAGATGATGCAACAAAAAGAGACACAGAAGAGAGACAATAAGAGACACAGCAGACTAGGGAGCTGAGGTGGTACAAGAGATTGAGCACCTCTCCCCACTCCGGAAGGTGCCAGGATCGGTTCCCAGTGCCCCCTAAAGAGAAGACAAGTGGACACAGAAGAACACACAGAGAACATACAGCACAAAACAATGGGGCAGGGAGAGAAATAACTAAATAAATCTTTTAAAAAAAAGAGAGAAAAGCATTCAGGGATCAGCTATTCAAAGGAAATGGATAGAATCCATTCAAAGCAAATCCCGAAATGAATTATGTTTCACACACAAAAATGAATCATCTCTCACAAGGATAGCATGAAAAATTGGAATCCTCTTCCCACCTGTTAGTCCATAAGCCCTCTTCCCACCTGTTAGTCCTGTAGGACTGTTTTCATACTCTAAAATGGGGGCATTTTCTCTACATTCTCTGCCCATGCTTGTGGGTGGACAAGCTGGTAAGAGGAAGTGGACAAGTTGGAGAAGACACTCTTGCCTTACTCCAAAACAGGGATCAATGAGGGCACCCTCTACCCCAAATAGCCACAAACTCAAAGCAGGATACTTTCCAGGTATCCCTTTGCTCCGGAGCAGATGTGTCTGACACCAGCCTATCTGCTCTCTCCCTCACTGCCTGGTGGGCTCAACAGCTCTAGCAGGCTGAACTCTGTAGCCGGAGTGGTAGGCAGAGAAGCCAGCAGAAGCCTGTGATTGTGGGAAGAAAATAGCAGGAAGGCCCCTCCCAGGAAATACAGGGAAGAGCTGGCTCCAGAAGCAGCAGCAGCCCAAGTGGGCAAGCTGACCCTGCCATCCACCACTGCTCATAGGCGCCTGCGTGTCACCCACACATTCTTTCATGTAGTTCTGCATTTCTGGAGTTTAATATTTAGTGAGAGCGTGATTTAAAAAGCAGCCCCAGATACATGCTTATTCACACACGATTTTGCTCACAAACTTATGGATTCATGAACACCTAAATCTTGACTGTAAAACCTTGCTCATGGTTATTTTTATATTGATGGGAAAACCCCAGGGAGAGGAGTTAGGAGACTTAAATTTAAAAAAAAAATTTTAAATCGGGACAAAGGTGGAGAGATGACCTGAAATCTCACATTTTGAATCTTAAAATCACAGCACGTGGACCTCTGAAAGCTGGTCAGATGGTTCACAATGCGTTTTCCAATAAGGATGGATCATGTCCATTTAATTCATCTGCCTCCCTGGTTTAACGATACACACCTTTATGTTTAACACAGTGTATGTGTGTGTGGGTATGTGTGCAAACGTGCACTGATGGGAATGGATAGTGCCTCGCATATGGTATGTGCTCAAAATCAATTCATCAAATGGGTGCATATGCATGTTGGTGCCTGTGCATATGGTGCTTACTTTTAAGAACCTCCCAGAAGAAAAATGAAAAAGGTGGGGGGGGGGGGAGGCGGGCATTCATCCCCACTTCTTTCCTACTCTCAATTTTAGAAATCAGAAGGATATGAAATCTAAATCCTAGACTGCCCTGCTGGCCTCTGTGTTCAGCAGAAACTGAGCAGGAAGATTCAGAAACCTACAAATTATGGAGATGGCCTGGAGAAATAAAGCCAAGAGGACTCTCGTTCTCCATGGCTGGGCTGCTTGTGGAAGTTCAGGGCAGACCTGAGAACAAAGGCTGAAAAGTCCCTCCAGCTGGGGTAGAGCACCCATGGGAGGCCTCGCAAGCTGCCATAGGAGCTTAGTTCTGTGGCTATCGAGGAGCCCTGGTTTCCTCCCCACCTGACTCCCAGTCAGCCAGAATATGTTTTTGATTTCAGATGCCCACCAAGCCCCAGAAGCCTGTTGTTGATGAATGAGCTACATCTTCAAATAGTCCAGTATGGAACTGCTTGCAGTTAGCAAGGCTTGCTGACACCTAAATTATAGTTGCCCTGCAGCTACAGTATAATTCAGGCTCTTCAAACTTTTTTTTTTTTTGTCTCAATTAAATACCCTGTTCCTTGTGTTTAGGTGTAAAATCTGTCTACAGGCAGCAAAGATTCTCTGGTGGCGGGGGGGGGGGGGGGGGGGGGGGGGGGCCCCCCCCCCCCCAGACAGAACTCTGAGCACCCCTAGGAGCTCTCGGCAGCACCCTGTCGCCCTCTGGCTTGAGAAAGGATTGACGCCACTGCAGGGTCTCACTCAGCTGTTGGTGGGTGAAGGTGGGGTGGTCAGGAGCCGATGGGCCGGGATGAACCCAGAATGACACAGAAAAAATAATAGGGAAGAGGAAAGGACAAGGACCCTAAGACGAGGAGAGAGAGGAATAGAAAATACAGAGAAAATGAGCCATATGGCGGGCCACGGCTGAGATCCCTGCCGTGGAAACTTTCATCAGTGCCCTTGGTTGCCTAAGAAGAGGCCAGTTCTCCAAAAGGAATTCTGCAATGCCCAATTTGCATACTATCACACTTTCAATGGAGACTGTATAAAAATTTCTAATTCATACCTGGTAGGTCAATTTCAGACTCTTTTGAGCATTTTCTTTTTCATTTTTGGGTCTCTCTTTTTTTTTCCCCCAATTTGGCCTAGTTTTCAGCATTTTAAAGTTTATTTTAGCCAAATAATACCCCCATATATGAATGGGCTAAAAAATTCTGAAAATGTTCAAATGCAGTCTGAATGCTAGAAGATGCCTGAGAAGTAAAATTGCTTCAAAAGATCAAATCAAGATATTGTATATAAAATGTGAGCGGTATGATCCTGCTTGCTCTTCAAAATAGAAACTTTAAACAAAAAGGTTTTTAATTGAGTTTCTTTGAAACACATTTACCCAGAGCTATTTGACTAGAGCCTCCTTTAATGAAAAACTTCCTGCTCACCATTGCTAACCTCACTGCCTTCTTGTCTTTTTGTTCTTGTTCATTTACTTGTTCAGTCACTCACTCACCATATCAATGACCTGCTCTATACCAGGCACTGTGCTAAGAAACAATGAAAAGACTCAGTTAAGGAAACAGGGAATGCAGTGTGATATAAGCAGCTAGGAGGATACATACAATCTTGAGGGAGGAATGATCTGGAAGGCTTCCTGGAAGTGATGCTGCCTGAGCAGATGGGTGAAGAGAGAGTGAAAAGTCTTCAAAGAATGGGGGAACCAGGGAGCATTCCCCAAAGTTCCAGTTGCACACCTGCAAATAGTTGAGGGTAGCTGGAATGTAGAACTGGGGGCAGAGGGGGTGTGGTGGCAAGGTGGCTGTTGTGGAGTGGTGAGCAGTCATGGGATCCTAAAATCCTGGAATGTCTTCTAAAAGGGTTGGGCTTATCAAAGGGCAGTGCGAGGCAGCCAGGGTTTTCAGCCAGTGAGTGACAGGATCAGATTTACACTTGGGGAAGATGGCTCCGGCAGCTCCCCCTCCCTTGCATCAGCCTCCAGCGACTGCTGGGCACTTCATAGAGGGAGTGCAGCAATGCATGACAATGATGACAATCACAGCTCCCATTTTAAGCCCCTCTGGGGCCTATCATTGTGTTCAATCTTTTACATACATGTTAACATATGTAATAGGCATGATAAACATATGGCATGGATATTATTATTCCCACTTTGCTGGTGAAGAAATAAGGCTTAAAGAGGTTAAGCAGCTTCTCCAGGGTCACCCATCTGGCAAGTGTCCCTGGTGAGGTCCAACTCAGACTGGACACTCCTAAGCCTCTGCTCTTCACCACTGTGGGATCCAGCAAGAATCCTTGGTCTCAGCCCTGCTTTCTCCCTTCCTCCAAAGGCCTCCTAACCTACTTCATCCATGAACTGCCTCTGTTTTCTGTCTGTTTCTTTTCACCCTTCCACAGAACAGGCTCCAGGCACCCTCTGGTTCAGCCCTTGGGAAGCCTCCGGCTGATATGCTGTGTAAACACCTGCTTGTTTACGCACAAGGCGCCTGGTCTTTAAGGCCGGCGCAGTGGAGGCGGCCCTGTCCATAGTCTCTGTCAGCCGTGCCAGAAGCTCAGCATATGTGCTGATAGTGATGAAGTCTTTGGACTCGGTTATTGAGACTATAGAAGGTTATTCTAAAATTGATGGGAAACCCCAGGGAGAGGAGTTAGTGACTTTAAAAAAAAAAAAAAAAAAAAAAAATGGACAAAAGCAAAGAGATGACCTGAAATATCACCCTTGGATAGTCTTAAAAGCACAGCACGCTGACCTCTGAAAGGAGGTCAAATGGTTCACAATGAGTTTTCCAGTAAGGATCGATCATGTCCATTTAGTTAATCTACTGTCCCATTGATTTAACAATACACACCTTTTGTGTTTAACACAGGTATAGAAGTGTGTGCAAACACACGCTGGTGGGGATGTAGAGTGCCTCGCTAAGCGTAGATGGGACAGAGATGAAACTGCATGTCTCTTCCTTGGAGTCAGTTCAAGCAGACTGCCTGTTACCCCCAAAAAACTCTTAGGCTACAGCATTCTTCCATCATCAAGAGCCTGAGACTGCTAGACTATCAGCCACAGTGGGCAAGGTGCCATTCGCGTGCTGTGTTTATAAACTGCCATGTTTTGTAAGGAAAAATATATATATAATGATACAAATGAAAAACAGTTCATCCAAGGAGTGAATATACAGTTGGTGCCTGTGCATGTGTGCTTTCTTTTACTGGGAAGAAGGAAAATGGACAGGGGTGGGGGTGGGGGCATTCATCTCCTGGCCCTCTCTGATTCTCAGTGTTAGAAATCAGAGAGATATGAAATTTAAATCCTAGGCTGCCCTGTTACCTCTGTTCAGCCAAAATGGAACAGGGAAATTCTCAAACCCTCGGATTATGGAGATGGCCTGGAGAAGTGGAAAGCCAAGAGGACTTGCTTGCACTGGAGATCAGGGCAGCTCTGAGAACAAAGACTGAAAAGTCCCTCCTGCAGCTGGGGTAGAGCACCCACTGGGGACCCCACAGGCTGCCATAGGGGCTTAGTTTCGTGGCTGTTGGGGAGCCCTGGTTTCCTCCCCGCCTGGCTCCCAGTCAGCCAGGATATTCTTTTGATTTCAGATTGCCTTTTCTTCCCAAGTTCCTCATGCCTGCCAAAAAGACTTAAGCATCCTCTGAGACTCATGCTAGCCCTCAAGCTTGCCCTCACCTCAGCCAGGGAGGAAACCACCTTATTGCCCTAAAAAATAAGGACCAAAAGGGCCAGTAATGGTGGAGGCAGTGGCAAGTCAAAGGCAGAGGAGAAGGGCCTTTGGTAAATTAACTACCACCAGCCTCTACCAGCTCAGAAGAGTTTAATTCCAAAAAGCGTGCAAAGGATTTTTGACTTGGGGTACATTTTTTAAATATCCGAATGAGTTGTTCTTGTGGTATATGACCCATAGGGAGTCTATGGGCCTCCCCTATAATTATATTCAAAATCTTGTATGGATGTATATGTATTTCTCTAGAGAGTACTTAGTTTTCATAAGATTCAAAAGGAGATCCATGACCCAATCACAAAACCACAATAAAACAGCAGCTGACAATTACTGAGCACCTCTCTGCTTAGCATACATGGTTTTATGCAATCTGGGCTCTGATGCTAGGAGCCAGGGGCTGTTATTTCCCTCCCATGACAGATGACGCGAGTAGGGATCCAAGTGAAGAGACTTTCCCAAGGACATCTTGCCAATCAGCCATGGAGCTGGGATGGCTGAGGGGCTGGCTGAGTGCACAGCCTGGCCTGGAAACCACCATTCTCAATCACCTATTAGGTTATTCCAGGAGGCCTGGAATAAGTAGAGCCATCTATTCAGGGTGATAAGGGGTTGCTAGTAATTCATGCACTGGCCTCAAACTCTCCTTCCATGGCTTCCAAGGAAAAATGTGTAGCACAAATTTCAGTGAACTTTTTCTGCCAAAAAGATGACATAGCGGACATTAACCATATATTTTTAAGCTATATCCCTTTTAAGAACAGTGCTTGCAAACACTAATGCTTTTTTAAAAAGAAGTCACTTTAATAGTCCTTATTTCTTTAAAAAGAAAAACTATAAAATACTTCCTTCTCTCCCATCTGTGTTTCCTCCACATTGGAGTGTGTGTTCTTTGTTTTTGACCAAGGAGCTGGTTGGAATGGGAGCTGATTGATTAATTTGTTGGGTTATACCTGGGACAACTTTGGTCAGAAAAATAGTGCCAGTGTACTGTGCCAACGTGGACCACTCCAGAGAGCAGAGCCAGACAGAGTTTCCCTCTGGTTCTGGGCTGTGGAATTCTGACTCTAGTACTTCCTGCCCCATTTCCCATAGTCCCCTCCTCATCTAGCGGGTGTGAAATACCTGCTGTGCAAAACCTCACTAGGCCCGTACAAAGCACACCAGACCCCCAGCCCAGCAGTGGGGAACAAACCCTTACAGTGTTGCAGAGAGAAATATGCCCAGAATGAAGGTTCAGATGGGGAAGCAGGAAAGGTCACCACAGCTTCAGGTCAGAGCACTCCAGAAGTCCAGGGTGGACCAGAGAGGTGAAGCAATCGTGCCCAGGGCCATTGTTGGTAGAGAATTGGCTAGAGAGGCGCTGAGACACTGGAGCCAGCCTGCCTGGGTGGAAAACTTGGCTGAACCACTTACTGTGTGTTCTTGGGCAAGTTATATAACCCTTCTGTACTTTATTTTCCTCATTTGCAAATAGGAATAAATGTACCACTTTCATAAGGTTATTATGAGGCTTAAATATGGAAATGAAATGAAATCATCATCAGTGCCTGGCACACTGTAAGAACTAATTAATATTAATTGCCATCATCATCGTCAACAGCCACCTCCTGGGAGTACTTTCTCTGGAGGCTCCCTGAAAAAGGAAGAAACCTCGATACTGAGGGCAAATAACTGGACCAGAAAGCCACAGTATGATCATATTCGATTCAGCAACAAGGCGGTGGCTGAGCTCAGTGTCTCAAGTGCACGCCAGTGTCAGGTTCTGCCATTCTTAGTGCCTCGTTGGCTGTAGGTTCAGGTGACACAGCCCAGTTGTCTCACAGACCACCCTCTCCCACCCTGAGCACCGAATGGCATTCAACCTGCCTTCTTCTGCCTTTCCTTCATCATACCCTGCTCCCTACCTTCCCCCAAAGAAATTCTTTGCATTTTTATTTCTCATTCTCTAATTACCTGGTATTGGCTTCCCTAA
Source organism: Tolypeutes matacus (assembly GCA_026826555.1). Lineage (NCBI taxonomy): Eukaryota > Metazoa > Chordata > Mammalia > Cingulata > Chlamyphoridae > Tolypeutes > Tolypeutes matacus. The sequence goes on along the minus strand of JAKSZT010038599.1, from coordinate 21,397,817 downwards.
TGGCCTGCCGTGTGTTTGCCCCCCTCCTGTTCTTAGGTGATTGTGCTGTCCACACGACTCCTGAAACCACTTAACATTCCTGAGCTGTTATTTGCAAGCGACCGGCTGCACCCAGACCTTGGCTTCTGAGCATCTGCTAAGCAGATAAGAGCCACCCTCTGAAACCAAAGTGTCCCAGTTACTAATTGTGGGTATGATTGAATTCTTCCTGAAGGGTCTTGATAACCAGACACAGAGGTACTTTGCTTGGATTGCTGTGATGTTTCAAAATAAAAATTTTCTTTTCATTGTTCGAAAGGTGTCAAGCTGTCTTTCAGCTAGCCTAATTAATGATAATTCCCATTTAGTCTTAACCCTCCATTTGAGATCTTCCTGACTCCACCTGCAAGTTCATTAATTCTAAATAAATGCTTTTTGACGAGTCTTGGTAGATTACAAGTCTTCTGAGTTGAAGTTGCTCCAAGAGAAGCCAGGCATGCTCTAGAATTACAAGTGTAAAAAAAGTTTGGTTTTCCTTAAGATTATCTAACAAGGGAGGGAACATTGCAAATAAGGTCTGGGGCTTCGTTTCACCCTAGATCTGAAACACTTCTGAAAAGGCAGGGAAGGGGGAGGGTAGCAGCCAGAGCCGCGCTGGTAGTCTGTGTCCATTTATAAATCATCCGGCCTTAACAAAGGGCTGCATTGTTCCAGCTGGCTTGAGGGGCAGGGCTGCCAGCCTGTTTGGAACAGTAGTGAGAGAGAGAGGCTGATTGGGGGGGCTATCTTTGCTTATAAAAGGTTTCCTTCCTTCCCAAAGGCCCCAATACCAGATAGCCAGTCCCTGGTAGCCTAGATTATAACCCCAACCCCTTGCTGACCTTTGAGATTTCAAATTTACATTAAAATTTATAGCTTTCTTTTCTATAAGTTTCAATTTTCCTTCTGGCCAAAGCAGAAAAAAAAAAAAACTAGATCCATCTAGTGAAATTATATAAAAACTCAAGAAAAAATGAGCTGCCTGAGACCCACACATTTGTAGGTGTATGGTTGGTGAAAATCTCTGGCATCCCCAAAAGATGTTTGTAAAGAGAGAAAGCTGAAAACAGATTCTATTGTGGATTAAACAGGTGGAGGAGACAAAATGAAAACCAAAATACTCAAGTGTCTCTGATTTTAGTTCTCTATACAAAACACTATCATTTTATGAAAACAAAAAACTGTGAGGTTGGAAATTATTGAGATGTAAATCAAAACAGGATTTTTATGGACACAGGCATTCTTTTTCTTGCCTGAGTATGTTTTCCACTTAATTCCAGTTCTTTCATGGGACTTAATTATGGGGGACCTTAGATACCTTTTTATTCTACTATTCTAGAAGTCTTGAATTTGAAGAAGTAAGGAAATTACAGTAGTCCAAAAGAAATTATAATTAAAGCAGAGAAATTACTATTTTCTTTTTAAAAGGGATATAACCTGTTATGTTACTTAAATGTGTCTTCATTCACTTATTCATTTATTCACCAAATATTGAGTAACCATCTGCCACATACCAGGCACTCTGCTAGGCTCTGGGACGTGGTGGTGAACAAGTCAGGCACATCTCTGATTCTCTGGCATTCCCAGAATGGGCAGCTGGTGCTTCTCCTGCCACTGGGTCCCTACATGAGTATCTACTCAAAGTTAAATTTTAAACCATATGTCTATATGCAAAGGAAACTTTCTGGAAGGATAGAAACTAAACTGCTAACAAGCAATTACCTAGAGAAGGAGTGTAGAATGGGAAGGGCTAAGAATAGGAATAGTTGCACCCTCTGTATACTTCTGTATTGTTCGAATTTTGTTTTTGCAGGAAACATATTTGCGTATTGCTTTTGTGACTTTAACCGTATTTTTATAAGATAGTTTTTTATTTTAAAAAAGATTATTCAAAAGCTTCTGATTGCAAATGAAAAAAGAAGGAAGTTACTGATTGTAAATGTTATCATTAAGCAGTTATTATGCCCCCAAAATGCTGTCAATACTATATTAAATATAGCCAAGGGTAGTCTCTGAACAGTGGTGGGGGGAATGTCAAAAAGTATAGTTTTTAATCATCTTTTTTCATCTATGTAGTCACTGGCTGGAGAAACTGGCAGACAATCAGGAGGTGGAGAAAAGGTTTTGGAGAAAAGGTGAGCTAGAAGAAGCTTATAATAACCAGAGTTTGGTTTTAAATAAGAAGGTAGGAAGCTCAGGAAAGAGTACTGCTCCTTGATTAAAAAGCAGGAGCATAATGGAAGCCTGGTATAAATTCTTCAAAGGGCCTTGAAAAAGGAGGGGACTCGGGAAATGTAGCATTGTCGCCATGACAGAGCCTCTTGGGCTTCTCTGGTCTGGCTTGTTCTTTACTCATTGCCACAGGAGAGGGAGGGGAGGGGGAAGAAATGGATCAAGCTCTCCAATGCAAAAGGATCAGTGGTTACAACAAGACTCTGAAGTCTTCTCTGGATTTAAGCCTGTATTAGGGTTCTCTGGAGAAATAGAACCAATAGGATATACATATTATAGGAATTGACTCATGCAACTGTGGGGATTGGCAAGTCAAATTCTGTAGGGCAGGCTGCAAGTTGGAAACCCCAGTGAAAGTGAAGTTGTATTCCTCAGGAGAAACTGGCTGGCTGAAGAAAAGGCTGAAATTCTACTTCTGAAATTCTCAGTTTCTGCTTTTAGACCTCCAGCTTATTGGATAAAGAGACTCCCTTTATTGCTGATGGCAATCTCCTTTGTTGATAGTAGATACAATCAGCTGTAGATGCAGTCAACTAACCAATGATATAAATCTATCTCTGAAATGCCTTCAAAGTAACAGTCAGGCCAGTGCTTGCTTGACCAAACAACTGGACTCCATACCTAGCCAAGTTGACACATGGCATTAACCATCACAAAATCCCCGCTCAGAGCAGTGTGAATCTCTCCAAGCCTCAGTGTCTGCATCTATAAATTTCAGATAATAATGGTACCTACCTCATCAGAAGCATGATATGAGAGGGAAGTCATCCCTAACACAGTGGCTAGCCCATAGCATCTGGTGAATGTGGGTTTTTACCAAGGAAATTACAATACAAAATGATGGCAGAGTGTCAATAAGAAAATAATATCAAGGGAAGAGAAAATTTGGAGGCATTCCTGGAGTCCACAAGATCAGAATATGGAGGAGGAATAAGACTTGGTCCCACATACTTCTAAGATGTATGGCCCAGAGGTCAGATGCACAGTGTCTGGAGGCGTGATCCAATGTCCTGGGTTCAGTGCCACCTTTTCCACACGGGAGTTCACATCTCCTGGTCTCAGGTGACTATGAAATTGGATAATGATATACCTACCACACAACGTTGTTGTGAAAATTCAAGGAGTTCATATATGTAAAGCCTTAGACCATGGCATATGGCAAGCTCACTAACAGCATATTAGAGTCACCATTATTGGTAATAAATGTCTGAGGATTGCTCATGCAGAGCCATACATCTGTAAAAGAACTTTCTCCATTACGGATGTTAGCCACAAAGTAGTTGCGCAGAATTCAAGATTGACACTCTGATTTACCATTTCGACCTCATCTAAATGTAGCAATTCTAAAGAGATTTTTTTTCTCCCCACCAGATGTCAGCCACTTGGAGGTGACGTAAAAGGCTAGGCTGAGTTGGTTAGCCTTGGTTGCTCATCTCTCAGGCCTGGGCATGAGTGTTTTAACACTTAAACCCTGGCTGGCCAGAGCCAAAACAAGCACATACAAATGCGAACTTTCTGCCAAGGACCTCACAGGCTGTTCTTTATAAACACAATTGATAGAGGTGTAAATACTTTGTAGCAATTGACTTCTGCCTTTGTAAACCCTCCTTCTGGAGTCCTCTTCCCAGCAAACATAGCGGGCACAGCAAAGTGTCTGGAAGTGCTGGGAGCTGCATCAGCCAAATGTGGTCTCCAGAGACCCAGGACCAATAGAAATGGAGCTCTTTACACCACAGCCTCTTCTATTACAGTGTATCCCATTAACAAAGAATTCCATCAAGCTCTCCCCAAGACCACCATTATTTATGTTTATCCTGGTTACCAGAAACAAAATCTTAACAAATAATACAGTATTACAAATGTTGTCTACAGTCCCAGCCCAAGAAACTCCATCTCTGTTTTTAAAGAAATTTGAAAAGGCAAAACCAGATGATGGAATGTTTGCAGTGTATTTAGGAAGGGGGCATGGAGGGTGGTGGTTGGGATCTTGCAACTATAAGTAATAACCCTAATCAAGTCTCCTATCACTGAATTTAGGAAAGTAACTAGGACAATAAGAACTTTCTGGAAACTTCTCTCTTTAGACCCTAAAGGTAGTGCAGGAAATGCACTGGAACAACTGGAACAAGCCCTATAATTCCTTCTGGGCCATTTCCCAAGGGACTTGTCTTGAGTTATCCTCAGAGACTCTGCTGAGCAGTCTTTTCCCGCACCCAGTAATAGTCCCTCTGCACCAAGAGGTAGAATCACGGAGTTACCTGACAGCTCATTTGGGAGGGATTCACCCACAACCTTGTTCTATGACCAGAAAACACAATGGTTTTCTCACTCTCAAAGTGTTAAGATGAATGTCAAAATCTAATTTTTTCTAAATCGAGGGAATTTCTATGAATACACCCCAGGGTTAGGAGCTGGCTGGGATGGGTGAATCTGCTGAGAGGTACCTTGTAAGTGCAAGGCAGCGAGGAACCCAGGAGGGCCGGGAAGGTTTAGCCATCTCTGCACAGCACGCAGCGCCAGGCAGGCTGGAGAGTGTTCGAGTGTTTTTGATTTAAGACAGGGAGGAAACTGGAAAGCCAGACATCACGACAGACATGGATCCGGTTTGAGACAGGCAGGCTATGCTGAGGCTCCCACCCCTGCCTGGATGTCTTTATTAGTGAGCTGGGACTGGAGGCCAGTGAACAGCGTCTAACGACTACAGCAGATGTAGCACTGGTGGCGAGGCAGGGGGGCCAGTGAGAAGCCACCGCCCACGGTAGCAAAAGGGAGATTCAGGAAAACAGAAAAGTAATCAAGGGCCAGGGCCGGGGTCTGTGAGAGAAGAAGAGAGTTCTGAGGTGGGGCTTTGCAAGTTGGAGTCAGAGCTGGAAAGCAGTGGGCAAGTGCCCAGGGAGGGGGCTGTGGCATCAGACGGACCTGGGTAGGGTCCTCAGTCTGCCACATAGTAGCTGAGCTAGTTACTTAATTCTTCTGAGCCTTCCTATTCCTTATCTGTAGAAGAGGACTAGAGGTGGATTGGGGGGTTATTGAGGAAAATAAATCAGTTATTTCAAACACCTCATTCAGTGCCTGGCACATAGGCTTTTCATAAATGATAGCAATAATTGTTACTACTATGCCAACCATAGGCAGGTAATTTATTCCCTCTGAGCCTCAGTTTCCTCGTCTGTAAAATAGAAATGGTAATATCTCTCAACAGGACTCTTCAAAGGATTAAAGGAGATAGTGTATAATCTAGCACAGTGGAAATGCTCTGTAGATTCTAATTCCTTTCCCTTCCCCACTCCCTTGCCCTACTCCCCCCATGCACATCCCTGTCTGCCCCTACCCAGATGGCGAAGGAGGCGCTCCCACACACAGGTGGGAAAGGGTTGCAAATTTAAAAAATGATATTAAATGAAGAGCTACTAATAAGGAAAGAGGAGCAAAAGCCATGCAACAGAAAGCTAAATTCACAAAAGGGAAAACAACATGGTGTGTTCTAGAAGTATAAATAGACAAGTCAGCCTGAGACAGTGGGCAGAACTGAGACTTGGATGGTTTTCAGCCTGGAGTCTCCCTCTCTCCCCTGCTCCCCTCCCTCCCAGAGTGGCCTTGAGGAAACCACTTTCGCTCTCTGCATGGAGGAGGGGGCTGAGAACTCTTGCTGCCTGAACATCTAAGATGAAGTATGAGAGGCTGAGTCCAGCGCAGGGGTGGGGAGATGAGGAGCAACCATTTGTGCCGGAGGCAAGGAGGTCAGGAGGGGCAGCGTGCAGCTCAGCAGGGGAGCAGGAGAGGCTTGTCAGAGAGGTCTGTGGACTTGTGGAGCAGATGGAAAAGAAATAGGGGAAGCCATGTGCCAATAGGAAATGGAAGGACAGCACTGCTCAGCACCTTGGCAAGATAAAGCCCACGTGGGAACACTTTATCTTCTTAATTCCCGAATATGGGCAAAAGACCATGGTTATGCATATAAAGATTAACCTCTCACTCACTGGACATTATGACTACAACCATGTAGAATGAATAGAAATAAAAAAGAATAGAATCAAGTTGGAGGTATCTGCTACTGCCTTTGAATTGAGATGATTTTAGAATCTCATGTTAGCACCCTCACATCCTTCTCAGAGGGTAGGTTAGGCTTGAAGTAGAGAAAATTACACCCCCCACCCACCCACATATAAGGGAAGTTTGGGACTTCACCAGAAGCCCTGTCAAGAAAAGTCAGGATATTTATCCTGTGGGAAAAGATTCAAAAGCCTGGCACCATGCCCTGGTGGGCCTCAAGAGATGCTCACTTAGGCCGCTGTCCCATGGCCCCACATGTGCAGCAGTATTTTCTATATGAAATATAATAAAGGAATAAGAACATTGAATATGGTCAGAAGACATTGATACAGGTACTTTGTGTGAATTTGAGGACATCACTCAAAACTCTGAGCTGTTTTTCTCACCTATAAAATGGTACTAGCTCCCCCCTCCCCCTCCTAGGGTTATTCTGAGGATTAAATGAGAACAGGTATGTGAAAACACTACTCAAATACAAGGTGTGATTATTTGCCCATAAAGTGGGTGACTCACTTAGCTTGCATGAAAGCTCCCAGGCCCACACAGAAGCAGATGAGAGGCCTGGCAGATTTAGCATACAGACTTGTGGCAAAAGCTCCGTGGGAGAGGCTCCTGGGACAGCCTCAGGTCAATGGCTACTACAGGGGGAGTAAAGTGGACTTTTTGAAAGCAGCATATCTAAAAAAGAGGTTTACCAAACAAAGCATGTGTTTGGAGAAGCAGTAATCTTGTGTAAAAACGTAATACCTTCAAGGCTTTGCTGAGATGTCTTAGAATAAAATATATAGCCAGGCATTTGTCTTAGATCTACCTGGGGGACCATGAAGGAAAAAATAGGATATATACTACTCTTGAATATAAAACAGCAGAAACTACAATTTACAATGCTCACTGGCTGAGGCCTTTGGCAAGTTATTTAACTTGCTCTGTAAGGATGTTTTCTCATCTGTAAAATGGGGATAATAGAATGTACCTCATTGCTTTGTTATGAGACTTAAGTGATAAGACTTGGAAAGCAAAATGCCCAACCCAACAGGCCCAATATCTCCAGATACTCTGAAGGGCAGCAGGTTAACATTTCAATAAAGATCAAGTCAGATGTCTACTCTTTTAAAATGAGATTTATTGTACATAAAATAAATTAATTACAATTTGAGCCAAAACACAAGTGGCTTTTTAAAGTGCATCTGTGTGGGGGATTTGGTGGGGTAGCCCCTGCATCTTTTCACTTACCATAAGGTAGCGCTGGGGAACTTTAGCCACCATGACTCAGCCAGGCCTAGGAAGCAGCCCAACATCATTGCCAGGAGCCATTACACAAATCACACCAAAAGCAATCGACGCATTTTTTTTTTTCCTGTACCTGATGCAACATTCTTAAAAAAAGAAAAAAAAATTATACAGTCTCACAATTACTCAAAGTCTGGGACTAGAGTTGAGTTCCCAACTACACAACACATGCCCAGTGTACCCACCTTAGCAGGAGGAAGCCGTGCCTTTCTGCACACTGTGGGAGCTGCCATATATCTGTTGCCAGAATATTTTGGCCCATAAACTCGACCTTATTTATTTTAAAGAAGGATTTCCCTCCTTGTTCTTAAAGGAAGAAATCTGAGTATCTTTCCAGTTAGAAAAGCATTCTGTAAGGAACAGTGTTCCAAACATGCAAATCATACTGATAAGAGAAAAGCTATACTTGGGTGGGTGGGGCAGGAAGAGAAAAAGAAAAAAGAAGAAAAATTTGAAAAAATTTTGGGAACAAAAAAGCCTGTAGATGCTTAATCTGTTCTTTCACTCCCACTATAAATCACAGCAATTCAATATATTTGGGGAAACTACAACTGACCATCATTTACAAGGTGGCTAAGACAAAATCAATGTCCCCCTTCCCCACTCCAAAGGAAAGGACACAAGTACTTTTCCAGATTCAGAGTGGCTCTGGTGGGCCCATTCGAGCCGCATCAATTCTGTCTCCTGCTCAGAATAATGCTCCCTTTTCTGCAGCAGTTCCACAGGCCCTCTCGGCCCCTCAGCTCCAGCCCTTTCTGGAACCATGAATTACTGCCAGGATTCAATGTTCCTGCACTGGAAGAACCTCAGACCCTCTTCCTGGGAAGACCAAACCCCCCTGAGTGTCCCTGCTTCAGACGGAGGTGACAGTCCTCACTTTGGCAGAGAGGGCTTGCTTGAACCTCCTCTTCAAGTCCTGCATGTTGGGTGACTTGGGCCTGGGAATGAGGGAGGTTCTTCGTTTCTCTGGTGTGCTGCTGGGCTGCTGTTTGTGACTCACTTCTTTGCACAGGACATGGAAGGCGTTGTACACGTCGTTGTAATTTTCGCTGACGGACACTTCATAGAACGAGCAGCCCAGCATGCTGGCCAGCTGCAGTCCAAGCTGAGGGTCAACCTGCTTGATGTGCAGAAGGTCAGCTTTGTTGGCCACAACCACCACAGGCAGCCGGGTGCCCAGATGCAGCTGCTGGACGTGCTGATGGAGCTGGCCAATGAGTTCGTAGCTCTTGTGGTCAGTGATGGAGAACACCAGCACCACAGCATCTGCCCAGCGAATGCACCTATTCAGTTGTTCGTTGCAGCTCAAGCCGTTCTCATGGACCTGAAAGAGAGGGGTGATGGTGAAGTGACTGGCAGGGCCGCAAAAGAGCCCTGGCATGGTTGGATAGTGAATTCAAAAGAGCCCTTCACCATAATGCCAGGTTGCAGGCCATGAACAAGTTATTTCCCCCCCGCACTTCAGCTTTCTTGACAATCTGTTGATCCAGCTGCACGGGGTGGGATAAATAACAGTGCAGCTCACCACACTCAAGTGGAAAATTGACCTGCAGAGAACTCTATGCAGAGAGACTTTGTAGTTCCACAAAATGGGAAATTAACTGGCTAGACAGTAAGTCTGGGGAAGTAAAGATAGGAGCTGGAAGCATTTAAACCTGGATAACTGCCCAGTTCTGGGGGGGGGGGACCACCACCAGCATGGCTCTTTTGTCTATACAGTAACTTTTCCACAATATAAAAGTGATTCCAAGTATCTGGAGACTATACATAGAAATTTGATTTTTAACGTCAAAGACACATGTAAAGCTGACATTTTAGCCAGTTCCAAATGTGTTTGGTTTGGTCTTTCCTGTTGTGTTGAATCCTCCTATGGAAGATTTCTGTCCCTTAGCCGAATCTCCCAAATGAAGCCATAGGCTGAGACTGACCCACAGCCAGATATAACTGGAGTATCATACAAGATGCGAGAGTCTACACATGACTACCAGATTTCTCTCTTCCTTCAGCACAAAGCACTTTGAGAACAACTGACCAATTCCACAGCCAAACAGACTCCCCTTTGACCCAGTCAAAGAGCCTAGACCTTCTCACCTGAATACCGGGGGTGTCTTGAACCTGAATAGCCAGGGTTTCACCCTCTATTTGGACTTGTCTGGTATAGAGATTACCTATGAAGGCAAAGAAAAAAAGATTATGCTCTGCCTTTTTGTACAACTTTTACAACATTGTGGGTTGTTTTTATTTAATGTTTCAAAGAAAAGATAGCCTTCACCAAAGGCACAAAAATATGCTATAGTTTACTTCTATATAATGGGCTTATTCAGATTGTTTTTTTGAAACACCTGCAATTTTTAACCCCATGTTAGTGGATTTAGTAAAACCAGAGCAAAGTTCACAAGTTTTCTAAATTTATTTGTCTATTTTTAAATGGAGCTTCCATATTTGGAGCTTTTCCTTAAAGCAAATTTTCTCACTCAACATGTGTGGGAGTTGTGAGGTTGTTTTTGTTTGTTTGTTTGGTACTTTATCATCCTTTGACATAAATTAATATCTTAGCCATACTATATAATGGCCTGGTAGGCAAATATTGTTAGTAAACGCAAAGCCAGCATTATCAATTGAAATAAAAGTGTGACATAATTATAGCCAAATCCACATCAAAGCAGAATGCTGCCATGTCTTACCTAGGCATGGTTTATATAGCTCATTCCAAACAATCCCCTGGAGATGCTTCATATGGTGTAAGGATTTTAGCAATTTGCTTACAGAGTACAGGTAGAAAGCCCTCTAAACCTCCCCAGTGGCTATTCTTAATCATAGGGATTTGAAATACCTGCCCTCTCATTTATTCAGAAAACCCTTCTCCACCTAGTTATTTTTCTTTGTTAAGAAAAGAGAACTTTAGATTTACAACTGTTCTCCTATGGCCTCCACTTTAAAAGGTCACCTCTGAAAGGCAGCCAGCAGAGGAGAGGGGTAGCGGGAGGAGCTGGCCATCTTTTTTTTATGACTTTTACTGGAGTATTTTGAAGGGTGAGACTCTTGAGTACAAAGGGTGCTTCCAACTGGGGTCCCTATAGTGAAAGCATACCAAGGGGAAGACTTTCAGGCACTTGATAAAATGATGAATGGGCTCCGAATGGAATGAGGCCAGATGGCAGCTGGGGGGAGGCGGGGAATGCAAAGTTTGAAGTGGCCAGAACCGATGCTCAGACCGTCACTCTGAAGGAACCTGCCTGGGAGCCACTGAAAAATGGGAACAGCAGTACTGGTGCAAGCTGACAGCATTTTCTTCATATGAATTTCCTCACCTGCATTTCTTTCATAGTCGCCAATGAATCGCTTGGTGAGGAACCGGACGACTAGAGCTGCAGGTCAGAAAGGAAAACAGAAAGTTTACCCTGGCGCAAGAAGTTAGATTGGTCTCCACCCCACCCCCAGCCTGGAAAACAACTCTCGCAGAGAAAGTCATACCCGGCCACCAAGTGGAATTCCTACTCTGCAGCTCCTTGACCCTTCTTCCAAACACAGGGAGAGGGGGCTGGAAGGCATGGTGAATTATGACTTTCCAGCTGGAAGGGTCATTTGCCCCCACCCTCCACTGAGCCCAGCGGAGCCTCAACCTAAGTCTTCCAGCAGACAAATGTCTTTCCTAACCTTAAAGACCTCCAGGAGGAGCTACGTCCACTGAATTCCCTTTAGTGCCAGGTACTGCCAGAGGCTCAGAAAACCCAGAGTTCTAATCCCAGTCGTTCCGGCGGTGCCGCCTAAGTCGCCTGGCCTTTCTAGATCCCAGTTTTCTTCATCTGTAGAAGGGGGTAGGGGGACTGGAAGTGATGATAGCTAAGTTTCCTCCCGGAGGGGCAGCGGATCAAAAGGGGGAGGCGGTCCAGCTGCAGCCCCCACCTCCCCCTTCATACCTCGTTTACGCGCAACTTCCAGGGGGATCGCGCACGTCCAGCCCGGTAGATACGCGGGCTCTCGGCAGCACGCGAGGACTCACCGGTCTTGCCCACGCCGCTGGCGCCCACCACGGCGATCTTCACGAGGCGGCGGCCCGCGGCGCCCAGGCAGCAGTCCGCGGCGGCGGCGGCGCTCCCCGCGGCGGGGTACTCGGCGATGGTGCACATGTTCTGGATGAGGCGCATCGCCGCTCCGGCCCGGGCTGCACCGCGCGGGGCTGGGCCTGCGAGGCTAGAGGAGGCTCGCGCTGCGCGGCAGCGGGAGGGAGGAGCGCGCGGGAGGAGCCTCGGTAATAAAAGGCGCGGAAGCCGGGCAGGGAGGATCGGGAGCGCTGGGGCTCGGGGATGGGAATGCGCTCCGGAGGCGGCGCGCGGTTTTCTCCGGTGCCGGCCCCGCCCCTGCCGCCCGCGGCCAATCCCGGGGCGCCCGGGCGAGGCCCCGCCCCCGGCGCCGCTCCGCGCGCTCGGCGCCCCCGGGGGCGCCTGGAGCCAGTGCCCGGCCCCGTGCGGCGCGAGGCTAATGGAGCCGCGGGCCGAGGGGTTGCTATGCGCCGGCCCGAGCTGACGGCGCAGCCAATGGCCGGGGTCGGGGAGCGCAGCGTGGGGCGCCGGTCCGGGTCCCGCTGTGCGGACACGGGGCAGATGCTGTGGCTCCGGGGTTGGGGACACGGCCTTGGGGGAGCCGGGCGTGGGTGCCCGTCTGCCTGCCTGCCCTGGCGGGCGCTGCGCGGCCCCACCCCGTCTCCCAGGAGCAGTTCCCGGGCTCCCCACCACACTTGCCCCTTCCTTCGGGCCTTGAGCCACTGATCTCCCAGCCGCCGACCCCGTCACCAAAGGGAACCTGCTCGAGAGCGGCCAGTGCCCCTGGGATGTGAGCGCTCCAGTTCCCGGCTGCGTGCCTGTCCCCGTGATTTGGGGGCGTGGTTGCACTGACCGTGTATCCACGGTGACAACCCGGATCAGAGATTTGGGTACAATTGCAATCATTACAAAGACCCTCCTGAAATGTAACATTTGACTTTGGGGGCCAAATATTGTCACCCATTTTGCTCTAGACTCAATTTCCCTGGCTCTTGTCTACCAGGCGGCGGATCACTCACCCTCTGGCAAACTCACGTGAGCACACCTACGACCCGGCGCATGCACAGCGCACCGAGACGAATGAAGGAGTAATTACAGAGCAGGCTGCCTAGCGCCTCACACACACTCACACCTCCAAGAGCGGTGAAAATGGAAAGAGAAGTTTCCCCAGCTGCGACGGCTGTGGATTCCGACTCGATTCCAAGGCAGAAGCCTAAAAGAGCAGCACTTCGTTTCTGACCATCAGGGACGGCAGGAGCTAGTTAAGTGATGTGATGGTCAGAAAGACGTGGAGCCTAAACTCCCATAAAAGCCCGCGCTGCAGACGCCTACATCCTCACCGGGAAAATGTGTCTTCAATGGCAGGTTCAATTCCCCGTCCAAGCAGCATTCTGTAGCTGGACCTCTGACAGCAAAATACCCTCACCAGACACTCAGGTGTCCTCCCCCACTCCCCTCCTGACTTTCATCCTGGGGCCATATGACGACGACAAACACTGTGGCTTTGTGTCCACACCAACATCAATGGTTGAAATGTAAAAGTAAACTGAACAAATTCCCTTATATAAAGTCAGACATCTAGGTTGACTCCCCCTTTCACCCTGGCCTGAAGTGACAAGGCATTTGACAGAATTTATGATGCTCTCCCAGTGCAGACTCTAAGATGAACCAATTGCCTACAATGGTTTAGGTGTTTGCAGGAACACAAGAGGAAATACAAAAGTAAGGAGAGCTGCCTTGGTAGCAACCTTCTAGGATGGGCACCATAATTCGCAAGGCATGCAACCTTAGCAATAAATATAATGAAAAGTTATAGGGAGATGGCTAAAACAAAGTAAGTTTGGCCATTTGAGTCAGAAGGAAAAAATTATTTTCGATGTGTATCACATCTTTCTGCATGGTTTAAATCAAGCCTGACTTTGCTTAGCAAGACAGTAATTACAGGTAACCTGGTATTTTTTAACCCCCTCTTTCCCCAAAATGCCTGCAATTCTATCATGCTTACATGGTAAAGTAATTATGCAATTTAAAGCATTTAACTGCTTTTTACACAAACTATCACACTCATGCATGTCAAGTTGTCAAGAGGAATTTGTTTTGAGTCTTTTTAGCTTCTAGGGCTTGGTTTTCATTACCATGAGTCTGTACCAAGCCTATGATTTTTCTGTCTGAAACACAAAGGCTGAATTTGGTATTCTTATTTTAGGCCTTAAGTGATCTGACTTTAAAGAACACAGAAAAAGAATGAACCAAAAGAAAAATGGAGAAAAGAAAGGGAAACTATTTAAATTCCAAATATCTAGCAAATAAGCACATCTCCACCCAACCCACCCCACCCCCAGATGATGCCACTGAGGGTGACCTTGAACGTGCAGAGAATTAATTTTTTTTTAAAGGGGAAGGGCAGGAGAATGGATACATATTGATGACTGTTGTTCTTCACAACAGTCCTAGGAGGTAGGTAATATCATTACTTCTAGATGCAGTTATCCATTGCTGCTTAGTAAACCACCCCAAACCTTAGTGGCTCATGGTTCTGTGGGTTGACTGGGCTCAGTTGGGCGGTTCCCACTTGGGGTCTCCCATGTGGTAGTGGTCAGATGGCAGCTGGGGCTAGAGCCATCCAAAGACTCAACTGGGCTGGACGACCAAGATGCTTCTTCATTCACATGTCCGCATTTCAGCTGGAATGACTGGAACAGCTGGAACTGGCAGGGCAGCTCTCTCTCCATCCAGCCTTTCTTTGTGGCTAGCTCTACCTTCCTCACAGCATGACATCTGACTTCCCTTAGAGTGAGCCTTCAGAGGCAGAAAGTGCCGGTCTCTTAAAGCCGGAGCCTACAGACTGGCTCAGCATCACTGCCCCTGGATTCTGTTGGTGAAGCAGTCACAGAGCCCACCCAAATTAAACAGGGGTTCAGGAACATAGACCCCACCTTTGGATGGAAGTAGTGTCCAGTAATCTCTGGCTATCATTAATTCACCACTCTGATTTTACAACTAAGGAAGCAAAGTCTCAGCAAGGCTAAAAATTTCCTCCACAGTCACACAAACTATAGGGGTCAGAGCTAAAATCTGAAAAGCATCAATAACATTTAAAATAGCCAGAATGATCACAATGACATGGTATCCTATGATGCAAAGTAGTTTACACTGGCCTCTCTTGCTCTTTTGGTCCAGCTAAAGGAGACCAGGGGGAGAGGGGGAGGGCAGTTAAAATATGAGGAGGAATGAAAGAAATCTTTTGCCAAGTTTCTATTTTTGCCTTAGCACCTGGAGTTTCTAGCACCTCTTTTGATCTTAGAACTAGTCTTTGATCTTAGAGCTTCTAGAGACTATCTGGATTAACTCAATAAATATTTACTGACATGTATTGAGTATCTGAACAATGAGTATACCAGGCACTGTGCTGGGTGCTGAGTCCACACTGGCAAAAAAGGTAGACACAGTCCTTACCATCATTGCACTTACATCTAACGTGGGACACAGAGAAAGGATGAACAATTTCAGTACAGTGCCAGAAAATGCTTTGAGAGGGAAAATTCAGGAGCTGTAGGAGCACAGGATCAAACTAAAAACCCAAATAGTGGGATTCAAGGAAGAATGTGTTCAAGTTAGCATGGCCAAGGTGAAAAGTGTGCATTGTGGACAAGTGTGTGTAGGTGTGTGTGTGTGAAGCAGAGGGTGGGGACAGTGGGAAGGGGGGACTGAGTTGGGTTAGTTTATAGAGAGAATGACATTTTCTGGTAGACAGCAGGTGCTCAGTAAATATTAATGGACTATGAATGAAAGAAAGAACAAATGAAATCATAGGCCTCACATTGATAGAATTAAGAAGGGGAACAGAGAGTAGTATACAACAGGTAGAGAAAAAGAGCCCTGGTGGATTCTAAGGTGGGGGGTAGGGGGAGTGGGTGGGACACACATATTGACGAGATAAGCCCAAGAAGTTGCTGTACTCTTCCCTTCTTCCATGGAGATCATGAGCCTCTCCTCTGCCCACATCTCTCAAAGTTGCTCCCACATGGACCCCTCTGGGCTTTTAGGCCTTAAGCAAGAAACATACTATTTGTTTATATGAACCCTGTTCAGTTAATAGGTACTTCTTTTTGTTATTTTAAGGAGAAAATGATTTAATACAGCAAATTATCTGCCTTAGATGTTATCAGAAGGGCCAGGCCTGCAGAAGTAACTCCCAGAACAGTGCTGCAGAACTGCCCTCCCAACCCCCAAGGACCTGCTACCTCTTCTTTAATCTGGAAGATGGGAAATCAAGAGTCCTCTACAGCTGCCACCACTGCTGTCTCTCAAAACTGATGAAGCTATAGATTAGATGCTGGAAAGTTGCTGCAGAAAAGCCCCATATCTGCACAATGGAGCCTGGCAGCAGAAAACCATCAACTGCAGAAAGACAGACTTCTCGTTGCTTTTGCCTTGCTGGTCTTATCTTAGTGCATCTAATTAGTAAAATTAATTTGGATCCATTACTCTAGCTGCAAGGGAGTCAGGGAAATGTGGTGTTTAGCTTTCTAGTCTGGACAATACATGAAGGCACACCAAAAGGGGATAGAAAGGACTCTGTGCATCCACCATTTCCTCCACACATTCCCAGGTATCCAAGGACATGAAAGCCCAGAAGAGGAGAGATTTTTTGAATCCCTTTCTATTCTTTTATTAAGAGCACCCAGTTTTGCTTTGGGGACCTCCCTTTCGCCACTCTCATGTTTCTTATATGGTGGTCATGTAGCAAACCCAATCCTTATTCCAAGAGTAAGTGTCCATAAGCTACAGGGATTCATTCAAGTTCTGAGCCAATGTAACCCCTCCCTGAGAGTTTTGCTGCAGCTTTTGGGAAAGGGGTGTACTGGTGTTGATCCAATGGTAGAAGGTACACCTGGAGCTCCAGGTCGCCCTCCCGGCCACCTCCCAGTGGAAACTGCCTGAGAATGAAGCCAACCCAGAAGAAGGTTAAGGGACAGAGAGAGCCAGGACCTAGTGACATCTTTTCTGGCCCTGCATTCAGCCAAATGCTAAAATTCAGATCTACCCCCTTGTAATTCCCAGTTACAAGAGTCAATGCTTTCCCTTTTTGGATTAAGATGGTTTGAATAGATCTCTGTTCTGAAGGAAACTTCACACACCCTGTTTGTGTCCAGGTTGTGGTCTCTGCTAAGCCACTGAGACTGAGTTGTAGCATCAGCAATGTCCCTCTTTCAGATCTTTGAAGCTCAGCCATTCCTCCTCCACAAGAAATCACAGATACCAGGCTGTTGCTTCCTATTTATTTCAACTTTGTAGGTACCATATCAGTGTCATCCCATGATTTATAGAAACAAATTCATAATTGAAAATGATATTTTGGGAGATTGAATCCTTTACCCCACAAAAGACATGTTCAAGTTTTAATCCACATTCCTGTAGATGTGACACCATTTGTAAATAGGACCTTTAAAGTTGTTACTAGTTAAGGTGTAGGCTCATTTGTGAATAGGAACTTCAAAGATCCTATTTAGATGAGGCCAAATCGAATCAGGATGGGCCTTAGTCCATATGGCTGAAGTCCTTATAAGGAAAGGAAATCTAAATAGACACACAGATGACTGAGCAGGAGAAGTAGTAGCCAGAAGGCAAAGCCTTTTGATGGAGGTAAAGATGCCAGCCAAGGAGCCCCAAGGATTGCGGCGAGCCTGCACCAGAATGCTACAGCCCCCTGGAGAAAGTGTGGCCTGGCAATGCCGTGATGTTGGGTTTCTAGCCTCCAAAACTGTGATACAATAAATTTCTGTTGTTAAGTCAATCCATTGTGTGGTAATTGTCATAGCAGCCCTGGCAAACCAAGACAGACATTTAGTCCAACTCCTCCTCTGAGATTTGAATCTTTCTTACAATATATCTGGTAAGAGATTGTCCAACCTAATGTACAGTACTTCCAGTAATGGGAACTCCCAAACATTCACATATAGATTATTATTCCTACAATCTCCATCCAGAAGGATAGGCTTTGGCATGCTCACTAGCTTCCAAATACCTCATCCATGGTTCATCTGCCTTGTACAGTAGTTTGGAAGGGACTGGTAAGAGAAAAAGGAAGGGTGGCTGCCTGCAACATGGTACTGTAGAGAAATAGCAAACATGGAAGGAGTGTTTCCTGCAAATGGGTTGAGGATGACTTGTAAGAAGAGTTTTTCACATTCCATTTTAAAAATTAAAGAGAGGCTTGCGCTCTGAAACACCTCTGGATTAAAGAATTAATCTTTAATTCATTTTGAGCTGCTTATTTTCTAAGAGACCTCTGAGTGTCTCATACACCCAGGGACAGATGTAACTATGCATACTAAAGAGTTTTCATCCAATGACTCTATTCAATGTGTGTTAGGGGTCTTGCATTTATTTCTAAGCATTCCACTGCAGAGAGCGATACCTTCCAAGCACAGTGCCTTGTACAGAGTAGGTGCAATAATTTTTTGTCAGTCTTCCTTCTGGATGAGGCTTGCCTGAAAGGCGACCAGGATCACTACGCTCCAAAGGCAAAGTAGGATGGAAAGCAGATTGGAGCACAGTGAGATAGAAGGCATACACACGTGTGCACACACACACACACACATACCTCTTGCCATTAGAAAGATCACCTGTTGCCTAGAACACTTTGATTTTGAGAAAAGTAAGATCTTTAAGTTCTAAGAAGAGGAGGATGGGCCTCAAATGGGCTTTCCTCTCCCTCCCACATACCATGGTTGGTTTCTATGGTAGCAAAATGGCCTGCATTTCCCCCCTTCCACACTCAGGAAGAAAGGCAGACGAATGTTCTACCATTATATTCCCTTGCTGCTTAATTCGATTTTATCTTTCTTATGCTAAATGGTTTCCTCCATTCTTTTTCTCTAATTCAATGTAATATATAAACTGAAGGTAGAAGGAAAGGTGGAACTTATTCTCTTTTTCGTTCAGGGTAAAATCTGAGTTTTTTTTCCTCCTTTCAATGAATTGAGTCTTAATAACCCAAGTCATTTTCCTGAGAACATAGAATGGCTACTTGATAAGCAATCTGATGACGGATAACTCAGAATAAATTCAAGTTTTAAACACTCCTTGGAACGTACTAGTGAATTTTCACTCCCATTGCATTGAGAGTATGAAAAATCTCCGTGCTCTTTTTCCCAGATCCTCTTAGAACATCGAATGGCATGCAGAGTTGACATTACTACATGATTAATAAAGCCATTGTTAGGAGTTTGCTCAAATGAAATGTCTAATAATATCGCAAATTGAAAAAAATAATGTTCTTTTAGATCATTTTCTTCTTCTTTTCTCCACTGGGAAGAATTCTACAAGCATGACCATCTTGCCCTTCTCTCTCTCTAACCCATCTGTCTGTCCAGAGGATAAGGGGACAAAGAGAAATGAGTGTCTAACTGGGTTTTGTTCTTGGGATACTTGGTAAGGTATTGTGATCTGGCAGAAAAGGGCCAGAAATATTCAAACAAGTGAGCTAGTTGTTTAACAGGTCCATTTGTTTTCAAATTCCTAAGAAGATTGGACATACTTAATATTTGCCCTTTAACCACTCTTGGGGGTGCAGAAAAGTTCATCTAAGGATATTTTAGGCATCCTTGTTTGTCTTTACATAGCAGACACTGTCCTCTCCGCAAATCTCAGCTCCTTAGCTTAATGTACTAAACTGAAAGGAAATCAAAGATGTAGGTGTATATTCACATAGGATATGTAAAAAGAACAAGCTTCATTTCCACCCATTCCTGGGGCACCTGGACAGGGAAATTAAGTCTTGATTGGCATCCAAGACACTGGTTCTCATACCTTTATCTGGCTCTCAAAATTACCATAACCATTAAGCACTGCCTAAGCTCTAATAAATGCCACAATCTCAGACCATTCAAAGAACCTAAAACATTGCAGGTCATAATATAAATGATAGAAGTTATGCCCCAAATTGGCAGGGCTATACCAGTTACTTGGTTGGGTGAGATGCAAATAGAGATGTGATCATTTTAAACAGATATGAAATTCACTTACCACCAGAAACATTCTCATTGTAATCATGGTCTATGAAGGTTTAAGGTTTTCACCAAGATATTTGCATTGTTAATGCCTTTTCCTTGTGATTATAAAAGAAAATGGATAGCAGATGAGAAAATTGTGGTGTGATGAATTTTAGGAAATGTACAGATGACTCATGGGCTCATTTGATTTGACAAGGGTACTTGTTTCTATATAAAGAACCAACGTAGCCTCAAAATAGAAGTTGCACACAGCAGAATGCAGCTCATAGATGAATTACACATTCCAAACTTCAAACACATGAAGGTTGGTATGCTGGGACATCTCTGCTGGGAATGTTATGTGACGTCCATTATTAATTCATCTGGAATGTAAAGCTATCCACTGCAGGACCTTAAGTGTTTCAATATAGGAAAACTTCCATGTAGTTTGGGATGATTATTAACTGCTTCTAAAAGTTTAAAAAAAAAAAAATACAACAACAACAAAAAGCTGGCAGGCTATGGGGCTTTGCCAAGCATTGGCTCTGTCTTGGCACCCTCTTTCCACTGACACCAGCAGAATGAAGAGGATGGGTTTAAAGTCTGAGATGCTGGTGAAGTAGAGTGGATGGAGAGAGTGCTGCTGAGAGCCGAGCTAGGTCTCAGGGAAGGAGAATTCAGGTCATCTGCCCAGAATGGGGGTGGGGGTGGGGAATGGCAGGAGGGGTATAGCCTTGAGAATAGAACAGGTGGACAACATCCCCTGAAGATGTTTTGACAAGAACCAAAAGGCCCAGCTGAAATGAGAGATCAGGAAGATGGAACATGTGGTTCAGGCAGCCACATCCTGTATGGGGAGGTAGAACAGAGAAAGGCACGAGGTGGGTAGCATGTCAGAAAGAGAGTTTATCTAGGATCTGGTGAGTGACTGATTCTGGAATCGGCGTGGGAAGTGAACCAAGGATGTCCATGAGGAGCCTCCCTGAAGGGAGGATAATAGTGATCATCTCATCAGCCTTCCTGTGGGCCAGGCACTGCACTGCACACCAAGAATCCAGAAGCTGAGCATCTCATGCTAAAGAGTGTGTGGATGGATGGACATGCTAGACTGTAAGTGCCCAAGAGCAAGGACTCTACGATTTTTTTCACTTCTTTATATTCAATTGCTTACAAGTACCTGGCACCTATTAGGCTCCCAATACATAGTTGCTGGATTAAATGAATGAATGAGAGCAGGTTCCTTGGAATGAGGGAGAGTAAGAGCAAGAACCGGCAGGTAGGGTTTTCTATTGTTCTCTGTCTCACGTGGGTCTTATCCTAGCCCTGAATGAATTTTCATGCATTCCCCTACCATGACAACTGTTGTGGGCTGAATTGTGTTCCCCCAGAAGATATTAAAATGTTGGGTCCTAAGCCCTAAGACCTGGAAAGTGAGCTTATTTGGAAATAGGGCCTTTACAGATGTAATTAGTTAAGATAAGGTCAGACTGGATTGGGCTGGGCCCTCACCCAATATGACTGGTGGTCTGTCAAGATGAGGGAATTTGGACACAGAGACAGACAGACACAGAGGGATAAGGGCCATGTGAAGATGGAGGCAGAGATTGGAGTTAGGCTGCCATGCCAAGGATTACTGGTAACTGCCAGAAGCTAGGAAGAGGTGATGAAGCATCCTCCCCTACAGCCTCCAGAGGGAACATGGCCTGCCGACAGACTTTTGGCCTCCAGAACTGTAAGATAATAAATTTCTGTTGTTTTAAGTCACCCTATTTGTGGCTCTTTGTTACAACAGCCTTAGGAAACTAATGGAATAATTCATATTGATTTTGTTCCAGGCCTATTTTTTTTTTAGATTTATTTATTTATTCCCCCACCCCCACCCCGGTTTTGCGCTCTCTGTCTGCTCTCTGTGTGTTCTTCTGTGTCTTCTTGTCTTCTCTTTAGGTGGCACTGGGAAATGATCCTGGGACCTTCCGGAGTGAGAGAGAGGCACTCAATCTCTTGCACCACCTCAGCTCCCTGGTCTGCTGCATCTCTTATTGTCTCTTCTCTGTGTTTCTTTTTGTTGCGTTATCTTGCTATGCCAGCTCTCTGTGCAGACCAGCACTCCACTTGGGCCAGCTTGCCTTTCACCAGAGGGCCCCGGGAATTGAACCCTGAACCTCCCATATGGTAGACGGGAGCCCAATCACTTGAACCACATCCGTTTCCCTGTTCCAGGCCTATTATGTCCTAGGCACTGTTCTAAGTGCTTTATACTTACTGACTCCTTTGTCAAAACCATCCCGCAAGGCCAGGCCGATACTGTTGTCACCCTGTTCACGGATGTGGAATCCAGGCCCAGATAAAAGTCAGGCAGCTTGCTCAAGATGACACAGCTAGGAAGTAGGGAAAGTGAGATTTGAAACCAGACCACCAGCCCACAACTCATTATCCTTGCCCACTTCTCAATAGGCTCTACGGCTGCCTACCCGGGGCAAAGACCCTTTTATCCTCCGTCTTTATCTCACCTTTTTATCTTTTCTGTGGTTTGCAGGTGGCAGAGGTTTGTACTTGGAATGGAATGTATGAAATGCAAGGATGATGAGGGCAATAGGTTGGGAAGAAGCCTGGAGTCCCAAGCTTATGTGTGTGTTTGTGTGTGTGTAAGGGGAGCAGTTGCTTAAAATGATTCCTCATGTAACCCACCAGGGATATGAGGAATCTCCCTAGGGATGTGTGGATCTCAGCTACAGGGCGACGATTTGACCATGCTGTTGCCTCCACCAATTTTGAGTCAGAGCATAAAAAATTTAGGACGGATTATCCGGAAAAGCAATGGCAAAACCAAGATGTCTAGCCTATTCACTTCTTGAATTTACCTTAAGTGTTCAGTTTGACCATCTCTTCATTTTGCCCAGGGGTCCCAAAACCTAAAAAAAAGAAATCACTCAGAATTGAGTCTCTGGAGTGAAATTCAATTTAACATCATCCATAAGCAAGGTACTCGGCAAGGTGCTTAACAAGGAAATTTATCTGTTCTTGGTGTTTTGCTTTTTCCACCTTCTGTCCTTATTACATAACACCAGCCCCATTCAGAGTAGGAATAATGCTTCACAATGGGGCCGGCCCTCAATGATGAGCAGCACATTTGCTGAACAGTGGTGACTGCTGACAAATGCCACTGCTCCACTTGAGCATTTAATCATCAACAGAACCTTCGATGTCTTCGTATGTCCTGTCCATGTGACCATTATGTATAGGTAATGGGGCTTGGAGGCAAGGATTCTATTTCTGTCTTGGATAGAAAGTTCATGCTCCTTCTCTGGTAAACATACTTCCCTTCAATTGTCCTCATCAATGTGATGCTGAAAAGTTGAAAAAGTTGATACTTTTTCGGATGTGAGACAAACAAACAAAACTATTTCCCCAGTAAAGACACCCTAGAAATACTAGATATTTGACAAAGTAGGGTCAGTCAAGTTTATGGGACCTAAATCACCATGTGCTTGTGAGGTGAAATAATTTCACATGTCACAGAAATAATTGGACATGACCGCTGCCCTTAAGGAATTTACAGTCTAGTTAGGAAGGCAAAAATCTATGGAGGAGAGATGAATGATATATATTATGATCTATAAAAATGGTGCCAAATTGTACTCCAGGGGTACCCATTCACATTATTTCTATGTAAATGACATGCCTGGAGCACCATGTAGAATAAATATGAATATGCCTTTGGAGCTGGGCATCACGGTGTCCCTGACTGCATGCCTACTATGTGCCAGGCACTGTTATGAGTGCTGATGAATACTTATTCAGAATTGAGTCCACGAATAAGAACCAGCCTGCCAGCCAAGGCTGGAGGTTGCAAAGCCACAACAGACCCAAGAGCAAGATGTGCATGCACAAGACCCTGAAGCAAATCTTGTCAGACACCTCAAGCTGTGCCAGCTCGTTTGTGCCCACTCATTCCCATCCTCCTGTTTAGAAGAGCTGTGCAGAAAGCTGAAAGCAGCTTTTCTCATAGAGAGGTGAAAATTCAAGTGCACTTGTAGACAGATAATGGGCTAGAACAAAGCCTCCACCAAGCCCCCACGTGAGTTCCCTTCCTTCCATGACAAAAGTTCAGCACAAGTGCAAAGAGTCAGCCCTTTTGGAGACAGCCCACCATCTGAAACGACTGGAAGTGGGATCCTCAAGCCTGTGCTGTGGAATAGATAAATGGCTTTACTCTCTCTGGAAGGCTGATGGTGGAGAATAGTTGCAAATCTGTGATCACACTTTCTCTCCACCTCATTAAACACTTGCTTCAGTGAGAAAAGTGAAGTCAGTAAAAACTTATGGACCGTCTTGCCCTAATTTCTGTAACACTTCAGGTTTTCCTTCTTATGGGCTGCATGATTTACTGAATATGAGCTCATAGTCACGAGCCTGGCATACCACTAACACAAGGGTGCTTTGGGGGGGCACCAATATTAATGTCACATTGATATCTTATATAGTATTAAGTTGGCAGTCTCAGCAGATGTCTAACTGCTTAGAACCATACAAAGAAATTTCTATAGAAAGGCTGTGTTAGCAAGGACCGTCAACTCACAGCTGTCTCCCATACAAACATGAATCCTTCAGTCCTTGGGTCTATTGGAGATGGTGTCAACCAAGGTGTCATCCTTTGATGCTGTAGAATAATCCACAGATGCCTTTAACTAAGCCAGGACCTCTCTGAACTAAGGGGCAGAAGACTAATGAGACTGGCTGGAGTGGTTTCTATTTTATCATATAGATAAGTGTGTTTCTAAGGATGATAGGAAAAGAATCTCTTTTCAAATTAGGCAGGATACTTCCTGGAAAACCATGGCAGAAACTCAATTCAAACTGGCTTAAGGATCAAAATGTAGTTTTATGGGCTTGTGTAACTATAAAGACCAAAAGTAGCTATGGTGGGTTTCAGTTGGATTGGGCAAATAGGTTCCAATAACACCAATAGGTCTCAAGCCTGCTTCTCATTTCATACCTGTCTTCATGTCCAGGTCATTGTCCCTGGAAGCTCCAGGCTGACATCAACATCCTTTCTAGCAACTCCCAGTCAAAGGAGAGGCCCTCTCTCCCGGTAGTTCTAACAAAAGTTTTAGAATTGAGTCTCATTGGCCTGGCTTGGGTCACATGCCCAATCGAGAGCCAATCATCTTAGCCGACAGGCTGGAAATGCTGACTGGCTAGGCCTAGATCATGTGCCCAGTCCTGTGGGCACCCCTTTTGCGGGGTCCTAGTTCACCTTTTTGGGGCCCTGGCTCACATAACTGAAACAGAAGGTGGCCTGCATGGGCCAGGGATATGCTGTCCTGGAACCCTCAATATCTGTCAACCTTATGACACAAACCCTGAACACTCAGAATGACCAATCAAAAGAGGCCTTCGCTGCCCTGTAGGGCATATAGAACAGATATCAACCTTCCTGGTCTCTTCTCCAGTTCTCCACTCCTCCCAAGGCTTGTTTCCAGCATTAAGACTCTTCTGCCCCCACTGTAGCTACCACTGCTGCCTGGAGCCACCAGAGCCAACTCAGCTTTATGATTTGCCAGAAGATTGACTTCCACCACCATTAGGGCCTATGTTTCTGCCTCCAACATTTTGGTCTTTTCCTGAGACAAATCTGGAAGATTAATTGTGTCATTGCGAAAGGCACTGTAGCATCTGCCACCTCCCTCGTTCCCAAATCCATTATTTACCTTCTCCACCACCACTATATCCCATCTCCACCAATTGACTGGCCAATGAAACTAAAGTTTTGCCAGTCATTAAAGCTGATTCCATCAAAACCAAATCTCAGCCACACCAAAGCTTCCAGAGTCACTTTGATACCTTTGGCTGGATGAAGCTCAAGCAAATCATCAGTTAGATGATGCCCACCTCCCTCCACAGCTTGAGCTGCTCACAGCGTGGGCTTTCTGAACAATTTTGTCCATGGAGTCATGGTCACTGGACATTACCAGAACTATGCCTCTCTTTCACAGTTTTAATCATTTTGATCCTTCCATACGGCTCAA
Organism: Tolypeutes matacus; assembly: GCA_026826555.1. NCBI lineage: Eukaryota > Metazoa > Chordata > Mammalia > Cingulata > Chlamyphoridae > Tolypeutes > Tolypeutes matacus. The sequence goes on along the minus strand of JAKSZT010038599.1, from coordinate 21,372,155 downwards.
AATAATTTCAAGAGGTGCTCTTCAATGTCTTCCTTCCTCAAAGACTCCTGGCCTTTGAGAGTCTTCCCTTGAGATAGGCCTCTGGCTCACCAGAGGGTTCTAGTCCATCTGTCTTTTGTGGCCTTGCATCCACAACTGCATCTACTCCTTCCACAGTGGCACATGTGACAAACACAGCGTCTCTGGAGTACATGGTGTTGCCTTTCTCAATACCTCACAATCTGTGAACCTTCCCCATTGTTCAAAATGGCTCCTTGTCTCCAAGCCCAAGTGTCCAATGAGAAGCCTCTGCAGCCATGAGGCTTCAACATGTTGGCAGCCAGAGCCCATGCCACCATGCTCCTTCCTCAGGGGTGACCAACAGGAAGGAGTGGAGCAAGACACACATTTCAAAACTTGCTTAGTTGATGAACCAAGTTGATGGACTGGTGAAATATTCTTTCATTCTTCAATGACAACCATGCACTCATTACATTTCCTGGAAGCGCAGATCTAAGATTCATACTTAATGGGATATATGTTCCTTATCTTGAATATTCCGATGTAACTATTTTACATCTTCCTTGGGTCTTTTATCATTGTTTCAATCAGTTGATACTTTCCTTGCATTTGGTCTTTTTTAAATAAGCTGATCTCAATTCCCAATATAAATAAGTAGTTGTGAAATCAAGAGGAAAATATCTACATCCTGAAGTAAGAAAAATAAACAAAACACAAGACACACACTTATGTTTAGGTTGTGGGGATTGAGTCTGAAGGATTTAATAAAGTGGTGGTTATAGTATTGATTAAGGTGAAGAGTTAAAGTTAGGAAGTCAAAGGGCCTGAGATAGCTATACCCTTCCTCTTAGCCTGGCTGAGAAACATTCCTTTACCAAAGACAATGGTGTCTGGGTGGGCTACACATTCTGCTGAGGCAGAGAGCCTCCAGGAGCACCATCATAAAATTCAAGAAACCACTTTGTCACCATGAGAATAAGAATGTATTTCTATTACAATTGTATTTCCCTCCCCCTGCCCCCAGAGCCTCCAGTGGCCACTGGCTCCACATCAATGCTGTAATTTCTTCCATTGCTAGAATCACACTATGTCTATAGTAGAATACCAGTAAATCCACTCTAGTCCATAGTTCTTTCCCCAATCCTGAGGATTCTGGGATGGTGATGTCCACTCTACCTCTAACTGAGAGGGGGCTTATATCCCATGGAGAAGATGGATGGGACTATCTTGCTTGCAGTTGGAGACTCTCTCTGTTCCTGTGGGAGAGAGTGTAGACTACAATGTGAACTGTGGTACATGCTTAGTGGCAAAGCCCCAGTATGCATTTATCAATTGCAATGAATGTGCCACACTAATGAAGGATGTTCATGTGGGAGGTATGGGGAGTGGGGCATATGGAAGTCCCTATATTTTTTGTGTAACGTTTTTGTAATCTAAGTATCTTTTAAAAAAAAAAATTTTTTTTTAAGTATTAAAAAAAAAAAAAAAAGAATGTATTTGTGACAGACACTATTACCTCTCTAACCCAACAGCCAATCTCAACTCCTTCAGAACTTGCTGCTTCCATTACAGAAGGAGAAATACCTAAATTCTCATTTCCCAGTCTTCTTTGCAGAGAGGAGGATGTGACACAGTTCTGGCCAATGAAACAAAGTGGAGGTTTATGGAGAGTATCAGGAAGGCCTTTAGCTTTGATACAGCTGGCACTGCTGCTCTCTAGGAACAGGAAGGAGGTCAGCTTTTGGGCACCAAAGCAGGCAGGAGGGTGGGTGTGTGGATAAGCCTGTGGAAGTTCTCCTCTGTTTGCTTCATTCTGTCCTTGAAGTAGAAAACAAGGCCATTAACTGAGAGTGAGAATAGGCAAGGAAGTGTTGGGCTGTTGAGAAGGGAGGAGAAGGTGTGAAAAGATCATGGAATGTAAATGATCTATGGACACATACCAGGATTATTGGGCAGACTCGGGACCATTGTAAAGTGAGTGGTCAAGAATGCAAAGACTAGGCAGCAAGATTGAGTCTTTTTTTCAGCCTGTTGACCTGCCTGCCTACAGGCATGGAGTAGGATTTAACCAGGGTTTATGTTTTGCCAGGAAAGTACAATGAACGGAGAGAGGGTTTGAGAGTGTTTGCAAAGAAGTGGCTATAGACATGGGCCATGGACACTAAACTATGGAAGAAGGGAAATAAGAGCAGGAGGGAGGTAGGGAGCAGGACAGTAAACATTAATGGAATTCTCCTCCATCCACTGAGGTCAAAGAAAGGTTTGAGCTGAGTTACTGTAGGAAGCAAGCTAGGAAAATAGAAGATGATCATCAATGAATGTACACCTGAGACTGGGATTAAGGAGGAGGTGCCATTTTTGGTCACAACCAGATTATGACAAAGATCCAGTGTCCAGGGTAGAAAATGAGGACAAAAGATAGTATGTTCTCCCCCTTCTTTGGATTTAGAAATCCAGACCTAAGTCCTGAAATCCTAAAAGAACTTTCCCTTTCTGATCAAAGTATCTGTGATGGTTAGGCTAATGTGTCAACTCAGCCAGGTAATTGTGCCCAGTTGTTTGGCCAAGAAAGCACTGGGCTAATTGTAATACAAGGACATTTATGGACTTTAATCGTCAATTAGTTTACTGCATAGATGGCTGATTACATCCACTTCAATCAGGGAGATTGCTGTCAGCAATGAGTGACATTTTATCCAATCAGTTGAAGGCTTTAAAAGGGGAAAGGACGGGAAGCGGCTGTGGCTCAATCAGTGGGGCTCCCGTTTGCCACATGGGAGGCCCCGGGTTCGGTTCCCGGGGCCTCCTGGTGGGGGCAGGCCCGCCCGCACGGCGTGGTTGGCTGACCCAGCGAGCACAAGCAGCAAGGGGGGGATAAATGAATAAATAAATTTAAAAAAATAAAATAAAAAAATAAAATAAAAGGGGAAAGGATTTCAGCATTCAGAGAGAATTTCCCAGCTTGTCTTTGGGCAGCCAACGTCTCCTGGAAACTTATCAAGGACCTTCATAGGACCTTCATTAGAGCCCCTGGTTTGCTGCCTGCCTGCGGAATCTGGACTTGTGCATCCCCACGGTCACGTGAGAGAATTTTATGAAACCTCATACTATTTACAGATATCTCCTGTTAATTCTCTTTCCCTAGAGAACCCTGACTAATACCATATCCATTTGAGCCATTAATCAGGAACTTTTTTACATGTAGCAGACATATGACCCATCTAAGCTTTCTTTTTTTTTTTTTTTAAAGATTTTATTTATTTATTCATTTATCCCCCCCTTGCTGCCTGTGCTCGCTGGGTCAGCCAACCACGCCGTGCGGGCAGGCCTGCCCTCACCAGGAGGCCCCGGGAACCGAACCCGGGGCCTCCCATATGGTAAACGGGAGCCCTACTGACTGAGCCACAGCCGCTTCCCCCATCTAAGCTTTCTAACCCCTCTCCTTCCCTCCTTCTCCCTATTAGCAAACAAGTTTAGATCAAGAGGAACCTCAGCACCAGACAGAGAAGCAAGCCTGGGCCTTGGGAGAGGTGGTGGAAATGGCAGCTTAGTCTGGGTGCAAAATGAGGGCAGCAATTAGAAGTGGCTGCATGGATAGGTGGAGCCAGGCTTTCTCTCCTGAGCCGAGGGAATGTGTTCTGGGGTGAGAATTCCTCCCCTTCAAAAGCCCCTAGAGTTTGGGATGGAAGTGAATGCAGAGGAAGAAGACAAAGCAGTTCCCGGCTGTGCAGGATAGAGGGTGAAGGCCCGAGGGCCAAGCAGGACACTGCACTTCTACAGTTATACAATTCAGAGCTAGAAGAGACTCAGAGTACCAGGCTTATCTTCTGCCTCAGTGAAGGTTCGGTTTGGCTGCGCATAGCTGAAGTCTTGGCATCAACAGTCCCTGGTGGGCACAGTAGTTCCACAGTTCTGTCAGGGTCCGGGTTCATTTCCTTGCCCTATCTGTGGCTTCTATTCCAGTCATGTTATCTTGAGCTAGTTGTTTAATCTTTCCAAGACTTGGTTTCCTCATCTGAAGAATGGGGCAATAATAATGTCTACTTCCTGAGGCCAATGAACATATTCAATAATATATGAAAAGTGCTTCGCACCAGTGCCGACACAATAAACCTTTTTTTCAGGACTAGTATAGTGCTGAAAAAAAATATTTTTGTCAGATGCATTATTTATTATAATGATGATTATTGCCACAGTGTTCCCACAAGCTATATTCAGAGCCTCCTACACATCACCTAGAAATGGCCTTGTTTGCTTTACTTATCTTTATTTCTGGATGACCAGGTTGCCCGCATTGGAACTGACCTGGGGCTGCGATTGTCAAAGGGCCACTGATGGAGGGACCAGGCCTGTCAGCCCAGCAGAGCCTGGAGGCCGCCCCCAATTCTGCCTGTGCAGCCTTGGCCAGACCAGACGCTGCTAATGGCTTTTGTTCGCCTGCCAAATTCCTCCTCCTGTCTTCCTCTGGGAAGAAAGAGCAGACATTACCAAGTCTTTCAGAGGCCAACACAAGCCAGAGGCTGGCTGGGAGCCTCAGGAAGGGAGCAAGGAGACGGTCAAACAAGGGGACAGTTCTTGGGATTCTTTGTGCGCCGGGGCAGCCTCCGCCTGGGCAACTCTTCTTTCAGACCATCTGCACTTCCTTTCTTGAGGAACCACTGAGGAATTGTGGCGAGAAAGCTCACGGAAGTCAAAACAAGCCTGATGACAAGAAAACCATGTGAACCCTTGGCTGGGTCCCATTTCAGCCTCCCAGACGTCACCGTTCCCACTCAGACACTGACCTTTGTGAGGTCAGGGCCCCCATTCTATTGAGACAAAATTTAAAAGGAAACAGAGACCAGGAAGGCAGCCAGCCTCTTTTCTATGATCTCTGTGCTTCAAAGGGCCTAGAAATAGAGTGATGCCAGACATTTTAAGTGATGACTGTTTATTGAGTGCTGACTACCTGCTAGGTTCAATCACAGTGGTGGGCCTTGTTTCTCTCGCTGGATCCCAACACTATCCTTTATCCCCATTTCAATGATGAGGCTGCCGAGGTTTATGGCGGTCAAGGCAGCTAGTAAATGGTAGAGCAGCCAGCTGGGCTCAAATGTGGGCCCGCCTGACAGAAAACCTTGACCTTTTATTATTACAGCGCTCGCTCCCAGATGGCCTTTTGATTATTTCAAACAAATTTACCAGCATTCGAAAAATATGCCTCCAGGCTTAGCTTTCAGAAGAAGAAGTTTCCCAATCTACAGAGAAATAGAGATATAAGTCTTCCTTCATGTTTTGTTATTTAATCTTTGGATCATACTCCAACATATCAATTATTATTTAGACCCAAATTATTGTATTTCACAGCCTATTTGGATGTGGAGGGAGACTGTTTTCCAGAGCCATCATGATTGTGGTGCTAAAATTAAATGTTCTTTTAGAGCAACTTAAAAAAACAAAAGCTACCTATATTAGTCAGCCAAAGGGGTGCTGATGCAAAGTACCAGAAATCTTTTGGTTTTTATAAAGGGTAAATATCTGGGGTAGACGCTTACAGTCACAAGGTCCTAAAGAGTCCAACTTAAGGTACCATAATAGGTACTTTCTCCCAAAGTCATTTTGCCACCTATTGAAGCAAGATGCAGGCGATGTCTGCGAGGGTTCAGTCTTCCTCTTCCTCTTAAGGCTCCATGGCCCAGCTTCTTCCAATCACAGCTGTAGGCTGGCATAAGGCTCGTCTCTTTCCCAGGGCTCTGGTCTATGCAACTGCAAGCTATCAGGCAAATGGCTCAAGCTCTCTCCCCAGGGAGGGCTCCAGTGTCAAAAAACTCCATTCTCTTCTCTGCTGCGTGCTTTTTCTGTCTGAGTGTCCATCCACCAAAGGGGCAGGAACTCAACATCCTACTGATGTGGCCGAATCAAAGCCCCAATCTTAATTTAATCAAGTAAAGATGAAACCTCTGAATCTAATACACTCTAATATGCCCAGAGGAACAGACCAGTTTACAAGCATAATCCAATATCTATTTTTGGAATTCTTAAATAATATCATACCGCCACACCACCTAAATTAGAAAGTGAGAAAAATGGCTATGCAATACAATAACTTGCTCTTGGGTTTCCCAAGGACCAGAGAAACAAGCTTGATGTACAAATACTTATGCAGACTATAATCTCTCTATAATCTATAGTTATCTATACCTCCAAAATGTAGCTTCTTAGAATGGTTTCTGAAAAATAACCTAAAAATAATTGAAATTCCTTTTAAAATTCAACCAACTCTTATAAGCTTGACAGGCCCCAGGTGCTCTGAAATTTCTCATGGGCTTCGGGGGCATAGCCTGGAGATGGAGGCTGTAATTAGAAGTTGCCTGGGTCACTCTGGAGATAACTTTAGCCCCGATCATTTCAGGAGACATGAAGATCTGCACCAACATCCTCATGAAGAAACCCAGGAAGAGGCCTCCCACTTAACTGGGATGAGGGAGAGGAAAGGGGCCAACCCAACCAAAGGAAAGGGGGCGGAACAATCCAAAGGAGTCTGGTGAAATGAATCACTACATATCCAGGCAAAGTGGGTTCAATCTAAAAGGATTGATTGCTTTTTGATTTATATGAGAAATCTTATTTTAACTTTTGTTAAGTACAAACCAGGGTATAGTACCTACTGATTTTTTTAAAATTGGGTCTATCTCTCCATTTGTAGGTCTATCTATCTAATTTATACCTAAATGAATCCATATCTATAAATGAATATACTTTGAATATCTCTGGATTGGTAGACAATAAAGTGGTAACCGTGGTTCTTTCTGGTGGATTAGGGGTGAAAAGGATATTTACACATTCATAGTGTTTGTGTTTTTAAAACTTTTAAATTTTGTTTTTGCCATAGCTAACACTTGTTTAGCTTAGCACTTATTACCTACAAGGCACTCTTCTAAGCACTTCACATATATGGACTCATTTAATCCTCACCCCACCCTAAGGAGTAGCTCCTATTATTAGGATCATTTTACAGATGAGGAAACGAAGTAGCAGAGAGGTTATACCTCTAGAAAGTCTTGGAGCTGGCATCTGTATCCAAGCAGAGAGGCTCCAAAATCTATTTTTTTTTTTTTTTTTAAGATTTTTCATTTATTTATCCCCCCCTTGCTGCTTGTGCTCGCTGGGTCAGCTAACCACGCCGTGCAGGCGGGCCTGCCTTCACCAGGAGGCCCCGGGTTCGGTTCCCGGGGCCTCCCATATGGTAAACGGGAGCCCTACTGATTGAGCCACAGCCGCTTCCCCTCCAAAATCTAATACCATATGTGTGTGCTGCTTTTAAAGAATAAAAGCCCTATTTTTAAAATGTAGAGGAGAGTTATTGTGGCCTTTGAGGGTGTCATCTCTGACCATGAAAGAGACATCTGGGTCTGTGATTGCCAGGGCCAGCTCCCAAAGAGGATTCATGCCAAGGGGTGGGTTAGATGGGGTTTGGATGGCGGTGGGGGTGGAGAGGATTGTGTAAGCAGTACCCAGGATCCCCAGCTCCTCCAATAAGATGTTGGAGGCGTCTTTCTCTGGCAGCCCTCCACCCCCATTGTTTTATATATTTTTATATTTTTAAATGTATAAATTAGATTTTTTTGCTTTAAGCCTCTATTATGTGATTTTGCAACCCTCACTAGATGTAGTTAGCATATCAAAGGGGGAGAAATCAAATGACAGGCTTCTCCTATTCTCAAATGGATGGATGGAAATTGAAACCCCTCTCACCACCGTTTTCCTAAAAGCATTAAAGCAGCACATTGTATTGGCTAAATGAGGCCGGGCTACAGTGAGAATGGCTTTCTTTCCAAAGTCACCTTGACCCTGAATCAAGTTTGGCTTGCAGGCCATCTGGCCACAAACCCTACAGTACTGTATTTATATTCAGAGCATTACTAATTGGCTTGTTAACAGAGCTCTCCTCAAGAGAATGAAATTTAAGCAGAGGAATAAAAAAGCGTGATTTCAAGAGAGTTGCGTTGATTCAGGAACTGATAGGATTTCCAGCAACCAGTCTCGCAAGCCCCAAGGAACAAATAAAGAACGTTTTAATGGTGTTGCCAGGAGGATATGACTTGTCAAGGCAGATTTGCAAACAGGAAAGGGGGCAGAGACCATTCTTGTCTAGACATCTGATTAGTGGGAAACTGTTGGATTATGAGGAGTGTGGATTTTTCTGGCTGCTATTTCTGAATAGGTCAGGCTTTCCATGCAAAGGCCGGAGGAGAGAAGCATTTGTCTCCAGTAGAAAACCTGAATGGTCCTTCTCCTCCCTGGAGATCCAGCAGCCAATACCAAGAGGATGTATTCCGGGATTTAAACCTGCCGCTGCTCCTTGGTGCGGTGGGCAATTGCCTGGGAGGGTCTAGGGGTTCAGAGATGGAGCAGAATCACCACTGGAGGAGGCAGCGTCAAGAAACTTCCCCTCCCTCCTTTAATCTTCAGCCCCAGCTTGCCTTCTGGTCATGCTGCTGGCTGGTTCCCTGGACTTGGGACCTCAGATCTGTTTAAATAAGAGTCCACCCTATGCCTGCCCCCCACCCCCACCCCAGGACACCATGGAAACCACAGCACTTCTGGAGTGGGAGTTATGGGTTGTGGGGAGAGCAGATAAGTCATTGTGCTTCGGTTACAATGAAGCCAGGTGAAACAGGAGTGTGTCAGGAATGAATGTGTGGGGCTTGGGTAATGGGTGGGATTCCGAAGGCAATAGGTGGGCTCTAAACGGAAATAGACTCGAGATCAGGGAACCTGAGGCTCTAAGATAGGTTTCTCACCAGCAAAGTGAGGAAAACATTATTATTCCCCTGTCCCTGTCGCATCTGAGCTCTTTCTGTTCAGTGTGCAGCCATCCATTCCTGCACGCAGCCCTGAGTGGCATGCTTTTGCTATGTGCCAACATCAGGCACAGCCAGACACTGTGAAAGGGTCACAGCCCAGCTCCATGTCAGAGGCAGGCACTGCAACTAATGCAGTAGGTGGGTGTAAAAACTACAAAGGGTGAGTATATCAGTCAGAGTCCAAGGAGGAACAAGGAAACCACTCTGTATTTAAAACAGGGGATTTAGTTTAGGGGATTGGTTATACAGGTGATGGAAGACCTGAGAAGCCAAACGGGATGGTGAGACAACCCAGAGATTGGTAACGGCAGGAAGCAGCTAACACCCTCGCCAAAAATAAAGCAGGCCTGTCTGGTGGGAGCTGGCCATGGAAAAACTGCAGAGGACACACCATCCAGGGCAGGGAGGGAATGGGAAAGAAAGATCTTGGCTTTTCTCCCTTCACCTCGCCTTCCAATCTCCTGACAGGGCAAATTGGAGCAGTTGGGGCAAAATAATTAAATGAGACATTCTGTAAAATACTCTCCTCGAATCCTGTACTCTTCCTCTGCAACAACCAGAATTAAACCATGGGATGAAATATTGGTGTAATTACTAGTTTACTATCTCTTTCAGCTCTCTCCACCCTGCTCCCAACCCAGCCAACTCTAAGCTCCATGCAGGCAGGGAGGGAGTCTGCCTTATTTATTGTACCCCAGCACCCAGCACAGTAAGTGGTCCCTAGTAGATTCTTAATATTTGTTTAGGGGAGCAGATATAGCTCAAGTGGTTGAATGCCTGCTTGTCATGTATGAGGTCTCGGGTTCGATCTCTGGTACCTCCTAAAATCAAAACAAAAACAAAAATAACAACTTTCATTGGCGAGTGGATATAGCTCAGTGGTTGAGCGCCTGCTTCCCATGTATGAGGTTCTGGGTTCAATCCCCGATAAATAAATAAGTGATTATTTAAAATAATAGAATGATGACTCTTTTATTGATTATTGTAAGCAATGGCTTCTCTCACTAAAGCATGCAGGATTTCAGATCTAGGGGAAGCAACACTTGTTTTCACAACAAGTTCTAAAAAGACTGAGAGGTGACCCAGGCCAATGGGTTGGACTTCTAAGAGCCCAGCTTCATGCACCTTCAGCAGGAGTTTAGAATTTAGGTAAATTTGACTCTATTACCAGGACAGGATTTTGCCACTTGATAAATTTGGAAATATTTGGTAAACAATTAAAAAGGATGTATTAATACCAGAGATTATAAAACAATTACTATGTTTTGCATGGGTAAGTCCACCTTCTGCATCTACTCCAAGTGACAGGGAAGAATTTTAAGGTTCCTTCTTTTTAAGACTGTTAACATCTGGGCACAGGCTATTCCCTGTTTTAATAAATCACCAATAGAATTTCCAAGTGATAATTTAAGCCATTTATTCCCAGGAAGAAATAGAGAAAGGGAAGATGAGAAATTGTGTAGAGAGAAAAATTCAAAGAGAGAGAGAGAAAGAGAGCCATGACTTAGCTCACACATTTTCAGGGAAAGAGGCAAAGTGGAGCCAAGGGGCAGAGAAGGAGCGGGTGAGGCTAGAGACCTTGGCTGCAGCAGGTGCTGAGAGCTGCGGATCAGGAGCCAATGAGAAAAGAATAAAGCAAATGTCAGGGCAAAGGCACAGTTGAAACTTGGCTGGAGGAATTTAATTAAACCAGAGAGTGACTAGCAAGTTGATAACAAGAAACCGTAACAACTAACATGTGTTCATTGCTTACAATGTGCTAAACATCATACTAAACATTAATTTTCTGCACAGACCTGTAAAGAAGATACTATTTTCCCATTTTACTTGTAGAAAACAATAGATAACCATGTGTGTAGGTTTTTTCTTTTTCTGTTTTTGCTTTCATGTTTTTTTTTTTTTTCCTTTGGCTTTGCAGCATCCATTCCCCCTTCCTAACCATGCGCTGATTTCCTTTTGAGCAGTTTAGTAACTGGTTTCCAAGATGGTCCCTATGGCAGTTTGAGTCCCAGAAAATCCTAATCTTAAAGCTAATCCAGGGAGTGGGTATGGCTCAGTGGTTGTGTGCCTGCTTCCCATGTATGAGGTCCTGGGTCCAATCCCCAGTACCTCCTAAAAAAAAAAAAAAAAAAGCTAATCCATTCCTGTGTGTGTAAAGCTGTTGTAGATGGGACCTTTGTTCAGACTGAGTTAAGGGACCTTCCTTTTGACTAGATCAGTTCAGTAGGGCATGACCCAGAGTGGGTCTTAATCCTCTTAATGGAGTCCTTTATAAACGGAGGAATAAAATGCCACAGATGCAGAAAGAAGGCCACAGAGACAGAGAAGAACCCAGAAGCTGAGAGAAAAGGCCCCAAGAGCCAGAAGCTGAGAGAAAACCACTTTAGCCAGAAGTTGAAAGCAATGAGGCCTTAGACCCAGAGAAGAGGGGAGATGAGCAGATACTACCATGTGCCTGATTGCCCCCAGCTGCAGCTTAGGCAGAAAGCATCTCTTTGATGCCTCGATTTGGGCACTTTCACAGCCTCAGAACTGTAAACCCTTAACTTAAAAAATCCTCATTGTAAAAGCCATGTCTGGTATATTGCTCCCAGCAGCTTTTAGCAAACTAAAACAGTCCCCAATGAGCCTCATCTCCTCATAATCATACCCTTTGTATTCCCCACCCTTATTGGACAGGCTGGACCTGTGCAACCCAAAGGAAATGACAGAGTGGTGTGTGACTTCCAAGGCTAGGTTGTAAAAGAAAGGCTGCTTCCACCTTGTTTTCTTTTGGACAACTCGCCCTGAGAAGCAAGCTGCTGTGATGTGGGGACACTCAAGCAGCCCCATGAAGCTGACAGCTGTGCCTCCTGCCAATAGCCAGCACCACCTTGCCAGCCATCTGGGAGGTGATCCTGAGTCCCAGTCAAGCCTTCAGATGACAGCACCCCCAGGGGACAACTTGACTGCAACTGAATGAGAGACTTAAAGCCAGAATCACCCAACTAAGGTGTTCCTGAATTCCTGACCCAAAGTCACTGTGTGAGATCATAATGTTTTTGTTGTTTTAAGCCACTAAGTTTTAGAATTATTTGTTATGCAGCAAAGCAATATATAGTAAATGCAAGGGGTTACTTTTTATCATTATGTCTAAGAAGGAGACACTGGATCTGAGTTAGGCCAGACAGATGCTTCCTTGTTGGAATTTAAGCAGAGTGAAAATGGCTGGGGCCTCTTCATCCTGATGAGACTGTTTCTGCTAAAGATGTTTCTTATTGCTCTTGTTTCCCAGCCCTCTAGAGCAGGGGTTCTTAACCTTTTTTGTTCCACGGACCCTTTTGCCAGTCAGGTAAAAACCCCAGACCCCTTACTAAGTCCACACTGTACTGTGTATTATTTAATAAATATATCACACTGGCACCAACACGTTTTTTTGAATTTCAATTCAAGCTCATTGACCCCTTGTTAAGAACCCCTGCTGTAGTGGAGACTGGCTGTCCCAGCTTCCCATCAATTCTGTGAGCACCCAATATCCTTCCAATAAATTTCCTTTTGCTTCAGTTAAGCACAAACCCTGGAGTGAGACTGCCTGGTTGAAATCCCAATTCCACCATTGACTAGTTGTGACCTAGTCAAACTGCTTAAGCTTTCTGTGTCTCTATTTCCTCCTCTGTGAAAATGTGTATAATAATAGGAATATACTAGTACCTATCTTCCAGGGTTATTGTGAGGATTCAATAAGTTAATATGCACTAAGCATTAGAACAGGACCTGACACATAATAAGCAATATAAAGCACTTATTATTTTTGAAACCAAGCCCAGGGAGGTAACTAGATCACTCACTAGTTAATGGTGCAGAACCTCCAAGATTTGAGCCCCACCTGGATTATGTGATTCCATATCTCCAGCCCTTTAATCACTCCTGGGTGATAGCAGTGCAGCCTTGATAGAATACAACCCTAAGATGGCCCCCACCTTGAAATTTTGCCAAAATTAACTTTTAAAATAAGCCAGGCAATGCTCTAAGCTTACTTTGGCAAGATTACAACCTGGAAAAAAGGACCTTCCCCTCCTTACCTCTCTATCACTCATTCTGATCTCTCACGCCAACAAGGAAAAACTAGTCTCACCTGGGTGCCTTCTACCTCGTCCGTTTCCTCACTTTCCTAGTTTTTAAATCCCACTTGGATGCAGATGAATAGATTTCTCTTGCTTACCTTCTCATTTTATTGAGACCAGGGCAGGCAGGCTATGAGCGGCAGGGAGTCCCGAGAGGAGCTGACAGGTAAAACAAGCAAGTGATCCAGGTCACACAACACAGCAGAGTAGACTGCTAGAATTAAAAGTAACCTTAAGGGGGTCGGATGTGGCTCAACAGGTTGGGCGTCCGTCTCCCATAAAGAGGGACCCGGGTTCGATCCCCGGGACCTCCCGGTAAAAAAAAAAAAAAAAAAAAAAAAAAAAAGTAACCTTAAGGGACTGGAAAGAATGGATGAAAAAGTAGATGGTTTGTGGCAACAGAGTTGAGAGTGCAGGACCCCAGCCTGATCAACAAGATCAGGATTTGTGCAAGTCATGGGTCTATAATAGAGATATTTCCTCATTCATCCTTTCAACAAATATTTATTAAGCACCTACTGTGTGCCAGGCACTGTTCTCGATACTGAGGACCCAGCAGTGAACAAAGAAGACATGCTGGCTGTGCTCGTGGGCTGACATTTTAGTGAGGGAGATGGGCAAAGTTAAATATATAGTATGTTAGGTGAGCAATAAAAAGACAAAAGTAAAGAAAAAAGCAGAGCCTGAGGCAGGGTTTTATAAATCCTGAGTGCAGGTGATTTATTGAGGGAGTTCTCTCAGGTAAAAGGTAATGAAGGAAGCAAGGTAGTGAATGGGAATAAGTTGAGCATGAATGTGGTCTCAAGGTAAAGTTTAGCCTTGACCTTATCCAAAAGGGACTCACAAGTATTCTATTCCTAAAACACTGCAGAATTGTTCCTATCTTGAGGCAAGAGAGCCAGGTTTTGTGCCCCATATCTTTCAGTCATTAGCTGTGGCGTGCCTTGGAATGGGTGGGGGAAGGGGATGAACTTCCTAGCCAAGGTAGCACCTGTCAGCCAAGGGCAATTTTCCAGAGAGGCAGGACATCTGTAAGTCATTAGCAGCCCACATTCACAGCAGCTCAGGATGGTTGCACTGACTTGGTAAAGAATCTGGGCCGGGCAACAACTCAGTCTTTCTCAGGAGGAAGGGGAATACAAAGTGCCAGCGGTGGGTGGGGGGTGATTTTAGAGAGAATATCCAGGGAGATCTCCCTGAAAAGGCAACTTTTGAGAGATACCTAAAGGAAGTGAAGGGCTCTAGTTCCAGAAAAAAGGAAGAAGGAACAAGAATGGCAAGTGAAAAGGCTCTGATGTGGGAGTGGGTCTGTCTGGCATGTGAAAGGGAAAGAAGGAGACTGGAGCCAAGCTAAGTAGGAGGGAGGAGGTAGAAGATGATGTCTGCAAGAAATGGGGATGGAGGGAGGCAAGTTGTACAGGACTTGTAGATCATAGCAGGGACTATGGCTTCCTTCTGAGAGTTGAGAAGCCACTGGAAAGTTCTGAGCAGAGGACTGATGTGACCTCACTTTTGTGAGAACAGGTCATTCTGGCTGCCATGTTGTGAGCAGACTGATGAGGCCAAGGGGGGAAGCCACAGAAGGGGTTATTGCAATAATCTGAGTGAGAGAAGAGTGTGGACTGGACAAAGGTGGTGGCAGTGAGGTGGTGAGGAGTGGTCAAGTTCTGGAAATATTTTTGAATGTCAAACCAATAGGATTTGCTGACAGACCAAAAGTCAGGTATGATAGAAAGAAGGAAGTCAAGGATGACTCCAAGGTTTGGGGCCTGATTGTAGAAAGACAATTTCCATTAACGGAGATGGGGAAGCTGAGTGTAGGCATTTTCAAGGAAATGATCAGAAGCTCAGTTTGGGACATGCTGAGTTTGAGATGTCCATTGGACCTCCAAGTAGGCAATTGGATACAAACGTGGGAATCAATCAAAAAAAAAATCACTTAAGCCATGAGGTTGCATAGCAAGTGAGTAGAGATTTTAAAAAAGAGAAAGAAATGGTCAAACAATGTTTATCAAACAAAGCGTGGCCAGATCCACTCTTATGTCCCAGGAGCACTCACCGGTGGAGATGCCATGGGCTGCATCACCAGTCCCCCAAAGCCTCCACCCTTGGTGCATCAAGGCAGTTGTGGGCTTTATTTCAAATTCATAAAGGCAGAGAGATTTAGATTTAAACATAATGCTCATCCAAAAGGCTTCATTTTCAAGAAAGATGGAGTAGGGTTGATTACAGGTTTTGTAAATGGGTCACCACAGACCTCCTTATCCGTCAAATGTACCCCTCTTGTGCATTTTAAACAATATTCTGTTTGAAAAAAAAAGGCACCAGCTTTTTTCAATACACCTGTTGCATAAAGCTTCGCCTGTCCCCAGGTTTAGAAAGAGCACTGGACTGAGGATTCCTGAGTCAAGTTCTACAAAGAAACAGCTTGGGTGACTTTGGGCATCCTGTTTAACCCACTTGTACCTCAGTTTCCTCCATCTATAAAATGGAGTCATGAAGTGGTTGTAAGGATTAAAGGAGTTGAAACATACAAAGTACAAAGAAGAATGTCTATCACTGTTTTAGTTTCCTGGTTGCTAAAGCAAATACCATTCAATGGGTTGGCTTAACAACAGGAATTTATTGGCTTACAATTTCAGAGGCCAGAAGTAATCAAAGACCAGAAATCTTTGGGGTTCCTTAGCTTTTTGGTCACATGGCAATGAACATGCTGGTGTCTTCTGCTTTCTCTTCTGGGTTCCATTGACTTTCATATTCTGGTTGCACCTATGGCTCCCTCTCTCTGTGTCTAATTGCCTTTGCTTCTAAGGAACTCAGTCATATTGGATTAAGGCTCACCCTCCTTCAGCGTGGACACACCATAGCTAATAACATCTGCAGAGTCCCTATTTACAAATGGGTTCACACCCACAGCACCAGCAGTTGGGACTTGAACATGCCTTTTGTGGGGGACGTGATTCAATACCCAACAGTCACAAAATAAGTTACTATGCTATTTTATATTATGTTAATAATAGAATTCCGAGTTGCTATTATTATCTTTATTATTACTGAATTAAATTTGTGCTGACTATGTGATCTCAAGCAAGCCAGCTCACCTTTCAAAGTCCTCCCAGCTCCTGCCCTGTGAA
Organism: Tolypeutes matacus; assembly: GCA_026826555.1. Taxonomy (NCBI): domain Eukaryota; kingdom Metazoa; phylum Chordata; class Mammalia; order Cingulata; family Chlamyphoridae; genus Tolypeutes; species Tolypeutes matacus. The sequence continues at coordinate 21,356,072 of JAKSZT010038599.1, read as the reverse complement.
GCTCCCTCCCTTCCCACAGGTGTGAATAGCCCCCATTCCAGGCTACAGGACTGGGCACAACTCTACATGCAGGAGGCCACAGCAACTGGTGAGTTTGCGTGTATGGAAAATATGAAGGTGGCCATCAGAAGGAGGTTGTGGGAGCAGGGTGAAGGAGCTTGAAATTGGCAAGGGCACTGTGATGGGTTGAAGTTGTATATACCCAAAAAAAAAAAACATGTTCCCTATGAAAAACATGTAAGTAGGACCTTTTGATGAGGCTACTTCAGTTAAGGTGTGACCTATCTCATTTAGGATGGGTCTTTATCCTATTACTGGAGTCCTTTTTAAGTTTCAGACAAAGAGAGAGAGAGAGCCATTGAAGCCCGCGTGGCGTGGTTGGCTGACCCGGCGAGCACAGGCAGCAAGGGGGGGATAAATGAATAAATAAATAAAATCTTTAAAAAAAAAAAAAAAAAAAAAAAAGAAACAAATCAAAACCTGGAAGGGAAAGGAGAGACCAGCAGATGCCACCATGCGCTTTGTGATGTGACAGAGGAGCCAAGGATTGCCAGCAGCCAGTCTTTGGGAAGAAAGCATCACCTTGTTGATGCCTTGATTTGGACATTTTCCCAGCCTCAAAACTGTGAGCAAATAAATTCCCATTATTTAATCTGACCCATTTCATGGTATTTGATTTGAGAAGCCTAGGAAACTAAAACAGCCACCATTGCACAGCTTCCTCCCCCACTTCTCCCTTGCTCCCTAGATCCCTGGAAAGGCTGTACAAAGTGCTCTGAACAACTTACACTGGGTGTTGTTTGTGACTATAATTTCAAGAAAACAATCACATTTCATCAACTTATTCCAGGAAACAGGTTCCATAATAAACAAAAAGGCCCAAACTTCTGAGAAAGAGTTTCTCTGTTTATGGCATTTTTAAGGGCTTGCTCATGTGTAAATTTCCCCTACTGAGCACTGTTTTGGCACTAAGTATCCTGTTGCATGCAAATGCATTAGTTGAGACTGAGTGCACCTTGCCAAGTTGGGAAGGATTTGCTCATGGGCAGCCCACAGGAGACATTGGAAGCCTGGGGGTGTGCCAACATGGGAAGAGGGAAACAGAAGGAGGGAGTAAGGAAAGCTCTGGTCTGAGGCCAGGAACAGACCCAGCCAAGGCATACAGCACCCCAGGCAGGCTAACCATTTGGCCCCTGATTTAACTGGGAATTCATTTAGTTTCTAGTAATCAGAGACCGACTATGGTGTCTTAAGCAAGAGGTTTACTCCTCTCTCACATAAAAGAAGTCTAGAAGGCTTCTAAAGTGGCTCCACCAATTCAGCAGGGACCAATGCTCCTTTTAGCTCTCTGGTCCACCATCCTAGTTCATTGCTTTCAATCTTCAAGGTTACCTCCTATCCCAACATGGCTATTGGAAACTCCAACCATTATGTTCACATTCCAGGCAACAGGAAGGAGATATCAAGGAAGGGCAAAAAGAGAATGCACAGCCTCTCCCTTTTATGGAGACTTCCTAGAAGTCCCATATGACACTGTGACAATTCTGCTTGTATCTCAGTGGCCAGAGCTCAGGCACATGGTTGCACCTAGCTGCAAGGGAGGCTGAGTTATGTGTGCAGAGTGATTTGAGAGAAAAGGGAGAATAAGGACTATTGGTAGCAACACAGCCTCCATTTTACTGTCTTGAGCAACTCTGCCCTGGCTCCAAACATTCATGCCTACCCAGTTCAAAAGAAGCATTTCATAAAGTACTTTGAAGACTGTATTTACTACCTCTTGCTACTCAAATATTGCCTCAGAGGATGTCAAATGATTTAATCGAACCATGTTATACTCTCTTAAAGAGAGATCCTAGTAAATAGAGTTTGCTCCATCTTGATACATTTCCTGGGATATTTTAGCTCAGCAGCAATCTGTAAATGCTTTTAAAAGACTCATGGGCTAAGTTACCTGGCACTCATAAATCTGGCTCTGACAGAAGACCTAGTTCTAGTCCTAGCAATGACACTGTCTGTCTGGATCCTTTATTCATTCAACAATCCACAGCATCGTGCTAAGTATTGTGGCCCCAAGAACCTTCGTGTGCTAAGTCACTGACCTCCCAATGCTCACAGTTTGGTGGGGTTATAGGAAATTCACAAGCTTTTCTCCTACATGTCATTGAGTGTGCTGATGGGACCAGTGTGAGGCTCCCTGGAAGTTCACTGGCAGGGTCCTTGACCCTCTCTGGGAGTGCCACAGAAGGCTTCTACAGGGGTGATCTCCAAGTTGAGACTTGAAGGTTAAGGAAAGGTTGTTCAAGTTGTGAAGGGTTTGAAACAAAGACATCACCAGGTCAGAGAATGAAAGATCACTCTGGCCACAGTGGAGAGTATGAACTGAGAAGAGCAAGTGTAGAATTGCAGGCCAGTGAGGAGGCTGTTGCTTCATCCAGGAAATGGATGGGAGACAGAGGCAGTTTGGATGAAGGGAGAGGCAGACACACAAGAGGTGGTGGCATCAAGAGAGCTTGGTGAATGGTTGATGGAGGAGGATCTGCTTGAAATGGGAAGGAGATTCAAACATAATGGAAGTGTCTGGCTTCAGAAACTCTACATGATGATGTGTAGTTGGGCTGGATAGCGCAGGCGACAGCCCTGCCCCTGACACTGCAAGACCTGGAGGGAGGTCTGTGGCTCAAAGCCAGCTGGTGTCCTCCCTTCTGGCCACATGAGAAGACTTGCTTATGGACGGTCCAGTCTGCAGGGCCAAGCTCCCCCACACACACACATGCCCACCCACCCAAACAACTGTCCCTCAGGCCTAGGGATGCTCACAACGGTGCCTGCAGTGGACTGTGGCCTCCAGAGGACTGACCAGGGAAGAGGCCTGCACAGCCCTGGGAGAAGCTGTTAGGACAAGGAATTCTGGGGTCCTGGAAAAGGAGGGCAGTGGGGGCGGAAGGGGAGGCGGCACTGGGCACATATGTGAAGGGGCATGGCTAGAAGAGAGCCGGAGTGGGTGTCTCCATGTGCCCCCAGGGCAGGGGTCCCAGCAGCCCAAGTCTCAGGCAGAAGTGCAAGCAGAAGAGCAGGGTGGAGGAAGCTATTCAGTTTCCTTCTGGGCAGGTTGTATGTGAAGGGCCTTTGGCATCATTCCAGAGCTCTGGAGAGAGATTTTGAAGTCACAGTGACACCTGACCATTGGTACCCTCAGTATTGCACGTATAAAACAGGAAGATGCCCAGCTGTGGGATGTGGTCCCTGAGGCATCCACTGCTCCCACCCTCTCTGTACCATAAACGAGCCTCCCCCACCTCACAGCCTTGCCCATGGGCTGCTGCTGCTGCATGTGGGTGCAAAAGAAGAGGAAGCCTGTCCAAAGGGGCCCAGCCTGGCCCCATGCACCAAATTCTTGTAATCAGTTTAGTTACACAATGAAATTCCCATCAGAGTGAGGATTAGCAGAGGTGGCTTGTGAGCAGTGCTTTGAAGCTTGTCCGTGAAAGCCAGCCCCCAGTCCACGTTCACACAGAGCCGGCTGTGTTCAACGTGACACAAACACACTGCCATTCCCGGGCCTCAGGGGATCAACTGGCATCCCAAATTGCTTTCCACCATGGCATTCCACTCAGGTCTCCCAGAGGGGGGAAAATGGATTCCGTCCTCAGCCCGCTGCTCCTGGAATTGCAAGCATTCGCAAACCCAGCCCCCAGCCCCGCCTCCTCGGGACCGCTGCGAGCAGGTCAGGGCTGCAGAGAAACGCGCCCCAGGTCACTGATTTCACGGCGGGCCCATGGCCACCGGCCACCGAGAGGTGAGGAGAGGGGAAGGAGAGGGGCCCGAGCCCTCTGCCCGGCATGGCCTGCTGCTCGCGGGTTATTGTTCCCAGGTGGAGACTGTCAAACCCTGTCAGCCTCAGATACACAGAGAGCGCTGCATCCGCATTCCTGGAATATGTAACGGCCCGGCTTCACCTTCTGCGGCTCTCAATTCAATAACATGTCAAGTCCCTTCAGTCTCACCCGGAGCTAAAACCCTCTCACCCCCTTACCGCCTTTGCATTTGGAGTGTACTTGAGTGGTGGCTGTGTGAACCATTGAGCCGGCTGGTTACACCGAGTGGTCCAGGCCAACTGGGTCCCACCTGTTCGCACTGGTTTCGTGATGAGCTTCAGAAGCCAAGGGCACGTTGACTGGGCTCATTTGGCTGTGAAACTGAGCGTCATGAATGCTGTCCCAGGTGTTGGCAGTCCATGGTGCCTGGGGGACGGAGCATGGCAATTTAGCTGGTGGCTCTTTAGTTTACTACTGGGCTGGGGCACCACAAAAGGCCTTGCCAGGGACCGCTGGAGGGATCCCGGTGCTCTTCGTTCTGCACCTCTGTGTACCCGGGTCTGCCATGATGGGAGTTCCATGGCTACCCTTATGCACCAAATTCACACTGCCATGATGGCAGACCCAGGTACACAGCCCGGGCATTGCCACTCTGAGTGGGGAGGCTACTCCACCCTGGGAAACTCTTTCTACCGTAAGTCTGTTCTCTTTGACTAAACTGAAATAGGCTCTTGTCCAGGCAGCATTAAATCTGCAGGCCGTGAGGGCGCCATGTTTAATACTGGTATAGGGACCTGCTGGGGCCCAGGGAGGATCACACAGAGGTTGGCAATGGAGTTGAATCTATTATCCCAGATCTTTCACTTCCCACCCAATTAGCATTTCAGATACAAGAATCCATATCAAATCTAGGTGAAAATGCAGTTCCTTGGAAGTGATGAGAGATGGTTTGTTATGGATTTGGGGTCCAGTGTACCAACCAGATCGTGCTATGTGCAGATCATATTTGAGGAGGGTTTGATGCTCTGTGGCTCCTGTCATACTGAGAAATGCCCTCAAGCAAGGCCCGACGTTATGGGCTTCTAATCAATTTTTCAACTCTTATTTGCAGACTGATGTGAAATGAGAGTGACTTTTCCTCTTAATTCTTCAAGTTGCTCAGCATAATTCTGATCCCTTGCATTTAATCGGACTGAGGGATTTCAAGGCACTTATCAAATGCTATGGCCCATGGGAGCAGCGTTTGGGATTAGGAATTCCTAGTTACATCTGCCCTGTGATCTCACACTGACCCAATGACTCCATTAAACTGAGTCATTCAGTATCGTGAACTCAGTAAAGAAGATAAGAGCTGGTGTAGAAAATACTGTGGCTCCAGCTTTGGGCTAACCTTGGGCCATGGATTTGGGCAAATGATGCTTGGCACTTGACCTCAATGTTCATCCTAATTCTCAAGAGTAAGAGATTATGAGCTAGCAATTTTCCAAGAATCCTTGAGTCTGTGACGATGTTTCTTACAAGGCAATTGGTTGGTGGTTTGCATTCGGGGCTTGCTGTGTTCCTGCCCTAACACCCAGTAACACCAGTCCAAGAGAACCCTTCAGACTGCTGCCTCCTGTCAGCCTCACACAATAGCTGAGCTTGGTTGCCCAAACCCCAGACATCCTGGTTGCATAACTTTGGGTGTAACCATCCTAATAAACACATTCTATTTTCTTGCCTCTCTGCTCTTTCCTGAAGTATCTTGTTTACTAGGGAAGGGCTAAGAATCTAAACACATCAACGGATGTGTTCTCCCTGGCCCCCCAAGGCTTGGGTTGAACTAAGTGGAACCATACCTTTGCATTCTTCCCAAACCAACGAGTGGAACCAATTAAAAATCTCATGATCAGGCAATGCATATGCAGAAACTCCCCTCCGTGTTTTTTGTTCCTACCAAGAAAGACAGAATGTTCTTGTCTGTGTTTTATCCACCAGAGACAGGCACTGCCCTCCAAGGGCAACAGGACTAAACAATTGACCACTGCTTAAATTGATTATGGTACAGTCATACAATGCACCCCTGTGTAGCCACAGAAAAGTCAGGCTTTGGAAACAACTCCAATGACATGCGAAAATGTTTATGGTGTGCTGTTAGGTAAAAAAAGCTGCTTTTACAAAACAGAATGTGCAGTATGTTAACAATTACATAAAAATGATGTATATATCCATAGAAAATCTGGAAGGCTATATTCTAAAATGTAAACACTGGTGGAATGAACATAGAACGGCCCAGTTTGTGCATAGCGCAAGGGCATCCGCTTGAGAGAGCAAGTGGTAGCTGTAATCTTGGCCCAGGACTGTGCCTGCTGGGGACGATCATCTTTTTCCAATCAGACAAGGCACCAGGCAGGCTGGCAGCAGCCCTGGGAATGAAAAGGGAATCTAATTTTTCTTATTTGCACTTTTTCATGTTTTCCAAACTTTATTCAATGAGTATGTGTTATTTTAGTATCCCCTTAAAAAAAAAAAAAAAGGATGTATAATATAATCAATTTTACAAGCTAATTGGTGGAAATTTGTACACTGAATATTTGATATTAAGGAATTATTTTTTATTTTTGTGTGCTAATGATATTGGGGTTTTATTTTTTAGAGAAATATTAGCTTTTAGAGATGCCTATTGAATTATGTATAGATGAATTGATATGATGTCTGAGATTCACTTCAAAATAATATGGGAGGTGGTGAGCAGGTAGGAGTATGATATAAAAAAGAATGGTCATGAGTTTAAAATTGTTGAAGCTATTTGATGGGTGTATGGGGATGGGTAATACTAGTCTGTCTATTTTTGTTTATGCTTCAAATTGCCATTATACAAAGTGAAAATAAAAGCAGAATATTGGTTTAGGTCATTTTCTTAGTTTTCTAGGGCTGCCATAAACTTGGTGGCTTATAACAACAACAATTTAATGCCTCACAGTTCTGGAGGCTACAAGTTTAATATCAAGGTGTTGGCAGAGCCAGGCTCCATCTAAACCTAGAGGGGAGAGTCCTGTCTTGCCTCTGCCTAGCGTCTGGTAGTTTGCCTGCACTTCCATCTCTGCCACCGGCACCACACGGCCTTCCCCGCTGGGTCCATCTGTATCTCTTCTCCCTTATAAGGACACTAGTCATATGGCTTAAAGGGCCCACCCTCCTTCAGGCTGACCTCATTTTAATTTGCCTAATTCCATCTGTAATGATCCTATTTCCAAGTAAGGTCACATTCTGAGGTCCTGGGGATTAGGACTTGAATTTATCTTTTGGGGGGGACACAATTCAACCGATAACAGTCATTGTGGCTGAAAATGACCTGAGTTCTCCCTTATCTTTGCTCCTAGTAAAATTGGGCAGACCCACAGCCTGCCCTGGGCATGCCTGCCTGTGTGGGCACTGGGTGGCTAGGGAGGACATGAGGCTGTGACATGCAGAGAGGCCACGAAGGAAAGCAGCAGGACATATGCCACCTTCCCATTTCTGGCCGGGGATGCTGCTCAGTCAGAGCTGGCAACGGCCATGGCAAAGCCACCAGGAGTTTGGGGAAAGTAATAACATTTCAACCATCACAGTTAAGCTAAGATAGGCAAATAGATCCCCAAAAGTGGATTGTGAGTAAGTAGAGTTGAACCCCTGACAGATGCCATCAAATACATAACAGGTTTAATTATGAGATGATTGGTAACCAGCAAGTCTTCCTCTCCACTGAGACAAAAAAACAAAAACAACAAAAGGAAGAAAAGCTGAGTACTAGTGAGGTAAATGCCCATAGGGTTATTGTATCAGCTAGGAATGTTTTCGGCAGCAAGTAATAAAAAATTTTAAAAATGAATAAAAATATATATATTTAAAAAACACTGGCTTAAGCCATAAGTATATTTGTCAATCAGTTAACAAGAAGTCAACAAATAGACAATCTCAGGTTTGGTTCAGTAACCAACAACGATATCATGAAGCCAGTCTCTTCCTATCCTTCTGCTCCTGTTTTCTTTTGGTTTTGTTTGTTTTTGAGCAGACTTTTTATTCACCTTAGTCTTACTGCTCCATGGGTTGTGAGATAGCTACAGACATCACAATCTTATGTCCACATCCAAAGGCAGGAAGCAGAGGGAGAAAAGCAAGAGAAAGGTCTTCTGTGTAGCTCTTTCTTTTTTTTTTTCCAAAAAGGAAAACTTGCCCAGAAGCCCCTCAGAATACTTGTCCTTGTATCTTATTGGCTGGTATATATTGCATAACCACCACTAGCTGCAAGGCAGACTGGAAAAATGAGTATCTGGTTCTTTCAAGCCCGATGGGAAGGAAGAGAAAGGTTGAGAATGGGTGCTGAGCAACCAACCAACATGGCTGCCATGGTTATGCAAGAAAGCTATGGCATATCTTTCTTCATTAATGAAGCAATTTTTGCTAATTCTAGAAAAAAAGTGAAAAGTGCAGAAAATTACCTAGAATTACATCATCCAAAGAGATCCACTGTTAACATTTTGGTGTCAAGGAAGTATCTTTGAATGGAGATGGATTGGGTATATGAAGCCAAGTAGAGATGGTGAGAGCGTCTAACCCAGACTTTTCAAGTCTTTCATAGATCTGTGAGTCAAAATGAAAGGCTCTACCTTGACTTCCTACACTCTTCTTCTCAGGAACAGAGAAGGAAGATTCAGACAGGGTTCCTTAGCTATCTATTGCTACATACCAAGTCATCCAAAAATGTAGTGGCTTAAGTGTAGAGCTGTTTATTACTGTTCACAATTTTTTGGGTCAGGAATTTGGGCAAGGCTCAGCCAGGACAGGTAGACTCTGCTTCATATAGTGTGTCAGCTAGTTCACTCATGCAGGTGCATTTGGCTAACACTTCCGCTGGGCTGGAAGGTCCAAGGCTTCACTTGTCTCTCTGGCGCCTTGGTGTTGGCCATGGGCAGGGGTGCCTGGGTTCTGTTCCCTGTGGTCTCTCTGAACTCACTGAAGGTGTTTCATCCTCCAGGTCCACACTCTCCATGTACCCTCTCTCTCCAGCAGACTAGGCTCCAGGTCTTGCATGTGCTTTCCTCAAGTGAAAGCAGAAGCTGAAAGCTTCTTATGGTCTGGCATTGGTAGTCCCAGAAGGTCATATTCTATTCGTTGAAGCAAGTCAGAGGGTCAGCCCAATTTCAAGGAGTGGCAAATAGACTCCACCTCTGGATGGAGGAAAGGCAATAGGCATGCCAGATGGGAGCTATGGTGGAACCAACTTTGAATCAATCTGCCACATACAGCAAGATTTGCTCAGCATTAGAGAAGTTAAAAGACACACATACATACATACTCGTCCTTCAAGACAAATGCGCTAACATTCAAAGCTGAATACTTTAGCACCCTTAGCAGTTGTCTATATGAATCAATGGTGGCAATGTATAATTTTTTCAGACAAGAGCTTTCAGGTTTGTTGAGGCATTTCTGTCAACCGTTCTTGAGAGGTCCAGAATATCAGAGTTCATTCTAGCTCCAACACCTTTGGCCCTAAGATTTTAGGCAATTATTTACTTTTGCCTTGCTATAAACTAGGGATGATACTGCCTACTCAGAGGTAGTTAAAATGGCTAAATAATTGAATATATGAACACTTAGAATGGTGCCTGGTCTAGAGCAAATATAAGATATATGTTCATGTTATTATATCCATTTATACTAAATTGAAGGACTTCCTTCCTATTTTGTTACCAATTCTGTTTTTTATGTATGATGAAAGCTATTTGGGATATTGCTCTCTGGAAAAGGTTTTTTCAACCTGGATTTCATACTATCAATAAAGACCTCATCTTCTAGAGCCCTTCAACAGCATTCAACCACTGTCTTTTTTCTTGACAGCTGATCTTCTTTTGGCCTCCATGGAGCCACGCTCTCTTGATTTTCCTCCTATGCCTTTGATGCCTCCTCCATTTTCTCTTGCTGCTCCTCCTATACCCAGCCTCCAAGTGTTGGAGCTCCTGGGTCCTCTTCTCTTCACTCTAAACTTTTTCCCACATGAGCTCATCTGTTCTATGTCTTGAGTATCATATAATATGCTATAATCCTCAAATCCATATATCTTAGGCAGAATTCTTCTCTGAGTTCCTAAATCATATATCCAAGCCTCACTGAGATGTCAATCTGGATCTCACACAGCATTTTCAAACCTAACATGTCCAAACTGAATGACTCTACCCACCCCCACAACCTTCCACCTGTCCCTCCTTCAGTCTTCTCCATCTTCCATACACTCTGTGGCTAGAGTCAAAAACATGGGGCTCATTCTTGACACTTCCCTGTCCCTCACAATCTAATCCAGTACCAAGTTCTGCCAATTCCATTAGGGCAAACCATTTGCAATTGACATTTTTGTAAGTAAAAATGGCCAACTTTTGAAAATGCTTTTTTTTAATTTTTTTATTTTTTATTAGAAAAGTGAGGGAGGTGGCTGTGGCTCAATCAGTGGGGCTCCCGTTTACCATGTGGGAGGCCCCGGGTTCAGTTCCCGGGGCCTCCTGGTGAGGGCAGGCCTGCCCGCACGGCGTGGTTGGCTGACCCGGCGAGCACAGGCAGCGGGGGGGGGGGGATAAATGAATATATAAATAAATAATCTTTAAAAAAAAAAAAAGAAAGAAAAAAGAAAAGTGAGTGTACAAAACAATCATGCATAATGTGCAGAATTCCCATACATTCCCCCTCCACCAACAACTTACATTGTTGTGGGACATTTGTTGCAGACTGTGAAAGAACATGATCAAACTATTACCACTAACTATGGTCCATAGCGTACAGTTGGTATATTTTTACATACACCCCACATTATTTTTTTTTTACACCCCACATTATTAACACTATGTTTTAGTATTGTACATTTGTTATAGTTCATGAGAGAGTACTCGCATAGTTGTACTGCTAACCGTAGTTCATCTTCCATCACATGGTTCACTGTGTTATACAGACCCATGCCTTGTACATTCCATCCAAAGTGTACACTCAGTGGCTCTCACTTTCATCACAGTTGTGCAGTCATTGCTCCAGTAAACCCTCAAACATTTTTGTTAGTCCAAAAGAAAAAAACCCACACCCCCCTATTATTACCCTTAGTGTTGATATAGTACCTTCTTTGACATTGATACAAGAATATTACATTATTGCTATTAACGATAGTCCACGAGTTACATTAATTGTATTTCCCCAAGCAGCTACCACCTTGTAATAGTGAGATACATTTGTTCTAGTTCATCAACTATTGAAAATTTTTATATAGCTCAAACTAATGCTTTCAACATATTTCTCAAATCTGTTAACTTTTCTCCATCTCCATTGACATCCTATCAATAAAGTTGCCATAGACCTCTGTCGAGACTTTCCAACCTCTTTCCCTGCTTTCATCCCTACCCCCAGCAGACCACTTTTCATACACAGCCCATAAAATCTTCTGAAAATATGCATTGAATCAAGTCACTCCCTTGTATAAAAGCCTCTCAATGTCTTCTCCAGCCCCAGCTCAAGGCACACCCTCTGTCTTGGCTTGCTAGAGCTTCTGTCACAAATGCCACACAATGGGCTGGCTAGCTTAGACAACAGGAATTTATTGTTTCACAGCTTTGGGGCTAGAAAGTTTGCTTTCTCCCAGCGTCAGTGGCATTCTGGTGCTGGCTGCCAACAATCCTTGGACTTCCTTGGCTTGTACTTCTGCCTCTCATCCCATAGTGATGCCCTCTCCTTTCTCACTTCTGTGACTTCTGGGTTCTCTTTATAAGGCCAGTAATCAGTATTAAGCTCCACCCCCGTTCAACTGAGCCACGCCTTAAATGAAAATAACATCTTCAAGAGGTCCTATTTACAATGGGTTCACACCCACAGGAATACAATTAACATTAAAGACCTGTCAAAATTGGGGTACATGATTAAATCCACCATGCCCTCCTTCGCTCTATCCCCCCATCCACACTGGCCTTCTTCCTGGTCCTCATATACACCCAGCTTTTTCCATATGAGGTCTGACATGGGGCTTTCCCTCTGCCTGGAATGCTCTCCCTATCAGTCTTCTGGGCTTTTCCTACTCATCCATCAGGTGTTGGCTTAACTGTCTCTTATTTAGGAAGACCTTCCTTGACATCCAACCCAGTCTAGAGTAGACTTTCCTTCCTCTCTTTCATGACATCATTTGATTTTCTTTCAAAGAATTTATCACAATCTGTTATTATATGTTTATTAGTGCATTTATTTGTTTAAAGCCTGCTTCCCCTGCTTCAGTGTATTCTTCATGAGGTTCAAAACAAGATGGTGTCTGTTTTGCTCACCATTCTGTATTCAGCATCTCGGATATAGGAGGGGCTCAATAAATATTTGTTGAATGAATGAATGAATAAGTCTGGGTACAAAGACTTCTGTCAAGACACTGCTGTTCTGACAGATTCGTGTTCCCTAGTAGAGCTCCCAGTCTCTGTTCCTCCATGAGATTTGCTTTCTTTTTCCTACAATGTTCGTTTTCATTTTTATACACCCCCCCTTTTATCTCTCCAAATTAAAGAGAATGTTGCCTTTTTGCTAAATTTCTAATTTTTTATGTGGTGACCAGAAAGGGATCTGATTTCCACTTCATTCTGTGACGCCATTCCACTGAAGTCTATCTTTGTAATTTTACATTTTATGTTTAGATCTATGATTCATCTTGAGTTAATTTTTAATACAATGTGAGGGTTAGGTTGAAGTTCATTTTTGTTGTTGTTGTTGCATATAGATGTCTGATTGTTAAAACTCCAACTGTTGAAAGACTATGCTTTCTCCACTCAATTGCCTTTGCTCCTTTGTGAAAAGTCAATTGGCCATATTTGTGTGGGTCTATTCCTAGACTCTCTATTCTGTTCCACTGCTCAAAATGTCTTTCACTTCACTAATACCTCACTGCTTTGATTACTACAGCTTTAGGCTAAATTTTAAAATTGGGTAGTATGATCCCACAAAATTTATTCATCTTTTTCAAAAAATTTTTGACTGTCCTAGCTCCTTTACCTTTCCATATAAATGTTAGAAAGAATTTGACTGTATTTAGGAGGGGCTCAATAAATATTTGTTGAATGAATGAATGAATTTTTAAAATTCTGTTGAGATATTGATTGAAATGACATTAAATTTATAGATCTATTTGGGGAGAATTGACATCTTTACTATATTGAATCATCCAATCCATAAGCATGGTATGTCTCACCATTTATTTAGGTCTTCTTTGATTTTTCCCATCAGTGTTTTTTTCATTGTACATATTATATATATGTTTTGTTAGAGTTATATAAAGTATTTCATTTAGAGGGGCTTTTTATTGCTTTGGTTTCTACTTATTCATTGCTAGTATACAGAAACATATATTTACTTTTGTTTTAACTTTATATCCTGCAACCTTCCCAAACTCACTAATTCTCAGAGGCTTTTCTTAAAATTCCTTGTATTTTCTATGTATATATTATCATTAGCAAATTGGGACAGTTTTATTTCTTCCTTTCCATCTGTATGCCTTTTATTTCTTTTCCTTGCCTTATTGCACTGGCAATGACTTCCAATATTGTGCTGAACAGAGTGGACAGTGAGTGGACAAGTGTGCCTTGTTCCCAACCCTGAGGCTAAAATATTCAGTCTTTTAACATTCAGTATGATGTTAGCTGTAGGTTTTTTTTAGATGCCCTTTATCAGATTGAGAAAACTTTTATTCCTAACTTTGTGAGTTTTTTTAATCATTAATGGGTGTTGAATTTTGTCAAATGCTTTTTCTGTATCAACTTATAATGATCATGTGGTCTCTTCTTCTTTAGACGGTTACAGTGATTGGTTTTTGAACATTGAGCCAGCATCAACAGAATAAACCCAGTACAACTGATTTATTATTCTTTTTATATATTGCTGGATTTTATTTGCCAGTAATTTGTTGAGAATTTTTTGTCTAGGTCCATGAAGGATGTTGGTCTATAGTTTTCTTTTCTTGGACATTTTCTGGTTTGATATCAGGGTAATGATAGCCTCAAAAATTATTTGATATGCGTTGCCTCCAAGTGTATCTTCAGAGGTAAAATCATCAACAAATTTTAAAGTATTTATTCAGCAACTATGATGTACACAGGTATTGTCCTAGGCCCTGTTAGAGACTCAAGAGCAATAAAACTCACTGATTCTATCCACAAAATATTTACCATTCTCCAAATAATTCAAGTAAATTAGAATATACTTAATTCAAAAAGTAGATAACCCTGAACAGAACCTGTTTCAAATTTTGGTTCAAGATCTCAGTGTCATAACCACAATATTTATTATCACTGAAAAACATGGCTCATTTAATAGCCCCACGTGCTGCATCTCTTCCCACTTCCTCCCTTAATGCTCTTCTTCAAGTACAAAGAGCTTATTTAATGCTTCCAAGAGCTTTTCAGGAATGTGATTCAGGTCCTTACTATTATTTTTATTTTTTTAAGGAGGTGCTGGGGATTGAACCTGGGACCTTGTATATGGGAAGCAGGTGCTCAAACCACTGAGATACACACTCTCCCCCATTATTTTTATTTTATCTTTATTTTTCCTGCTTACAAAAATAATAAGTACTTGTTTATTTTAATTACTAAAATATATAAAATAGAAGATAAAAGTGTCCCATAATTCCATCCCCAAAGATAAGAGTTTGATACATATTCCTTCAGATGTGTTGTTGTTTTCTAAATAAGATGATTTTTTAAAATCTTCCCTATAATATGAAATCCAGAGGTAGGCATCTTAGGCTGATACACAGCCCCACAAATGTTCATTTAAAGTACAGATGTAAATACGATTGTTTTTTGTGAAAATGGGGGCTTTGTAATTATAAAGCATGTATCAATATCCCTATTTTGCAGATGAGGAAATGGGTTTAGAAGGTTGATAAATGTGCTCAAGCTAGGAAGGGAGGGGCTGAGATTCAAACTTAAGTCTGCTCGCACCCAAAAACCAGGGTATTTGCTCAGGAAAATGCTTTGCTCTTCCAGAGCCAGAGGTGTGGTGTGAAAAGCAAAGACTGTCCTATTGGCCACCCTGGGACTCCATTGGTCACCCTGGCACTCCACATATGGCACCTTTTAGCCCTCAGATGCTGACCATGGCCTCCAGGGACCAGAAATGGCAATTGAGCAATATGCAGCATTTCCCAATGTACAGGGAAGGAAGCAGCAAGGCCCCATTTCATTTGTTAAAGTTCTGGCAGTGGTGTGGCCTTTTCCTCTCAAGCAGTGCCAGGTTGTTCTCTTCACTCTTCTGGTGTGAGGGGAAGAGAAGGGATTTCCCAAGCCTTTTTGCCTCCATGCTGCTTCTCTCCACAGCTTTTCCCAGTGCTCTGATACATGCATGCTCTAGGCACCACAAGCTGTTGCTCTGTTTTGCTCAATGCTGTATCCTCAGTGCTTAGAACAGTGCTAGCACATACTAGGTGCCTGTATTCGTTTCCCACTGCTGCCATAACAAATTACCACAAACATAATGGCTTAAATCAGCACAAATGCTGTGGGTCAGA
This sequence comes from Tolypeutes matacus, assembly GCA_026826555.1. NCBI lineage: Eukaryota > Metazoa > Chordata > Mammalia > Cingulata > Chlamyphoridae > Tolypeutes > Tolypeutes matacus. The sequence goes on along the minus strand of JAKSZT010038599.1, from coordinate 21,340,727 downwards.
AGTCTGATGTGCATCTCACTGGGCTGACATCAAGGCATCAGCTGGGCTGCATTCCTGCTAGAGGCTCTAAGGGAGAATGTTTTCTTGCCTTTTACAGCTTCTAGACATCACCCACATCCATGGACTCATAGCTCCTTCCTCTATCTTCAGCACCAGCAGTGGTGGTCCAGCCCTTCTCATGTCAAATCTCTCTGGTTCTTCTTTCATCTTTCTCTGACACCGCCGGGAAAGGTTCTCTGCATTTAAGAACTCATGTGACTAGATCGGGCTTGCCCTATACTCCTGGATAATCTCCCACCTTAAGGTCTGGAGCCTTGACCACCTCTGCAAAGTCCCTTTTGCCGTGTAAAGTGGCGTATTCACAGGTTCTGGGATTAGGGCATGGTCATTTTTGGAAGGCCATTAATCTGCCTACCCAGTGCTCAGTAAATATTGCTGAATAAATGAACAATTTGCAAGACAGTACAGTGGTTAAGGGCACAGACTCTGGAGTCAGCTGCTTTGGCTCAGCACTGGGCTTCACCATTTCCTAGTCTTGTGATTTACTCCCTGAGTCTCAGTTTCTTCATTTACAAAATGGGGGTCATTTATTCCCTTATAGAATCTTTGGGAAGATTAGAGGAGTTAATACACATAAAGCTCTTGATAAGTGTTTGCTCCTATGATGATGATGTGAAAGCGTCAGGTATATCAATGTTATTTATCAGTATTGTCCAGGTCATTGCATTCGATAAACTTCTCTCGTGCATGTGTGATGTGGGGGAACGAGTGCAGGCTTTGGGGCAGCAGAGACGGGCCCTGAGGCTCAGCTCGACCACTCTAGGTCTGCAGCTTCGTGCGGCTAGCACAGAGCTTCCCATCTGTGAAGTTAGGGGACTGAAACCTTCCTCCTAGGGTCCTTGTGAGGATTAGCTGACCTCATTGTGAGGAACCCACCTCGGTACTAGACACACCACAAATGCCCAGTGACAGTGACAGTGACTTACGATCAATTGCACATGTGCTCTTATGCCCAAGGCTCTCCCACCCCCTAGGCGGCCTGCATGTTCTAGCCACCACCCCACGTCCCCCTGATACCTCTCTGACCTTGTCTCCTCTTCCTATCACTCCTCCTGCTCCAGCCGCACTGGCCTCCTTGCCATGCCTCACACACCAGGCCTGCTCCCCTGAGCGTGGGCCGTTCCTTCTGCCAGGACTGCTCTCCCCACATACTCACCCAGCTGATTTCCTCACCGTCTTTAATGCGTCATTCAAAAATAGCTTTTCCATGACCACCCTATCTAACAACTGCAAAACTGCATTCACACCCCCACATATACACGTGCACATGTCCATGCACCAGCTTAAACATGTGTTTACACATATACACATGTTCAGGCGCCTCCACATTCATGTACACAATCACATACATGCACACACACATATACCTGCACAAACATACACATGCACACACACATCAGAGATTCCCAATGCCCCTTACCCTGTTCTACTTTTTCTTATTTTCCAAAGCACTTGCCTCCTGCTAATATACTATATTACTTCTTGTTTCTATGGTTTATTGTTATCCTTCTCTCCCACTAGAATGTGAGCTCCACCAGGGCAGGGATGTAACACAGCAGTCTAGACCTAGAGGAATGCTTGCACATAATGAGTAAATATTTGTTGAATGAATCAATGAATGAATGAGTGAATGAACGAATGAATGAGTGAATGCCATGTATTACGTGGTGCTAGAGGCCCACTTAGCTCCTGCCATACAAGCAGGAGTCCATGACTGGTGAATAAACTAAGATTAAGGAGTTGTGGACCTGTCCTCCCGAGAACCCCGGGAGGTCATGATGGGGAGGTGGGGTGGGGCAGAGTTATTCTCTTCTCAAACTACATTTTCTAGTTTTATATATATATTTTTCCCCCACCATATTCCAAATCCTGAGCTGCCCACTTTAGTACTGGTGACTCTTCTCTGATGAGTCAGTGTTAAATGCTTCCTGAGCTGGCTGAGCTGAAACTTGTTCCCCCCTAAATTAGAAAAGGTTATACTTCCAAGGAAAATATATTGATCCCTTAATAAGGTATAATTAATCACACCAATGAGTATAATAACCGAAAATAGTTTCCAAAGAGCAATTTAATGGTGGATAATTATAAACCAGAGGGTTTGACGAGTTCAAGACGCTGCCAGGTGGGACGCTATGGGCCAAGCTGGGCAGACCTAATATTCTGTGGAAAAATAAAGAAGGATCGTTGCTGCCACCTCCTCACACACCCCACCACCTCTCTGATGTTCACTCCATTTGCCATTTATAAGCTATTTCTGGACATGTTTATTTCTTTTTTTCCTGAAATAATAGCACTTAAGTCTTGGGTGAAAAAAAAAAAAAAAAAGATGAGTTGGTGAGAATGCAATTTTGGAGGCCTGAATTTGTGTTTGGTTATTTTTTTTTTTCATTTCAATCTAGTCTGGTTGTTCTGGCCTTCTGGAAAGTTCACTGCACAACTGCAGTCTTTAAATAATGATTTATTTCTTATTTTTTGTAAAGCAGTTCTGCATGTTTTTGGAGGATATCTGGAAAATGCAGATGAGCCAAAGGCAGAAACATACTTAAGTGGCCTGACCCCGCTGCCCAGAGACCGCCGTGACCAGTATTCACACTGTGTCTCGCTTCTCCCATTTTTCACATCGCACTGCAGAGGGGCACGTGGGAAGAGAGATGTTGCTACTGCCTTTGAGAAAACATGGTCTCCCATAGGCAGGTACTGTGCACGGCCAGGGTACACAGTGGTGAGAGCCCCTCAGTCCTTAGAGCTGATGTCTAATAGGCAAGACAGACATTAAGTAAATGGCATGCAATAATATTTCTACCCTGAGTAGGTGCTATAAAGGAAAAGAACAACAGGAAGGAAAATAAATGGGGACTGGTCAAGGAATGATGCCTTGAGGAGGGAGCATGTAGACTGAGAACTAAATGATGAGCAGGAGTTACCCAGGTGAAGAGTATGGCAAGCAAGAAAGGAAAAGCTTGTGAGAAAGGAGAGTGGAGCTAAAGTGTAGGGAGTGAGGGGAAGAAAGCGATAAGATTGAAGAAGTAGGGCCATGTAGGGATTGCAGGCCCCATTCATTATCTAGGAATTTTTTCTTAGTGCAGTAGAAAGCCACTTGGTTCATTTGGGTTAAGTTTAGCTACAAGTGACAGAAACCCAAAATAACAAGGCAGAAATTTCTCTCTCCTCACATGAACTAAGTTTGGTATAATCTATCAGAGGCAGGTATGCCCATCCTGGCATCAGGGACCTAGCACCTTCCAGCTACCATCTGCCATCTTTGGTACACAGCTTATCCCCACCTCATAGTTCAAAATGGCTGCTTGAGCTCCAGCCAGCACATCCACATGATGGTCAGCAGGGCAGAGGAAGGATGGTATGTTTCCTCCCTTTCAGGACATGCATCACTTCCACTTACTCTCATATGGTCATGCCTATCTGCTAGGAAGGCTGGAGAATGGAGTCTCTATTCCAGGTGCCCAGGTGCCCAGTTTAAATAGATATACTTTATTACTAATGAAGAAGGGGAGAATGGATAGCAGGCAGTCTCTACTATAGCAGCAAAAGGTTTTTTTGGAAGGCAGAACCGTCGTTTCATTGTCAAGGTCCCAAGTTCTACAGTGGTCCCCACTCTGGGAGATGTTGAGAATTCACTTGCTCATCCCAGAACTTTGATTTTTTGTCTGTAAAAGGGAGGCTTTCCTGCGCAGCTCATACGAGTGTTATAGGAACCAGTGAGGTAATGTAATAAAAGAGCTTCGTGGGGGGTGGGTAATCATTTTTAGGGAGGATGATGATTCTGAGAAATACCCAATCTGTGAACAGTTTAGAGATTTGGAAGCACCAAGGAAATAAATATTACTCCATCTTTCCAGTGTTCTTCCTGTAACCCAGCAACTGAAGCAAGAGTAGGGAAACAACCAGCAAGAGGTCCTTAAGTGGACAGAACTAGACTGATGTTATCAGCTTCCTCAGAAATGCCAAAGTTAAACTGACCTGCTCACTGAGCAGCCAGCAGGCACGACCCTTCGGTCACAGAGCTTCGGTTTGCTGAGACAAATCATTCAGTGGGACAGAGCTCAGAATGTGGTTTCCAGGAAAACTGGACCTATTACACGTCGCATGGTGAGACACAGGATTTAGGATAAGCTGGCCTGTTTTTGTTTTCTGGGCTGCTCCAGCAAATACCATGCAATGGGTCAGCTTAAACAATAGGAATTTACTAGCTCAAAGTTTTGAGGACAGGAAAAAGTCCAAAGCAAGCCATCATCAAGGTGATGCTTCTTCCCAAAGACTGCCACAATAGGGCTGGCTACCCGTGATCCCTGGTCCTGGGCTCCTCCGTCATGTGGCAGCCTTTCCTGGCCTCTCCCTTCTCTTCTGGGTTCTGTTGATGTTCAGCTTCTGGCTACTTCCTCTATGGCTTCTCTCTTTTTCTGCATTTCATTCTGCTTGTAAAGGACTCCACTAATAGGATTAAGACCCATCCTGATTGAGGTGGGCCACACCTTAACTAAAATAACCTCATCAAAAGGCCCTAGTTACAACAGGTTCACACCCACGGGAATGAATTCAGTTTAAGAACATGCTGTTCTGGGGAACATAGTTCCAAAACACCAGAGAGGCAAATATAGGGTCAGAAGAGAGTTCATTGTTCTTGTTCTGTAAAGCTCCCTCTACTTAATATCATAGTAAAATTAGCTGTTGTTTCTGAACTACAAGCTGGGCACCAGACTCCAGGCTGAGCTCTTTACATAATTCTTTCCTTCACCACTCCACAGCCCAGAGACACAGGTACCATTCATGCCTCCATTTTACAGGTGAGGAAATGGAAGCCTAAGAGCCCACAGTGCTTATGGGCTGCAAGCAGGATTCAGCCCCAGGGAGCCTTGAACTTAAACCACTCAGTACTCTGCCTCTTTCTACCTAGCCTTAAGAGGCCTGTGATGGTTAGCCTAATGTGTCAACTCGGCCAGGTAATCGTGCCCAGGTGTTACGTCCAGCAAGAACTGGGGAGGTCCTGGGGATCGAACCCAGGTCCCTCCATATGGAAGACAGACACCCAACCATTTGAGCCATATCCATCCCCCTAAAATTACTGTTTTTTTTTTTTTTTTTTTTTTACAAGAGCATTTATGGACTTCGATCACCAGTGAGTTTACTGCAAGGATGGCTGATTACATCTTCATCAATCAGGGAGATTGCATCAGCAATGGGTGACGCTCTTATCCAATCAGTTGAATGCCTTAAAAGGGAAAGTGATTTCAACATTCAGAGAGAGTTTCCCAGCTCATCTTTGGACAGCCAGCTTCTCCCAGAAACTCATCAAGGACCTTTCATTGGACTTTCATCGGAGCCCCTGGCTTGCAGCCTGCCTGTGGAACCTGGACTTGTGCATCCCCACAGTCGCCTGAGAGACTCTTATAAAATCTCATATTATTGACAGATATCTCCTGTTGATTCTGCTTCCCGAGAGAACCCTGACTAACACAAGGCCTTATTTCCAATTTCGCTCACAGGACTTGAAGATCTCCTACATGCCAGGCCCTGCGCTGAGACTTGGTGTTGTATCGACAAAAAAAAAAAAATGACCACAAGCTACTCACAGGCTGGTGAGGAAGACAGCAGAGCAAAACAGAGAGTGAGCATGTCCAGGTAAGTGTGCTGCTGGGTATGCTGAGCATTTGGGGTGCCTGAGGGAGAGAGGCCTAATCCATCCTGGAGGCCTTCCTGGAGGAGGCAGTGCCTGACCCTAGTCTGACGTCTCTGTTTTATAGTGTGTCTAGGATGTAGTGTACATGCAAGTGCCTGAAGTAGGGTACATGCTTCACATGTACACACATACATGCACACACACACACACACAAGAATATTACTGCTTTATAGTTACTCCCTCTTGATTTGCCCATCTGGTCCTCCTGCTTTAGTACAGGAGGTGGGCTAGGTGGCTGGATGGGCTTTCCTGAACCTCAGCCTATCTACTTTATGGCTCAGGCATTGATTTCCTTTTGCATTCCAGCAGATTTGGGAGCTAAGGCCATCACCACAGAGTACCTAGAGGAGGACAGTCTGCAGAGTCCAACCTCTTGGTGCAAACCAAGTCATTCTTTCTTCTTTCCCTCACACTCCCTCACCACAGGCCCCCTTTAAGACCTTCATTCTTACCTTTTATTCCCAGAATAGCTGTTTCCACAAAGAAGCTCCAGGTCATATTTGCATTCATTGGAAAACCTGAGGCTTGAAATTGAAAAACTTTAAAGCATGTGTTCAACTTCCAATTGCTTTTCTGGGCATCCTTGTGTGGAGCAGTGTACACTCTGTCCCCACATATCTGAACATTCTGTCCCTTTTGTCTTCTCCCAGCGGCAGGAAAAAAGGGAAAGTCTGAGATTCCAATACAAGAGAGTAAGATCAAGAAAGGGCTCAGCATGGGGGGGTGGATGTGGCTCAAGTGGTTGTGCCTGCTTCCCACATGGGAGGTCCCAGGTCCGGTTCCCAGTGCCTCCTAAAAACAAAACAAAACAAAAAAAACAACAAGCAAACAAATGAAAAAACCAACTCAGGGGAGCCGATGTGGCTCAGTGGTTGAGTGCCAGCTTCCTACATATGAGGTCCAGGGTTAAATCCCCGGCCCTGGTACCTCAAACAAAAACCAAAACAAAACAGAACAAAAGTTTCCACAGGAAGGAGTGGGGAAAAGCCTGGGTGACTGGCCCCCTTGCTTCCTGAGAGATGCAGCATTTTAGATATTCAGACAGTGTATAGCATGTGCACAAGATCGTAGCACCTGGCACAGAATTTCTTCAAAGGAGGGGATTGGGCACAGGCAGGATAGAAAGGGATGGGGATGAGGGGACTTGTTTTAAAGCTGTATTTAACACGTGATGAGAAAAATTCAGTTGTCCTTATCAAAGATGAAAGACTGGCTAGCATGGGGTGGAGGCTAAAGCCTTCTCTTAAGATTGGGGGAAAGAAAAAGGGAGAGAGGAGAGGGGGGAGGGAGAGAGGAAACTTCAGAGCCAGGGTTATTCTTGCCAGCATTTCATAAGGGTCGAAAGTCCATTTTGTGAAAAGTTTTCAAACATTTAACACTAGGACTAGAGCTAGTGTATGATTATGGTGTGATTAAAAGTGAGTTTTGGAGAAAAACAGAGCTGGTTTTAAATCCCAACACTGCCATTCTTTAGCTGAGGGACTTGGGATAGGCTGTTTCTTCCTGAGTAAACATGGGTATCACAATACTGGAATGGAGAGATGAAACTGCCTGACACTGCAGCTAGCAGGCAACAGGCTCTGGGTGGACATGGGTGGGTCTTCCCTTCCCTTGTGGGATTCGAAAACCTGAGGATCTGGACCGACTGCTCCCTGCAGGTCACAACCCCTGAGAAAGGGATCTCCAGTGAAAGCATTTCTACCATCACTGAAGGGTTGGAGGAGTGTGAGCCTCCAGTTTTGAGGCTGATAGCTCTTATGTCGTTTCTTCAAGAGCTGTCCCTTTCTTTTGAGCTGTGTTCATCTGTGCTGAAGCCACTCCCCTGAGCAGGCATTTGGCTCATACTCAGGTTCTCAGAACTGGGCCCAGTTTGCTGTTGGGACCTGTGAACTGCAGGGGTGGGGGGTTGGGGGGTTGGGAGGGTGGAGTTGGTGCCCAAATGTGTATATGTGCCAACGTGCGTGTTTCCCTCCACTGTGGCAACTCCTGTCTGCTTTTCCATTCTCTTTTAATAGGTTCATTTCCAGTCCTTTGAAACATTTCACCTTTAAACCCAGAAGAATCTTGAGATTCTATCTGGGCTCCAGGAATTATATTTTTCAAGTCACTTCAATCACACAACCATTAATCTAGGAACATTAATTGTTTTCAATTTTTCAAATTTTCCATGAGCAAATTTAGATGTGTCCTTTTCTTTCTTTGTTTAGTAAATTAACTATTCATTCTGGCATTGTCCTTATTTTTGAGGTTAAGAATATCACAATATTTACTTGCACTATATGAATTTCTGACAATTCTTTGAATGTAATCAGAAAAAAAAAAATGATGTTGTCCCAGATGAGCTTAAATAAGATAAATCCCTTAGAATAGAGTTAAAGAGAGGAGTTATATGTATGTAATTTTTTAGGAATGTGCTTTATTACAGTAATTTCTTAATGCGATGACATAGTGTAAATACATTTTATTTGCAATGTTCTTTTTTTTTTTTTTTTTTTTTTTTTTAAAGTGATTTCCTGCAATGTTCTTGAAACAACTTATCAAGGCACTTTCTGCTGTGGAATGAGATACTTCTCTCCTAGTTAAGAGACCAAGTCCTCCAAAGAAAGTAGAACTTAACACCTATTTTTGGGATATGTCCAAAAGAAAGGAAAAGAAAAACTAAACCTTATTAAAACTTTGAAAACCTAGTGTACTTAAATGGTTCAGTACAGTTTATCTAGATAAGGATATTGCAATACAATGAAACTCTTTTAGTCCAGGGACATATGAAATATAGTTGTAACTTTCTAATGTCTTAGAACCTACATTTAGTATTTCACAGGAATCTAGTCTTTCATTCCAGCTCTTCAGGTGTGTTTAATTTTGTCATAAAATTTGTTCATATATTTAGTAAATAGAAAAACACATTTTAATATTGAGGCAGAGACTCCTAAAGCTAATTTTTTCTTCTTATAAAAGTTACACAGAAATTTATAAAGATAGAAAATAAAAATCACTACAATTACAAAACCTGAGAAAACCAATATAACATTTCACTGCCATCTTCCCAGCATTTTTATGCAGACGTAACGTAAATTTTTTAAATGGGGAATCAGAAGTTATATACAATTTTGTGTCCTAGGTTTGTCGTTGCTGTCCTTGTGGCTTCTGCCTAACAATGTACTGTCGAGAGTTTTCCGCGTAGTCCCACATTCTTCTGCAGCATTATCATTGGCTGCATGTTTCCCATTGTATGAATATACTATGATTTTTTTTCTTTAAAATCAGTTCCCAGCTATATTTTTATTACCTATATTTAGGTTCTTTTCTGTTTTATTGCTGTTATTGTTGTTGATACAAATAATGGTGTGGATAGCCTTTCTGCATATCCATGGTTAGTTCTTTGGGACAAAGATTATGATGATTTAGAAAGCTGTTCATAAATAGTGCTGAATCATCCTCCAGAAAAGCTGCATCGATTAACACTCACTCCAGGAATGTACAAGACTGTAGTGTGGATGCTGAGCAAGCAGACTCTGGAGTCAGACTGCCTTGCTTCAGATCTTGGCTTTGCCACCCTCCAGTTGTGTAACCTAGGCAAGGTACAGAAATGTTCTATGCCTCACCTGGGCAAGGTACAGAAATGTTCTATGCCTCAGATTTCTCATCTGAAAAATGGGAGAAATAAATGTACTTATGCCATGTGGTTGTTTTGAGAATTAAATGAGATAAAGTGCATAGGCCTGCAAATGGTACATAGTAAGTGCTCAACAAAAATTAGCTATCATCATTAGGAGAATCTTAGTCAGATTTTTCCACTCACTGATTCAATTCATTCGGCAAATATGTATTGTGTCCTCTGTGTGCCAGGCTCTGTTCTTGGCACTTGGGTTACCTGGGTGAACAAAGCAGATGACGACCATGGCCTTCATAGAGTTCACATTCAAGTAAAGGAGGAAGGAGATCAACAATAAATATTAGACACCACAAATAAGTAAAATGCACTGTATATTAGAGAATGATCCTTGTGACATGGAAAAAGACAAGCAGAGCAGAGTAAGGATTTTCAGGAATGCAGAGTGGAGCTGGAATTTTAAGAAGGGTCGTCAGAACAGGCGCCATCCAGAAGGTGACAGTTGAGCAAAGATTTGCATGAGGTAAGGGAGTTAGGCATGCAGATAACTGAAGAATGGCTGAGTGGGGCCTGGGAGGTGCGTGGGAGCCTCGGAGACAGGCGAGGAGGCAGCGTGGGTGGAGAAAGGTCACAAGAAGGAGAATAGTAGGAGGTGACAAAGAGAGGTGGCAGGGACAGACCGTGCAAGACCTTTCACTCTGTGTGAACTGAGGGCCTATTGCAGGGTTCAGGAGAGTAACATGATCTGATTTACATTTTGAAAAGATCACTCTGGCTGCTATGTTCGCAACAGACTTTTGGGACCAAGGGTAGAAACAGAGAGCCTGTTGGGAGGCTTTCGCAGTGAGAGAGTATGATGGCTGAAGGTGGCCAAAAGTTATCAAATTCTGGATGTATCTTGAAGGTAGCACCAACAGGATTTCCTGTGAAGTATGAGGGAAATAGAAGTCAAGAATTACCTCTGTGAATTTTGACCTGAGTACCTGGAAAGATGGATCTGCCTTTACCCTAGATGGAGAAAGCTGCAGGAGGAGTTAGCTGGGGAAGAGGACCAGGAATCGAGTTTGGGATGTACTAAGTATGAGCAGTCTATTAGATATCCTTTGGACATGTTGAGAAGGCAGTTAGATGAGCTTTTGGTGTTTGGGAGAAAAACTTGGAATGGAGATATAAATTTGGGAGTCATTGATATAGGCATGCTATTTTTAAAGTCATATGATTAAATAAGATCACCAAAAATTCATATAAAGAAAGCAGAGAAAAGGAACAGTGTCTAAATCCTGGGGTAATTCCAACTCTAAAAGGAAGAAACAGCAAAGGTGACAGAGAAGGAGCAAGCATTGAGGTAGATGGGAAGCTAGGAGAATTTCATTTCCTGGAACCAAGTGAAGAAGAAAGAGGACTGATCCAATGTGCCAAATGCTGCTAAGAGGTCAGGTCAGAGACTGAGAACTGGTCAATGGATTGAGCGGCCTTGCCTGATGAGAGTAGGTTTGATGGCGTGGGGAGAACAAAATGCCTGACTAGAGCAGGTTTAAGGGAAAATAAGAGGAGAAGACTTGGAGACACTGAGTATAGACAAGTCTTTCAGGAGTTTTGCTGCAAAATAAATGCAGCAGTAGCTAGCTGAGGAAGTATGATCAAAAGAAGAGGGGAGGTTTGTGTGTATTTTTTAAAAGAATGGGAGAAATAACCAAATATTTGTGTGCTTATGGGAATGGTCCTGAAGAGAGAGAAAATTTTCTACTGAAGGAGAGAGGAGAACTATTGAAACAATGTCTTGAGTAGGTAAGAAGGGGTGGATCTAGTGCCAAATGGAAGGACTAGTGTTTTGTTTTGTTTTGTTTTGTTTTGTTTTGTTTTGTTTTGTTTTGTTTTATTCACACACCATACAATCCATCCAAAGCATACAATCAATGGCCCTCAGTATAATTATGGAGTTGTGCATTCATTACCTCAATCAATTTTAGAACATTTTAATTGCTCCAAAAAGAAAAACCCCATATCCTGTATGTCCACCTATTACTGCCACTGAGCATTGGTGAAAGAACTTTAAAATACTACTGTTAACTAGAGTCCATACTTTGCATTAAGTGTAATTTTTTCCCCACATACTACCAGAAGGACTGGTCTTAATAAGGGCATAGAAAATTCTATGGAAAAATGTGGCTCAGATACTGGTAAGTGGACAGGTGGGGTAGGGGGAGTCTGTGAACATTCTATTTTGATTGCCACCATTTTCTCCTGTACTTATTGAGCATCTACTGAATGCCTAGCACTAGATACCCATTAGATCACTACCCCATGTTCCCTGCATCTTTGACCTGCCTTTGACTCTCTGGTGCCGTAATAACTCAAGAATGTTTAGATGACTTACTGGGCTTTAAGTGACAGGGATAGAGGTACCTACAGAAGCCTGAAGAGATAAGCATATTTTTCCAAAGTCCTCCCTGAACTCGTGGGCCCCGTCTGGGGTTAAGAATTTGAAGCAGTTACCCTATCATCCGTAACTAAACACCGGTAGACTCTCATGCTAAAAATAAAAAGGTCCCAGCCCTTACCTGAGTTTTGTCAGTTAAACTGTCAACATCTACATATTTGGAAACATCTTTACAAACACTTGGATATTGGGAAACATCTGAAGTCTTGACGTCATATGGCATTTTTACAACTTTATTCTTCTGCTCTCTATATTTTGATTTTGTATAGACATACCTAGGCGACATGAATGGTCCAATTGAAATAAGCCACTGTCCACAAAGGTCTGTTTCCATCCTCATACAGATATTGAAGGAAAGAATACAGTAATCACTGAACCAGGGGAAACAAAATGTGATCACCAGTTGACCTTGATATTGTTTATGAAAATAAATATTCCCTTATCTTTAGAACTAAATTCTTTCACCAAATTTTCATTTTGTGCTTTAATTCTCATTCACAGCAAGTAAACTACTGGTTACCTCAAGTAATTACAAACCTTTCCTTCATCTTTTTTTTAATTTTTTGATGGCATCTGAAACCTATTACACCCTTCTACAACGTGGCTTGTGTACCCTTTAGGGTTCTTATCAAGCCTCATAATTAGGTTAGCTTTTCTTTTATTGTCTTCGAATTGTGTTACCGTAATTCATTATGAGTTGCTGGATATGATACTGAAACATAAGTGACTGGAAATTAAATCCAAAGCACAGTTCAGCTTCTCAAAAACGAAAAACAAAACAAAACAAAGAAAACCTGATTCTTTGTAATCAAATCGGTTTTTAATTTAGCGTCCTTTATTTTTAAAAGGTGTCATGATAGCAGACGGGCAAATCTTTTATCCATCCTTCTTTATTCCCTGAAGAGCACTTGGCAATCTGTTGCCCCATGTTTGTACATGCTTATTGTGCCTACAGTACCACTCAAGTTGAGGTAAACAAATTTTTTGGTATCTGGTCCCCAAATCTTCAACACTTCTTTGTCCTCTGGGGTAATAATAACCCAAGGTTTTTGGGATGACTTTCTAAATATGAAATGAGTCTGTGTGAAAGGAAATGCTCAGAGCCTGCCAGTCAGTCAGCTGGCTCTTTGTTCCTCTCTCTATGGATCGCCACAATTTCCTTCAGATAATATGAGTTTGAAAGTTAAAAAAAAATCAGTAAGGATGCTTCTTGCTATAACCAGAACTTTAAATCACACAAATGTTATGTTTTATTATTATTTTGGGAACCATAAATGCAGAAAAACAAAGAAAATAAAAATCATAATTATTGGCCAGTATGTATTACTTGTATTAGGCAGATGCTGTAACTAATAAACCCCAATTTCCTGTGATATCACAACAAAAGCTTATTTCTTGTACAGTGCAAGTGTTCTTCTCAGTCAGTGATTATTCCACCACATGGTCAGGGACCTGGGCTCCTTCCAAAATATAAGTCCAATAGCCTTGTTGCCTTGGAGTATTTTGCATCCAGCTAGAAAATAGGGGAGGAAAACATGAGAAAGGCACACCCCATATCTTAAGCCCCAACCCAGAGGGATACATCACTACTGTTCACATACCACTGGTGAGAATTAGCCATATGTCCTGATCTAGATGTGAAGGAGGCTGGGAAATGTATTCCCTGACTGGGCAGCTGTGTCCAACGGTTAACTCAAAGGTAAGTATCAGGGTAACATGAATTTTAGCCAGCCATCCCTGCCACACTTGGGTAATGTAATTAAATTAAAAGCATATTCTGTGGGACTTCCAGGAAGATGGAGGAGAGGTGGAGGGATCACTTCTCTCCCAGGAAAAATAGCTAGAGGACAGGTGGAGACTGTCTGGAGGCCTGCTCTGGGGATCAGGACACCAGTGGAAGGTGAGACACCACTCAGAAGAGAAAGGGGCCAAGGAAAGGAGTCTCAGCTGGCTAAAAAATCCCATGAGTGGAACTGCAAAAGCAGCAGTGGGTGTCCATACCCCCACCTACAGAGCAAATAGCAGTCTGTGGACTGCAGGGGCTGTGGACTGAGGGGGTTGCAGGGGACCTCTTCCCCAAGAAGAGGGAGAGGGAGAGACACAGCCTACAGCAAATTCAGATTTTGGCCGGTGAACTAGGTCTGCTGCACTGGAGGGGTCACACACTTCCAGGCTGGATGGGGCCGCCACATTGTTTGCACTGATTGCCTCCAGAGAGCTTAAAATAACTGGTTTTCTCAAACACTTTTCCTACTGCCCCAGGCTGGTTGCTGAGGAGTCAGAGGGAGGGAGGGTGTGGCCCACCAAGGTTGGAGAACATCCTCTGAGAAAATTTGTTTGTTATGCTTGGCCAGGCCAGAGGACATTCCCTTTGTACTGCCCACCCACCTGAGGTGTTACAGTGAATGCATTCCCCCCTAGCACCTGGGGTCTGAGTTGGGAGGTCTGCCAAAGAGCGCCATCTGCTAGCCAGCAGAAAAGTGCATGAAAAGGGAATAACAGTAATAAAAAGTAAAAGAGGCAAGGAGGCGCCTTACTGCTCCCCTCTTCAAGGCCCTTGGAAACTGGCCTGCACCCCATTTCTTGGGCTTTAGTCCAGGTTTGAGCAGTTAAATGGGGGCAATCTTAAATATCTAGAACAAGTTGAACCAAGAGTCAAAGAATAGTAATAGCACCCAACTATGTAACAGTAAATCCCTAAGCAAGAGAGAAAAACTTGGGGGCAGATGTGGCTCAAATGTTTGGGCATCCGCCTCCCATATGGGACCTGGGTTCAATCCCCGGGACCTCCCGGTAAAATGAAAAAAAAAAAAAAGAGAGAGAGAGAAACTGAACATTAGAGTGAACTCAGCATCAGAATCAGATGCCTAGAGAGCAGCAAAAAATTACAAGCCATACAAAGGAAAAGGAAGATATGACTCAGGTAAAGGAACAAATCAAAGCTCCAGACGAGACACGGGACTTGTGACAGCTAATCAATGAGGTTCATACAAATCTCCTAAATCAAATCATGGAGTTGAAGGACAACATAGCTAAAGAAATAAAAGACATTAGAAGACACTTAGCACAAAGAAAAACTTGAAATCTTGGATAGAAAAATAACAGAGCTTATGGGAATGAAAGACACAATATGAGAGATTAAAAATACAAGAGAGGCACACAACAGCAGATTTGAACTCATGAAGAAAGAATCAGCAACATAGAGGAAAGAACAACTGAGATTGAAGAAAGAAGAACAGAGAGAGGAAAGAATGGAAAACATTGAGCAGGGACACAGGGAGTTGAATGATAACACAAAGTTCACCAACATACATGTGATGGGAGTTCCAGAAACAGATGAGAAGGGAAAGGGGAAAGAAAAAGTATTTGAGGAAGTAATGGCCAAAAATATCCCAACTCTCATGAAAGACATGAATATATATGTCCAGAAAGCACGGCACACTCCAATTAGAATAAATCCAAAGAGACCTACCACAAGACACAATATTTAGAATGGCAAATGCCAAAGATAAAGAGAAAATTCTGAAAACAGCAAAGGAGAAGTGAAACATCATATACAAGGGACGTCTAATAAGACTTAGTGTGGATTTCTCTTCAGAAATCATGAAGATAAGAAGACAATGGTATGCTATAATTAAGGTACTGAAAGAGAAAACTGCCAGCCATGAAATTTTTATCTGGAAAAACTGTCCATCAAATATGATGGTGCGTTCAAACTATTCACAGATAAACAGAAATGAAGAGAGTTCATGAACAAGAATCCACCTCTGCAGGAAACAGTAAAGGGACTTCTGCAACCAGAAAAGAAAAGAGGAGAGAGAGAGGCTTCAAGGAGAGTGTAGAAGTGAAGACTATAAGAAAGGGTAATCAAAATGGTAAAAAGATGGACAAAAATAAGATATGACATATGAAAGCCAAAGGATTAAATGGCTGAAGTAAGTAATGCCTTTACAGTAATAACACTGAATGTTAATGGATTAAACTCCCCAATCAAAGACATAGGCTAACAGATGGATAAGAAAACATGAGCCATCTATATGCTGTCTGCAGGAGACTCGCCTTAGACCCAAGGATGCAAACAGACTGAAAGTGAAAGGTTGTAAAAAAAAATTCATGCAAATAGGAACCTAAAGAGCCGTTTTAATATTGGACACAACAGACTTTAAAAGCAAAAAAAAAAAGTGATAAGATATGCAGAAGGCCATTATATATTATATAAAATATCTATAAACCTAACCAGGATACCCCAAAATACATGAGGCAAACTCTGGCAAAACTGAAAGGAAAAATAGACATCTCTACAATAAGAATTGGAGACTGCAACATGCCACTCACATCAATAGACAGAACAACTAGACAGAAGATCAACAAGGAAACAGAGAACTTGAACAATATGATAAATGAGCTGGACCTGGCATACATATACAGAACATTGCACCCAAAATCAGCAAGTTATACATTCTTTTCAAGTTCTCTTGAATCTTTCTCCAGGATAGACCACATATTGGGCCACAACACAGCTCACAATGAATTTATGAAGATTGAAATTATACAAAGCACCATCATAATGGAATGAAGCTAGAAATCAATAATAGGTGGGAAAGGGGAAATTTTGCAAATATATGGAGACTAAACAACACACTCCTAAACAATTAGTGTGTTAAAGAAGAAATTGCAAGAGAAATTAGTAGATATCTTGAGATGAATGAAAATGAAAACACAACTTATCAAAACTTATGGTATTCAGCAAAGGCAGTGCTGAGAGTGAAATTTATAGCCCTAAATGCCTATATTAAAAAAGAAGAAAGTTGTATGAGGTCCTGGGTTCAATCCCCAGCACCTCCATAAAAATGAAAAAAAACAAACAAACAAAAAAAAAAAAACCAGCAGCAGAAAAAAGAAGAGCTAAAATCAAAGATCTAACTGAATAATTGGAGAAACTAGAAAAAAGAACAGCAAACCAATCCCAAAGCAAGCAGAAAGAAAGAAATAACAAAGATTAGAACAGAAAAAAATGAAATTGAGAACCAAAATTTAAAATGGATCAAAGATCTAAATATAAGAATCAGGACCATAAAACTCCTAGAAGAAAATGTAGGAAACCATCTTCAGGATCTGGTGGTAGGAGGTGGTTTCATAGACCTTATACCCAAAGCATGAACAATGAAAGAAAAAACAGATAAATGGGACCTCCTCAAAATTAAAACTTTTGTTCTTTAAAGGACTTTGTCAAGAAGATGAAAAGGCAGCCTACTCAATGGGAGAAAATGTTTAGAAACCACATATCTGATAAGGGTTTAATATCCATGATATATAAAGAGATCCTAAAACTCAATGATAAAAAGATAACCCAATTTTTTAAAATGGGCAAAAGACTTAAACAGACATTTTTCCAAAGAGGAAATACAAATGGCCAAAAACATATGGAAAGATGTTGAACATCACTAGCTATTAGGGAAATGCAATCCAAACTACAATGAGATATCAGTTCATACCTATTAGAATGACCACTATTAGAAAGGCACAGAGGGGAGCGGGTGTAGCTCAGTGGTTTGAGCAACTGCCTCCATGTACAAGGTCCCAGGTTCAATCCCTGGTACCCCCTAAAGAAAAAAAAAAAGAAAAAGAAAACTACAAATGTTGGAGAGGATGTGGAGAAATAGGAACACTCATCCACTGTTGGTGGGAATGTAGAATGGTGCAGCCACTATGGAGGACTGTTTGGCAGTTCCTAAGGAAGCTACATAAAGAACTGCCATATGATTCCACAATCTTGCTACTAGGTATATATTCAGAAGCACTGAAAGCAGGGACACAAACAAACATTAGTATACTGATGCTCATGGTGGCATTCACAACTGCTAAAATATGAAAACAACCCAGGTGTCCATCAACTGATATGAAACAATTAGAATAAGCAAATTCATAGCGGCAGAAACCAGAACACAGTGTCCCAGAGGCTGGAGAGGGTTAGGGAACAGAGAGTCAAAGCTTACTTGGTACAGAATTTCTGCTGGGGATGGTGGAAAAGTTATAGTACTGGATGATGGTGATAGTTACACAACAGTGTGACTGTAGTTAACACAACTTATATATATCTGAATGTTGTTAAAGGGGGAAATTTTAGGTTGTCTATATGTTACTAAAATTAAAAAAAGAAAAGATAAGAGGTTGCCAGGGATTCAGAAGGAGGGAGGGATGGATAGGTGGAGCACAGGGAATTTTTAGGGCAATGAAACTGTTCAGTGTGATATTGTAATGGTGAATTCAAGACACTATGCATTCATCAAAACTCATTGAACTGTGTAACACAAAGAGTGAATCCAATGTAAACTAATATATCAATATTGGTTAAATTGTAACAAATGTATTATGCTAACGCAAGAAGATAATATTAGGGAAAATTTTGTGAGGGAAGGGGGGCCATATGATACTTTCTGAATAATTTTTCTGTAAACATAAAACTACTCTAAAATATAAAGTATTAATTTTTTTAAATGGGGAAAGTGCTTGAATAGACATTTCTCCAAAGAAGATATACAAATGGCCATTAAGCACATGAAAAGATGCTCAACATCGTTAGCCGCTAAGAAAATGTAAATCAAAACCACAATGAGATACCATTTTATACCCACTAAAATGGCTTCTATTAAAAACATGGAAAATAAGTGTTGGAGAGGATGTGGAGAAATAGGAACACTAGTTCACTGTTGGTGGGAATGTAAAATGGTGCAGCCACAGTGGAAAACAGTTTGGTGGTTCCTCAGAAAGTATAGAATTACCATATGAACCAGCATTCCCACTTCTAGGTATATTCCCAAAAGAATTGAAAGCAGGGACTCAGATATTTGCACACTGATGTTCATAGTTGCCTTAGTCACAACTGCCAAAAGATGTATACAACCCAAGTGTCCCTCAACAGATGAATGGATAAGCACAACGTGTTATATGCATACAATGGAATAATATTCAGCCATAAAAAGGAATGAAGTTCTGATACATGTGACAAAGGGATGAATCTTGAAGACATCATGTGGCATAAAATAAGCTGGACACAAAAAGACAAATGAAATAATAGAATAAGCAAATTCACAGAACCATTCCAGAACCAAATTCTGACTAGACTATGGAATAGTCACTTAGATCATCAGGACTTCTGTAGACCTGGGGTAAGGTCAGCTTCTCCTGGGCTGCATTAGTCTGGGGTGGGTGGATATCTGATCAAAACCAAAGTTGTGTTAGGAGAATGAACTCTCCTTCTGCTGGTTAGACCACCATCTGTGTCCACAGTAATGACCCTGCAACATTTGTAGCTTATTCCTTTTAATAGTTATCTAATTATTCGGCTTGCAACTGTGATACCATGTTCTTTTGGGTTCCCAGGGACAACAGAATCTTCATAACAAGTAAACAAATTTAAAGGGTGATTTTTGTATGGGGGGGGATATCAAATGATATATGGTTGCAATCCTGGTACATATATCATTTAGGACTAGATTTGGCTGCATGTGACAGAAACTCAATAACAGTGGCTTAAAATAGGAATTTAGTTCTCTTCTTACGTATGTAAGAATTCCATAGGTAAAGAGGCCAGCTGATAGGGTGGCATCGCAATCATTAACACCCAGACTTCTTCTGTTTCTTTTATCTGCCATTTTCAACATGAGGCTCCCTACTTCACGGTCCAAGTTGGCTGCTCAGCTCCTACCATTGTGTCTATATTCCAGCAAGCAGGAAGTTGGAAGAATTGTCCTTTGAGACATAAGGATAAACATTAAAAAATCATTAAAAAACG
Organism: Tolypeutes matacus; assembly: GCA_026826555.1. NCBI lineage: Eukaryota > Metazoa > Chordata > Mammalia > Cingulata > Chlamyphoridae > Tolypeutes > Tolypeutes matacus. Next base: position 21,321,124 of record JAKSZT010038599.1, on the reverse strand, counting down.
ATCATGCTCAAAAAAAAGAAATCCCCTGTGCCAAAAACCAACAGGCAACTCAGAACTAGAACTGTGTGAGCAGTTTCCTGTCGCTTCCAGTTCCATTTAATTGGCATTGCCAAAACCCCCAAGGGCCTCTGTACCCTCTGTCACTGGAATAGCAGGTTCTAGATTAGTGCTACTGGAAGGGTGATCCATGGACTAACCTGGCCTGCAAATTCTTTGTTACCAGTGTAGAAATTGAGAGCAATCACTTGGAAATGTTATAGCAATTTGACATTGCTGTAACAACTAAGTGTGTAATTAATGGACTCATCTCACTGATCAGAATTAGACCAAATCAGGAGTTGTCAAACTTGCGTGGAAATGGAAAAACAGTTGTAATGGGGGGCTTTTCCGGGACTTGGGAATCGTCCAGAGTAACACTGCAATAACAGATATCAGCCATTTTATATCATCATATAACCTGCAGAACTGTGTGGGAGAGAGTGCAGACTACAATATGAACTATGGTCCATGCTCAGTGGCAAAGCCCCAGGATACGTTTATCAGTTGCAATGAATGTGCCACACTAATGAAGTATGTTTATGTGGGAGGGTGTGGGAGGTGTGGGGAATGGGTCATATGGGAATCCCTATATCTTTTGTGTAACATTTATGTAACCGAAGTATTTTATTTTAAAAAATAAATAATTTATGTAAAAAAAAAAAAAAAAAACTTGCCTGGTAAGTCACATGTGTACCAGTCAGGCATGAGAGAACCATGTTATAATAAGTGACATTTTAAGATTTGTTTGTCAGCTGTAACACAAATGTATAAAAAATCTGGGAAAATATGAGTTTTTATTTTTTATAACATTATTTTTGCAATCATTTTGATTGTTTTTATTAATTTTTTTTAACTTTGTTTTGTACATTTAATAATTTAAAATATAAACAATTAAAAACTAAAAAGTAAACACAGATAAATAAATACATTTCTCAATTAAATCTAATGGATACATATAAATTTTTTTTTAATCAAACAATATATTACACAATATATTTGGTTCATAGTAACGCATTCATACAGTATTTCTCGTTTTGTGTCTGGCTTGCTTCACTCAACATAATGTCCTCCAGGTTCATCCATGTTGTCATATGCTTTATGACTTCATTTCTTCTTACAGCTGCATAATATTCCTTCGTGTGAATAGACCACAGTTTGTTTATCCATTCATCTGTTGATGGACACCTGGGTTGTTTCCAACGTTTGGCAATGGTGAATAATGTTGCTATGAACATCGGTGTGCAGATGTCTGTTCATGTCACCGCTCTCAGTTCTTCTGGGTATATACCCAGTAGTGGTACTGCAGGGTCACGTGGCAAGTTTATAATTCAATTTCCTTAGGAACTGCCAAACAGTCCTCCATAGTGGTTGTACCATCCTGCATTCCCACCAACAATGAAGAAGTGTTCCTGTCTCTCCACATCCTCTCCAACACTTGTAGTTCTCTGTCTTTTTAATAGTGGCCATTCTGATAGGTGTGAAATGATATCTCATTGTAGTTTTGATTTGCATTTCCCTAATCATGAGTGATGTTGAGCATTTCTTCATGTGTGTTTTTGCCATTTGTATTTCTTCTTTGGAGAAATGTCTATTCAAGTCTTTGGCCCATTTTTTAATTGGGTCATTTGTCTTTTTAGTGTTGAGTTGTAACATCTCTTTATGTAACCTGGATATTAAACCCTTATCAGATATGTGATTTCCAAATATTTTTTCCCATTGAGTTGGCTGCCTTTTCACCCTTCTGACAAAGTCCTGTGAGGTGCAAAAGTGTTTAATTTTGAAGAGGTCCCATTTATCTACTTTTTCTTTTGTTGCACGTGCTTTGGGTATAAGGTCCAAGAAACCACCACCTACTACAAGGTCTTGAAGATGTTTCCCTACATTTTCTTCTGGTAGTTTTATGGTCCTGGCTTTTATATTTAGATCTTTGATCCATTTTGAGTTGATTCTTGTATGGGGGTGAGATAGGAGCCCTCTTTCATTCTTTTGGTTATAGATATCCAGTTCTCCCAACACCATTTCTTGAAGAGACTGTTTTTTCCTGTTAGCATGGGCTTGGAAGGTTTGTCAAAAAACAGTTGACTGTATAGGTGAGGGTTTATTTCTGGATTCTCAATTCTATTCCACTGATCAATATGTGTATCTTTATGCCAGTACCATGCTGTTTTGACCACTGTAGCTTTGTAATATGTTTCAAGGTCAGGCAGGGAAATTCCTCCCACATTGCTCTTCTATTTTAGAATGCTTTTGGCTATTCAGGTGCACTTACCCTTCCAGATGAATTTGGTAATTGCCTTCTCCAATTCTGTAAAGTAAGCTGTTGGGATTTTGATTGGTATTGCATTGAATCTATACATCAGTTTGGGCAAGATTGACATCTTCACAATATTTATTCTTCCAATCCATGAACACGGAATGTCTTTCCATCTGTTTAGGTCTTTTTAAATTTCTTTTAGCAGTGTTTTGTAGTTTTTTGCATATAGGTCTTATACTTCTTTGGTTAAATTAACTCCTAGGTATTTCAGCCTTTTTGTTGCTCTTGAAAATGGAATTTTCCTCCTCAGATTGTTCAGTACTAGTGTACAAAATCATTACCGATTTTTGCATGTTGATCTTGTATCCTGCCACTTTGCTGAACTCATTTATTAGTTCAAGTAGCTTTATTGTGGATACTTCAGGATTTTCTAAATACAGGATCATGTCATCTGCAAACAGTGAGAGTTTTACTTCCTCTTTTTGTATTTGGACGCCTTTAATTTTTTTGTCTTGTCTAATTGCCCTAGCTAGAACTTCTAGTGCAATGTTGAATAACAATGGTGACAGTGGGCATCCTTGTCTTGTTCCTGATCTTAAGGGAAAGCTTTCAACCTTTCCCCATTGAGTACGATGTTGGCTGTGGGTTTTTCATATATGCCTTTCAGCATATTGAGGAATTTTCCTTTTATTCCTATCTTTTGTAGTATTTTTTATCAAAAAAGGATGTTGGATTTTGTCGAATGCCATTTCTGCATCTATTGAAATGATCATGTGTTTTTTTTCCTTCAATTTGTTAATGTGGTGTATTACATTGATTGATTTTCTTATGTTGAACGAGCCTTGCATACCAGGAATAAATCCCACTTGGTCGTGATGTATAAGTCTTTTGATATGCTATTGGATTCGATTTGCAAGTATTTTGTTGAGAATTTTTGTATCTATGTTCATGAGAGAGATTGGTCTGTAATTTTCTTTTCTTGTGGAATCTATATCTGGATTTGGTATTAGGGTGATGTTGGCTTCATAAAATGTGTTGGGTAATTTTCCCTCCTCTTCAATTTTTTGGAAGAGTTTAAACAGGATTGGTGTTAATTCTTTTTGAAATGCTTGGTAGAATTCACCTGTGAAGCCATCTGGTCCTGGACTGTTCTTTGCTGGGAGATTTTTGATGATGGATTCAATCTCCTTAATTGTGATTGGTTTGTTAAGTTCTTGTATTTCTTGTTGTGTCAGTGTAAGTTGGTTACGCGTTTCTAGAAATTTGTCCATTTCATCTAGGTTGTCTAGTTTGTTGGCATATAGTTTCTCATAATATCCTCTTATGATTCTTTTTATTTCTGTGAGGTCATTTGTAATTTCCCCCCTTTCATTTCTGATTGTATTTATTTGCATCTTCTCTCTTTTTTTTCTTTGTTAGTCTAGCGAGGGGTTTGTCAATTTTATTGATCTTCTCAAAGAACCAGCTTTGGGTTTTGTTGATTTTCTCTATTGTTTTTCTGTTCTCATTTTCATTTATTTCAACTCTAATCTTTATTATTTCTTTCCTTCTTTTTGCTTTGGGATTGGTTTGCTGTTCTTTTCTAGTTTCTCAAGTTGTTCAGTTAAATCTTTGAGTTTAGCTCTTTCTTGTTTTTTAATATAGGCATTTAGGGCTATAAATTTCCCTCTCAAGACTGCCTTTGCTGTATCCCATAAGTTTTGATACATTGTGTTCTCATTTTCATTTGTCTCAATATATTTACTGATTTCACTTGCAATTTCTTCTTCGACCCACTGAATATTTAGGAGTGTGTTGTTCAGTCTCCACACATTTGCAAATTTCCTTTTTTCCTGTCTGTTATTGATTTCTAGTTTCATTCCATTATGATCTGAGAAGGTGCTTTGTATAATTTCAATCTTTTTATATTTATTGAGAGCTGTATTGTGACCTAACATGTGGTCTATCCTGGAGAAAGATCCATGGGCACTTGAGAAGAATGTATAACCCACTGAGTTTGGATGCAGTGTTCTGTGTATATCTGTTAGGTCTAACATGTTTATCATATTGTTCAAGTTCTCTGTTTCCTTGTTGATATTCTGTCTAGTTGTTCTATCTAATGATGTGAGAGGGGTGTTCAAGTCTCCAACGATTATTTTAGAAATGTCTATTTCTCTCTTCAGTTTTGCCAGAGTTTGTCTCGTATATTTTGGGGCACCCTGGTTAGGTGCGTAGATATTTATGACTGTTGTATCTTCCTGGAGGATCATCCCTTTTATTAATATATAATGGCCTTCTGTATCTCTTATCACTTTTTTCCATTTGAAGTCTGTTTTGTCTGATATTAGTATAGCTACCCCTGCTCTTTTCTGTTTACTATTCACGTGGAGTATCTTTTTGCAACCTTTTATTTTCAGTCGGTTTTTATCCTTGCGTCTGAGGTGAGTTTCTTGTAAGCAGCATATGGATGGCTCATGTTTTTTTATCCATTCTGTCAGCCTGTATCTTTTGATTGGGGAATTTAATCCAGTCACATTCAATGATATTACTGAAAATGCATTATTTATTTCCTCCATTGTATTCTTTGGTTTTCATATGTCATCTTATTTTTGTCTCTCTTTTTACTCTTTTGGTTATCCTTTCTGCTTTTCTTTCTTCTATACTCTCCTTCAAGCCTCTCTCTCCTGTCTTTTTCTTTCAGGTTCTAATGCTTCCTTTAATATTTCCTGCAAAGGTGGATTCTTTTTTGCAAACTCTCTTAGTTTCTGTTTGTTGGTGAATACTTTATATTCACCTTCATATTTGAAGGACAGTTTTGCTGGATAAAGAATTCTCGGCTGGCAGTTTTTCTCTTTCAGTTTCCTAATTGTATCATACCTCTGTCTTCTCGCCGCCATGGTTTCTGAAGAGAATCTGCACTAAGTCTTACTGGACGTCCTTTGTACGTGATCGTTTGCTTCTCTCTTGCTGCTCTGAGAATTTTGTCTTTATCTTTGACATTTGACATTCTGAATAATATGTGTCTTGGCATAGGTCAATTTGGATTTATTCTCATTTGGGTACGGTGTGCTTCTTGGACATGCATTTAATTTTTAATCAATTCTGTCTTTTAATTTATAGTTTAATATTACTAACTAAGCTAGAGAGGTAAAAAAATGTATTTTTTAAAATGTACCCCTTCTTGATAGATGACTGTAGCAGTTTGATATTGTTTATGAATTCCAAAAATAGACTTTGGATTATGTTTGTAAACTGGTCTGTTCCTCTGGGCTTATTAGACTGTATTAACTTAAGCGGTTTCACTTCTACTTGATTAAATTTTTTTTTTTTAATATTTATTTATTTACTTTATCCATTTTAACCACCCCCCTTCCCCATTTGCTGTTTTGTGTTCATTCGCTGGGCAATTCTCTGTGTCTGTTTCCTGCCATCTCTTCTCATCCTTCTCCTCCAGTCTTCACCAGGATTCGGTCCTGGAGACTCCCTATGTAGGAGAGAGGTGTCCTGCCACCTGCGCCACCTTGGTTCCTAGTTTTCAGAGCTTTCGGAGCATCTCATCTTGTCTCTCCCCTGTTACGTCATCATCTTGCTGCATGGCTCCCTGGGCCTGGCGGCTCACCGGCACACAGAGCCTGGCAGCCCATGCACCTTCTATATATATATTTTTTTATTTTACTGGGAGGTCCTGGGGATCGAACCCAGATCCCTCCATATGGCAGACGGACGCCCAACGATTTGAGCCACATCCACCTCCTGATTAAATTTTGATTAGGGCTTTGACTGGGTCCCTTGGTGGGTAGGGACTCAAAATGACAGGGCAGAGGAGAAAGTTGGAGTTTTGATGCTGCAGCCCCAGGAAGTAAACACACAGGAGAAGAATACAGAGGCATATAGACAGCAGAGACCCCGGGAAAAGAGAGAGCCTGATAGTCTACAGCTGACCTTGGGGAGAGACCAGAGCAGCTGAGCTGGGAGAGAAATGAGCCCCTGGAGAGAGACAAGACTTATTCCAGCCTACAGCTAAGACTGGAAATTGCTAGGACTATGGAGCCTCAGGAGAAAGAGGAAGGCTGAACCCTTGAAGAGGTTGGCAGCCATCTTGCTCCAACATGTAGCAATAGATTTTGGTGAGGGAAGTAATTTATGCTTTATGCCCTTGTGAGTGGGAGCTTCTACCTCAAATAAATAACTTTTATAAAAGCCAACAGAGTTCTGGTATTTTGCATCAGTACCCCCTTGGCTGACAAATACAATGTCAAAACAAGCTTTTCTGGACTCTTTTTTTTTATCAAGGAAAGACACAACTCTTTCAAATTCAATAGTAGTGGGAAACAAAACGATGATGATAGAAATGATCCACCCCACCCCCCATAAAAAAGAAATGGAGTTCATTTTAGTTTTATTTGGAAGTATTAGTCAGGGTAGCAGAGCCACTGTACATGTTATGGAATAAAGAATTTATCATAGGATTTAGACCTTACATAATTTGGTAAACACCGGGGAAATGAGAGTCTAAAATGTAGAACTGGAAGATCAAAGAAAGAATCACTATTCTCCTCCACTCTAGTATAGGGAGACAATTCAGGGATGTTTGAGAAACCAAGTATGTCCAGCTGCTGAGACGAGGTCATGAAGAGAGCTTGTAGAGATGGGAAACTGCTGCCTTTGTGTAACTGTCACTTCCATGAGTCTGCCTCCAAATATCTGGTGGCAAGCCTGTGAGGCCATTGTAGGTCAGCAGGGCAAGCAGTCAAGAAAAGTTGGAAACAGAGCAGAGGAGCCAGTGGAGAAGTATTCCCTGGATACCTCTGAGTCTGTTTGCCACTCTAACTGACTGCAAAGTACATGTATGTTCATAGAAGCTTTATTCACAATAGACAAAAGCAATGGTGTCGACCACAAGCCAGAAGGTATTTGCAAACTGGTACCACTATAATGTAAGTTCTGAGCTTGGGGCTTTCCCTGACTGCACTAGTAATACAGATCTATACCCTAGACTGATGTGTTGGGGTATTATAAATTTCCAAGTTAAACTAATATTTTTTTCCTAACCAGAATAGTGGTAGACACAAATAGTTTTCTTTATAGTCTCAAATGCCAGCAGCAAATGGATTAGCCCACATATTCACTGAATTGCAGCCTTTTAGGGTCCTAGCTTTATATGGGTATTACTCTTGGAGAGTTTGGGAGAAACAGGATAGGAAACTTTGCTATCAGAAAAAAAAAAAGTTTAAAAATGCTAAGTAAAGGAAATTCCATCATGGTGAATTACTTGACTCAACAAGAACCAGATACTCATAATAATTACATTATAGGGAAACGGATGTGGCTCAAGCGATTAGGCTCCCGTCTACCATATGGGAGGTCCAAGGTTCAATTCCCAGGGTCTCCTGCTGAAGGCAAGCTGGCCCACATAGAGTGCTGGTCCACACAGAGAGCTGGCGCAGCAAGATGATGCAACAAAAAGAGACACAGAGGAGAGACAATACGAAATGCAGCAGACCAGGGAGCTGAGGTGGCACAAGAGATTAAGCACCTCTCTCCCACTCCAGAAGGTCCCAGGATCGGTTCCCAGTGCTGCCTAAAGAAAAGACAAGCAGACACAGAAGAACACAGAGAGAACAGACAGTAAAGTGCAAAACAACAAGGGGGGAGGGAATAAATAAATCTTTAAAAATAAATAAATATTTAAAATTTTAAAAATTTAAAAATTTAAAAATAAAAAAAAAGATAATCTGGGAAACTGCATGTACAATCTAGGTTCATAGATGAATCTTAACCAAGTCAGGAATCTAAAAATCTATGAAATTTAAAAAGCAACATATTTGACTACATAAAATTTTTAAACTTTTAGAAGGTAAAAGATATCTTAAAGGGGTCGGATGTGGCTCAACTGGTTGGGCATCCGTCTCTCATATGGAGGGACCCGGGTTCGATCCCCGGGACCTCCTGGTAAAAAAAAAAATATATATATATATATATATATCTTAAAGTGTATCAGATAGGATGCAAAACAGGAGCCATAAACTACCTTAGGTATTTCAACAAGAGAAATTTAACACAGAGAATTAGGTGTTCACAAAAATATTGGAAGGCTCAGAGAATCAGAAGTCCAGATGGCTGCCACTATATAAACAATTTAAAGGGACCATTGTCATAAATTCAATCCAGATGTCAGAAAGATGTTGCTACTACCACTACTGCCTCCCCAAATTTCAAGATCAGATGCTGTTGATCAGACACTGAAATGCAGAGTCAGTTCACAAATATTTATATCTCTACAAACTTGCTTTCCAGCAGAAATTGCAGAAAGAAAATGTCTTCCACCTCATTCCATCTTACAGATTTTGCATGAATGCATCTCATTGGTAGAAAATAATTTAAATCAGACTCTTAGCTGCAAGAGAGTCTGTGAAATGTGGTTTTCATCTTTTCGCCCCTTGGTACATGGAAGGGGATAGGAATTATTACTGTACATAAACGGACCAGACCATATCCAGCACGCAAAGATCATAAAAATGCAACAAATTTGAAAGGGCAGAGCAGATCATACTGATGATAGACAAAGGCTTACAATTTAAAATACATTAAGAGCTCTAACAGATGGGTAAGAAAAAGGTAAACAACCCAAAAGAAAAATGGCAAAGGATATTAATAGGTAATTCACAGAAAGAAAATATAACTGTGAAAAAGAAGATATGCTTAAACTCACTAGATCAGGAATAGCTAAAATCAAACAATATTAAGGTATCACTTTTTGCCCATTAGACTAGAAGAATTTTTAAAAATCAATGACAGATACTAATGGTGGGATTTGGAGGAAGAGTACTTGAATAAATCAGAATTCAGCTGAAGAAGAGAGAAATCATGCTAGATGTTTTAATTAGAAATCAGAAGTTAGATACTTATATTACATTGAAAGGGCTGGAGGAGTTAGCTTTAAGCTGGACCTCCAGGAATAACTCACAGAAAACCACTGCTGAAATTACCTGAGAGAAAGTGCTATCTCTGCAACAATCAAGAAGGTAGGAAAAGAGGAAGTCACCCTGGAGTTATGACTCCAGGAACACACTATCTTAGATCTGATCCAGGGATAAGGAGGCCACTGTAGCCATAACTCTTGTTTTCAGAGACTTGCTGAACCTTCAAGATTCACACTGCAAAACTGCAAAAACTGGAGGCCCTGGCCTCTGCCTCTCAAAACCTGTAAAGCTATTGACTGGACATGACAATGCTATCACAGAAAAATAACAATATTTCCATGACTGGGCTTGCCAGCATAAACTTTCCAACAGGTAGAACTGCCTCACTCCTGTCTACCAGAAATGCTTTTAATTGACAGAACCTAAATCATATCCAGAACCCCAGATGCAAAGGAGTCCAGGAAAAGAGTTTTTGTTTTCTTGTTTGTTTTATCTTTCTAGCCTATGCAGTACAGGAGGGTACCCAGAAGAAGTGGAAAGGATATTGAAAAACGCAGCTAAGCCAAGAATTGGTGGAAATTGTGACAGTCTCTTAGAAAAACAACCTGGAAACATCTATTAAAATTGAAAATATGTAGCCACAAGCTAAGCAGATCTACTACTAAGGTTCTATCCAATAAATAAAAGTAGCTGGTACTTAAGGATAAATGTGCAGGGGCGCTTATTGAAGTATTATTCTAATGGCAAAAAAAACTGGAAATAAAAGAATAACCATCAAATCAGGAATGGATGCATTACTGTATTAGTTATTGTTATGAATTAGAGACATAGTTGACTTGGAAGAATTACCATGAAAATCCAAGATCCGAGGAAGTGAGTATAAGGAGAAACCATGTTTGTACAATAATAAGAATATGTGTATATGTATATATAGACACACATATATACATGCATAAATATGTATCTGGGTATCTGAGCATGAGGAAAACATGAAAGGGTACATATCTGGTTGGTAACATGGGCTACTGCCATAGATGAAGGTATCACGTGGGAGTGAAATGGTTTGAAATGCTATGACTAGAAAAGGCAGGAGAAGGGATGAGGAAGGCAAGCAAAAAGAAAAGGAAAACAAAGCAAAACAATTAAAAAAAAAATCCATTGTTTTCAGCATGACTCACTGAAATCACCCTCTCAAATCAAAATCTATAGTTTAAAAAGCTTGTGTCCAAACACTGACCTGTGAGAACACTGAACAAGTACAGCATTGTGATTGATTTACATGGTAGCAAATACTGAAATAAACACTTTATTAAAATTATCCAGATACTCTAGAGCAGGGGTTCCTAACGTTTTTTGTACCACACACCCCTTTGCTAGTCAGGTGAAAACCACAGACCCCTTACTAAGTCCACACTATACTGTGTATATTTAATAATTATTTCACACCCACGCCAACACGTTCCCACAAGAATAATGTTTTTTTGAATTTCAATGCAAGGTCACGGACCCCTTTTTAAGAACTCCTATTCTAGAAGGACTCTTTTGCCATTCTGGGAAGCAATTTGGCAAAAGCCTCAAAGCTTTTTTTTTTTTTTTTTTTAACATATGAATTTTTTTAAAATCAAACAATATATTACTCAATATATTTGGTTCATAGTAACGCATTCATACAGTATTGGTCCTTTTGTGTCTGGCTTGCTTCACTCAACATAATGTCCTCCAGGTTCATCCATGTTGTCATATGCTTTATGACTTCATTTCTTCTTACAGCTGCATAATATTCCATCGTGTGAACAGACCACAGTTTGTTTATCCATTCATCTGTTGATGGACACCTGGGTTGTTTCCAACTTTTGGCAGTGGTGAATAATGTGGCTATGAACATCGGTGTGCAGATGTCTGTTCATGTCACTGCTCTCAGTTCTTCTGGGTAGATACCCAGTAGTGGAATTGCAGGGTCACGTGGCAAGTCTATATTCAACTTCTTTAGGAACTGCCAAACAGTCCTCCATAGTGGTTGTACCATCCTGCATTCCCACCAACAGTGAAGAAGTGTTCCTATCTCTCCACATCCTCCCCAACACTTGTAGTTCTCTGTCTTTTTCATAGTGGCCATT
>JAKSZT010038599.1:21287100-21309412 GCA_026826555.1 Tolypeutes matacus | reverse complement strand
ATCCTCCCCAACACTTGTAGTTCTCTGTCTTTTTCATAGTGGCCATTCTGATAGGTGTGAAATGATATCTCATTGTAGTTTTGATTTGCATTTCCCTAATGATGAGTGATGTTGAGCATTTCTTCATGTGTGTTTTTGCCATTTGTATTTCTTCTTCGGAGAAATGTCTATTCAAGTCTTTGGCCCATTTTTTAATTGGGTCATTTGTCTTTTTATTGTTGAGCTGTAACATCTCTTTATGTATCCTGGATATTAAACCCTTATCAGATATGTGAATTCCAAATATTTTTTCCCACTGAGTTGGCTGCCTTTTCACCCTTCTGACAAAGTCCTATGAGGTGCAAAAGTGTTTAATTTAGAGGAGGTCCCATTTATCTACTTTTTCTTTTATTGCACATACTTTGGGTGTAAGGTCCAAGAAACCACCACCTACTACAAGGTCTTGAAGATGTTTCCTACATTTTCTTCTGGTAGTTTTATGGTCCTGGCTTTCATATTTAGATATTTGATCCATTTTGAGTTGATTCTTGTATAGGGGGTGAGGTAGGGGCCCTCTTTCATTCTTTTGGTTATAGATATCCAGTTCTCCCAACACTATTTGTTGGAGAGACTGTTTTTTCCCATTAGCGTGGGCTTGGTAGGTTTGTCAAGAACCAGTTGACTGTACAGGTGAGGGTATATTTCTGGATTCTCAATTCTATTCCATTGATCGATGTGTCTATCTTTATGCCAGTACCATGCTGTTTTGACCACTGTAGCTTTGTAATATGTTTCAAGGTCAGGCAGGGAAATTCCGTCCACATTGCTCTTCTATTTTAGAATGCTTTTGGCTATTCAGGTGCACTTACCCTTCCAGATGAATTTGGTAATTGCCTTCTCCAATTCTGTAAAGTAAGCTGTTGGGATTTTGATTGGTATTGCATTGAATCTATACATCAGTTTGGGCAAGATTGACATCTTCACAATATTTATTCTTCCAATCCATGAACACGGAATGTCTTTCCATTTGTTTAGGTCTTTTTTAATTTCTTTTAGCATTGTTTTGTAGTTTTTTTGCATATACGTCCTGTACTTCTTTGGCCAAATTAACTCCTAGGTATTTGAGTCTTTTTGTTGCTCTTGAAATGGAATTTTCCTCCTGATTTCCTCCTCAGATTGTTCATGACTAGTGTACAAAAACATTACTGATTTTGCGTATTGATCTTGTATCCTGTCACTTTGCTGAACTCAATTATTACTTCAAGTAGCTTTGTTGTGGATACTACAGGATTTTCTAAATACAGGATCATGTCATCTGCAAACAGTGAGAGTTTTACTTCCTCTTTTCCTATTTGGACGCCTTTAATTTTTTTGTCTTGTCTAATTGCCCTAGCTAGAACTTCTAGTACAATGTTGAATAACAATGGTGACAGTGGACATATTTGTCTTATTCCCGATCTTAGGGGGAAAGCTTTCAAACTTTCCCCATTAAGTATGATGTTGGCTGTGGGTTTTTCATATATGCCTTTCAGCATATTGAGGAATTTTCCTTTTATTCCTATCTTTTGTAGTATTTTTATCAAAAAAGGATGTTGAATTTTGTCGAATGCCTTTTCTGCATCTATTGAGATGATCATGTGATTTTTTTCCTTCAATTTGTTAATGTGGTGTATTACATTGATTGATTTTCTCATGTTGAACAAGCCTTGCATACCAGGAATAAATCCCACTTAGTCGTGATGTATAAGTCTTTTGATATGCTATTGGATTGGATTTGCAAGTATTTTCTTGAGAATTTTTGCATCTATGTTCATGAGAGAGATTGGTCTGTAATTTTCTTTTCTTGTGGAATCTTTATATGGATTTGGTATTAGGGTGATGTTGGCTTCATAAAATGTGTTGGGTAATTTTCCCTCCTCTTCAATTTTTTGGAAGAGTTTAAATTCTTTTTGAAATGCTTGGTAGAATTCACCTGTGAAGCCATCTGGTCCTGGATTGTTCTTTGCAGGGAGATTTTTGATGACGGATTCAATCTCCTTAATTGTGATAGGTTTGTTAAGTTCTTGTATTTCTTGTTGTGTCAGTGTAGGTTGGTTACGCATTTCTAGAAATTTGTCCATTTCATCTAGGTTGTCTAGTTTGTTGGCATATAGTTACTCATAATATCCTCTTATGATTCTTTTCATTTCTGTGTGGTCATTTGTCATTTCCCCCCTTTCATTTCTGATTGTATTTATTTGCATCTTCTCTCTATTTTTCTTTGTTAGTCTAGCGAGGGGTTTATCAATCTTATTGATCTTTTCAAAGAACCAGCTTTTGGTTTTGTTGATTTTCTCTATTGCTTTTCTGTTCTCATTTTCATTTATTTCCGCTCTAATCTTTATAATTTCTTTCCTTCTTTTTGCTTTGGGATTGGTTTGCTGTTCTTTTTCTAGTTTCTCAAGTTGTTCAGTTAAATCTTTGAGTTTAGCTCTTTCTTGTTTCTTAATATAGGCATTTAGGCCTATAAATTTCCCTCTCAAGACTGCCTTTGCTGTATCCCATAAGTTTTGATATGTTGTGTTCTCATTTTCATTTGTCTCAATATATTTACTGATTTCACTTGCAATTTCTTCTTTGACCCACTGAATATTTAGGAGTGTGTTGTTCAGTCTCCACACATTTGCAAATTTCCTTTTTTCCTGTCTGTTGTTGATTTCTAGTTTCATTCCATTATGATCTGAGAAGGTGCTTTGTATAATTTCAATCTTTTTATATTTATTGAGAGCTGTATTGTGACCTAACATGTGGTCTATCCTGGAGAAAGATCCATGGGCACTTGAGAAGAATGTATAACCCGCTGAGTTTGGATGTAGTGTTCTGTATATGTCTGTTAGGTCTAACTTGTTTATCATATTGTTCAAGTTCTCTGTTTCCTTGTTGATCTTCTGTCTAGTTGTTCTATCTAATGATGTGAGAGGGGTGTTCAAGTCTCCAACGATTATTGTAGAAATGTCTATTTCTCCCTTCAGTTTTTTTTTTTTTTTTTTTAAAGATTTTATTTATTTATTCATCCATCCCCCCCTTGCTGCCTGTGCTCACCGGGTCAGCCAACCACGCCATGCGGGCGGGCCCGCCCCCACCAGGAGGCCCCGGGAACCGAACCCGGGGCCCCCCACATGGCAAACGGGAGCCCCACTGACTGAGCCACAGCCGCCTCCCTCTCCCTTCAGTTTTGCCAGAGTTTGTCTCTTATATTTTGGGGCACCCTTGTTAGGTGCGTAGATATTTATGACTGTTATATCTTCCTGGAGGATCGTCCCTTTTGTTAATATATAATGGCCTTCTGCATCTCATCACTTTTTTGCATTTGAAGTCTGTTTTGTCTGATATTAGTATAGCTACCCCTGCTCTTTTTTGTTTACTATTTTCGTGGAGTATCTTTTTCCAACCTTTTACATTCAACTGGTTTGTATCCTTGGGTCTGAGGTGAGTTTCTTGTAAGCAGCATATGGATGGTTCATGTTTTTTTATCCATTCCGTCAGCCTGTATCTTTTGATTGGGGGATTTAATCCATTCACATTCAATGATATTACTGAAAATGCATTATTTATTTCCTCCATTGTATTCTTTGGTTTTCATATGTCATCTTATTTTTGTCTCTCTTTTTACTCTTTTGGTTATCCTTTCTGCTTTTCTTTCTTCTATACTCCCCTCCAAGCCTCTCTCTCCTGTCTTTTTCTTTCAGGTTCTAATGCTTCCTTTAATATTTCCTGCAAAGGTGGATTCTTTTTGCAAACTCTCTTAGTTTCTGTTTCTTTGTGAATACTTTATATTCACCTTCATATTTAAAGGAAAATTTTGCTTGATAAAGAATTCTCAGCTGGCAGTTTTTCTCTTTCAGTTTCCTAATTGTATCATACCTCTGTCTTCTCACCTCCGTGGTTTCTGAAGAGAAATCTGCACTAAGTCTTACTGGACGTCCTTTGTATGTGATCGTTTGCTTCTCTCTTGCTGCTCTGAGAATTTTCTCTTTATCTTTTACATTTGACATTCTGAATAATATGTGTCTTGGCGTAGGTCTATTTGGATTTATTCTCATTGGGGTATGGTGTGCTTCTTGGACATGTAAGTTCATTTCATTCGTGAGACTTGGGAAATTTTCAGCTATTCTTTCCTCAAATACTCTTTCTGCCCCTTTTCCTTTCTCTTCCCCTTCTGGAATTCCCATGACACGTATGTTGTTGCGTTTTGTGTTGTCATTCAACTCTCAGCCCCTGCTCAATTTTTTCCATTCTTTTCTCTCTTCAATTTTAGCTGCTCTGTCTTCGGTATCACTTATTCTTTCTTCTATCATTTCGAGTCTGCTGTTGTATGCCTCAAATGTATTTTTGACTTCACTTATTGTGTCTTTCATTCCCATGAACTCTGTTACTTTTCTGTTCAGGATTTCAAATTCTTCTTTGCATTCGCTCAATGACTACTTGATGTCATTTATCTCTTAACTATATTGTCTTTCATCTCATTAATTTGGTTTTGGAAATTTGTGCTCATCTCACTCATTAGTTCTCTCAAATTCTGCATCTCTTCTGGGACTTTGCTGTATTCCTTTTCTTGGGCCATGTCTTCTATTTTCTTAGTATGGCTCGAATTTTTTGCTGGTGCTTAGGCATCTGGTTAGGTTGTATTTTACTTAGATGCTCTATCTCTTTCTCTTTTATGGGATTTTAGTGGCAGGAGGCTATGTGGTACCACAGCTCTTTGATTTTGGCTCAACCTTGATTGTTAGGATTGTTCTGCTGGTTGCTCAAAACTGGGCACTGGACCCAGTAATTGGTTGTAGGGTCATTGCCTAGGGCCTTGGGCAGGGAGGCTATAGAGGCCGGGAAAAGCCTCTCCTACTTTTAGTTTTCTTATGTGCACTTCCTTGGCCTGCCAGGAGATGGCGCTTGTTGGCAGCTCTCAATTCAATGCCTGGTTGGAGTGTATTTGTTGTGACACAGGCCAGATCGATGTGATAGAGCTTCCTGTCTGGGGGCTAAGAGCCTTGTAGTTCAAACTTTCTGAGACAGTTCTCCAGACTTCTCTCATATCGCCCCCCTTTTCCCAGCTAGGAAATATTTCCATTCCCTTCTGAGTCCTCAACAATCAGTCCCTGTTAGTAGAGTTGGAGATTGGGAGGTTTGTATATCTTTAGCCCCTTGCAGGCTCCAAGGCATACAATGGCACAGCCCCACCCGGCCTTGAAGGGCTCTCGGGTCAGGGCAGACCAAACCTGGGAGTCAAAAGCAGGGTCAGCCCCAGGTTCTCTCTCCCCTCTCCCGTGGAGTCCTCAACAATTAGTCCAGGCTAGAAGAGAGGGAGGTTGTGAGGGTCAGATTTCTCCTGTCCTTCCTAGGCTCCAGGGCAAACTGCCGTGGAACGGTCCATGGGACTCCGCAGCCCAAATTTCAGGTCAGAACCTGAGTCAACCTAAGGCTGTGTCCCTCTTTCTCCCCTTTCCGGGAGTGGTAGATCCCTGGAGCCCCCTTTGTCTGTGGTCGCAGGCCCAGAGGCCCAAGAATTCTGAAGAGTGTGGGGGAGGGTGCCGGCAGCAGCAGAAGCTGCTACTTCCCACTTACGGTTTTGTTCTGTCGTAGCGATTTCCCTCTTCTGAACCTCTGTCCTCTGGGTGGTGTGCAGCCTTCACCTGCTCTCCTAAACCCTAGAAGATCTTTTTCCGGTCTGTTTCAGCCTGTTCTCCAGCTATTTTTCTGGAGAAGAGATTCCCGTGTCTTACTAGTCCACCATCCTCCTGGAAGTCCCCTCAAAGCTTTTTATCCATTGATCCTGAAATTATACTTCCAGAAATCTATGCTAAAGAAAAAGAGATTTGGGTAAAAATTTTAGTTTAAAAATGTTATTTCAGTATTAATTATAATCACAAAAAAAGAGGATGAAAGGATTGTCCTAATGTCTAGCAAAAATTGATTTTATAGATCCATAGAATGGACTATCAAGCAACCACCCAAAATCATGACTTTAAAGGTTTTTTTTTGTGGTACTGAGGGCTGGGTATTGAACCTGGGACCTGGTATGTGGGAAGCCAGCGCTCAACCACTGAGCCACATTGGCTTCCCTGAGTGGTTTTTGTTTGTTTGTTTGTTTGTCTTGTTTATTTGTTTATGTTTTTTTCAGGAGGCACAGGAACCGAACCTGGGACCTCCCATGTGGAAGGCGGGTACTCAATTGCTTGAGCCACATCCACTCCCAAAGATTTTTAATAGCATAGGAAATTGCTCATGATGTATATTTAGGTAGATAATAAAACAAGACAGAATATGTACTGCAAGATTTTACTGTTGTTAGACACACATACAAGCACTGTTAGGAGACCTTAGGGAAGTTCACCAAAATGTTAATGGTGATTAGCTCTAGGAGACAGATTAAAGGTGATTATCATTTTCTTTATTTATCTGAATATTTTCCAAATTTTCTAGAATGGGCATATATTTTAGATGGAATCTTCCTCTTTTGTTCACCTGATGTGAGGGCAAACTGGCTGACAAATCAATCAGCCCTGTGACCCATAGACTGTAAACTCTATGAGGGCAGGCATCTGTTTAACATTGTTTTCCCACTGCTTAGCATATGGTAGTGGCTGGCTGGCTGGATGAATGGATAGCTGAATGGCTGGATGGCTGGATTTGGTTGATCTGGTGGGTTAGTGGGGATTTCCTTCCATTATCAATGCCTTTCTTTTCTCCTGAAGCTTCGTGGTATAGCAGGACTCTCTCAGAGATTGAAGGACCATTCTGTTGATTAGAGTAAAAGTACTACTTTCACCTTCTTCTATATTAGGTTACAAATTAAAGAGATGACAGTATTTTTAAGGGAGAGCCAGAAACAACTGGAAATCATCAATGCATTGGGTAAGACAACATATGGGATAGTGGTAGGCATGTATTTAAATAGCTGGTGTCTTAGTTTTCCAGGTGCTATGACATATACCACTGTTTTCGTTTGCCATAAGGCTGCTGATGCAAAGTACCGGAAATGGGTTGGTTTTTATAAACGGGATTTATTTGGGGTAAAAGCTTACAGTTCCAAAGCTGTGAAAAGTCCAAACCAAGGCACCATCAGAGATGCTTTCTCACCAAAGTCAGCTACCGTTGATCCTCTTGTCCAGGAATGTGGCAAAGCCAGAAGGCCACTGATCTCTGCTGAGGTCTCTGCCTTTCTGTAGCTGTAGGCAAACCTGGCATAGGGCTTGTCTCTTAATGGGCCTCCTCTCTCTCTCTCTCTGGGCCTCAGCATCTTGAGCCTCTTGGGGGCTTCCCTCTTTGCAGCTCAGCTGTGGGTGAAACCTTTCTCACATGGCAGGATCACATGGTGGCTTCCTTTTCCTTGGTCTCTGTCTCTCTCTGCCTCTCTGGGTTTATATCAGACCCAGCAAGGGGACAGAGACTCAACTTGAGTCACACCTCACTGATGTAGTCCAATTAAAAACCCTAAAGAGATCTTATCAAGTAATCCAATCAAACGACCCTCAACCGAATTTAATGCAATCAAAGAGTATCATACCCACGGGAATAGATTAGTTTAAAAATATAATCTTTCTCTTTTGGGGATTCATAAAATAATTTCAAAGTGCTTCAATCACCAAGTGGTTTCAGCTTAAAGAACAGGAATTTATTGGCTCATGGTTTCAGAGTCTAAAAGGCTTGCTTCCCCCTGGGGTTGGTAGCATTCTGGCTGGCTGGCAATCCTTGGGTTCCTTGGCTTTCCCATCACATGGCAATGTTCTCTCTTTTTTCTTCTGGGTTCCAGCTGACTTTGGACCACTGGCTCCTCCCCATGGCTTTCTTTCTATAAATCCTCCAGTAATTCTGATCCAGTTGGCCACACCTTACCTAGAAATAACATCTTCAAAACATCATTTTCACAATGGGTTTACACCCACAGGAATGAAATTAAGATTAAAAACATTTTTTTTTTCCTGGAATATATACTTCAATCTACTACATCTGGGCCTGGGCCTCAGATTCTCTATGAGATATTATCCTTACCTTTTCAGGAGTAGGAAATTCTGGCACCTTCAGCCTTCTATGGCAATGAGAAAAGACAAGCCAATATAATAACAGGAAAGGCTGGACAAGTAGGACATTTGTGGCATTTAGTACATTTAAAACACACTATATCCTTTGAGACTTCAGAGTTTCTAAAACCAGAAAACTATGTGAAATGACTATTTTGCTCAAGAGCAATACAACCACCATTTTGAGCATTTAATTGTATATTATGTAACTATGTGCATAATACCTGAACTATGTAATTGTACTTATTCTTGACAACAATATCTGTAAAGTAGATATTATTGTCCCCATTTTATTTATGAAGAAACTCAGGTGATGTGATTTGTTTGAGGACACACAGCTAGTAAATAACAGAGCCAGAACTCAAAGCTGAGCCCATCCACCTCCAAAATCCCAGTATTAGTCTACTTCACCAAGCAGGCTTCACACCCTGATTACCTCCCACTCCAACTGCAAATGAAATCAAGTCCTTCCTTTGCCACTTTGATGCATTTATTTGCCATCAACTGCTTTTTAGACTTTGTTTATAATGAGCGATAATGCTTCTGTTCTAGAACTAGCTTTCTCCTTAGGATGAGAACATTTGAGTCACAGCTGAGTAATAACAAATTATGTTTGCCTTAATAAATTTCTCATCTAATCACAAAACAATTGTAGATGTTGCAAATGTATGTTGGTGTTTATATCCTACTTGTGAGTAGTAGAGCAGGAGAACATCAAAGTTCTGTGGGTGAAAAAGAATCCCCTCTGATCTTCACTTCAAAGACAACTAAACAGAAAAACTTTCCCAGCAACACCTTCAAGATTAGCGTCAATCAGGCTTTTCCGTGAACTTGTCTATACAAGTATGCATATTATAATGAGCGAAGCTTGCTAGAAAACTATAACCACCTCTAAAATGTCAGTAAGATACCTATAGCACACACACACAATTTTTTCTGATAAATTATAGAAAATTTTAGGCACTGAACCCATTTTTCTCCTTAACCCTGATTCCCTAACACCACTTAAGAAAGGAAGCCAACAAAGATCCCTCACAATGAGGGACAAGTGCTGTTTCTAAGCCAAATAATTTAAATACCGGACAACATTTTCTACAATGCCTACAGAACTTTACTTTACTTTCTCCCCAGAACCCACATCTAACCTTTTCCATGCCACACACTCAGCTTCCCAAAGCCATTTGGTCTGGGCTTGTGTCTTGGCTTGCCATAGGACTGCTGATGCAAAGTACCAGAAATGGGTTGGCTTTTATAATGGGAAATTTATTAGAGGTAAAAGCTTGCAGCTCCAAGGCCATGAAATATCCAAATCAAGGCACCATAAGAGATGCTTTCTCACCAAAGTCACCTGCCACGTGATGAAGCAAGAGGGTGGGTCTCTGCCTTCTCCTCCAGGCTCACCATCTCTCAGAGCCCAGCTCCGTGGGCTCAGCTGTGAGCAACCAGGCATAGGGTTTGTCTCCTTCCAGCCTCCTCTCTCAGTCTCATCTACTCTGCTTTCTTCCCGATTTCAGCTGTGATAAGGCATACAGCAGGACTCATCTACTGTGCCTTGAGCTGCTCTCTGGGCCCAGACCCTCGGGGACCTCTTTCCATGTCTCTGTGCTCTGCTGGTTCCAGACTCTGGGACCTCTCTCTACCCTCGGGGCTACTCTGTTTTCCTGCAGTCCTCTCTCACACATGGCAGGATCAATATAGTGGCTTCCTTTTCCTCTGTGTCTCCATTTATATCAGACCCAGCAAGAGGGCAGAGACCCAAACTGGCTCATGCCTCACTGGTATAGTCCAATCAAAAGGCCCCATACCCAAAAGAATGAATTAGTTCAAAAACATAGTCTTTGGGTGGGGGGGGGGAATTCATATAAGAACTTCAAACTATCACAGTTTATTAGAGAGTCTCAATACCACCTCCATAAATAGGTGCTCTGTTGGGATACAGCAACCTGCAGAAGATACCCTTGCTCCTGGAACCCTTCCCAGGCTGGTCTGATGCTTCATTTCTGCCTCCCACAGTGCCTGGTGCTACCTCTACACATCTCTTACCATACAGTCATCATCCATGAACTCTTTGAGGACCAGGACCATCCTTGAATCCCAGGCACACAACTCAATAAGTGCTGTTATCTGGTTTAGTGCATGAGTAGAAATGCAGACCCAACTTTCTGCCATATAGCTAAAAACGATAGTCCCCAGAAGGTCTGGGAAAGGAGAGGGAGAACACTTGGGGGCAGGTCAAATGAAGCAAGGATGGGTAGTTGGAGTATGTGATGGGGAAAGAAATCAGAGCAAGGGCGTTAATAGGAAGGAGCTCAGTTGGCACAGGTGAAAGGTATAGTGGATGATAATGTGACAGCCATTACAGGCACAGGGTAGAGCTTCAGCTGTAGAGAAGTGATATCATTTTTATTGGAATCAGTGTCCAGGATGGATTCTAAACATTTTAACCCTTTCCAGCTAGAAGTGTTGGTTGGGATTCTGTATTTATTTTGAAATTATGAGGGTCCAGGCTAAAGTGGTGGGGCCCTCATTTTGTGTGATAAATGCTTAAAATCTTCCCTGGTGATGTCCACCTGTGATCTCCATAGTAGGTCAGAAGAATGTGTCCCAGAGTGAGCTGGGCAAGACCCCAGCCTGCATCAGATCACCTGTAAGCAGCCTGCTATGCTACTAGATTTGAGTTATGCCATTGTGAAATACCTTAAAAGGATTTCAAATATTTTCTATTGAAATACCCTAAATTTAATAGCTCATTCAGTCCACAAATATTTGTTGAGTTTCAAGTATATGGTGGCAAATATGCTAGCTCTAAGGACATGGTCTCACATAGCTCACAGGCTTAGTGAAAATAATAATAGGAAAGTTCAAATATAAAAATGTGACACTTTTTCCCATTTTCTCTGTACTTCTACAGCTACTGCTATTCAGTGTATGGAAGAATGTGGGTGTATTAGTTGGCCAAAGGGATGCTGATGCAAAATACCAGAAATCTGTTTGCTTTTATAAAAGGTATTTATTTGGGGTAGAAGTTTACAGTTACCAGACCATAAAGCATATGCTACTTCCCTCACCAAAGTCTGTTGCCACGTGTTGGAGCAAGATGGCTGCCAACGTCCAGCCTTCTTCTTTCACTTAAGACTCCATGGTCAGGCTCTCTAGGCTTGTCTCTCTCCCTGAGCTCGATTCTCTTATGGCTCAGCTGCTTTGTTCTCTCCACAAGGCCAGCTGTGAACTGTCAAGCGAATGGCTCCTTCCTCACGTACCTGCTTCTCTGTGTGTTTACTTCCCAGGGCTCCAGCTAAAAAACCCCAAACTCTCTTCTCTGCAGTGCAGTTTCTCTGTAAGTGCCCACCCACCAAGGGGGCAGGGACTCAACGTCCTACTAACGTGGCCCAATCAAAGCCTTAATCATTATTTAATCAAGTAAAAGTAAAGCTTCTGAATCCAATACACTCTAATATGCCCAGAGGAAAAGACCAGTCTACAAACATAATCCAATATCTATTTTTGGAATTCATAAATAATGTTAAACTGCTACAGTGGACAAGAACAAAAGACAGAATATCATGATTTCCAATTTCATCTGAATACCAGCATATATGAAGAGAGCGATTTCTCCTCTGAGTTACTGAAATGAGTCAATTGGGAGAATTTTATGAATAGGGATTGTCTTCATTTATTATGTAAAATCCATTCCAGACCCCAAATAATGAACATTAATAACAGCACTGAGCATGTATGTTTGATGGGTTCAGTTGTGGAGAACAGAATCCACCAAGCTCTCTGCAGGTCAGCAGATCCCAGGGACCTGGAGGTAGGAAGAGACTGACACTCCCTGCTCACTTCCCTCTGAAACTCACCAATCAGATAAGATGCTTCTCCTACCCTGAAGAGGAATGAGGGAGTAAGCAGAGAGAAGCCGGGCAGGTTATCCTACAGCACATTCCTCAACCTGGAATCTATAGGCATGGGGAATTAAGCACTTCCCTCCAACCAGCTCAATATTTTGAAATAGTCCATTTCATTTCCTGAGATTCCCACTTGATCTGCATTTCAAAAACAAGTGAATCCAGCTAACATCATACTCAATGGTGAAAGACTGAAAGCTTTCCCTCTAAGATCTGGTACAAGACAAGGATGCCCACTGTCACCACTGTTATTCAACATTGTACTGGAAGTTCTAGCCAGAAGACTTAGGCAAGAAAAAGAAATAAAAGGCATCCAAATTGGAAAGAAGGAAGTAAAACTTTCACTGTTTGCAGATGACATGATCCTATATACAGAAAGTCCCGAAAAATCTACAACAAAGCTACTAGAGCAAATAAATGAATTCGGCAAAGTAGCAGGATATGAGATCAACACCCAAAATCAGTAGTGTTTCTATACACTAGTAAATGAGCAATTTGAAAAGGAATTTGAGAAAAAATTCCTTTTACAATAACAACTAAAAGAATCAAATATCTAGGAATAAATTTAACCAAGGATATGAAGGACTTGTATGCAGAAGACTACAAAACATTGCTAAAAGAAATCAAAGAAGACCTAAATAAATGGAAGGACATTCTGTGTTAATGGATTGAAAGGCTAAATATAGTTAAGATGTCAATTCTACCCAAAATGATTTACAGATTCAATACAGTTCCAATCAAAATCCCACAGTCTACTTTTCAGAAATGGAAAAGCCAATTATCAAATTTATTTGGAAGGGTAAGGGGACCTGAATCGCTAAAAATCTTGGAAAAGATGAATGAGGTTAAAGGACAAATTTAAGGAGGCTGAGGTTAAAACCTATTATAAAGCTAGAGTGGTCAAAACAGCATGGTACTGGCACAGGGATAGATATATCAACCAATGGAATCAAATTAAGAGTTCAGAAACAGACCCTCACATCCATAGCCAATTGATATTTTTTTTGGCTGGGGTGGGGGGGTGCAGCAACTGTGTTTTTCTTTGTAATAATAAACTTTATTTTTAGAGAAGTTTTAGATTACAGAAAAGTTACATCAAAAGTATAAGGGAGAGTCTCTGGAGAGTTGCGGTGCTGGCGAATGTGTGAGCGGGACTCCCGAGCCAACTGGAGGCTTAACGGGACCCAGTTGGACTGAGTTTCCCAGGCACCTCTGGCGCCCTGCCGCCGAGTGCAGTCATCTCTTGCATGGCTGAGAGGAGCGAGCTGCGTGCATCTCCCACTGTGGCCACCCCTTGGGGCCAGGAGCGAGGAAGCCTAGTGCTTCCTGTTGCCTGAACCACCATGGCCCACTTCAACAAGGGCCCTTCTGAGAAGCGGATGTGTCTCTAGTGATTGGGCTCCCACCTACCATATAGGAGGTCCAGGATTCAATTCCTGGGGTCTCCTGGTGAAAGGCAAGCTGGCCTGTGCAGCAAGCTGACTCACGCAGGAGTGCTGGCCTGCACAGAGTGCTGGCCCACACAGGAGAGCTGGCACAGTGAGATGATGCAACAAATAGAGACACAGAGGAGAGACAATAAGATATAGCAGACCAGGGAGCTGAGGTGGTGTAAGAGATTGAACGCCTCTCTCCCACTCTAGAAGGTCCCAGGATTGGTTCCTGGTGCCGGCTAAAGAGAAGACAAGGAGACACAGAAGAACACACAGAGAGCAGACAACGGGGGGGGGGGGGGGGAATATAAATAATAAATAAATAAATAAAGCAGATAAGTGTTTTAAAAAAAAAAACAAGGGCCCTTCTTACAGACTCTTGGCTGAGGTAAAGAACAATATTGTGTCCAAGTACAATCAGGCAGAAGATCTTCACAGTCAGATAGAAGAGGTGACAGGCCCCACAACTTTCAGTGGGGCCTGCAAGATGGCAGAAGCCTTTGCAAACTTAAAAACAAACCATCAAGAATACTTGATGGTATTCTCTTGCTCACATATGGTGATTCTTGCAATGCAAGAAATTATAACAATGAGGTGGAGCCAGTGGCCACTTGACAGTTTTTGGGTAGGGAGGGGATGAGCAGTTGAAATACAGGGGCTTCTTTGGGAGTTGGAGGTTGTCCTGAGTACTGTTGTGGCAATGGATGTAGGCCAATTTAAATCAGCACACACCACTCAGAACTGAGTGGGAGAGAGTGTGGTCTACAGTGTGAACTGTGGTCTATGGTTGGTGGCAAGGCTCCAGGAGGTGTAAGTTCATTGAGGTTGGTGGGCCACACTATGGGAGATGTTTGTGTTGGATGTGGTGGGAGGTGTGGGAGGTGGGCAACATGGGAATCCGAGTGGGTTCCGTATAATATTTTAGGTAATCTAAGCACCTCTTAAAATATATGTATATATATATATAAAATAACATTTTTGTAAGCAAATACACATATATGCATATATATTTATATATCATTTTACAAATGTTTGTATGTATTGTGAGAATTTTGATTTTTACCCATAATAAAAAAAAAAAATAAATAAAAAAATAAAAAAATAAAAAAGACTTAATTACTATACAAATCAAGATAGTAGATGCTTGTGGGGAGAAGGGCTGTCATTGGAAGCGACTACAGGTATTTTCTGGAATGTTGGCAATTTTCTGTTGCTTGATCTGGGTAAGTAGTTGCACAGGAGTAATCATCAAGTTAGGAATTTATATTTTCATTCATAATGAGATGACTGGTTGTCCCTTTCCCATTCAATCCCATGAGTCCAATGTTGCTGCACTAATCCTATCCACCATCATCCTGCCACCCTCATCCATAATCAGCGCACCAAGTAAAAGAGGAGAAGTTTGTAAAGTTCCAAGACATAACTCTCTTCACTTTAGTTACCAATGTAATCAGTTCGCAAAACTAAATGGTTTTAAAAGTTATAGCAAGAAAAAACTAGTCTAGCTTTCTGAAAACCTTATTTTAAAAGTTGTGTAAAACTCGGACATAAGATACTACCTCTAGCCATTGTTCTTTGTTCTCAATGTAAAATTACCTGCAAAATTAAAAGGCAACTATGTTAAACTTTTAAAAAGAAGGAGGGTCCAATGCAGGGGTTCTTAGCCACGGGTCGGTGAGCTTGAATTGAAATCCAAAAAAAAAATTTTCTTGTGGGGACGTGTTGGTGCAGATATGATGTATTTATTAAATAATACACAGTATAGTGTGGACTGAGTAAGGGGTCCATGGTTTTCACCTGACTGGCAAAGGGGCCCATGGGTTGGGAAGTGGATGTGGCTCAAGCAGTTGGGCGCCCACCTACCACATGGGAATTCCTGAATTTGGTTCCTGGTGCCTCCTAAAGAAGATGAGCAAGACAGTGGGCTGACCAGATGGGCTGGCACAGCAAGCCAACACAACCAGATGATGCAACAAGATGACACAATGAGATGACACAAGGAGGAAAACACAATGAGAGATACAACAAGCAGGGAGCGGAGGTGGCCAAAGCTATTGGGCCCCTCCCTCCCACATGGAAGGTCCCAGGTTCGTTTTCGAGTGCCTCCTAAAGAGGACAAGCAGACAACGTGCAGACTCAATGAGCTGACACGACGAGTTGACATAACAAGGAGACACAACAAGCAGGGAGAGGATATGGCTCGAGTGATTGGGTGCCTGCCTCCCACATGGGACATCCCAGGTTCTTCCTAAAGTAAACTAGAAGACACAGCAAACACACAGCAAGCAGACACAATGAGCGCAAACAACAAGCAAACAAGGAGCCATCTCGGGGTGGGAGAGGATAAATAAATAAATCTTTTTTAAAATAAATAAATAAATACAATCTGATTAGTCTCTCCATGCTCCCAGATCACTACACCACCTTTGCTTAGGTGAGAATATCAAGTTCTCACATAAATGGGCCCTCTTAACCAGAGCTGTGTAAAGTCATCTAGGTCTCCCAGGAGGGCTATGGAGGATGTTGGTGACTGCTCTTGGGTTAGGCTAAAAGACCTTATCCCGTTCAAAGTTATAACCTAGTCTTTGTTATAATAGTCACTTGGCTTGAAAATCACAGAGTCTTCAAAGCTTTAAAGAATGTCAGAGTCCCTACCAACAGGCACCACAAAAGTTGCTGGTATATATACCTGTTGACCGTCCTGTCTCCTCTTTGTGCCCTCTGGATTCCAAGGACTGGTTTGGAGGGTAATGGAATATGCTAGTCATTTGTGGATTTCACTGTGATTCATTTTTGTTGATAACATCATGTTGTCCCCTTCAAACCAAAGTTCTTTACACATCCCATTCATTGGTTTTATTCTCAATCACTTCAGCAGGACTAGAATTGATACATTTTTTCCAGCCTCAGTTTCTTCTAGAAGGCAAGTGCCATTCAGTAATCTTCAATTTTGAAAATGAAAGCATTCAAGTATTTATATACAGAGGTAGAGGTCTTCCTTCAAGTGTTCTTTCAGCACTTCCAACATAACTGGGTCATCGGCATTATATGAAGTTTCCATTAAAATGATACACTCGACAGGATAATTAATACTCTGCCCATTTGCAGTAGTGACTCCAAGGCCTCACTGTACCATTTTCTGAGTCCTTTTCCTTAGCATGTGCTCTTTTAGCTTTCTATAACCTCATAGCCATTATTAGTGCTGCAGGGTCGCAAACACTCCTGGCTCCAGTGATATCTGCCTCCATCCTTAGGCAAGGAGCCAAACATTGCTGCCTTCAGAAGTGTGGCGCCATCACATTCTGCACATTCTTCCAAGGCCCCACGTGGAGCAGCAGCTCTCTCCCATTTACACACCTCTGCTTCCTATGCACTCCACTAGGGTGACGCAGACGTCAACCTGACACCCGCAGTGGCTTGCAAAGGGTTGCCGGGACCTTGCCATTGCCCTGGCCTGGCCTAGGCGTGGCCACGCTGTCACAGAAGCCTGGGTGCCCTGAGCCTCAGAGTCTCCTCTTCCCATCCAGGCGTCTCACCAATTGATTTTTGACAAGATTGCCAAATCCACACAATTGGGGAAGAATAGTCTCTTCAAAACAAGTGGTGCTGGGAGAACTGGATCTCCATTTACAAAAGAATGAAGGAGGACCCCTATATCACACCATATACAAAAATTAATTCAAAATGGACCAAAGACTTAAATATAAAAATCAGAACTATAAAACTCCTAGAAGAAAATGTAGGGAAGCATCTTCAGGGTCTTAAGTTAGGAAATGGTTTCTTAGGCTTTACACCCAAAGCACAAGCAACAAAAGCAAAATATTAATCAATAGGACCTCACCAAAATCAAATACATTTGTGCATCAAAGGACTTTATCATGAAAGTGAAAAGACAACCTATTCAATGGAAGAAAGTATTTGGAAACCATATATCCAATAAGGGCTTAATCTCCAGAATATATGAAAGAATCCCACAATTCAACAACAAAAAGACAAACGACCCAATTAAAAAATGGGCAAAAGACTTCAATAGACATTTCTCCAAAGAGGATAAATAAATGACTAAAAAGCTTATGAAAAGATGCTGAACATCACTAGCTATTAGGGAAATGCAAACCAAAACCATAATGAGATATCATTTCACACCCACTAGAATGGCTACTATTACAAAAAAAAACTACAAGTGTTGGAGAGAAAATGGAGAAATAGGAACTCTTATTCATTGCTGGTGAGAATATAAAATGGTGTAGCCGCTGTGGAAGACAGTTTGGCAGTTTCCCAAGAAGCTTAGTATAGAATTACCAAATGACCCAGCAATCCCTTCTACTAGGTGTATATCCAAGAGAATTGAAAGCAGAGACTCTAACACATATTTGCACACTGATGTTCATAATAGCATTATTCACAATTGCCAAAATACGGAAGCAACTCAAGTGCCCATCGATGTATAAATAAAATGTGGTATATAATACAATGGAACAGGGAAGCGGATGAGGCTCCTGTCTATCATATAGGAGGTCCAGGGTTCGATTCCTGGGGCCTCCTGGTGAAAGGCAAGCTGGCCTGTGCAGCGAGCTGGCCCAGGCAGAGAGCTGGCTCACGCAGAGTGCTAGCCCAGGCGGAGTGCTGGCCCACGCGGAGAGCTGGCACAGCAAGATGACACAACAAAAAGAGACACAGAGGAGAGACAACAAGAGATGCAACAGACCAGGGAGATGAGGTGGCGCAAGAGATTGAACTCCTCTCCCACTCCGGAAGGTCCCAGGATCGGTTCCCGGTGCCGCCTAAAGAGAAGACAAGCAGACACAGAAGAACACAAAGCGAATGGACATAGAGAGTAGACAGTGGACATAAAAACAACAAAGGGGGTGAGGGAGAAATAAATAAATCTTTTTTAAAAAAATACAATGGAATATTATTCAGCTGTAAAAAGGAATGAAGTTCTGATACATGTGATAACATGGATGAACCTTGAGAACACTGTACTGAGTGAAATAAGCCAGACACAAACTGCCAAATATTGTATGATCTCAATGAAATGAAGTAACGCTGGGCTGGGTTGAGGAGTTGATACTTAATTTGTACAGAATTTCTATTTAGGTTGATTATACAGCTTTGAAAATGGATAGCGGTGATGGTAGCACAACACTGTGAGTGTAATAAACAGCACTGAATTATATATGTGAATGGGGTTAAAAGAGGGGGTTTTAGGTTGTATATGTGTTACTAGAATAAAAATTAAAAGATAAAACATAGGAATGTACAACACAGTGGCCCTATTGTAAACGATGGACTGTAGTTAATGGTACAAGTATAAAAATGTTCTTTCATGATTTATAATAAATGTACCACACTAAGGCATGGTGTTAATAATAGGGTGATATATGGGGGAAATATACCTAATGTAAACTATGGACTATAGTTAATAGTACAATTTTAATATTCTTTCATTAATTGTAACAAAGGTACCACATCAATGCAAAGTGTCAACAATAAGGATATATGTGGGAACACTGTATTTTTTACATGATTTTTCTCTAAACCTACAATTTCCCTAATTTAAAAAATTTAAAAGAAAAAACAAGTTAATCACAATGTGTGTCTGACTTGCTGAAATAATGACTGCATTCAAGTAAGACAATCTTTTGGCTAGCTGGAGCCCTAAAAATCACCAAGTTTAAGAGTATTTCCTTACTTCATGTATGGTCAATCCCAGGCCCTCAGCATCAGAACTGGAACTGGTGACAAGATCTCAAAGTGATAAAGGGCTTTATCACAAACTTCTCAACCAACTTTGACATGGAAATTCCCATGGATGCAACATCCTGACACACCAATTTGCTTTGACATGATTCCTTCCAGCAATCCGGCTTCATCAACATAGGCTTTAATAATGTATTTCAGGCACTCTTACTAATCTTACTGTGAATAAAGAGTACATTTAAAAAAAAAAAAATAGACCTTGATTTATAAGGCAGTGCTTTCACTTCCTCCCTACTGTTTTGATTATCACATGAAAGATTTATCTTATTCTCTTTTTGTTTAAATTTGGAAACTGGAATTTTAAAGAGCAACTGATAAGCTACACATTCCAGATTGTAAAGTCTTAGCCTAATATTAACTCATCAGGAAAAAAAAAAATAGATTTCTATTTTTCACGAAAATATAGCAATAAAAATGCATTTGCAGTTACAAAATAGGTCAAGGTCATTTGTGGTACTCATTAATCCTGCCACTCCTGTAAAAAAGCTAAAAGCATTGCCTATATTTTACAATGGAAAAAAATTAACAGGTTCCATCTTGCTCTGGATATAATAGCAAAGCCTCTGGGGGAGTCAGAAATAGAACCTCAAGAGATTTGTTTTCCTTGTTTGATGTAGAACAGGACAATACTCAAGCAGTCCCATTAAAATTATGCTACAGAAGAAGCACATCTACCTCTTCACTCAATGTTATTTAATAAAATTAAACAGTTTATCTGAGATGTACTGACCAAATATAATTCATATAGTAATCTTGTGGAATACACTGGATGCTATGAAAAACAGATAACATATAATCATTTTAAGGAACTTTTTGTTTTAAAGAAAATGGAATATTTAAAATCCAATATAATCAAATGTATAAGGCAGGAAGCATTATTCTTTAGGCTCCGCAAGTCAACATGTAACTTCTAATATAGCTGCCTTAATATAAATCTTTAAAACAGTCTCATTAAATCCCACAATCGTGATAAGGAAAAGCACCTTCAAAATTACAGAAATTGAGAATTCCATGCTGCCATCTTGTGTCCACCATCTTGCCATTTCAGCTACAATTTAAGTTTCCTTGAGAGTCCCCTAAGTTTGTGTGTTTGTGCACATGAGTGTACAAATGTTGAGGTACAACTTGAGCCACTGGCTGCTACACTGGTTTGAATTTACTTAGAATTCACCAGCTTTCAATCATCTATACTATTACACTGGGAATATAATAGCTCTCACAAGGATTTAGGAGTATGTAAGTCCTCAGGTGCCCAAAGAGGAATTTAGTAGTGACTACTGGGTAGAATAGTTGCCAAAATTAAAATAGATGATCTATGTAAAGCAGTTAAAGGAGAGCAGAGCTTGGAGTAAGTGCTCAATAAAGGTTAACTATTATTATCTGGAAACATGCTGACCTGAACATATGATGGTCTTGTAAATATGAATGATTTTCAGTTGTTTTTATTGTGGTAACATATATATGTTACATAAAATTATCCATGTTAACCATTTTAAGTATACAATTTGGTGGCAATGATTATGTTTACAATGTTGTGCTACCATCACCACCATCCGTTACCAAAACTTTTTCATCACCCCAAACAAAAATTCCTTAACCATTGTTTTAGTTTGCTAAAGGCTGCCAGTGCAATATATCAGAAATAGGTTGGTTTTTACAATGGGAATTTATTAGGTTAAAAGCTTACAGTTCTAGAGATTTGACTCTCAACTTCCAGGAAGATGGCGGACTAGTAAGACACGGGAATCTCTTCTCCAGAAAAATAGCTAGAGGACAGGCTGAAACATCCCCAAAAAAGATCTTCTAGGGTTTAGGACAGCAGGTGAAGGCTACACACCACCCAGAGGACAGAGGTTCAGAAGAGGGAAATCGCGACGACAGAACTGTGAGTGGGAAGTAGCAGCTTCTGCTGCTGCCGGCACCCTCCCCCACACTCCAGAATTCTCGGGCCTCTGGGCCTGTGACCACAGACAAAGGGGGCTTGAGGGATCTGCCACTCCCGGAAAGGGGAGAGACAGGGACACAGCCTTAGGCTGACTCAGGTTCTGACCTGTAAATTTGGGCTGCAGAGCCCCATGGACCCTTCCACATGGCAGTTTGCCCTGGGAGCCTAGGAGGGAATGAGAAATCCGACTCTCGCAACATCCCTCTCTTCTAGCCTGGACTAATTGTTGAGGACTCCACGGGAGAGGGGAGAGAGAACCTGGGGCTGACCCTGCTTTTGACTCGCAGGTTTGGTCTGCCCTGTCCCGAGAGCCCTTCAAGGCCGGGTGGGGCTGTGCCATTGTTTGCCTTGGAGCATGCAAGGGGCTAAAGATATACAAACCTCCCAATCTCCAACTCTCCTAACAGGGACTGATTGTTGAGGACTCAGAAGGGAGTGGAAATATTTCCTAGCTGGGAAAAGGAGGGCGCTATGAGAGAATTCTGAAGAACTGTCTCAGAAAGTTTGAACTACAAGGCTCTTAGCCCCCAGACAGGAAGCTCTATCGCATTGATCTGGTCTGTGTCACAACAAATATGCTCCGACCAGGCATTGAATTGAGAGCTGCCAACAAGCGCCATCTCCTGGAAGGCCAAGGAAGTGCACATAAGAAAATTAATAAGTAGGAGAGGCTTTTCCTGGCCTCTATACCCTCCCTGCCCAAGGCCCTAGGAAATGACCCTATAACCAATTACTGGGTCCAGTGCCCAGTTTTGAGCAACCAGCAGAACAATCCTAACAATAAAGGTCGAGCCAAAAATCAAAGAACTGTGGTACCACACAGCCTCCTGCCACTAAAACCCCATAAAAGAGAAAGAGATAGAGCATCTAAGTAAAATACAACATAACCAGATGCCTAAGCACCAGCAAAAAATTCGAGCCATACTAAGAAAATAGAAGACATGGCCCAAGAAAAGAAATACAGCAAAGTCCCAGAAGAGATGCAGAATTTGAGAGAACTAATCAGTGAGATGAGCACAAATTTCCAAAATCAAATTAATAGGATGAAAGAGAATATAGTTAAAGAGATAAATGGGGAAGCGGCTGTGGCTCAATCAGTGGGGCTCCCGTTTACCATATGGGAGGCCCCGGGTTCGGTTCCCGGGGCCTCCTGGTGAAGGCAAAGCCCGCCCGCACGGCGTGGTTGGCTGACCCAGCAAGCATAGGCAGCGGGGGGGGGGGGGGGGGGGG
>JAKSZT010038599.1:21217168-21287000 GCA_026826555.1 Tolypeutes matacus | reverse complement strand
AGAGATGAATGAATAAATAAAATCTTAAAAAAAAATAAAAAAATAAAAAAATAAAGAGATAAATGACATCAAGAAGTCATTGAGTGAACGCAAAGAAGAATTTGAGATCCTGAAAAGAAAAGTAACGGAGTTCGTGGGAATGAAAGACACAATAGGTGTAGTCAAAAATACATTTGAGGCATACAACAGCAGACTCGAAATGATAGAAGAAAGAATAACTGATACCGAAGACAGAGCAGCTAAAATTGAAGAGAGAAAAGAATGGAAAAAATTGAGCAGGGGCTGAGAGTTGAATGACAACACAAAACGCAAGAACGTATGTGTCATGGGAGTTCCAGAAGGGGAAGAGAAAGGAAAAGGGGCAGAAAGAGTATTTGAGGAAAGAATAGCTGAAAATTTCCCAACTCTCACGAAAGAAATGAACTTACATGTCCAAGAAGCACACAATACCCCAATGAGAATAAATTCAAATAGACCTACGCCAAGACACATATTATTCAGAATGTCAAATGTAAAAGATAAAGAGAAAATTCTCAGAGCAGCAAGAGAGAAGCAAACGATCATGTACAAAGGATGTCCAGTAAGACTTAGTGCAGATTTCTCTTCAGAAACCATGGAGGCGAGAAGACAGACGTTTGATACAATTAGGAAACTGAAAGAGAAAAACTGCCAACCGAGAATTCTTTATCCAGCAAAACTGTCCTTCAAATATGAAGGTGAATATAAAGTATTCACAAACAAACAGAAACTAAGAGAGTTTGCAAAAAAGAATTCAACTTTGCAGGAAATATTAAAGGAAGCCTTAGAACCTGAAAGAAAAAGACAGGAGAGAGAGGCTTGGAGGAGAGTATAGAAGAAAGAAAAGCAGAAAGGATAAACAAAAGACTAAAAAGAGAGACAAAAATAAGATGACATATGAAAACCAAAGAATACAATGGAGGGAATAAATAATGCATTTTCAGTAATATCATTGAATGTGAATGGATTAAATCCCTAAATCAAAAGATACAGGCTGACAGAAAGGATAAAAAAAACATGAACCATCCATATGCTGCTTACAAGAAACTCACCTCAGACCCAAGGATACAAACCAGTTGAAAGTAAAAGGTTGGAAAAAGATACTCCACGAAAATAGTAAACAGAAAAGAGCAGGGGTAGCTATACTAATATCAGACAAAACAGACTTCAAATGCAAAAAAGTGATAAGAGATGTGGAAGGCCATTATATATTAATAAAAGGGATGATCCTCCAAGAAGATATAACAGTCATAAATATCTATGCACCTAACCAGGGTGCCCCAAAATATATGAGACAAACACTGGAAAAACTGAAGGGAGAAATAGACATTTCTACAATAATCGTTGGAGACTTCAAAACCCCTCTCACATCATTAGATAGAACAACTAGACAGAAGATCAACAAGGAAACAGAGAACTTGAACAATATGATAAACAAGTTAGACCTTACAGACATATACAGAACACTGCATCCAAACTCAGCGGGTTATACATTCTTCTCAAGTACCCATGGATCTTTCTCCAGGATAGACCACATGTTAGGTCACAATACAGCTCTCAATAAATATAAAAAGATTGAAATTATACAAAGCCCCTTCTCAGATCATAATGGAATGAAACTAGAAATCAATAACAGACAGGAAAAAAGGAAATTTGCAAATGTGTGGAGACTGAACAACACACTCTTAAATATTCGGTGGGTCAAAGAAGAAATTGCAAGTGAAATCAGTAAATATATTGAGACAAATGAAAATGAGAACACAACGTACCAAAACTTATGGGATACAGCGAAGGCAGTCTTGAGAGGGAAATTTATAGCCCTAAATGCCTATATTAAAAAACAAGAAAGAGCTAAACTCAAAGATTTAACTGAACAACTTGAGAAACTAGAAAAAGAACAGCAAAACAATCCCAAAGCAAAAAGAAGGAAAGAAATAATAACGATTAGAGCGGAAATAAATGAAAATGAGAACAGAAAAGCAATAGAGAAAATCAACAAATCCAAAAGCTGGTTCTTTGAGAAGATCAATAAAATTGACAAACCCCTCGCTAGACTAACAAAGAAAAAAAGAGAGAAGATGCAAATAAATACAATCAGAAATGAAAGGGGGGGAATTACAAATGACCACACAGAAATAAAAAGAATCATAAGGGGATATTATGAGAAACTATATGCCAACAAACTAGACAACCTAGATGAAATGGACAAATTTCTAGAAATGCGTAACCAACCTACACTGACACAACAAAAAATACAAGAACTTAACAAACCAATCACAATTAAGGAGATTGAATCCGTCATCAAAAATCTCCCAGCAAAGAACAGTCCAGGACCAGATGGCTTCACAGGTGAATTCTACCAAGCATTTCAAAAAGAATTAACACACTTGGGAAGCGGCTGTGGCTCGATCAGTAGGGCTCCCGTTTACCATATGGGAGGCCCCAGGTTCAGTTCCCGGGGCCTCCTGGTGAAGGCAAGCCCGCCCGCACGGCGTGGTTAACTGACCCAGTGAGCACAAGCAGCAAGGGGGGATAAAAGAATAAATAAATAAAATCTTTAAAAAAAAAAAAAAAAAAAAAGAATTAACACCAATCCTGTTTAAACTCTTCCAAAAAATTGAAGAGGAGGGAAAATTACCCAACACATTTTATGAAGCCAACGTCACTCTAATACCAAAGCCAGATAAAGATTCCACAAGAAAAGAAAATTACAGACCAATCTCTCTCATGAACGTAGCTGCAAAAATTCTCAACAAAATACTTGCAAATCGAATCCAATAGCATATCAAAAGACGTATACATCACGACCAAGTGGGATTTATTCCTGGTATGCAAGGCTGGTTCAACATAAGAAAATCAATCAATGTAATACACCACATTAACAAATTGAAGGAAAAAAACCACATGATCATCTCAATAGATGCAGAAAAGGCATTTGACAAAATCCAACATCCTTTTTTGAAAAAAATACTTCAAAAGATAGGAATAAAAGGAAAATTCCTCAATATGATAAAAGGCATATATGAAAAACCCACAGCCAACATCATACTCAATGGGGAAAAGTTGAAAGCTTTCCCTCTAAGATCAGGAACAAGACAAGGATGCCCACTGTCACCATTGTTATTCAACATTGCACTAGAAGTTCTAGCTAGGGCAATTAGAAAAGACAAAAAAATTAAAGGCGTCCAAATAGGAAAAGAGGAAGTAAAACTCTGACTGTTTGTGGATGACATGATCCTGTATTTAGAAAATGCTGAAGTATCCACACAAAGCTACTTGAAGTAATAAATGAGTTCAGCGAAGTGGCAGGATACAAGATCAACATGCAAAAATCAGTAAAGTTTTTGTACACTAGTACTGAACAATCTGAGGAGGAAATCAGGAGGAAAATTCCATTTTCAAGAGCAACAAAAAGACTCAAATATCTAGGAGTTAATTTAGCCAAAGAAGTATAGGACCTATATGCAAAAAACTACAAAACAATGCTAAAAGAAATTTAAAAAGACCTAAACAAATGGAAAGACATTCCATGTTCATGGATTGGAAGAATAAATATCGTGAAGATGTCAATCTTGCCCAAACTGATTTATAGATTCACTGCAATACCAATCAAAATCCCAACAGCTTACTTTACAGAATTAGAGAAGGCAATTATCAAATTCATCTGGAGGGGTAAGTGCACCCGAATAGCCAAAAGCATTCTAAAATAGAAAAGCAATGTGGGAGGAATTTCACTGCCTGACCTTGAAACATATTACAAAGCTACAGTGGTCAAAACAGCATGGTACTGGCATAAAGATAGACACATTGATCAGTGGAATAGAATTGAGAATCCAGAAATATACCCTCACCTGTACAGTCAACTGGTTCTTGACAAACCTTCCAAGCCATGCTAACGGGAAAAAACAGTTTCTTCAACAAATGTTGTTGGGAGAACTGGATATCTATAACCAAAAGAATGAAAGAGGACCCCTATCTCATCCCCATATAAGAATCAACTCAAAATGGATCAAAGATCTAAATATAAAAGCCAGGACCATAAAACTACTAGAAGAAAATGTAGGGAAACATCTTCAAGACCTTGTAGTAGGAGGTGGTTTCTTGGACCTTATACCCAAAGCACATGCAACAAAAGAAAAAGTAGATAAATGGGACTTCCTCAAAATTAAACACTTTTGCACCTCACAGGTCTTTGTCAGAAGGGTGAAAAGGCAGCCAACTCAATGGGAAAAAATATTTGGAAATCACATATCTGATAAGGGTTTAATATCCAGGATATATAAAGAGATGTTACAACTCAACAATAAAAAGACAAATGACCCAATTAAAAAATGGGCCGAAGACTTGAATAGACATTTCTCCAAAGAAGAAATACAAATGGCAAAAAAACACATGAAGAAATGCTCAGCATCACTCATGATTAGGGAAATGCAAATCAAAACTACAATGAGATATCATTTCACACCTATCAGAATGGCCACTATTAAAAAGACAGAGAACTACAAGTGTTGGAGAGGATGTGGAGAGATAGGAACACTTCTTCACTGTTGGTGGGAATGCAGAATGGTACATCCACTATGGAGGACTGTTTGGTAGTTACTAAAGAAGTTGAATATAGACTTGCCATGTGACCCTGCAATACCACTACTGGGTATATACCCCGAAGAACTGAGAGCAGTGACAAGAACAGACATCTACACACCGATGTTCATAGCAACATTATTCACCATTGCCAAAAGTTGGAAACAACCCAGGTGTCCATCAACAGATGAATGGATAAACAAACTGTGGTCTGTTCACACGATGGAATATTATGCAGCTGTAAGAAGAAATGAAGTCGTAAAGCATATGACAACATGGATGAACCTGGAGGACATTATGTTGAGTGAAGCAAGCCAGACACAAAAGGACAAATACTGTATGAACTTCTAATCTGCATTCCCTCATCTAAAAAATAGATGATATGTCCATGTGCTAATCTCATACGTTTGTTGTGAAAAGGAATAAATGAATGAAGTGTTAGAGGAAAAAAAAAAAAGAAAAGGTCGCAATGGCAAAACTGAATTAAAAGCTGCAGCTGGGAAGCAGGTGTAGCGCAATGGGCGAGCACCTACTTCCTGGATTCAATCGCAAGTACCTCCTAAAAACAAAACAAACAAACCAATGAGAAAAACAACTCTCATTGGGGAGTGGATATAGCTCAGTGGTTGAGTGCCTGCTTCCCATGTGCAAGGTCCTTGGTTCAATCCCTGGTACCTCCTTAAAAAAAAAAAAAAAGAAAAAAAGCTGCAACTGCTGACATCCTAACCCCACCATATAGACACTTTTGAATTCTTAGGCCTTGGGGCCAATAGTTAGAGACAAAGGGGACCCCAGGGATCCACCTCCTCAAGAAAGGGGAGACAGCCTGAGGCTGATTCAGCTTTTGACCCACGAATTTGTTCTGCTGTGTCCCACAAGCCCTTCCAGGCTGGGTGGGGCCACACCACTTTGTCTTGGGAGCCAGCAAGAGACTAAAGAGATCCAACCCTCTCAATTTCCCTCTCCACTGACCGAGACAGGTTGTTGAGGACACAGAGGGGAGTGGAATTATTTCATACTTGGGAAAATGGAGAGGGCTACCAGCAAAGTTTGGAGAACTGCCTCTGAGAAAGTTTGAATCATAAGGCTCTTAGCCTCCAGGCAGGATCCTCTATCACATTGATCCAGTCACTGTTGCAGTGAACACACTCGGACCAGGCTTTGAACTAAGAGGGCTGCCAGAAATCACCATCTGCTGGTGGACTAAGAAAGTGCACATGAGGAAATTAAAAGTAAATAAGAGATGCTTTCCCCCGGCTTTATAGCCTCCTTTCCCAAGGCCCTTGAAAGCAGGTCTGCACCCCTTTACTGGGTCCAGGACTGATTTGAGTAACTAACGGGGACAATCCTAAAGACCCAGAACAGGTTGAAACAAGAATCAAAGAACAGCAGTAACACACATCCTTCCACCACTAAATCCCTAAGAAAGACAGAGAAACTGAGCATCAGAGTAAACTCAACATCCTAATCAGATGCCTAGACATAAAAAAAAAAAAAAAAAAAAAAATTACAGGAAAGCAGATGTAGCTCAAGCAATTGAGCTCCTTCCCACCACATGGGAGGTCCTGAGTTCAGTTCCTGGTGCTTCCTAAAAAGTAGATCAACACACAACAAACAGACACAGCAAATGCAAACAACGAAGGGGTGGAGAGAAATAAATAAAATAAATCTTAAAAAGAAAAAAAATTACAAGCCATACTAAGAAAATGGAAGAAATGGCCCAAGAAAAGGAATATATCAAAGCTCCAGAATCAGCACAGGATTTGACACAACTAATCAGAGATGCACACAAATTTCCAAAATCAAATTAATGAGTTGAAAGACAATATGACTAAAGAGAGAAAGGACATCAAGAAGACATTGAGGGGGGCGGATGTGGCTCAAATGGTTGGGCATCCATCTCCCATATGGAGGGACCCAGGTTCGATCCCTGGGACCTCCCAGTTAAAAAAAAAAAAAAAAGACATTGAGCTCTCGGCCTTAGCGCCATCTTGCTGGAAACCTCCGCGCCATGAGAGCCAAGCGGAAGAAGAAGTGAATGCGCAGACTGAAGCGCAAAAGAAGAAAGATGAGGCAGAGATCCAAATAAAGTGTTAGCGTGTGCACTCACAGAGACTAGGGGATCAGGAAGATGGAATGCCAGAGGCCCAGGACGTTGGTACAAGTTACTGACAGCATGCTACTGTCTAGAACTCTTCACAATAGATCTAGAACTCTATTCAACGGTCATCAAACTTCGTGAACACCT
This sequence comes from Tolypeutes matacus, assembly GCA_026826555.1. NCBI lineage: Eukaryota > Metazoa > Chordata > Mammalia > Cingulata > Chlamyphoridae > Tolypeutes > Tolypeutes matacus. The sequence continues at coordinate 21,280,153 of JAKSZT010038599.1, read as the reverse complement.
CTGAGAGACCCACCTTGCTCACACCAAAGCAGTCCCTTTGGTTCTTTGCCCCGGACCTGTGACATTCTGGAGTAGCTCTGTTCTCAGTTGTGGCAGAGTGTTAACACGTGTAAAATAAATCATCTCTTCTGCCATCTTAGCTGAAGAATAAAATCAAAAAAAAAAAAAAAAAAAAAAAAGAAGACATTGAGTGGGCACAAAGAATAATTTGAAACACAGCTCATAGGAAGGAAAGACATGATACTTGAGACCAAACACACATTAGAGGGAGCCAATGTGGCTCACGTTGTTAAGCGCTTGCCTCCCACATGGGAGGTCCTGGGTTCGGTTTCTGGTGCCTCCTAAAAACAAAAAAACAACAAGCAAACAAATGAAAAAATCAACTCAGGGGAGCTGATGTGGCTCAGTGGTTGAGCACTGGCTTCCCACATACAAGGTGTCAGGTTCAATCCCCAGCCTACAACAGCAGGCTCAAAATGATAGAAGAAAGAATAAATGATACAGAAGACAGAACAGCTGAAATTGAAGAGAGAAAAGAACAGAGAGAGAAAAGAATGGAAAAAATTGAGCAGGGTTGAAAGGAGAGCAGATGTAGTTCAGTGGTTTAGCACCTGCCTCTCACATATGATGTGTTGGGTTTAATCCCTGGTTCCAACTTTGAAAAAAAAAAATTGAGACTAGAAATACATAGGACACTTTTCTCCTCCAGAAAAATAGCTAGAGGACAGGCTGAAACAGCTTAGAAAAAGATCTTCCGGGGTTTAGGACACCAGGCAAAGGCTGGACACCATCCAGAGGAGACAGGGACAAAGGAGGCAAACCACAATGACAGACTGTGAGTTGAAACCAAAAGCTGCTGCTGCTGGCACCATCCCTCAAACTTACAACACTTTAGAATTCTTGGGCCTCTGGGTCTGTCACTACAGACAAAGGGGGCTCCAGGATCTACCACCCCAGGAAAGGGGAGAGAGAAGGACACACCCTAAGTCTGACTCAGCTTCTGACTGACAAATTTGGTCTGCTGTGTCCCATTAGCCCTTCCAGGCCAGGTGGGACCACACAGTGGTTTGCCCTGGGAGCCGGTGAAGGACTGGAGAAATCTAACCCTCACAATCTCTCTCTTCTAGCTGGGACTAATTGTTGAGGATGCCCCAGGAAAGGGGAGAGAGAGGGATACAACCTAAGGCTGACTCAGCTTTTGACTCACAAATTTGGTCTGCTGTGTCCCAGGAGCCCCTCAAGGCTGGGTGGAGCTGCACCATACTTTGCCACTTTAGCAAGGGGCTAAAGATATACAACCCTTCCAATTTCCTTCTCTATTAATAGGAACTGATTTTGAGGACTCAGAGGGGAGTGGAAATATTTCTGACCTGGGAAAAGGGAGGCAGCTGCCAGAGAAGGCTGGAGAACTGTCTCAAAGAAAGTTTGAATTACAATGCTTATAGTCTCCAGAGAGGAAACTCTATCACATTGATCCAGTCTGTGTTGCAACAAATACACTCTGACCAGGCATTGATTGAGAGCTGTCAAAGAGCACCATCTGCTGGCAGACCAAGGAAATGCAAGCAAGAAAATTAAAAATAAATAGGACATGCTGAGTCCTCTCTAAGCCAAATGCTGAGTTTGGCTTAGAAAGAGGCCACATTTGAGCAACATGACTCCTGGGGATAAGCCTTCCTGGCACTGAGGGATTGCTACCAAGTGCCTCCCTGACACTGAGGGATTGCTACTAAGCGCCAACTGGCAATGTGACTGGAAAAAGACCTCAAATAAAATGGGGAAAAGGTAAAGACAAATGAGTTTATATGGCTAAGAGACTTCAAAATGAGTCGGGAGGTCATCCCTGACATAACGCTTACACACATCTCAGTAGGATCTCATAGAATTCCAAAGTGGATATCACCCCAAATAGTGGGGCTCCTGAAGACTCTGGAAACACCCAGATCCTATGTCAGGGTGGCTAGCTCCAGAGTTTGGTGCCTTGCCAGTGGGCCCTACTTTGGAGTTTGTGCTCCTGAAAGTGACAGAGTTGGACTCAACTATGTCTTCCCTGCACATGGCTCATCTGTCCCTTCTATTCAAACCTATACTTGGTGCTGGAGTTTGTAAGTGTACATCCAGAGGCCTGAGTCTTTGGGCTGCCCATGTGCCAGCTGGGCCCAGAACCTCACTGGAGCAGCAACTCCTACTCTAGAGCTTATTGGACTCACCCAGGACAACTGGTGGGGAGATGATGATGGACAATGGCCATCCCAGGGGATGGAGAGAGTCTGCAGCTGCAGGCAGGATAATCCCATCCATCTTCCCCATGGGATATAAGCCCCCCTCTCAATTGGAGGTGGAGTAGCATCACCATCCCAGACTCCTCATAATGGGGGGAAGAGCTATGGGCTAGAGTGGACTTACTGGTATAATACTATAGACATATTGTGATTCAAGCAATGGAAGAAATTACAACATTGATGTCGAGCCAGTGGCCACTGGAGGCTCTAGGAGCAGGGAGAGGGAAAAGCAGTTGTAATACAGGGGCTTTTTCAGGTCTTGGGAATTGTCCTGAGTGACATTGCAATGACAGATATAGGCCATTTTATATCACAGTATAACACACAGAACTGTGTGGGAGAGAGTGTGGTCTACAATGTGACTCTGATCCATGCTTAATGACAAAGCCCCAGGATGTGTTTATCAATTGCAATGAATGTGCCACACTAATGAAGGATGTTTATGTGGGAGGTTGTGGGAGGTGTGGGAGGTGGGACGTATGGGAATCCCTATATTTTTTGTGTAACATTTATGTAATCTAAGCATCTTTAAAAAAAAAAAAAAAAAAAAGTAGGACAGGCTTTTTCCAGTCTCTATAGCCCACCTCCCCAAGGCCATAGGAAGTGACTCTACAACCAATTACTGGGTCCAGTGCCCAGTTTTGAGCAACCAGCAGGACAATCCTAACAATTCAGATCAAGCCAAGAATCAAAGAGCAGTGGTAACACACAGCCTCCTGCCAATAAAAACCCTACAAAAGAGAAAGAAATTGAGCATCTGAGTAAACTACATCCTAATCAAATGTCTAGATATCAGCAAAAAATTATGAGCCATACTAAGAAAATAGAAGACATGGCCCAAGGAAAGGAATATATCAAAGCTCCAGAAGAGATGCAGAATTTGAGAGAATTAATCAGCGAGATGCACACAAATTTCCAAAATCAAATTAATGAATTAAAAGACAAATGACATTAAGAAGACATTGAGCATTAAATGTACAAAATAAAGTTTTAAAAAAAGAAGACATTGAGCAAACACAAAGAAGAATTTGAAATCCTGAACAGAAAAGTAACAGAGCTCATGGGAATGAGAGACAAAATAGGTGAGACCAAAACAACTTTGAGGCATACAACAGCAAACTTGAAATGATAGAAGAAAGAAAAAGTGATACCAAAGACAGAACATGTAAAATTGAAGATAGAAAAGAATGGAAAAAATTGAGCAGGGGCTCAGAGATTTGAATGACAACACAAAACACAACAACATATGTGTCATGGGAGTTCCAGAAGGAGAAGAGAAGGGAAAAGGGACAGAAAGAGTATTTGAGGAAATAATAGCTGAAACGTTCCCAACTCTCATGAAAGAAATGAACTTACAAGTCCAATAAGCACACCACACCCCAATCAGAATAAATCTGAATAGACCTACGCCAAGATACATACTACTCAGAATGTCAAATGTCAAAGATAAAGAGAAAATTTTCAGAGAAGCAAACCATCACATACAAGGGACATCCAGTAAGACTTAGTACAGATTTCACTTCAGAAACCACAGAGGTGAGAAGAGACAGTGGTATGATACAATTAGGATACTGAAAGAGAAAAACTGCTAGCCAAGAATTCTTTAACCAGCAAAATTGTCCTTCACATATAAAGGTAAGTATAAAATATTCACAAAGAGAATTTAAGAGTTTACAAAAAAAGGATCCACCTTTGCAGGAAATATTATAGGAAGCCTTAGAACCTGAAAGAAAGAGACAGGAGAGACAGGCTTGGAGGAGAGTATAGAAGAAAGAATAGCAGAAAGGATAACCAAAAGAGTAAAAGGACAGACAAAAATAAGATATGACATATGAAAACCAAAGAATAAAATAGAGGAAGTAAATAGTGCATTTATAGTAATATCATTGAGTGTGAATGGATTAAATCAAAAGATACAGCCTGACAGAATGGATAAAAAAAACATGAGCCATATATATGCTGCTTACAAGAAACTCACGTTAGACCCAGGGATACAAACCAGCTGAAAGTGAAAGGTTGGAAAAAGATACTCCACATGACTAGTAACCAGAAAAGAGCAGGGGTAGCTATACTATTATCAGACAAAACAGACTTTAAATGTAAAAAAGTTATAAGAGATGCAGAAGGCCATTATATATTAATGAAAGGAGCAAACCACCAGGAAGATATAACAGTCATAAATACCCATGCACCTAACCAGGGTGCCCCAAAATACACAAGACAAACTCTGACAAAACTGAAGGGAGAGGACTTCCGGGAAGATGGCAGACTAGTAAGATATGGGAATCTCTTCTCCAGAAAAATAGCTAGAGGACAGGCTGAAACATCCCCGAAAAAGATCTTCTAGGATTTAGGACAGTAGGTGAAGGCTGCACATCACCCAGAGAAGAGAGGGACAAAAGAGGGAAATCATGATGACAGAACAATGAGTTGGAAGCAGCGGCAGCTACTGCTGCCGACGTCCTCCTCCACACTAAAGACTATTTAGAATTCTTGGGCCTCTGGGCCTGTGACTACAGACAAAGGGGGCTCCAGGGATCTACCACCCCAAGAAAGGGAAGAGAGAGGGACACAGCCTAAGGATGATTCAGCTTCTGACCCACAAATATGGTCTGCTGTGCCCCACGAGCCCTTCCAGGCCAGGTCAGACCACACGGTGGTTTACACTGGGAGCCGGTGAAGAACTGGAGAAATCTGACCCTCGCAAACTCCCTCTCTTCTAGCCTGGAATAATTGTTGAGGACTCCACAGGGAAGGGGAGAGAGAAGGACACAGACTAAGGCTTACTCAGCTTTTGACTCACAAATTTGGTCTGCTGTGTCCCAAGAGCCCTTCCAGGCTGGATGGGGCTGTGCCATTGTTTGCCTTGGAGCCTGCAAAGGGCTAAACATATACAACCCTCCCAATCTCCTTCTCTACTAACAGGGACTGATTGTTGAGGACTCAGAGGGGAGTGGAAATATTTTCCTAGCCCGGAAAAGGGAGGTGGCTGGCAGAGAGGGCTGGAGAACTGTCTCAGAGAAAGTTTGAATTACAAGGCTCCTAGTCTCCAGACAGGAAGCTCTACCACATTGATCTGGTCTGGGTTGTAACAAATACACTCCAACCAGGCATTGAATTGAGAGCTGCCAAAGAGCTCCATCTGCTGGCAGGCCACGGAAGTGCACTAAAGAAAATTAAAAATAAGTAGGAGAGGCTTTTTCTGGTCTCTATAGCCTTCCTGCCCAAGGCCCAGTAAGCGACTCTACAACCAATTACTGGATCCAGTGCCCAGTTTTGAGCAACCAGTAGGACAATCCTAACAATCCAGGTCAAGCCAAATATCAGAGAGCTGTAGTAACTCACAGCCTCCTGTCACTCAATCCCTATAAAAGAGAAAGAAATTGAGCATCTGAGTAAACTACATCCTAATCAGATGCCTAAACACCAGCAAAAAATTACGAGCCATACTAAGAAAACAGAAGACATGGCCCAAGAAAAGGAAGAAGTCAAACTCCCAGAAGACATGCAGAATTTGAGAGAACTAATCAGCAAGATGAGCACAAATTTCCAAAAGCAAATTAATGAGTTGAAAGACAATATAGTTAAAGAGAAAACAATATCAAGAAGACATTGAGCAAACGCAAAGAAGAATTTGAAGTCCTGAACAGAAAAGTAACAGAGAATGAAACATGAGAATGAAAGACAGAATAGGTGAGATCAAAAACACATTTGAGGCATACAACAGCAGACTCGAAATGATAGAAGAAAGAATAAGTGATACCAAAGACAGAACAGCTAAACTTGAAGAAAGAAAAGAAAGAGAGAGAAAACAATGGGAAAAATTTGAGCAGGGGCTCAGAGAGTTGAATGACAACACAAAATGCAACAACATATGTGTCATGGGAGTTCCAGAAGGAGAAGAGAAGGGAAAGGGGGCAGAAAGAGTATTTGAGGAAATAATAGCTGAAAAGTTCCCAACTCTCATGAAAGAAAGGAACTTACAAGTCTAATAAGCACACCGTACCCCAACAGAATAAATCCAAATAGACCTACGCCAAGACACATACTACTCAGAATGTCAAATGTCAAAGATAAAGACAAAATTCTCAGAGCAATAAGAGAGAAGCAAACGATCACATCCAAGGGATGTCCAGTAAGGCTTAGCACAGATTTCTCTTCAGAAACCATGAAGGCAAGAAAACAGTGGTATGATACAATTAGGAAACTGAAAGAGAAAAACTGCCAGCTGAGAATTCTTTATCCAGCAAAACTGTCCTTCAGATATGAAGGTGAGTATAAAATATCCACAAACAAACAGAAACTAAGAGAGTTTGCAAAAAAGAATCCACCTTTGCAGGAAATATTAAAGGAAACCTTAGAACTTTAAAGAAAAATACAGGAGAGACAGGCTTGGAAGAGAGTATAGAAGAAAGAATAACAGAAAGGATAACTAAAAGAGTGAAAAGACAAAATCAAGATGACATATGAAAAGCAAAGAATAAAATGGAGGAAGTAAATAGTGCATTTACAGTAATATCATTGAATGTGAATGGATTAAATTCCCCAATCAAAAGATACAGGCTGATAGAATGGATAAAAAAAAACATGAGCCATCCATATCTTAGACCCAGGGATACAAACCAGCTGAAAGTGAAAGGCTGGAAAAAGAAACTCCACGCGAATAGTAAACAGAAAAGAGCAGGGGTAGCTATACTAATATCAGACAAAACAGACTTCAAATGAAAAAAAAAATGATAAGAGATAGAGAAGGCTATTATATATTAATAAAAGGGACGATCCTCCAGGAAGATATAACAGTCATAAATATCTACGCACCTAACCAGGGTGCTCCAAAATATATGAAACAAACTGGCAAAACTGAAGGGAGAAATAGACATTTCTACAATAATCGTTGGAGACTTCAACACTCCTCTCACATCATTAGATAGAACAACTAGACAGAAGATCAACAAGGAAACAGAGAACTTGAACAATATGATAAACAAGTTGGACCTAACAGACGTACACAGAACACTGCATCCAAACTCAGTGGGTTATACATTCTTCTCAAATGCCCATGGATCTTTCTCCAGGATAGACCACATGTTAGGTCACAATACAGCTCTCAATAAATATAAAAAGATTGAAATTATACAAAGTCCCTTCTCAGATCATAATGGAATGAAACTAGAAATCAATAACAGACAGGAAAAAGTAAATTCGCAAATGTGTGAAGACTGAACAACATACTCCTAAATATTCGGTGGGTCAAAGAAGAAATTGCAAGTGAAATCAGTAAATATATTGAGACAAATGAAAATGAGAACACAACGTACCAAAACTTATGGGATACAGAGAAGGCAGTCTTGAGAGGGAAATTTATAGCCCTAAATGCCTATATTAAAAAACAAGAAAGAGCTAAACTCAAAGATTTAACTGAACAACTAGAGAAACTAGAAAAATAACAGCAAACCAATCCCAAAGCAAGCAGAAGGAAAGAAACAATAAAGATTGGAGCAGAAATAAATGAAAATGAGAACAGAAAAACAATAGAGAAAATTAAAAAAAAAAAAAAAAAAGCAGGTTCTTTGAGAAGATCAATAAAATTGACAAATCCCTAGCTAGACTAACAAAGAAAAAGAGAGAGAAGATGCAAATAAATACAATCAGAAATGAAAGTGGGGAAGTTACAAATGACCTCACAGAAACAAAAAGAATCATAAGAGGATATTATGAGAAACTATATGCCAACAAACTAGACAACCTAGATGAAATGGACAAATTTCTAGAAATGCACAACCAACCTACACTGATGCTACAAGAAATACAAGAACTTAACAAACCAATCACATTTAAGGAGATTGAATCTGTCATCAGAAATCTCAGGAGGGGACGGATGTGGCTCAATGGTTGGGCGTCCGTCCCCCATATGGAGGAATCCGGGTTCAATCCCCAGGACCTCCCAGTAAAAAAAAAACAAAGAAAGAAAGAAATCCCCCAGCAAAGAAAAGTCCAGGACCAGATGACTTCACAGGTGAATTCTACCAAGCATTTCCAAAGGACTAACACCAATTCTGTTTAAACTCTTCCAAAACATTGAAGAGGAGGGGAAATTACCCAACACATTTTATGAAGCCCACATTACCCTAACACCAAAGCCAGATAAAGATTCTACAAGAAAAGAAAATTACAGGCCAATCTCTAATGCACATAGATGCAAAAATTCTCAACAAAATACTTGCAAATCAAATCCAACAGCATATCAAAAGACTTATACATCACGACCAAGTGGGATTTATTCCTGGTATGCAAGGCTGGTTCAACATAAGAAAATCAATCAATGTAATACACCACATTAACAAATTGAAGGAAAAAAACCACATGATCATCTCAATAGATGCAGAAAAGGCATTTGACAAAATTCAGCATCCTTTTTTGATAAAAACACTTCAAAAGATAGCAATAGAAAGAAAATTCCTCAATATGATAAAAGGCATATATGAAAAACCCACAGCCAACATCATACTCAATGGGGAAAAGTTGAAAGCTTTCCCTCTAAGATCAGGAACAAGACAAGGATGCCCACTGTCACCATTGTTATTTAACATTGTACTAGAAGTTCTAACTAGGGCAATTAGACAAGGAAAAAAAAAATTAAAGGCATCCAAATAGGAAAAGAGGAAGTAAAACGCTCACTTTTTGCAGATGACATGATCCTGTACTTAGAAAATCCTAAGTATCCATGACAAAGCTACTTCAGCTAATAAATGAGTTCAGCAAAGTTGTAGGATACAAGATCAACACGCAAAAATCGGTAATGCTTTTGTACACTAGTACTGAACAACATGAGGAGGAAATCAGGAGGAAAATTCCATTTTCAATAGCAACAAAAGACTGAAATACCTAGGAGTTAATTTAACTAAAGAAGTATAGGACCTATATGCAGAAAACTACAAAACAATGCTAAAATAAATTTAAAAAGACCTAAACAAATGGAAAGACATTCCGTGTTCATGGATTGGAAGAATAAATATCATGAAGATGTTAATGTTACCCAAACTGATTTACAGATTCAATGCAATACCAATCAAAATCCCAACAGCTTACTTTACAGAATTAGAGAAGGCAATTAACCAAATTCATCTGGAAGGATAAGTACACCCTAATAGACAAAAGCATTCTAAAAAAGAAGAGCAACGTGGGAGGAATTTCACTGCCTGACCTTGAAACATATTACAAAGCTACAGTGGTCAAAACAGCATGGTACTGGCCTAAAGGTAGACACATCGATCAGTGGAATAGAATTGAGAACCCAGAAATAAACCCTCACCTATACAGTCAACTGTTTTTTGACAAACCTTCCAAGCCCATGCTAATGGGAAAAAACAGTGTCTTCAACAAATGGTGTTGGGGGAACTGGATATCTATAACCAAAAGAATGAAAGAGGACCCCTAATCATCCCCTATACAAGAAGCAACTCAAAAGGGATCAAAGATCTAAATATAAAAGCCAGGACCATAAAATTACCAGAAGAAAATGAAGGGAAACATCTTCAAGACCTTGTAGTAGGAGGTGGTTTCTTAGACCTTACACCCAAAGCATGTGCAACAAAAGAAAAAATAGATAAATGGGACCTCCTCAAAATTAAACACTTGCACCTCACAGGACTTTGTCAGAAGGGTGAAAAGGCAGCCAACTCAATGGGAAAAATATTTGGAAATCACATATCTGATAAGGGTTTAATATCCAGGATATATAAAGAGATGTTAAAACTCAACAATAGGGAAGCGGCTGTGGCTCAATCAGTGGGGCTCCCGTTTACCATATGGGAGGCCCCGGGTTCGGTTCCCGGGGCCTCCTGGTGAAGGCAAGCCCGCCCACACGGCGTGGTTGGCTGACCCGGCGAGCACAAGCAGCAAGAGGGGGATAAATGAATAAATAAATAAAAATCTTAAAAAAAAAAACAAAAACAAAAACTCAACAATAAAAAGACAAATGACCCAATTTAAAAATGGGCAAAAGACTTGAATAGACATTTCTCCAAAGAAGAAATACAAATGGCAAAAAAAAACCACACGAATAAATGCTCAACATCACTCGTCATTAGGGAAATGCAAACCAAAACTACTAGGAGATATCATTTCACACCTATCAGAATGGCCACTATGAAAAAGACAGAGAACTACAAATGTTGGAGAGGATGTGGAGAGATAGTTACACTTCTTCACTGTTGGTGGGAATGCAGAATGGTACAGCCACTATGGAGGACTGTTTGGCAGTTCCTAAAGAAGTTGAATATAGACTTGCCATGTGACCCGGCAATACCACTACTGGGTATATACCCAGAAGAAATGAGAACAGTGACACGAACAGACATGCACATCGATGTTCATAGCAACATTATTTACCATTGCCAAAAGTTGCAAACAACCCAGGTGTCCATCAACAGATGAATGGAATATTATGCAGCTGTAAGAAGAAATGAAGTCGTAAAGCATATGACAACATGGATGAACCTGGAGGACATTATGTTGAGTGAAGCAAGCCAGACACAAAAGGACAAATACTGTATGAATACGTTACTATGAATCAAATATTGTGTAACATATTGTTTGATTCAAAAATAATTTTATATGTATCCATTACATTTAATTGAGAAATGTATATATTTATTCATCTATGTTTACTTTTTAGTTTTTAATTGTTTACATTTTCAATTATTAAATGTACAAAATAAAGGAAAAGAAAAAGAAAAAGAAAATAACAACAACAACAAAAAAGAGTAGGAGTTAACCGAGGCAGTGAAGTGATACAGGCAGTCTAGGCAGAGAGTATATAGTATATGAAGGGTACAGACATGGAAGCGTGAGACAGCACTACACATACTGGGAAATGCAAGTGCTCAAGATGGTGGATTATAAGGGGTGAGGAGATTCGGAAAGGCTTTAAAGACAGTGAGTGCCATGCCAAAGAGTTTGGACTTGATCCTGAGGAAGAGACTCCATTTCAGGATTCTCTTCCTTGAGCAAGGTCAGGCAAAGTCCAGGCAGGAGATGATGGGGATCAGAACTAAAGTCCAGGCAAGGGGGATGAAGAAGAGAGATTCATGGGATGGTCCAGAGGGAAAAAATAAACTGAATGAGTAGGGGCAGGGAAGGAGGAGGCTGGGAGATGGAAGCTGAGTCCTGGACAGCTGGATGACAGAACCAAAGAGAAGAGTGGAATTGGGGGAAGAGAATGTACTGTGGGATAAGATGATTTTGTAGCATCTCTGGGACATCCAAATGGGAATGTGTGGAAGGGTGTGAGTGTATGGGGCCTGTTCTATTTTGCTAGGCTGCAGAAATGCAGATATCAGGAAATAGATTGGTTTTTAACAATGGGGATTTATTAACTTACAAGCTTACAATTTTGATGCTGAGAAAAATTGTCCAAGTCAAGGCATCATCAGGCAATGCTTTCTTCCTGAAGACCAGCTGCTGGTGATCCTGGACTCCCCTATCACATGGCAAGGCACATGGCCAAGTCTAGCTTGTCTCTCCCTTCTCTTCTGGGTTTCATTGCTTTCAGCTTCCTCTTTCCACAGCTTTCTCTCTCTGTCTGAATTTCCTTCTCTTTTAAAGGACTCCAATAAGAGGATTAAGATCCACCCTGAATGGGGTGGGGCACATCTTAAATTAAGATCCTACTCACCAAAACATCCTACTTGTAAAGGATCCACATCCACGGGAATGGATTAACTTTAAAAACAACATACTCTTCTGGAGTCCATATAGCTTTGAACCATCACAGGACCTGAAGTTCAAGATAGCAGTCTTGGCCAGAGTGTCACCTCCACATGGGAAGGTGGTATGAGGTGGTGGAAAACAGGCAGGCTGAGGTCCAGGATTGGAACATTGTTTCTACCATTACTTGTGTGGTTTGGGCAAATCACTCAGACTTTCTTAGCCTTGGTTGTATAATCTCTAAAATGGTGGTAATAAGCACATTTGTGTAAAGCACTCAGCAGTCTGCCTAGCTTATATGTAAAATAAAATGTTAGTTAATATTTTTATTACCTCTCTTGCTAAGTTGCTTTAAGAATTAGAAATGTGTATTAAGTATATGGCCCTCAATAAATCACATTTATTGGGATATTTATTGCGTATTTGCTCAAAGAAAAGACTGTATCTTTTCAGGTTGTAATTAATGTTTACATTCTTTCTCCTTTGCTCTTATCACTAAAATGAAAAATTAACCAGCAAGAGAGAGGATATAGGGAAGAAAGTTGAGGAGGAAAGTAGACAGGAACAACATTCTAAGAATAGAAAGAGAGAAGCCCTAAGAGACTAAGAAGTAAGGGTGAGAGGAGTGGGAGGAAAACTAGGAAAGTATAAGGACCTAGAAGCCCAGGGAATAGAACATTCAAGAAGGAAGGGGGATGTGTAAATAAATAAATAAATTCTTTAAAAAAAAAAAAAAAAAAGGAAGGAGGGAATGGTCAGTGCTAGAAAACATGAAGCAGGGAAGAAAAGGCCTAGTGAACTTGACATCACTATTGACTTTGGGGAGAGCAACTGCAGTAAAATGGAGAGGAAGGAGGCCAGCTATGGGCTGGGCTGAGTAATAAATGGAGCTAAGGCATTGAAGACAAGTGTAGACATAGCCTGGCCTACACTTCAGGTTCTTTTTAAAGTTAATCCATTCCTGTGGGTGTGGATCAGTTGTAAGTAGGATCTTTTGGTGAGTAGCAGGGTGGAGAGGAAGCGAGTGATAAATATGATTTTTTTTTCAAGATGAGAGGAATGTATGTATTTGATATGCAGAAGAACAAAAGCCAGAGAGAGAAAGTCAGTGAAAAGGCAGGAAACAAAAAAATAATGCGCTGGGGTGCTGAGGAGGCCAATGGGGATGAATCTTAGACCACAAGGATGAAAGTGGTGCTGGTCCAGGGAGGCTCTTGGGAAGGATAAAGCAAGCTGCAGGCCGGGTCCCTGCCTGGGAGAGGAAGGACCGGGAAGCTGTAGGGCTTGAAGGCTGCTCTCTGGTCCCCAAGGAGTTAGTCTTCTTCATGAGTGTCCTCTCACTAGTGACTCCCACTCGGACTGTGGTCCATGTGTCCTGCATCTGAGAATGGCCCATATTTATCTGGTCTCCTCTGCAACATCAAATATGGACCAAAACAGGAGCTTGCTCAGGTGTGTAGGGCCCCAACCAGCCTTCACTCCCGGTAAAGGGCTTTCATGGTAGTCATTTCTGCAGTGAAATTCATTTTCCAAAGCAACGTAGTAACACCGATCAGGAAGTTTTGTTTCCTTCTTAGTACCAGAGAGGTCATTTGTTCACAGCAAAGACTACTTGCTATTTTCAGTTTTCAGGTTGTAATAAATGTTTATTTTTTTCTCCTTAGCACTTATGAACATAGATACATTATTTATACCTTTGTTTTTTTTATCTCCACTAGAATTCGGCGTAAAAACTTTGTTTAGCCCATTTAAGGATTAGAAGGGTGCATGGCATGTAGTAGGCACGCAGGTCTGTGTTGAATACGTAAGTGAATTAAAATGCGGCGTAGGAAAGAAAAGCTCAGGATTCTAGGAGGACTTGCGACTCAGGGTTGTGCCTCAGGCGCTGCTGGGTTTCATGGAAACTTACTTTACCCTCCTGTAACCGCGAGTAATCGGGAAGGCCAACTCCAGAGAGTTCCGGAGGAAGGCGGGTTGGCCTGAGGGAACCACATGCAGAGAGCCAAGACCTGGAGAAGGGCCTGAGGAATTCCGCTCCCAGACTGGAGCTCCCTGAGGGTAGGACAAGTGCTCTCCTCAAGGTCAGCTCGCCCTCCATGGACAGAGGAGCCAATAGGAACCCGGCAGGAAAGCACAACGGGCAGCCTATGTCAGGGCTCGTCTGTCCCCCGCCCCGAGCCTTCCGGGCGATTGGCCGAACCCCCTTCCCGAGCCCTCCTCTCCGGCTCCACCCCCGCCCCGAGTCCTCCAGCGATTGGCCGCCCCGCCCACGGCCCCCTCCCGCACCCTGCACTATTCCAGCCTCGCGCCGCCCTCCAGGTCCTTGTGTCGCGCGCCGCCGGCCTGTGCGTCTCGTGGAGCTGCGCGGTGAGTGTGGCTCGGCCTCGGGCCCCGGGCCCTGCACGGCGGGGAGGGCGCCCGGCCGGCCTTCGGGCCCCGGGTGGGGCTGGGCTCGCCCCGCGTCCCCTCGAGCTTTGCCCGCCCGGAGCTCCGCTGCTCCCGGCGGCCAGAACGGAGGGGTAGAGCAGCCCTCGGCGGCCCGGGGGGCGGGCGGCCGTGTCCGTCCCGGGGCCGCGCGAGGCACAGACGCCGCGCGAAGCCGCTTCGAGGGCTTCCCGCGGGCCGGGCCGGGCGCGGTAACAAGTTTGCGCCTTTGCTTCCCCAGGGCGGGCCCGCGGCTACTTTGTGGCAGGTTCGGGGCCGGGCCCTGCCCGCGGCTTCAAAAGCTGGTCGAGAGCCGGCCTTGGGCCCCGAGAGTTTCCTCAAACGTCTGCGGCGGTGCAGCGGCCTTGGGCCTGAGCGCAGGTGAGTCCCGGCCCTTGAGCCCCGGGCACTGACCAGGCTCCGAGCACGTGGCCAGTGGCGGCGGGAGGGTCCCCAGGCGCGTGGCTAGCGCAGAGGCCCGAATCCCGCGCTGCCTTAACGAAAAGGAAGTTCTCATACACGGCCCCACCTAGCAAAAAAACGGTTTCTGATGCGTTTTCTCACTAATGAGACTTTAGAGATTCACAGAGCAGTGGTGAGAAGCGAGTATAGGAAATAGTATAAAATAGAGAACCCTGTAAAAACATCCCAAAGCGCTCTTTCCTGTGCCCTTTTAAGGTTGACTCAGTGCTTTAAGAGGCTAACACAGAAGGGTAAAGTAGATTTCCATAAAACCCAGAGAGGAGAATGTAAAACTCCTCTTTGGATCCAGTCTGGAGTCACAGTTGAGCTAGAAGAATATTTTGTTATAGTTTAAGCATTTGCCTTGTGATTTTTTTTTTTATCTTAATGGGGGAGTGTCACCTTGTACCCCCCACACCTCCTCAACCATCGAACTATATCTGCTCTGTGTCTTGTTATAATTTTA
This sequence comes from Tolypeutes matacus, assembly GCA_026826555.1. Lineage (NCBI taxonomy): Eukaryota > Metazoa > Chordata > Mammalia > Cingulata > Chlamyphoridae > Tolypeutes > Tolypeutes matacus. The sequence continues at coordinate 21,264,811 of JAKSZT010038599.1, read as the reverse complement.
TACAGCACGCAGCACAAATGAATTCAAATTTAACCTTGGCTTTTGAGGCAACCCAAGGGACAGTGAGCAGTCTCCTTGGTCAAGTCTAGGACTGTGGCCCTGCTAAGACTGACAAATGCATTCTCATCCTCCCCTAGGATAATGAGCCGCTCCTCCAGCATTCCCGCAGACTCCCCACTGGGCTATCTCATCAGGAACTGGGACACCCTGCCTACTGAAAATCTAAAGATGGAGTCACTAATCTTTCTCTGCAACACCGTGTGGCCGCATTATAAATTATGGGACAGTCAAGAATGGCCACTAAATGGGACCTTCATGTACAATCCCATACACCAGATAGACCTCCTATGTAAAAGGGAAGGAAACTGGCTAGAAATTCCCTATATTCAGCTTTTCATGCTTCTGTATCATAAGAAGAGCCTGCAGCGTTCTTATCAATTGTGCTATGCACAGGGAAAATCTGGAGCAGAAGGAATACCCCCTTACAAAAAGGAAGAAGACATCTTAGATGATCCTCTTCTTAGTAGCCCACCTGATTATGAACCTGTCCCAGACCTGGAAGCCCCTTTAGACCCACCCCATACGGCCTGGAGCCCAGTCCAGCAGGTCACACCCAGAGTGGAGCCTTATTCCACCCAGCTAGAATAGACAAGTGGGCAGTGGGGATGCAGAAGCCATCAGGGTGTGTGTCCCCTTTCCCATTACTGATTTGGCACAATGCAAGAAAACAGTTAGGTCAATTCTCTGAAGACCCTGTGAGTTCAGCACCTCAAACTGGCCTTTGAACAAATGCGGGGTGATATGCACATTATTTTCACGACTTGTTGCACTCTAGAGGAAAAGTGCTGCATCTGGGTTGAGGCACAAGGACATGCCAATAGACTGGCCACTCAACAGCCTCACCAGTATGTGGTAGGGGCAATAGCAATCCCAGATATAGAACCTGGGTGGAACTATCAGAAGGGTCAGGCAGATATGGAAGCTAGAGACCGTATGGTCCCTTGTCTCCTCGAAGGGATGATCAAACCAGTCGATTATAACAAGCTTAGGGAAATCACTCCAGAGGAGGATGAGAACCCAGTCTTGTTTCAAGGTAGGTTGGTAGAAGCAATGAAAAAATACACTCTGGTAGATCCTGATTCTAGAGAAGGACAAATCCTCTTGGGAATTCATTTTATTAGTCAGGCTTTCCTGGATATCCATAGGAAGCTGCAAAAACTTTCCATGGGTCCCCAGACCTCCATGAATACCCTTTTAAAAATAGCCTTTTCAGTTTTCAACAATCGTGATCTCACTGCCAAGAAGGGACAAGCAAAGAGCTCACCTTTTAGCTGCTGCCATTAAAGGTACCCTGTCACTTTGGGACCACCCAAGCCCAGGCTCCACATCAGCAGGAACCTGCTTCGAGTGTAGAAAGGATGGGTAGTGCTCCCGGGAATGCACTTCTCAGCACAACTGAGGTGGACTGAAGGGACCCAAGGCCAAGCATGGCTCCTTGAACAACGCTACAAACCATCAAAAAGGAGGAACCTTAGGTGGCCCTGATGTGACAGACAAGATTGTTAATTTCTTAATTGATACAGGAGCCACCTATGTGGTCCTAGCCTGCCACTCTGGATCCCTCATCTTGATTGTCTCTCATAGTAGGAGTTGATGCAAAATCTAGATCCGGCCATTTACTAAACCTCTCCTAACTGTTCTAGGAATCACCACTGCCGTGGGAACTGGGATTGGCAGTTTATACCAGACCCAGCAGATCTACCACAATCTCTCAGAGTTGGGCAACAGCATAGAAGGAACTAGCTGTACCTCAGAAGCCCTTAGACAGCTGTGCTGCAAAATCACAAAGCCCTAATTATGTTAACAGCAGCACAAGGAGGAACCTGCCTCTCTAAATTGCTCTAAAACAGTCTAGACAGCATTCAGAACCTACAAGATCAAGCCCATCATCTTCGGGAGGATGTGACCTCTGGAGGTACCTGGCCCATCTCCCTCCTGTGGTCTAGTCTGTCATGGCTGACCCCCCTTTTAGGGCCACTTACCACCCTCTTTTTTATCCTTTGAGTAGGAGCATGTGTCTTCAAAATTCTAACTAAAATGATCTCTTCCAGGTTACAAGTCTTGAAGGACAAGCTAATGTTCCTGTGCAGGTTCCAGCCATTGCCCATGGCTACCCCGGGAAACCCCCTGACCCAATAGAATAGCCAGAGAGTTTTATACCTCGTTCGGCAGGGACTACTGCCCCTAACCAGCAGGAAGCAGTTACAGAAGAGACCTCCCACCCTCAGCATCCCTTAAGAATAAGGGTTAAAACTCTCTGAGGGGGAAGAATAGGCAACTGGGAAGCAGGGGTGGGGGGGTGGGACGGGACAGTGAGCACATCTTGGGAGCAAAAAAAAAAAAGCACTGGCCCCGAAGCCAGAGCTATTGGCATGTGAAACTCAGAAAAAAAGTGATAACATCTTGCTCTGCTCAACCATTGGGGACTGAATCCACAGGCCAGAAGACCCTCCGGTGTTTCATCCATACTTACACTCTGGCCCAGATCACTGGGTGCACCTCTTCACTAGTAAGATCACCCACACTCACATCTTGATTGTGCACTTTTTACTTTCATGTTGCAATAAACTATCTGGTTGCTTAAACTATGGCACGTCTTTGAATTCTTTCTCACCACGTAGCCAAGAACCTGGAAACCACGCCCAGTAACAGCTTTGATCGTGCCTTCAGGAAAAGCCTGCATATTTGATGATTTCTAGACTCTTTCTGTGGGGATACCAGGTAGTATTTTCAAATAGATTGGGGAATTTGGGAACCTTGATTTCGTTTGAAGGTAGAGGAATCCAATAGACTATTTCAAGTAACTTAAAAAGTTACACTTAATACATCCTGAGGCAATGGATTTATTCTTAATGTTGTTAAAAGAAGATAAGAAAAACTTTCAGTGCAGGAAAGGTTCCTGAACAGAATTCTTAAATCTGTTCCTTCCTAGCTATGTGTGTCAGGCAAAGCACATTAAATCTCTTGCATGGAAACCAGAAAAGTTTGAGAGAAGCCATTAAAAGGTGAGTGTCCAACTTTTCAGTATTGGGTGTTTGTGGTGTGAACAATTAGAGAAGAAAAAAATTTTTTTTAATTACTGACACAATTTCAATTTCTGTAAAATAGGGAGAAGCAATGAGGAATGGGAAGCCAAATACTGCCCCCTCAGTGGCCTTTTGACTAGCACTGTGATTAAGAGATTATTTTTATGAATTTCCTTTCGGGCAAGAGCACTGGGTCTTGGCTTCAGTGCTCAAAGATCAGTTTGTCAAAGGGGTCTCCTGACCACACCTTAAAACTAAATTTTTTATGTCTCTTGTCTGTTCCCTATTAAATGTAAGCTTCACAAGGACAGACTTATTGAATGACAATGAAGAAGGTTGTGGAGAGGATTAAATAATGCATTTAAAGGCCTTGTAATTGACCCATAGCCATTTAGAATACCTAGCAGGCTTTGAACTTCGGCATTAACCGTTGTCTGATGTCTATTTTCAGTGCTGTCCCCTGAGTGCCTGCTACATTTTTAAAAAATAGTTGATTGTACCATTTGGAGTCTTTATCATGCCTAAGTTTGGAGGAAAAGAAATCAGAAATATTCAGAATTACCAGTTATGGTCATAGGCATTTTTGATGTTTGAGATTCCTGTTTCCTTCACCATTTGAAATGGAATACAAGATTGGCACAAGGTTAGCTCAAAAGGCTCGCCAGATGTTTTAGCAATTTATTTACCAAGGTTCCTAATGAAAGATGCTGGTGGTTTTAACATATGACTGAAGCAAATTCTTTGAAATTCCTTACTCCTGGAGTTGGAGCTTAATTCCTCACCCCTTAGAGTGGCTTGGACTTGGTGACTTGCTTCTAGAGTATGGCACTATAGTAACATTACAGTCCAGAAACCTAGCAAGCACTACCTTAACTAAGTGATCCCAGGTTAACATCACACAAACAGGATCTCCATACCTGGAGATGGCTACACATCAGTTTTTAGTGCATATTAGTATGCTAAAGCTTACAGGCATCTCAATTGTTATATAACTAATGGAGATGTATTACTTGTATTAACATTATATAGCTAGTGCTTGTGCACTTTACTAACCACCAAAGTTGTAATAAATCAAACTGATTTTGTGGTCTTTTTTTTTTAAGATTAATTTATTTATTTCTCCCCACTCCCTCATTGTTTGCATTTGCTGTGTCTGTTTGTTTTGTGTTGCTCTTTTTCTAGGAGTCACCAGGAACCAAACCCATGTTGGAGGGAGGCACCCAACTGCCTGAGCCACCTCCACTCCCTGCTTTGTTGCGTCTCTCATTGTGTTTCATCACTGTCTTTTGGTTGCATCATCTCACTGCATCATTTTGTTGAATCAGCTTGCCATGCCAGCCCATCACACCAGCTTACCATCTTGCTTTTCTTCCCAAGGAGGCACTGGGAACTGAACCTGGTCCTCCCATGTGATAGGCAGGAGCCCAGTCGCCCAAGTCACATCCACTTCCCTCTATTTTTATTGTGTATGTTAAAGGGAGGAAACTGACTTAGGTGGATCTTTCCCTGTCCGTTCCCTACATAGTTCAGGGCTTCCCCATGGGCTAGGTAAGTGGCACATCCGGGATCTGAACCCAGATCTTGGAGTCCATGTTTTTTACTATTATGTTCTGCTGCCTCTCATGGTTCTTAATTTATTCTTAAATTATGTTAAACAATGGTATCCAGTTACCTGTGACTTTTCTTTCATATTGGAATTAATGTTGGGCATATAAATAACTTTAGATACCAGAGTGAAATGACTATAAATAATGATTTTACATTGACTCCAACAAATTAAGAACTGTTCAAAAATGGTGGGAATTATAACTGAAAAATTGGGAGATAGCCAAGATGCCCAACAATAGAGAAGGATTTAAGAAAAGTTGTATATCCATGCTCAGGAATCCTTTGTAACCATTAAAAGGAATGAATTAGATCTGCATGCATTGGTATAGAGGTACTAAGCTAATTTTTAAAAATGTTTCAGATGTTCAAAGAATGTTACAGAATCTGTTGCCATGGGGACAATTATAGTGAGTAAAACAGATAAGGGGAGCAGATGTAGCTCAAGTGGTTGAGTGCCTATTTCCCATATATGAGGTCCCAGGTTCGATCCCCAGTACCTCCTAAAAACAACAAACAAATGGAAAAAACAACTTTCATAACTCTCATTGGGGAGTGGATGTAACTCAGTGGTTGAGCACCTGCTTCCCATGCATGAGGTCCTGGGTTCAATCCCCAGTACTGCCTTTCTTGGACCTTACAGCCAAAGCACATGCAACAAAAGAAAAAATAGATAAATGGGACCTCCTCAAAATTAAACACTTTTGCACCTCACGGGATTTTGTCAGAAGGGTGAAAAGGTAGCCAACTCAATGGGAAAAAATATTTAGAAATCACATATCTGATAAGGGTTTAATATCCAGGATATATAAAGAGATGTTAAAACTCAACAATAAAAAGACAAATGACCCAATTAAAAAATGGGCAAAAGACTTGAACAGACATTTCTCCAAAGAAGAAATACAAATGGCAAAAAAACATGAAGAAATGCTCAACATCACTCATCATTAGGGAAATGCAAATCAAAACTACAAGGAGATATCATTTCACACCTATCAGAATGGCCACTATTAAAAAAACAGGGAACTACAAGTGTTGGAGAGGATGTGGAGAGATAGGAACACTTCTTCACTGTTGGTGGGAATGCAGAATGGTACAGCCACTATGGAGGACTGTTTGGCAGTTCCTAAAAAAGTTGAATATAGACTTGCCACATGACCTGGCAATACCCAGAAGAAATGAGAACAGTGACACGAACAGACATCTGCATACCGATGTTCATAGCAACATTATTCACCATTGCCAAAAGTTGCAAACAACCCAGGTGTCCATCAACAGACGAATGGATAAACAAACTGTGGTCTGTTCACACGATGGAATATTATGCAGCTGTAAGAAGAAATGAAGTCATAAAGCATATGACAACATGGATGAACCTGGAGGACATTATGTTGAGCAAAGCAAGCCAGACACAAAAGGACAAATACTGTATGAATACGTTACTATGAATCAAATATATTGTGTAACATATTGTTTGATTCAAAAATAATTTTATATGTATCCATTACATTTAATTGAGAAATGTATATATTTATTCATCTGTTTACTTTTTAGTTTTTAATTGTTTATATTTTCAATTATTAAATGTACAAAATAAAGTTAAAGCATATAATTATATGTGTATATTGTATATAATGTGACTTTAAAAACAAAAAACAAGATTAATTTTGAAAATAAAATAAGCTCAGTTGTTTTAGATTAAAAATACAATTAGATAAAAGACAATCAATTGAAATTGCAGCTTAATATTACTAAATTGATTCAGTTAAAGAGAACTGTATAAGGAGATCATCATTGGTGTATTAGGAGACCTCTTCTGTTGAATTCTGATCTAAATTAAGATAAAGCCTTGAGATTCCATTACAGGTCCTATTCCCTGAGTTTGCTACATTATATGTACCAGTCAAACAAGAACTTAATTGCTTCCATCTGTTGTAAAATGAAGAGTCCTTTTTTTTTTTTTTTAAGATTTAATTTATTTATTTATCCCCCGCCCCCCCACCCCCCCTCAGTGGTTTGCACTAGCCATCTGCTCTCTATGTCCATTCACTGTGCACTCTCTGTGTCTGCTCGTCTTCTCTTTAGGAGGCCCCAGGAACTGAACTATGTGGGAGAGAGGTGCTCAATCGCTTGAGCCACCTCAGCTCTCTGCTTTGTTGTGTCTTTTATTGTCTTTCCTCTTTGTGTTTCCTTGTCGCATCATCTTGTGTCAGCTTGCCGTGCCTGCCCATCACGCCAGCCTGCTGTCTTGCTTGTCTTCTCCCATGAGGCAACAGGAAACGAACTGGGACCTCCCATGTGGTAGGCAATTCAATCGCTTGAGCCACATCTGCTTCCCTAAAGACTGCTTTTGACCTCCTTCATTGTAGTGATAGAAGAGAGTACATTAAATAACAATGGTACTGCAATGGCATTTTCAACATTTCTAATGAAGAAATGCTTATAAAATTGAGACATTGTTCTTCTGTCTGTTTTATGCTTCAAAGCATAGTGAAGCACAGTGGTCAAGGCATTTTATAGAACATCCCTCAATTTGGGTTTGCTGATGTTTTCTCATGAATAGACTGGACCTATCAATTTAAAGGGAAGAATACTGCAGAGGTGATGTGCCCTTATTGCATCATATCAGAAGCCAGTGATATCAGTATGACATTACTGGTGATGTTAACCTGGGATCACTTGGTTAAGGTGGTACATGCCAGGTTTCTGGACTGTTTCTTGCCATACTCTAGAAGCAAGTTACTAAGTCCAAGCTACTCAAGGGGCAAGGAATTAAGTACTATCTCCTGGAGTAAGGAATGTCAAAGAATTTACAGTCATATGTTTAAACTACCATGGGTAAAGTTTCACCCAGGAATGTTAGCATTAGCAGTGGATCTTTCCTGCAGCAATTATTACTGTGGTGTTTTAATGGTGGTTACCTATTTTCCTTGGAATTCTACTGTAAAAAAGATTTGTTATTTAACAATTTATATTAGTATGAACTCAGTGATAAATACAATATTCTTTGGATTGTAATCCAATACTCAGTCATTTAAACTTGCTCAAATTGTTCCAGCTTTGGCCATTTGGAGCTCATTCGAGTTGGCTTCTGTGTCTTTTTTATGTGTACACCATCCTTCTATATTTTTCTTCCTTCCTTTCTTTTTAAAACTACCTTATGTTCCGGTGCGTCAACATACTTCAGGTTCATCTTGTGTTTTCCCTGTGCCAGTGCTAGATCAGCCATTTTTCTAAGGGTCCCTGGTTCCTTTTATTGAAAAATGGTATTTAGTAACCTATATCTGGCCATGGGATGTGCTCATTGCTAATGGGGTTTCACTAATTTTAGGGCTTCTCCATGGGCAAAGGTAGGAAATTATGTATGCTAATCCAAGTATACACACATTGATTTCTATAACTAAATATATATTAAACAGGAGCTCATTCTGATAACTGCAATTCTATTCCAGCACCATAGTGTTGGTGGTGTTTTAGCCTCCCTCCACCCCTTACTTATTTTGTAGCTTCTTTCTCTGACAGTGAAAAACCTGTTTCTTATTATTACAATTTATTTACTTACTTGCTGAACCCTAGTAAATGTGCACAGTAGTTACAAAATTGCTAATCTGTGCTCTATGAGAAACAAATTTAGCAACTAGAATACAGTGTTTGTTTTTCTGTCTCTACCTTATAGTGTCAAGTCAAAACACTGCTTTCAAATGTTAATTGAGAAAAAAAAAGAAAAAAAGTTAATTGAGGTCAGGCACATGATAGGCACTCAATATACACTCATCAGTGTATGGACAAATTCTAAAAGAAAAAAAAGTTGAGGGAAGCGGCTGTGGCTCAATCAGTAGGGCTCCCGTTTACCATATGGGAGGCCCCGGGTTCGGTTCCCGGGGCCTCCTGGTGAAGGCAAGCCTGCCCGCATGGCGTGGTCAGCTGACCCAGCGAGCACAAGCAGCAAGGGGGGGATAAATGAATAAATAAATTTAAAAAATCTTTAAAAAAAAAAAAAAAGAAAAAAAAGTTGAGTCAGCTCCCAGATTTATTGTATAAAAGATAATTTATGCATTAATTGTCAGAAGCATCCTGTAAGAATTGACATTTTAAAACCTAAATTCTGTGATCTTTTCAGAAAAATGATTTGGATGTTCATCTCTTTAAAAGTTGGTCTGTTATTGGAATCTGTATAATTTATATACAAATGGAAGGAAGAAAGAAAATCGCTTCACTTTATTTTTTTTATTTTTTTATTTTTTTTTAGGATTTTATTTATTTATTCATTTATCCCCCCCTTGCTGCTTGTGCTTGCTGGGTCAGCTAACCACGCCGTGCAGGCGGGCTTGCCTTCACCAGGAGGCCCTGGGAACCGAACCCGGGGCCTCCCATATGGTAAACGGGAGCCCTACTGATTGAGCCACAGCCGCTTCCCTCACTTTTTTTTAAATATTCAAAAAGCCCTGCTATGCCTTTATTTGGCCTTTTAAAGTAGGTACTCTAAAAGTCTGTATAGAATACAAAGGACAAAAGCAGTAACTTTTCTACTGCAATACAATTATGAGCAAAAATTATATGATGTAAAATAGGAGTCCTTCCATAAAGTTTAAGATTTGAGAAGGAATTGGGATTGGCTCCTATTCAATTCTTCTAATGCTACATAAATGGATAATTGAGGAACAAAATACTTTTTCTTTCATGGTCATTGCATTATGGGTTTATAAAAGATAGAGTAGTTAAATGTAACAGTTTTATTACTTTGCAACAATTCTGCATCATGTGACTTACTTTCAAACCTAGAGATCTGCAAAATCATAAGTTAAAGTGATGCTTATTCAAGATTCAAAAGTAGGATATATAGTAATTACAACTGTGGGAAATTGTATATAATAAAAACATTTGTTACAGGGAGGAAAATATAGGTGATTTTTCTCTATTTTCCAAACTGAATGCTTTAAAATTTAAAAATTAATTTTTGAGGGAGATCTTTGTGGTGATGGAATAATTCTGATTCTTGATTGTGGTGGTTTTGAATCTGCGCATATGACAAAATGGCAGAACTATGGAACATTGGCACCCGAGTGTACCATTGTCAATATCCTGGTTTCAGTATTTTACTTTAGTTATGTCCACAGGGGGGAATATGGATGAAGGGTACATGTACTATCTTTGCAACTGTCTGTGAATCTATAGTTATTTCAAAGTCGAAGTTTTTTTTTAAAGTTACTAACATACATTTTTAAAGTTCAAATTAAACTTAAACCAATATACATACATACAATGAGTATGTGAATGCAATATATAAATATCCAAACTTTATGTGATTACCTTTTTAAAACAAAATTTGGGTTCTTCTATATTGCTGCAATATTAAACCATTTTTCAGAAAGATTGAAGCAATTAGACCATGTATAATAGGATATTTAAAACTTCATTCTCTTTGGCTAAGTAATTTCACTGGAAGCATATCTTAAGGAAATATTCTAACCCCTCACATAGCTTCTGGCTTAAAGTAATTTCTACAAAGATGTCTAAACAATCTTAGCTTATAATAAAATAACTCAAATACCCAATGGTAAGGAAATGACAATATAACAAATAAACTAGTCTATAACTGGCAGTTTGATATTATTTATGAATTCCAAAAATTGATATTGGATTATGTTTGTGAACTGGTCTGTCCCTCCAGGCATATTAGATTATATTGGATTCAGAGGTTTCACTTTTACTTGATTAAATAATGATTAAGGCTTTGACTGGGCCATGTCAGGAGGACGTTGCATCCCCGCCCCCTTGGTAGGTGAGGACTCACCAGACCACAGAGAAACCACACCACAGAGAAGGGAGGCTAGAGTTTAGACGCTGGAGCCCAGGAAGTAAGCACACAGAGGAGCAAAGAGAAAGCTCCATTAGACATGTTAGAGGCCGGGGGAAGAGAGACGAGCCATTCACCTGATAGTCTGCAGCTGGCCTTGTAGAGATAGCGGAGCAGCTGAGCCCAGAGGGAGGCAAGCCCCGGGAAGAGAGGAACCCAGGAAGCCTGAACCCTTGGCAGATGTCAGCAGCCATCTTGCTCCAACACATGGCAAGAGACTTTGGTGAGGGAAGTAACTTATGCTTTATGGACTGTAACTGTAAGCTTCTACCCCAAATAAATACCCTTTATAAAAGCCAACAGATTTCTGGTATTTTGCATCAGCACTCCTTTGGCAACAACCATAATAAAATACCCATAAGAAAATGACCAGCATTTGGGCTAAACTGAAACATAGAAAAGTTCATATAGAATGTAAGTTAACAAAAATACAAGACATAAAATACAGATTGTGTAAAAAATTTGTATGTAAATTGCAAGATTTCAAAACAATTTATAGAAATAACTATGGTGTAGTGCTTCTTGAGGAACATCACATAAACTAAGTATTTACTGGAAAGAAAAAGTAAAGTTCTTACATAGTGTGGCAGTTTGAGATTATTTTATGAATCCCAAAAAGAGAAAGATTATAAATGAATCTATTCCTCTGGGTATGATATCCTTTGATTGCATTAAATTCAGCTGAGATGGCTTTGATTACATTACATGTTGAGATTAAGGCATGACTCAGGTTGAGTCCCTGCCCCCTTGCAGGACCTGATATAAATGGACACTCACATGGACAGACAAAGACACAAGAAGACACACAGAGGAGAGAACTTTGTCATTTTTTATCCTGCCTTGTGACAGGAGAAACTCAAATAGCTAAAGCCCTGGGGAGAGATGGGCCATTTGCCTGATAGCTTGTACCTGACCTTGGGAAAAGAGGCAAGACTGATAGAGGAAGCCCTGAGAGACAAGCCCTGTGCCAGCCTGCAATTGAGATCAGGAAGATGGGTGGGCCCACTGAGCTTCAAGAGGAAGAGGAAACCCAGAGAGAAAGGCTGAAACCCAGCAGATTGCCAGCCGTCTTCCTTCATCACGTGGCAGCTGGTTTTGGTGAGAAAATACCTCTTATGGTACCTTGAGTTAGACTTTCCATGGCCTTGGAACTGTAAGCTTTTACCCCAAATAAATACCCTTTGTAAAAGCCAACAGATTTCTGGTACTTTGCATTGGCACCCCTGTCATGAACTACCATATCTAGCTACTTATAGAGTTCACTCATTCTTCCTCCAGACGTGTCCTGCTGTTTGTGCCCAGCAGATTGTAATGTTTGTTGAGTGAATGAGCAAAAGGATGCATCTACAGAGCAGGACTGTTTCTTGGGTTAGCATCTTCCCAAAAGAGATGGAAATGTGTCCAATTACAGGATTAGGTCAAAATTAGAATCAGAGCCACTTTTTAAAAATTTTTATTTATTTCACTACCACCACCACCACCCCTCATTGTTTGCACTCGCTGTCTGCTCTCTGTATCCATTTGCTGTGTGCTCAGCTTCTCTTTAGGAAGCACCTGGGAACCGAATCTGGGACTTCCCATGTAGGAGAGGGGTGCTCAATTGCTTGAGCTGCCTCAGCTCCCTGCTTTTGTTGTGTCTCTCATTGCCTTTCCTCTTTGTGTCTTTTTGTTGCATCATCTTGTTGCATCAGCTTGCCACTCATACCCATCACATTACCTCACTGTCTTGCTCATCTTCTCCAAGAGGCCCTGGGAACTGAACCTGGGATCTCCCACGTGGTAGGTGGGAGCCCAATCACTTGAGCCACATCCACTTCCCCAGAGCCAATTTTAATTTTACTTCTCCCTACTTCCACTCCATCTCCACTACCCTTTAGAGAACAAGCTCTTCACTGTATTTTCCTCCTTTTGCTATTTCAAATTAAGAGGGAAAAGTTGAGAGAGAGTTATTTCTAACAGGTTCACTTCCTCCTAAGACCCAGAGGGGTTGAGTGTAGGGCCATAATGAATCTAAACTGACACTGCTTGACTGATTAATTTAGGTAAGTTTAATCTTGTGGTTAGGAAAGCATTTTTTCTGATACATGGTAAGTCAAAGCATACTGAAAAGCTGGACCCTAAACTTAGTTGCTAGGGCTTTATCTTCTCTCTTTTTTCAGGGAAAATAACCATAACAGCATCCTACACAAAAATTCTCAATACACATTTGCTCTCCATTTTTCCTGCCCCAAAGTTGGATAACTGTACAAGAAGCAAAGGAAAAATAAAAATCTAGAATCCTAGAGAAATTGAGGCCAGTGGGTGCTATTCCTCATTCACTGTTGCCATTAGCACTTTGGCTCAAAGTCTTCCTTTCTATACCTGCTTCTGTGACCCTTCTGGATATCTTAGATTTCCAAATAATTGAAGAATCTATCCAACATCTTGGACTTCCTGTTCCTTGACCATCCAAGGTCTAATGATCTGCTCCATTCTACTTTAGCCACTGTCCTAGTTGCCAGGACTGCTGTAACAAAGTACCAAAGACTAGTTGACTTTAACAACAGAAATTTATTGTCTCACTGGTATTGGAAGGTAGAAGTCCAAAATCAAAGTGTTGGCAGGACCGTTTTTCCTCTTAAAGGGGAGAATCAGTTCCATGTCTCTCTCCTGGCTTCCAGTGGGCAGCCAGCAATGCATGATACTGCCTCTTGTCTTGGTTTGTGGCATAATAACTCAATCTCTGTCTTCACCACATGGCCATCTCTCTGTCTGTCTGTCTATGCCCAAATTTCCTCTCCTTATAAGGACACCAGTCACATTGGACTAGAGCCTGCCTTAATCCAGACTGGCTTCATCTTAACTAATATAAGAGCTTCAAAGTTCCTATATGAAAATAATTTCACATTCTCAAGACCAGGAGTTAGGATTTGAACATGTCTTTTGAGGGGATACAACTCAATCCATAACAGCCATCTACTCCCATCACCATTAATCTCACTTTCTGACCACCATATCTACCCATTCTTCAAGCTTATCACTCTTATAGTCTCTTTTCACCTATCCAATATCATTGTGATCTCCATCTCATTGACCTCACCACTTTCAAGCTATTCATTACCCCCTATCTTTCCCTTTCCTATCTTTCCCTCTATTGAGCTCAGCTGGGAAAGCACCAAGCCTGGTTAACGCCAACCATCCATTGACTCCTGGTCTGCACCTACACCTAAGCATTACTGGAATTGATTACCTAAATGTTCTGCCTTGTCCCATTTTAAGTTCATGATCACAATTCCCAAATTGCCACTTAATATTGCTTTACAATTCTCCTATGGTTTCTACTCTCCAAATGGCTGTTTCATGAATTTTTGCCCACTTTTCTCCTCAGAATATCCTTATTTCCCACCCCCACCTCCAACATTCTCATCTGATGATCTTACCCCATACTTCATTGAAAAATGAAAACAATTAGTCAGGAAAGAAGGAAGAAACCTCAAGAGGACAGAGGGTAATAACGAGACCCCAGCACCACCCTAGTCTCTTCTCCCTCTTCACAACCACCCCTAAGATGCAGCCCATCCTTGACAGCAGAGAGAGGTGACATTTGAGTCCTTTCTGTGTCCTAGCAGGCAGTGCAGCCTAGAGATGCTGACAAAGGACTGGAGGAGCCATTATAGCTGCTTTCCGAGGAGCCAGTGTTGCTGAAATTGCCAAAATGCTTTGGAGTTTTTAACCGAATGTAAGAAAAATATAATTCTTGTGAGTTTGCTCTAAAGTTCAAGGTTTTGTGTACTACTCCAAATAAGTATGTTGTTGCTGCTGCAGGTGCAGTAAAGCCTCAGGTTGAGGATATTGTGATTCATCATAGAGATGTTCAATCCTGTCACTGTGGTGTTATAGACGAATTCTGTCTCCAAGTTTCTGAGCAAAGCCAGAGGATGGTTTCAGGAAGGAAAGAAGTTGTTGCTATTCTTCTTCCATCTGCAAAAATACAACAAAAGGAAGGAGAGAGGGGAAAAAAAATAAAGGAATATTTAACAGAAAGTTTATTTTTTGAGTGGTCATTTCAACCAGAAAACTGAACTGTCTCCTCAGGGCCTAGTTTACTGTCTTCCTGAGAGTGGTGTGCATTGCAACCCTAATGATTCCTATGCTGGGGAATGTGGAATCACTGGAACCTCTCTACCTCCACTTAAGTGTGAATCAAAAATTAGTAGCTGCCAAACTCAACATATAAATACATTACCTTCCCCCCAGTGTGGGACATGACACCTGAGGATGAGCCTCCCTGGCACCATGGGATTACTACCAAGCACCAACTAGCAATGCAACTGGAAAAAGACCTCGAATAAAAGGGGAAAATGTAAAGACATGGGTTTATATGGCTAAGAGACTTCAAAGTAAGTCAGGAGGTCATCCCAGAGGTAATGCTTATGCACATCTCAGTAGGATCTCATAGACTGCCAAAGTGGATACTACCTAAATAGTGGGGCTTCTGAGGGCTCTGGAGACACCCAGGTCCTATGGTCAGGGCAGATAGCTCCGGAGTTGGTGCCTTGCCAGTGGGCCCTACTTTGGAGTTTGTGCTCCTGAGAGTGACAGAGTTGTACTCAGTTATGGCTTCCCTACACATGGCTCATCTGTCCCTTCTATTTGAACTTAAACTTGGTGCTGGAGTTGGTAGGTGTACGTCCAAGAGAATGGAATCTTTGGGCTTTCCATGTGCCAGCTGGGCCCTGAGCCTCAGTGGAGTTGCAAAACCTTCTCTCCAGTTCATTGGACTCACCCAGGGCAACTAACAAGGAGGTGAGGATTGACAACCACCATACCAAGGAAATGAGAGAGCCTACAACTGCAAGCAAGAGAGTCCATCCATCAGCTACATGAGATCAAAGCCCCCTCTCAATTAGAGGTGGAGTGGACATCACCATCCCAGAATCCTCAGGATTGGGGAATGAACTATGGACTAGAGTGGACTTACTGGTATTCTACAATAGACTTGTTGTGATTCTAGCGATGGAAGAAATTACAACATTGATGTGGAGGCAGTGGCCACTGGAGGCTCTGGGGGCAGGGGGAGGGAAGGACAGGTGTAATGAGGGAGCTTTTTTGGGACTTCGGAATCATCCTGAATGGCACTACAATGACAGATATATGCCATTATATATCTTCCAATAGCCTGCAGGATTGTGTGGGAGCCTGTAATGTGAACTGTGGTCCATGGTTAGTGGCATTTATCAATTGCAATGACTGTGCCACACTAATGAAGGATGTTGTTTATGTGGGAGGGTGTGGGAGGTGTGGGGAGTGGGGCATATGGAAGCCCTATATTTTCTGTGTAACATTTATGTAATCTAAGTATTTTAAAAAAAATAAAAATAAGCACATTAGATGCATAAAACAACAGATTTGAAATGATAGAAGAAAGAAAGACAAAGACAGAACAGCTGAAACTGAAGAGAGAAAAGAACAGAGAGAGGAAAGAATGGAAGAAATTAAGCAGGGTATCAGGAAGTTCAATGACAATGCAAAACACAATATAAGTGTCATGGGTGTTCCAGAAGGAGAAGAGAAGGGAAAAGGGGCAGAAAGGGTATTTGAGGAAATAAAGGCTGAAAATTTCCCAACTCTCACAAAAGAAATCAACCTACATGTCCAAGAAGTCCGCTGTACCACAATAAAAATAAATCCGAATAGACCTACCCCAAGACTCATACTACTCAGAATGTCAAATGTCAAAGATAAGAAAAAATTCTGAGCAGCAAAGGAGAAGCAAACCATCACATACTAAGGATGCCCAGTAAGACATAGTGCAGATTTCTCTTCTGAAACCATGGAGGTGAAAAAACGGTGGTATGATACAATTCGAATACTGAAAGAGAAAAACTGCCAGCCAAGAATTCTGTATCGAGCAAATTGTCCTTCAAATATTAAGGTGAGTATAAAATATTCACAAACAAACAGAAACTAAGAGAGTTCATAAAAAAGAACCCACCTTTGCGGGAAATATTAAAGGAAGCCTTAGAGCCTGAAAGAAAAAGACAGGAGAGAGAGGCTTGGAGGAGAGTATAGAAGAAAAAGAAGAGCAGAAAGGATAACCAAAAGAGTAAAAAGACAGACAAAAGTAAGATATGACATATGAAAATCAAAGAATAAAATGGTGGAAGTAAATAATGTATTTACAGGAATATCATTGAATGTGAATTGATTAAAGTCACCAATCAAAAGATATAGGCTGACAGAATGGGTAAAAAAAACATGAGCCATCCATATGTTGCTTTTAAGAGACCCACTTTAGACCCAGGATTACAAACCAGCTGAAAGTGAAAGGTTGGAAAAAGATACTCCACGTGACTAGTAACCAGAAAAGAGCAGGGGTAGCTATACTATTATCAGACAAAACAGAATTTAAATGCAAAAAAGTTATAAGAGACACAGAAAGCCATTATATATTAATAAAAGTAACAATCCACCAGGAAGAAATAACAATCATAAATATCTATGCACCTAAACAGGGTGTCCCAAAATACATGAGACAAACTCTAACAAAACCAAAGGGAGAAATAGACATCTATGCAATAATCATTGGAGACTTCAACACTCCACTCAACATCATTAGATAGAACAACTTAACAGAAGATTAACAAGGAAACAGAGAACTTGAACGATATGATAAAAGAGTTAGACCTAACACACATATACAGAACACTGTATCCAAACCCAGAAGGTTATACATTCTACTCAAGTGCACATGGATCCTTCTCAAGGATAGTCCACCTGTTAGGGCACAATGCAGCTCTCAATAAATATAAAAAGAAGGAACTTATACAAAGCACCTTCTCAGATCATAATGGAATGAAATTGGAAATCAATAATAGATAGGAAAGAGGTAAATTTGCAAATGACCAAGTAATCAGTTGGTCAAAAAAGAAATTGCAAGTGAAATCAGTAAATATATTGAGACAAACGAAAATGAGAACACAACGTATCAAAACTTATGGGATACAGCAAAGGCAGTCTTGAGAGGGAAATTTATAGCCCTAAATGCCTATATTAAAAAACAAGAAAGAGCTAAACTCAAAGATTTAACTGAACAACTTGAGAAACTAGAAAAAGAACAGCAAAGCAATCCCAAAGAAAGCAGAAGGAAAGAAATAATAAAGATTAGAGCAGAAATAAATGTAATTGAGAAAAAAAAATAGAGAAAATCAACAAAACCAAAAGCTGGTTCTTTGAAAAGATGAATAAAATTGACAAAACCCTAGCTAAACCCACAAAAGAGAGAGAGAGAGAGAGAGAAGAGAAGATGAGAAGATGCAAATAAATACAACCAGAAATGAAAGTGGGGAAGTTACTGACCCCACAAAATAAAAAATAAAAAGGATCATAAGAGGATATTATAAGAAACTGTATGCCAACAAACTAGACAACCTAGATGAAATCGACGAATTCCTAGATATGCACAAACAACCTACACTGATGCTACAAGAAATTAACAATCCAATCACATTTAAAGAGATTGAATCTATCATCAAAAATCTCCCAACAAAGAAAAGTCCAGTCCAATCCTGTTTAAACTCTTCCAAAAAAATTGAAGAGAAGGAGAAATTACCCAACACATTTTATGTAGACAACATCACCCTAATACCAAAGCCAGATAAAAACACTACAAGAGAAGAGAATTACAGACCAATCTATCTAATGAACATAGATGCAAAAATTCTCAACAAAATACTTGCAAATCTAATCGAACAGCATATCAAAAAACCTATACATCACAACCAAGTGGGATTTATTCCTGGTATGCAAGGCTGGTTCAACATAAGTAAATCAATCAATGTTATACACCACATTAACAAACTGAAAGGTAAAAACCACATGATCATCTCAATTGATGCAGAAAAGGCATTTGACAATATCCAGCATCCTTTCTTGATAAAAACACTTAGATACGGGAAGCGGCTGTGGCTCAATCAGTAGGGCTCCCGTTTACCATATGGGAGGCCCCGGGTTCAGTTCCCGGGGCCTCCTGGTGAAGGCAAGCCCGCCCGCACGGCGTGGTTAGCTGACCCAGCGAGCACAAGCAGCAAGGGGGGAATAAATGAATAAATAAATAAAATCTTAAAAAAAAAAAAAAAAAAAAACACTTAGATAGGAATAGAAGGAAAATTCCTCAATTTGATAAAAGATATATATGAAAAACTCACAGCCAACATCCTGCTCAAGGGGAAAGGTTGAAAGTTTTCTCTCTGAGATCAGGAACAAGACAAGGATGCCCACTGTCACCATTGTTATTCAACATTGTAATAGAAGTTCTAGCTTGAACAATTACACAAGAAAAAAAAAAATTAAAGGCATTCAAATAGGAAAAGAGGAAGTAAAACTCTCACTATTTGCAATGACATGATCCTATATTTAGAACATTCTGAAATGTCTACAACAAAGTTATTTGAGCTAATAAATGAGTTCAGCAAAGTGGCAGGATATAAGATCAACATGCAGAAATTAGTAATGTTTTTGTACACTAGTATTGAGCAATCTGAGGAGGAAATCAGGATAAAATTCCATTTACAATAGCAACAAAAAGACTCATATCTAGGAATCAATTTAACCAAAGAAGTACAGGACCTATATTCAGAAAAACTACAAGACAATGCTAAAAGAAATTATAAAAGACCTAAACAAATGGAAAGACATTCATGTTCATGGATTGGAAGACTAAATATGGTGAAGATGTCAATTCTACCCAAATTGATTTATAAATTCAATGCAATACCAATCAAAATTCCAACTGCCTGCTTTACAGAAATAGAAAATGCAATTCTCAAATTCATTTGGAAGGGAACATGCACTCAATAGCCAAAAGCATTCTGAAAAAGAAGAACGGTATGGGAGGAATTTCACTGCCTGACCTTGAAACATATTACAAAGCTACAGTGGTCAAAACAGCATGGTACTGGCATAAAGAGACACATCAATCAGTGGAATAGAACTGAGAGTCCAGAAATAAACCCTCATCTCTATGGTCAACTAGTTTTTGACAAACTACAAAGTCCATGTTAACGAGACAAAACAGTCTCTTCGACAAATGGTGCCGGGAGAACTGGATATCTATAACCAAAAGAATGAAAGAGGACCCCTATCTCACTCCCTATACAAGAATCAACTCAAAATGGATCAAAGATCTACATATAAAAGCCAAGATCATAAAACTACTAGAAGAAAATGTAGGGAAATATCTTCAAGACCTTGTAGTAGGTGGTGGTTTCTTGGACCTCACCCTCAATGCATGCTCAACAAAAGAAAAAATAAATGGGACCTTCTCAAAATTAAGCATTTTTGCACCCTACAGGACTTTGTCAAAAGGGTGAACAGGCAGCCAACTCAATGGGAGAAAATATTTGGAAATCACATGTCTGATAAGCATTTAATATCCATGATATATAAAGAGATGTTACAACTCAACAATATAAAGACAAATGACCCAGTTAAAAAATGGGCAAAAGACCTGAATAGACATTTGTCCAAAGAAGAAATACAAATGGCAAAACACACACACACATGAAAAAATGCTTAACATCATTAATGATTAAGGAACTGCAAATCAAAACTATAATGAGATATCATTTCACACCTATTAGAATGGCCACTGTTAAAAAGACAGAGAACTACAAATGTTGGAGAGGATGTAGAGTGATAGGAAAACTTATTCACTGTTGGTGGGAATGCAGAATTGTATAGCCACTGTGGAGGACTGTTTGGCAGGTCCTAAAGAAGTTGAATATAGACTTTCCACGTGACCCTGCAATACCACTACCAGAAGAATTGAGAGCAGTGACACAAATAAACATCTGCACACCTATGTTCATAGCGGCATTATTCACGATTGCCAAAAGTTGGAAACAACCCAGGTGTCCATCAAGCAATGAATGGATAAAAAAAAACCTGGTGTATTCACATGATGGAATGTTATGCAGGTGTAAGAAGAAATGAAGTCATAAAACTTATGACAACATAGATGAACCTGGAGGACTTTATGATGAGTGAAGCAAGCCAGACACAAAAGGACAAATACAGTATGGTTGTGTTAAAGTGAACTAAATATATTGTGTAACATATTTTCTGATTCCATTTATATAAAATGTAAATATAAATCAATTTATAAAGAGAAAAAAAAAGTAATCGTGCAAGAATAGCCAGAAATGAGAGGTGATGGATTTTCTTGTTTATTTGTTTATTATTATTATTGAAATAATGAAAATGTTCTAATGATGATTGAGGTGATGAATGCACAACTATGTGATTGTGCTGAATACCATTGATTGTGCACTTTGGATGAATTGTCTGCTTTGTTGATATGTGTCAATAAAATTGATTTCTTCAAAAAAATTTTTGTTATTTTGTCAAAAACAAAAAAGCTGTTAGGCAGTATTTCATCTTCCCACCACCAAGTCTATCAACCCTACACTCTATGCCTTCCCTCAAGTTTCTTTGAATGAAGTACCTTTGAACCTATTGATTTCTGCATTACATTCTTACCTCACCCTTCTCAATTCAGTGAGACTGCTCTGGTCAAGGAAATAAATGGTTTTCCTAGGTTCTTAACAGATTTCAGTGCCATTCATAATAGTTGACCACTGCCTAGTTCCAAACACCTTCTTCCTTGAATCACACTCTCCTGATTTTTCTCTTGCTCTACCAGGTACTCCTTTTCTGTCCCCTTGCCTGGTTTCTTCTCTTCTACTCCATTTCTAAATGTTGGCATGCTCCCCTCTATACTTAATAATCTCCACTGGCGACCTAATCTTGACTCTGTGATTTTAAAGAGTGTGCCAATGACTCCCAAATCTGTATCTCCAACCCTGTTTTCTCCACTGAACTCCAAACTTGTGTATTCCTCCCTATATGTCATTTCCACTTGGATATTTCATAGGCATCTCAACTTTAGCATGGCCAAAACTTAACTTTTAATTCTATTCCCTAAAATCTGTTCCTTCTTCCAGTTTTCCTCATCTCAGTAAACAATGACACTACCCATCCAGTTGCTCATGCCAAGAATCAGATTCCCTTCGTTTCCTCTACCCCTTGCCCAACACATCCAATCCATCAGCCCATCAGCAAGTCCTGTCCACTCAATTGCTATGACAGAATCCAAATATTTATCAACATCACCTATTTCAAACCACCACTTTCTCTAGCCTGGACTGCTGCAATCACCTTCTAGCTCATCTACCTGCTTCTAATCTTACCCACCCCACCCCCCAATCCTTTTATTTATTTTTTGTGCATCAGGCAAAATATAAATAGTATCTCATAATTCCCTTAATTAGAAGTCTAATGGTTTCCAATCATAGAGTAAAATCCAAACTGCTTAGGAGAAGTATAAGGCCCTACATGATCAGATGCTTTAATTCCCAAATTTGTTCCTATCTTGGGATCTTTGTTCTACTGTTTCCTCTGCCTGGATTGCTCGACCTGTCCCCATCTTCACATGGCTGGGTTCTTCTTGTCCCTAAGGTCTCAGATTAAAAGTTACCTTTGAGAGGCTTCCCTTATCTGAGCCCCAATCTAAAGAAGCCCTGCAGGGAAGCGGCTGTGGCTCAATCAGTAGGGCTCCCGTTTACCATATGGGAGGCCCCGGGTTCGGTTCCCGGGGCCTCCTGGTAAAGGCAAGCCCGCCCGCACGGCGTGGTTAGCTGACCCAGCGAGCACAAGCAGCAAGGGGGGGATAAATGAATAAATAAATAAAAATCAAAATAAATAAATAAATAAATAAATAAATAAATAAATAAATAAATAAATAAATAAATAAATAAAGAAGCCCTGCATTCCCTTGCTTTATAGCACTTTACACGACCCGGTATTTTCTTTTTACCCTTTAGAGTGCATGAAAGATAGTGGGTGCCAGAGCCATCAGAGAGCACAAGCACTAAAATAAGTAGGAACTTTTGAATGAAAACAAGTGATACTTTCGTCCTTTTGTGATCTTGCTTTTTTTTTTTTTTTTTAATCAAATGGAATTTTTTTTTTTATTTCAATCTTTATTTCAAATTCAAAAAATGAAATAGACAAAAGGCAGCACAACAGGTTATGGAAGCATTACTCCTAAAATTAAGTGGCTTCTTAATAGGAAAAGCAGACATATACGAATATTTAGTTCAAACTCCAGAACTTACTTCTTACCCACTCTGTCATCCAGTGTTTATTTTTTCCCTATCTCCTTTCATCCTTTATGCCTGAAAAATCATTCTGTCCAAGAATATGCTATAGTCCTCCATGCACTCAATTCATTTTTCAAAAAGTGTCCCAGTAATAACACCAAAAGCTAGCACTTAAATGGCATTTACTATGTAGAAGGCACTTTTTATTTTTAACTCATGTAATCTTCCCAACCCTGAGGTAGATTCTAGTATTATTCCCATTTTACAGATAGATAAACAATGACACAGAGAGGTTAAGTAACTTCCCACAGTACCACAGCAACTAAATGGTGGAAACTCTAGAGGTCATTCGCTAAAGCCACCATTACACACTGCCTAATAGGGTTTATAACTAAACAAATATGTACTGCATCTTTAGTTCTTTAAATATTTTCTATTTTTGTGGCTGCTAAATATAAATTGGATCTCTTGATTTTTCAGCTGATTATTGTTGGTTATACAAGAATTCTATTCACTTTTACCAATTTTTCTTGCCACTAATTTAGTTTTACACTTTTTTTGGGGGGGAGTGTGGATTTTCTAGGCATATCAATTGCATCACCTGCAAATAATGGTGCTTCTCTCTTTTTCATGTATAATTACATTAACATGAATTTCCACAACAATACTAAATAATAATTGTGTTAGTGTGAGTTTCATTTTTAGTCCTGAAATTAAAGAAAATGTGCCTGGAATTTTATTATAACACCTAATTGCATAAAAGTTTGCTTATACATATTTGAATGTATTCATCTTGTCTTGATAGGAGCAAACATTTCCTTAATAGTGGTAGGAAGATCAGAGATCTCCCCTCTCCCCTCTAGGTTAAATTGTAAATATAAGTATTTTGGCTGAAAGATCTTGAAAACATGGAATGAATTTAATTTGGCTAACATGAATTTGAGGGAATTAGAAACCCAAGTGTGATTTAGAGATTGCAGGGAAAGGAAAAAGAGCTTTAGATGAAACTGTATTTACTAGTGTTTAGAGCACTAATTCTCAAACTTGGCTGCACATTGAAGTCACCCGGTAAGATTTACAAACAAATACTGATACCTGAGTTGCAACCCCAGCTACTCTGATGTAATTCACCAGGGGTGCAGCTTGGGCTTTGGGAATTGTTTTAAAACTCCCCTAGTAATTCTAATGTGTGACTAAGTTTTAATTAAAATTTTAGAACCGCTAATTTGGGGCAGACTTTCTTTCTTTCTTTGCAGCATGTAAATTCTAGTTAATAGGTTTGTGTAGCCTACTAGTAAAATATGCCAGTTGATAATATGAACCATTTTTTCCAACTAGTTTTAGAGTGTTAATGCTACGGAACTTAATACACAGGGCATTTTAATAATTGCCTTAACAGATTTTGTTTAGTGGTTGTTTTTATCCTTATACCATTTTTATGGAAGGCAGAGTTTAGATTTTTCTAACAATTGCCAGCCATTAGAAAACTTTCACACTTGTGCAGGCAGCAGCATAAAGCTTAAATCTGCAATGCACTGCTGTGAAGGCTATTGAGTGTGGAGCCTTTTAAAAAAAAAAAATCAATTTTATTGATACATATAAATAAAGCACACAACCCATCCAAAGTGTACAATCAATGGTATTTTTTATAATCACGTTGTGTAGCCATCACTTCAATCATTATTAGAGCATTTTTGTATTTCCATAATCCTGTAATAATAATAACAAACAAAAACCAGACAAACAAGAAAATTCTTCACCTCTCAATCTCTCTCTGTTTTCCCTGCTGTACATAGCTGATATTTCTGGCTTAGAATAGGAATCTTGAAGAGAGGTGTTGTGAAAGCGAAACTGTAAGAATTGCTGGGCAGCGGTGAGGGCCCATTAGAGGCTGGAGCCTATCTGACTTTGCAGCCATTTCAGTTTGCACAGTTTGGTGGTCTCCACATTCTCGATTTAAAAGAAGAGAAAGTGGCAAGACCTGAGTCTTTGGAGAAGGAAACAAACATGTTACTTCTTGAGAAAGTTTTGTGTGAGTTTTGCAGTGAAGAAACTAGCTTGTAAATCAGATTTGGCTCTGCCACCTGGAAGCTTTCCAAATAGGGTGAGTCACTTGATCTTTCTGGGCTTCAGGTCACTCCACTACAAAACAGAAATAAAAGCAGTTCCTCTTATAAGAATATTGATGGGGGTAGTGGATGTGGCTCAAGCGGTTGAGCACCTGCTTCCCACATTGAAGGTCCCGGGTTCGGTTCCCAATGTCTCCTAAAAATAAAAAATACAAACAGCAAGCAAACATATGAAAAAAACCAACTCAGGGGAGCCAATGTGGCTTAGTGGTTGAGCGCCAGCTTCCCACATAAGAAGTCCAAGGATCAATTCCAGCCCCAGTACTTCAAAAAAAAAAAAAAAAAAAAAAGTCATAGGAAAGTCCTTTTAATTTTAAAGTAGTATCTAAACAAATAGGATTATTTCCTCTATTCTTTTCCATAAAGTCTCTCAGCAGCTTGATTAGGAACTGTTAAGAAAAGAATGTGTCTCTGGACCCCACCCTCAGGTACTCCCTTCGCCTTGTAAATAAGGTATTTTAGATCCTCAGGTCTGAGCCTTGGCTGGAGGCACACTTTTTTTTAAAAGGCAGTTTTATTGACAGATATTCACATACTATACAATCTATCCAAAGTGTACAATCAATGGCTTTTAGTACAATCACAATGTTGTGCATTCATCATCACAAAACATTTTAGAACAATTTCATTACTCCAAAAAGAAAAACTGGTTGTGGAGCTTTTGAAGGAGTGATCAGTCTCTTTCACAGGCACACCTTTGATGTGCTCCCATGGGACCAAACACACCAAACAAAACTAAGACATCATGTTTTTTCCTAAGTGGGATATTTGTCAAGAGAAGTATAATTTGTGTCTGACTTAATGTACCTGGTGTCCCAAAGAGAAATAGAAATTGAATTGAAACATCACTCTTTGGCATCAGTTTTCATGGAAAAAAAAAAAAAAATGGGGCTGTTCATAAATTGTTTTAACTGATGAAAAAAAGAATCACACTGTCAAAGAAAAGACTTAATTTACCAGAATCCTGATGTTCTGCTTTAGCAGAATACAGGTAAGCTTTGTTGGCTTTGTTTTCCTATGCAAAACAATTATATCATAAATTCATATTGGTTGCATTTAGCAAAATTACCAACATTCAGAATTCTAAATTCTGACAGATGTAAAGAATACCTCCTCACTGCTGAGACCTGACTTTTTTGCTAGAACCTAAGAGATATAGTGTATGTGCTTCCTTTGCAGCAGAAGACTCTAGAACTATGCTGTTTGGATGTGAGCTCTTGAAATGTGGCTAGTGCTGTTAAGGAACTGAATTTTTAACGTTAATAGCCACATAGCTAGTGCCTATATATCAGACAGCACAAATACAGAATATTTCCATCCCATAGACAATTCTGTGGGACATTGTGACAGTTTGAAGCCATAGATGGAAAGAAGGAACGCAGGATCTCAGAGAGGAACCCAGGAGAGAGGAAGCCACAAACAGAGCAGCCAGAAACTGAAGCATTGAGACCCAGAAGAGAAGCAGATGCCTCCATGTGTCTTGCCAAGTGGAAGGAGTCCAGGATTGCCTGCAGCCGACCTTTGGTGAGACAGCATCTCTGAGGATGCCTTGATTTGGACATTTTCACAGCCTCAGAACGATAAGCTTTTAAGCTAATAAATACCCATTTTAAAAACCAACCCATTCTGGTATATTGCATTTGGCAGCTTTTAGCAAACTAAAAGTGTTCTTTCAATCATCAAGCAAAAGTTTAATAAGTATTTATGATGGGTTTGTCACTGAACTCCAAAAGAACTATATAATCTCATTGTAATCACAATCAAAATACCAGTAGAGTACCCCCACCCACACACACAAAATTGACAAGCTGATTCTAAAATTCATCTGAAAATGATGCAAAGGGCCAAGAATAGACAAGGCAGTCTTGAAGGACAAGACCGGAGGACTGACAGTAGCTAGGTAGGGGGTGTGATGTGCTGCCAAGGTTCCCCTTTAGGCCTGAAGAGCTTAATCCATCAGCTGATGGAAGTACTGCCAGGAAACAGCTTTTACCCATCAGCCTCTCTGGGAATTGCTTCAGCTACAGGGTTTCCTCGCCTAAGGCATGATTCCTTCCCAGGACAGCCAGCATCTGATGACTTCTTGACATGGTGTTTAAAGTCCCAACTCCCTTACCCCAACTCAGTTCAACTCTGAAGGACCATCCTAGCTTCAGAACTTCCTGTAGAGCAGGAGTTCTTAAAGTTTTTTTGTTCCACAGACCCCTTTGCCAGTCAGGTGAAAACCACAGACCCCTTACTAAGTGAGGTAACGCCCCACCTTCTTCCCGGACCCAACTTCCCTATTCACCGCAGCCTATCACAGCACTCCCTCAACAGCCATAACCTTATTTGGACATGTTGGCCTTCTCCTCTAGCCTCCCCCCTCCCTCCCAAATCTTCCCCCCACGCCCAGCAACAGCTTCGCCCTATCAGAAGACAACACGCTCACCCCCGCCCAACTCTGCCTATAAAACTGCACAGCTCTCCCTGAATAAAGGTCTTACCTTCCAGCAAGCAAGTGAGTGGTGTCTCTTCATTTAGTACTGTCAGGGAGACCACAGGGCACCAAACGGCGACCCTGTGACAACTTCTCCTTAACCTCCGTGAAGACCAGGGAGCCGGGCCTGCGCTCTCCTGACAACTTCTTCACCCCCCCGCCGTTCCGGAGTGCACGCCGGACGGCTCACAACTAGCTCGTGTCGCTCCCCGGGCTGCAGCAGGGCTGATCACCCTCAGGCCCGGAAACAAAGCGGCAACTAAGTCCACACTATCCTGTGTATTATTTAATAAATATATCACACCCGCACCAACACGTCCCCACAAAAATAATGTTTTTTTGAATTTCAATTCAAGCTCATGGGCCCTTTGTTAAGAAACCCTGCTGTAGAATCAGCTGAGACCTTAATTGAGACTGTATCACAGCTCACCTCTTCCCTACCCCCTCCTCCCCCCCCTTCCCTAAATGTGTTGGTCCCAAGATCAGCCACTAATAAACTTCCTGCACATTAATCTCCATCTTAGAGTCTGCTTCCTGGGGAACCCAACCTATGACACACTATCAAGGTTTATCATTAAGCTACAGTAATGAAGACAGTGTGGTATTGTGCAAAAATAAACTGATCAAATGAACAGAATAGAGTTGAAAAGTAGGTCCACACATATATGGTTACCTGATTTTATGACAACTGCTAGTGGGGAAAGTGAGCTTTTAAATTAACATGCTGCTTGGGGTGCATGTGTAGCTCAGTGGTTGAGTGCCTGCTTTGCATGTACAAGGTCCCAGGTTCAATCCCAGGTACCTCCTGAAAAAACAAACAAATAACATGCTTAAGCAACTGATACCCACATAGGAAAAACAGGTATCTGGAGCCATTTCTATATTCCACCATTCACAGCAAATCCAACTGATTGCAAATATAAACAGCATAGCTAAAACAGTAAAGCCTTTAGAGGAAAATATAGGAATATATTCTGGAATAGGCAGAGATTTCTTAAATACCCCCCCTCCAAAAAAAAACACTAATCATAAATATCAATAAATTAGACTATTTTAAAATTGAACCTTTGTTCCTCAAAAGACACCAATAAGAGAATGAAAAGAGAACTCTTGAATGAGAGAAGATATTTGACAAAGCATGAATATTCAGAATACTTAAAAACAAAAACAGAAACAAACCCCTCCTGCAATGGATAAACAAACTAGTATATTCATCCAATGGAATACTCCTCAGCAATAAAAAGGAATGATTGATGCATGCAACAACATGGATGAATCTCAAATAGAGTATGCTGAGGGAATGAAACCTTACACAAAGGAGTGCATAGTATATGACTCCAGTTATATGAAATTCTGAAACAGGCCACGCTAGTCTATAGTGGGGGAAAATTCAGAACAGCAGTTACCTCTGGGAAAGTGGGAATGAAGAGGGGGCATGTGGGAATGGGAGGGGGCATGACGGACTTTCTGGGATAAAGCTAATGTTCAATATCTTGATAGAGGTTTGGATTACATAAGTGAATGCATTTGTTAAAACTCTGCAAAAGTACACTTAAGATTCATGCATTTCATTTTATGTAAATTTTACATTAAAAGAAACCTTAGACATTGAATTCCAGTTAATGATATACATACTGAAGTGTTTAGAGGGCATGTACTGCTGTCTATAATTTACTTTGAAATGCAACAAAATTAAGACGGATTACGGGAAGGATAGAAATGTAATAAAGCCAATTTTATAAAATGTTAATGGTAGGATCTATGTGGTGGGTTTGTGGGTGTTTACTGTAAAACTCTTTAAACTTTGCTAAATATTTGAAAAATTTTATAATTAAAGGTTAGGGAAAAATCAAAACAAAAAAGACATATTCAGAAAAACGGACAAAAATTTTAATGGACACTTCATAAAGTTATTTCTAAATAGCCAATAAATATGAAAAAGTGCTCAACTCCATTAATCATAGCATAGATGCAAATTAAAACCACATGAGACACAACCATCATCCACTAAAATGGCTAAAATGAAAAGAAGATGGAAAACATCAAATATAGGTGAGGATGTGGAACAATCAGAACTCACATTCGTGGCTGATAGGAGTGTAAATTTGTGCACTTTGGAAATGGTTTTAAAATTTCTATTAAAATTGAATATGACATAACCTATGATCCAAGAATTCCACTCCTAGGTGTGTACCCAATAGAAATGCATCCATCATTCATTATGTTTATCAAAAGACACATTTTAGAATGTAATGTTCATAGCAGCAATATTCTTTTTTTTTTTTTTAAGATTTTATTTATTTATTCATTTATCCCCCCCTTGCCGCCTGCGCTCACCGGGCCAGCCAACCATGCCGCGCAGGCGGGCCGCCCCCACCAGGAGGCCCCGGGAACCGAACCCGGGGCCTCCCACATGGAAACGGGAGCCCCACTGATTGAGCCACAGCCGCTTCCCAGCAGCAATATTCTTAAACTTTATTTTAACTTCAAAAAAAATAAAATAACAGACAAAATGCAGCTTAACAAATTTTTGAAGCATTATTTTTTAAAAATCCTGTCCAGGCACATTTATCTTATTTAATCCTAAAAAAACTTCAATAAATCATGGAATAGTCAAACAATGGAATACAATATAGCATTCTCATGAATGATCTATAACTATAGTAAAAAATATGGATGATCTTCATGAACATAATAGTGAGTTAAAGAAACCAGATATGTGTCATAATGGTTCCATTTATATCATGTACAAAGGCAAGGATACTACTCTATGCTGTTAGAAGTCAGGATAGTGGTTAACCTGAGGGGGTTAAGGGTATGTGGAGTTAGTGACTGGAAGGAATCACTTCTGCGGTGCTGGTATGTTCTATTTCTTGAGGTAATTGCACCAATCTGATTGGTTTGTGAACATTCAGCATTTACCATAGGTGTCCTTCTCCACAGGCATCTTATATTTCTCTACCACAAACCTTCAGGCAATAAGGAGTCACAGGAAGAGTTAACATGTGAAAAACTTGAGATGGATTTGAGAGACATGATCAGATTTGCATTAGGAAGATTAATACATGGCTTTGCAGAGGATGAGTTGTGGGAGAGAGGCATTAAGAGACTGTTGGGGGAAGTGGATGTGGGTCAAGTGATTGGGCTCCCGTCTACCACATAGGAGGTCCAGGGTTCAATTCCTGGGGCCTCCTGGTGGAGGCGAGCTGGCCTGCGCAGTGAGCTGGCCCAAGCAGAGAGCTGGCCGGAGCAGACAGCTGGTCCAGCAAGATGATGCAACAAAAAGAGACACAGAGGAGAAACAATGAGATGCACCAGACCAGGGAGCCCGGGTGGCGCAAGACATTGAGTGCCACTCTCGGACCCTGGAAGGTTCTGGGATTGGTTCTCTGGGCCGCCTAAAAAAAAAGAGAAGACAAGCTGACACAGAACACACAGTGAATGGACGCAGGCAGTGAGTGCAAAAACAAAGCCGCTGTTGGTGTAAGTAATCCAGGCAAGCAATTATAAAGGCCAGAGCTAAGGTATGGGCAACAGGAATGACAGGAGAGGCATTGATGATTTTATTTTATTTTATTTTATTTATTTATTTTTTTTAAAAGATTTTATTTATTTATTCATTTATCCCCCCCTTGCTGCTTGTGCTCGCTGGGTCAGCTAACCACGCCGGGCGTGGCGGGCTTGCCTTCACCAGGAGGTCCCGGGATCCGAACCCGGGGCCTCCCATATGGTAAACGGGAGCCCTACTGATTGAGCCACAGCCGCTTCCCCATTGATGATTTTAGAGAACAAGTTTTACAAACCTTGGGCAGGTCACCAAATCACTCCCCCACCCCACTCCCCCCATTTCCTCACCTGAAAAAAAAAAAGGGAATGATAAAAGTACATAAATCATCAGGCTATTTGATGATTTAATGAGTTAAAGCACAGGAGGCTCCTCCAAAAGAAACAATGCTCATTGTATACTAGGTGGAGTAAGATACATGGTACCCAGAATAGAAAGCTTTAAGAGAAATGTTTTAATATGGTAAGGCCCATAAGATCGTGCCTTTTCTCAATCATAGGTAAAACAAACTACCTCCTTGCCCACGTCTGGTTAATGTTGGGGAACAAAGTAGTAGGGCAAGCTTAGGAATGAGACAGAACAAGTCAGATTCTGGCAGTGAAATGGGCCGAGGTGCCACAGGGGGCAGGGCCAGAACTCTACTCAGGTGGCCCGAGTACTGAGATGTCAAACCGAGAAGCAGAGTTCTCATTTCTTCTTCTCTCCACGGGCTCAGCTGAGGCCTGGGGCGCACTGAAGGGTGCGATGATTCAGGTCGAAAGGGTGGGAGTGTGGCCGGAAAAGGTGCCAATAGCAGGCGAGCTCCCCCGCGCGTAACCAATTGCATACGTCAGGCCCGCCCCCATCAGGTGATTGGCGGACCGCGTCTCCCAGGGTACTCGCGGCCTGTGGGGGCGTGTCAGAACTCTCGCGACGGTCTCGTGGCCGTCAGGTCCGCGATCTCTAGGTTCCGGTTTAGGTGGTGGTTTCCCCACCTCCCGTGCCCACGACCACTGTCGGCCTTCACCGGCTCTCGGCCTTGAGCCTTGAACACCGTCCTCCAGCTCCGACGCGCGGTGCCTCGGCCGAGGTGAGGCACGGCCCGAGCGGGCTCTACCTCGCGCTCACCTCCCTTCGCAGGGGCGGAGTCTCCACCACAGCCGCCTGCGGCCACTTGGCAGGAAGAACGCGCCTTAGTAACGCGCGTTCGCCACCTGACTAGGCCCTGCCAGGTACTAACGCTCATTCCATCTGTACTGATGAGTTTGCAACATTGAAAGGGACGTTTTAATTTACAATAGTGGGCGAAGGCGTGGTCATAGAATTACATACCTTTTTTGGTGCGTACAGAACAGTATACTTTGCTTATGGGGATTAACCACCCTAATTAGATGGTCGGTTCTTGTTTTCCCAGCTCATTTCCCTCCTAATTTACAAATGATTCATTTATATTTTTAAGTTCGTTTTTAATGCAAACACTAAATATGCACTATTTACTTCCCAAAAATGTAATGCAGGCTCCTCCAGTAAAGGAACATGTTATTATGTATTGAATTCTTGCACTTGACAAAACAAAATTATTTAAATTTAATAACATAAATCTTGAATCTGACCCTGTATTTTCACTGAAAGAAAAGCACTGTTCCCTCCCCTCCTACCCCAACCCCCAAATTACAAACTATTGTGGAATAGGAATAGGGACACGCTTGCTCTGTAGATATCTGCATCTTTTATGTACCATTGCTAAGTTTAGTGGCGCTGTGAGAGGCTTAAAACGTTAGAGCTGAGATTTGAAAACTCAATAGGTACAATCTAGAGTCACAATCAGCCATTAGAAAACCTTATCTGCATTGTAAATCATAATTTGTGAAAATATTTTCAAGCTTAGATCTGAGAACTAAGTGAAAGAAACTCGTGTTCAAAGCTTTCAAGATGATATTTTTCAATAAGTGTGTGTTTTAAACTCTAAATATGCTTAGCAGTATGTGCAGGAGGAATGTGGAGAAATTAATACTTAGGTGTTAGAATTTCTAGGGACCCAGCCACACATACTGGATTAAACAGACTGTGAAGACAGTGGCATCCATTCTCGTTTTGTATTTGGAAACGGATTCTTGGTATCCTGAGTTAGAGTACAACACATTTCAGCCTCTTTCAATCAGTATCAATAGAAAAAGCCATAATTTCAAATTCATTCTAAATATGCATTCAAGAAAATTGGCAGCTTACATAATGTTGTTAGGATTTTTTTTTTTTTTTTTTCTTTTTGATCTTAGCTTCTTTTATTTAGGTTAAGTTCTGGCTGCACCTAGTTAATTCATTTCAATTATCAGTTTGACAGATGAGAAAATGCTGATTTATTTTCTCCCCTTTTGTAGGTTGGAAAATAGAAGGCATTCAAACTGAGATGATATGGTGCTGAAACCTCCATCAACTTCTCTCCAAAGATTATTTGAAGTCTTCTGTTGGAATTATCAAGGTGTGTCCAGGACTAATCTTTCATGTGTGGCTTGTGAAATCAGAGGAGGAGTGATTTTTGCTGGGATATGTTATAACATGTTGCAGCTGGCCACAGCAGTGCTTTCAATATTGACCAGCTAAATTTGTTAGTAGATGTGAATACTTTTTGTCACCATAAAAATGAGTGACCGTTATCTAGAGCAAAGAATTCATATTAAACTTTGTGTAAAGTTAAATAAATCTGCAAGTGAGACACTGGAAATGTTAAAAGTAGTTTATGGTGATGAAGTAATGTCAAGAGCAAGAGTTTTTGACTGGCACAAAAGGTTTAAAGAAGGTAGGGATGATATCCATGATGATGCCCGCAGTGGTCGTCCAGTTACTCACAGAACCCGTGAAAACATCGAGAGGGTCAGAAATTTGGTTTGCTCAAACAGCCAATTAACTGTGAGAAAAATGGCTGAAGAGTTAAATTTGGACAAAGAAACAGTCAGACTCATTTTGAAGGAAAATTTGCACATGAGGAAAGTTTCTGGGAAGATTATAGCTCATGGTATCATGGTTGATGATTCTGTGGAGGCCAAATCAAAATAGAGATAAGAGAGGAACCTGTAACTTGTGTGTATATTGAGGGCACAGTCCTACTGTTCTGTTTTGTTTTGTTTTGTCTCATTAGTCTTGGAAGAATTTAAGGCTAAAACTAAATTAAACTGAGCTTTTACATATGTTTTTCATTGGCTTTGTAGGTATGTGATTTAAGCAGAGTTCCAAAACCTATAGATTTGGAGGTGACAATGTAAAGACCAAGGAGCTAGAAGTTGATGAGGAACATAGGCAACTTGTTTCTTCAGAGTAAGGAGCAAAACATGGAAATATTTCTACCTTATTTCTCCAAAGTGAACTCATCTGGATAATCAGAAGGTTACTTGCAGACTGGGCAGGTAAACCTTCAAAAGAGAGCTAGAGATTAATGTTACTCTTGATCAGGGGTTCTTAACCCGGGGTCCACGGAAAGATTACAGGGGATCCATGAGCTTGAATTGAAAATCCAAAAAAAATATTATTCTTGGACATATTGGTGCTTGTGTGATATATTTACAATACACAGTATAGTGTGGACTTAGTATAATTTTTATTTTGATATAGCATCTTCTGAGTGCAGTGGATAACTGCCTGCAAAAAGGCTGGTAAAGATGGTGGAGATGGATTTATGACTCCGTGGGAAAACTTAAATTTCTAAATGTTTGCCAAAAAAGACCATTTGAACAGATGCTGAACCAATTAGGTTATTAGGTACTGAAATTATGAGAAAGTTGTAAAATCTAATTTTGAATAATCCTAAAATTTAATTTAAAGACATGTCAATGTTGAGTGTCATAAAACTATCTGCCACTACATTCTGAGAAGGGGTTTGTGGTTATCACCTGACTGGCAAAGGGGTCCATGGAACAAAAAAGGTTAAGAACCCCAGCTCTAAATGGAAAAACTCAAAAGGGAATAAGAGGAGAGTGGCCATTTTTAAGCAGAAGTATTCAGATTATAATGAGGAAACTTCTGTTTGTAGTGGGAGATTGAGCTCATTTGTTAGATATAATTTTAAGTCTGTCAGCAAGAAAGAAATGGAGAGAAGCGAATGTGACTCTAGCAGTTGGGCACCTGCCTACCACACGGGAGGTCCCAGGTTTGGTTCCTGATGCTTCCTAAAGAAGACAAGACAGTGAGCTGGTGCGATGGGCTGGCGCGGCAAGCTCACGCAACAAGATGACACAATGAGATGACGCAGTGAGGAGTCACAACGAGGAAACACAATGAGAGACACAACAGGCTGGAAGCAGAGGTGGCTCAAGCAATTGGGTGCCTCCCTCCCACTTGGGAGGTCTTGGCTTCGGTTCTTGGTGCCTCCTAAAAAGAAGACAAGTAGACATAGCATACAACGAACAGACACAGGAGCAGACAGTGAGCACAAACAATGGGGGATGTGGAGAAATAAATAAATAAAATAAATCTTAAAAAAAAAAAGAAAGAAATGGAGGCGGCTGTAAGGAATAGTGGGCACTTCAAGTAAAATATACTCAGCCTCTCCCCTTCCATTTTCCACCACAGCAAAAAATCAGGACTTGATTTTACTCAAAAGCTCACAGTACTTTCTATATATAATATAAATTCCAGCTTTAAACAGATTTTTATATATAAACTGTTCAGGTCTGGAATGTGGTATGAAGGGTAGAAGTTTTGATCCTAACTTTTTTCATTAGAAGAATTAGATTTCCATAGGTTGAGAAGAGGTTTAAAATGCACTACTGCAATTAGCAACATGTAAACAACAACATAAAATCTTTTCATTAACAATAAAGGACCAAGTGTTTTTTTGTTGTTCATTTACAAATATTTACTGAGCATGTACCCTGTGCATAGGTCTATATTGAAGGCTGGGGTTACACACGGGGAACAAAACTGACAGGGTCCCTGCCCACATGGGGCTTACATCTGAGGTGTTACTGTTCACTGGCAGAAGGTGGATAATGAAGCCCTCCTCTGCCTGCCAGGTGCTTCCAGTCTAGAGATCTGCAGGGCCATTGCTTGATTAGGTCCCTGGGGTACCTGGAACTTAGCTTTGCCTTTCACATTTCCATGTGTACACTGACTGAGTGAGGCTCGTCATTGCCTAAGCTTCAGCTCTAATAGCATTCATCAAGACTTGAATATTCACGAGGCCATAAATAGCTTCAAACACATTATGGTCAAGTCGATTGGTAGTGCTAAAAACACTAATAAAAGTATAAGCAATTTATGTCAGAGTTGATATAGATATTCTTATACAGAAGTAGTAATAGGTGAAAAAGTTTCACATAAAACAAATTTTGATAAATCTAGAAAATAATGCAAGGAAAAGAATTTCAGATATTTTGTCCATTCGTTTAGTTCATTTAATTTAAGGAACCAGTTGGATCATGTGCACTTCCTTCCCATAAGAATAAATTTTGAGTTCAAGTATGGAATTTTTCATTCATAGAGTTCTTTGCCCCAATTTCCTTTTCAATCTCTAATATGATGCTATTTAAATGTGGTCCCCTATCATTCTGTATTGACACTATTACAACCTAGACAGACCAAACTTGCAATATAAAGGGCTTATAGTCATAGCCCTGTTGTGGTTGACCCTGAGAAGACCTGTTTTTTTACACTATTTATATTATTAAGTCTTTTATTTAAAAGCCTCCTAGGATTCAAGTTCACATTTCATGGAGCATGAGCCAGAAATGCTTGAGGTTGTTTATGAAAAAGTGGTCTTATTTTAATATTACCTCTGGGACACTGCTGGCCAAAGCTGTAGGCCCACAGTGCAAAAATGTGATAATTTAGAATATTGTTTTTCCTATTGTCTTCATTTATTTCAGTTACTGAAGTCTGTTATTTTACTTTGATGCTCTGGATGATGTTTTGTACTGTACAAATGAAATTTATTAAAAGTATATCATAAATTGATTATTGTTTTGATCTATGTCTTCATGAGATATTTACTTTTCTTATTTTAGCTACATATTCATGTCTCTCATGATTAAAGTCTAAATACAAGTTTCTGTTAAATCTTTAAATTGACTAATGTGATGGTTAATTTCATGTGTCAGCAAGGCTAGGTTATGGTGTCTAGTTGCTCAAGCACACACTGGCCTGATTGTTACTGTGAGGGTGTTACATAGATGGATTTAAATCATTAGTCAGTTGATTGCATCTATGGCTGATTACATCTACAATCAACAAGAGATTTCCTTCAGCATTGAGAGGAGTCTCCTCATCCAGTCAGTTGAAGGCTGTAAAGCAAGAACTAAAGATTTGAGCAGTCAAAAGAAGAATATCCTGCCTTTACTTCAGCAAGCCAGTTTCTCTTGGGGAATTCAGTGTCACCTTCATTGGAGTTTTCAATTTGCAGCTTCTCCTGAGGAATTCAATTTCACCTTCATTGAATTTTCATCTTGATGCCTGCCTATGGAATTTGGACTTGCCAATCCCCACAGTCATATGAGTCAATTCCTATAATAAATATCTTAATATTCACACACGCACGCACACACACACACATTCTTTTCCTGTTTCTCTGGAGAACTTTGGCTAATACAACTAATGAATAGCTAAGTTCACCCTCCATAAGGCACTGATAAAAGCACAGTGTAGGAAGCGGTATAGTGTGGTGGGGTTCTAGCCCCAGCTTTATAGGTGTTATTAAACTCTTAATCTGTATAGTTTGCTGTGGTCACTGTAAAAAAATAGCCACAAATTTAGTCGCTTAAAATAACAGAAATTTATTCTCTTACAGTTCTGGAGGCCATAAGTCTGAAATCAGTTTCACTGGGCTAAAATCAAGGTGTTGGCAAGCTGTACTCCCTCTGGAGGCTTAAGGGGAGAATTCATTCCTTGCCAATTCAGCATCTGGTAGCTACCAACATTCCTTAGTTTGTGACCAATCATTTCAGTTTTTTTTTTGGAAGTACCAGGGATTGAACCCCAGACCTCGTACATGGGAAGCAGGCACTCAACCACTGAGCTACATTGCTCCCCAATGAGAGGGTTGGCTTTTTCCTTTGTTTTTTGGAGGTACTGGGGATCGAACCCAGGACTTCATACATGGGAAGCAGGCACTCAACCACTTGAGCTATATCTGCTCCCCTCATTCCAGTTTTCAAGGCAAGTCTCTTCTCCTCTGGGTATGAAATCTTTCTGCCTCTGTGGTACGTTTTATTGGGGGGGGGGGGCTTTTTTGTTTTTTCAAAATTATGTTTTTTTTTTCAATTAGAGAAGTTGTGAGTTTACAAAACAATCATACCTAACATTACAGGATTCCTATACATCACCCCACCACCAACATCTTGCATTGTTGTGGAAGATTTGTTATAAATGATGGAAAAACATCATCAAAAAATTACTGCTGGGAAGCAGATGTGGTTCAACCACTTGGGCACCCACCTACCACATGGGAGGTCCCGGATTCGGGTCCTGGTGCCTCCTAAAAGAAGACAAGCAGATGCTGCCCTTGTGGCAATGAGCAGCCAGCAGACGCGGCAGCCCGCGGGGAGCAGATGTGTCTCAGCCTGTTGGGCGCTCACCTCTCATGTGGGAGGTCCCAGGTTCAGTTCCCAGTGCCTCCTGGAGAAGGTGAGCAAACAAAAAAACAGTGAGCAGACAGATGAGCAGAACATCTGGGGAGAGTGGGGGATAAATAAAGTAAAAAAAAAGAAACAAAAGCAGTGTGGCTGTTGGGGAATTTGATGTAATTATGAATTCCAAAAATATAATTGAATCATGCTTGTAAACTGATCTGTTAATCTGGGCATGATTAGGTTAGGATTAGGGCGTTGAGCCCCACCCCTTGGTGGGTGGGGAATCGAATATAAAAGGCAAGGCAAAGAACAGAGTTGACGCAGTCTTTTGAGAAGCAGTTTTGATGTTGGAGTTTTGATGTTGGAGAGAAGGCCCCAGGAGAAGAGAAGCGAGCCTGATAGTCTACAGCTGACCTTGAGGAGGAACCAGAGGAGCTGAGCCCGGAGAGAAACGCAGCCCCAGGAAGAGAGGAACCCCAGAAGCCTGAACCCTGGCAAACGCCGGCAGCTGTCTTTCTCTAACATGTGGCAATGGACTGTGGTGAGAGAAGAAACTTAATGCTTTATGGCCTGGTAACCGTGAACTTCTACCCCAAATAAATACCCTTTATAAAGACCAACCCATTTTTGGTATTTCACATTAGCACCCCCTTGGCTGACTAATACAGAATTTGGTACCGAGGAGTGGGGAAGTGCTTTTGCATATACCAAAATGTTGGAACGGTTTTATAAATGGGTAAGGGGTATTTTTTGGAGGAATTGTGAAATGCTTGATAGAAAAGGCCTAGACCACTTTGAAGAGACTGTTGATAGTAATATGGACGCTAAAGGAAATGATGAAACTTTTATTGGAAACTGGAGGAAAGGCGATCCATGTTTTAAAGTTGCAGAGAACTTAACAAGATTAACTCCTGGTGTTATATGGAAGACAGAATTTGAAAATGGCAACCGGAGCATTTAGCTGAAGAACTTTCCAAAGGTAAACTTGGAGAATGTGGCTTGGCTTCTCCTTGCGGCTTATAACAAAATACTAGATGAGCGAAATACACTAACGACTGAACTTTTGGGCACAAAGAAAACAGAAACTGATTCCGGAACTTCCAAGTGTCTGGAAATAAAATTTCCAGATGAAAATGCCCTATTTGAAGACTTTATTAAACTTGGAACTCATAACTCAGAATTGAAGATGCAGTTATCTCGGAAAGACTTGTGGAAAGTCTTACTGTCCAGTGGCTTGGACCCCTGCTTCTTGCATGCTAAACCAACAACGTTTTTGAGAGAGCTGTATGAACAAAACCACTGTCAGATTGGACAAAAGAGGACATGGAAAGGAGAGACTGAAGGAGAAAAAGCTTTAAGAAGAAAACCATGGAAGCAGAGATCTGGGATTAAGACATCTCCTTGGGCCAAGAGAGGAGCCCCACCCATATATACAGAGAGGGTGAGTTTTCCCCAGCAGTTGAAGAGGCTGGATGTCCTTACCCAATGTTCAGGAAGAGCTTTGCAACCCCAGGGTACAGCACATTCCTCAAAGATTAGGGCAGTTAAGGTCAACACCCCATTGGTCTGAGAGGGGTGTACCTGTCCCCCATGGATTAGGGAAAGCCAGGTGGTCAACCCATTGCTCTGAGAGGGTTGAGCCTGTATGCCAAAGGTTAGGGAAGGTCAGGTGGTAACTCGTTGCTCTGAGAGGGTTGAGCCTGTATGCCAAAGGTTAGGGGGGATGTTATCTTCACCTCACTGTACTAGGGGGGCTAAGATTCTAACCCAAAGATTGGGTAAGGTGTGGTAATCACCCCAACACTCTTGGAAGGTGAGGTCTGGAGTTTGGTCGACACCCAGATGCTTGATGAGGGTGGAACCAAGAAAATGGCCGTTGGGCAAGCCTGTGGAAAGGGTGGGTTCCCATGTGGCCCCAAGGAAAAGAAACCATCATCTCAAGAATGACTCTCAGACTTTGAAATCAAATGGAGGATGCCCTGCAGGTTTACTGAACTGTAGAGGATCCATGACTCATGTCTAACATCCCAATTTCTCCTTATGATAATGAAAATGTTTAGCCTTTGTCTTTCCATTTGTGTATTGGAAGCAGTTAAATGGTTTTGTAAGTTTCAAAGGTCTATAGCAGATGGAACTTTGCCTCATGATGAACTGTATTTCTTTAAAATGATTTTGATGCGATTTTATACTTGGATTATTACTGATTTAAGTTTTTTAAAATATTGTAATGTATTTTTGGAATTCAGAGGGTGGAATGTGGCCGTTGGGGAATTTGATGTAATTATGAATTCCAAAAATATAATTGAATCATGCTTGTAAACTGATCTGTTAATCTGGGCATGATTAGGTTAGGATTAGGGCATTGAGCCCCACCCCTTGGTGGGTGGGGAATCGAATATAAAAGGCAAGGCAAAGAACAGAGTTGAAGCAGTCTTTTGAGAAGCAGTTTTGATGTTGGAGTTTTGATGTTGGAGAGAAGGCCCCAGGAGAAGAGAAGCGAGCCTGATAGTCTACAGCTGACCTTGAGGAGGAACCAGAGGAGCTGAGCCCGGAGAGAAACGCAGCCCCAGGAAGAGAGGAACCCCAGAAGCCTGAACCCTGGCAAACGCCGGCAGCTGTCTTTCTCTAACATATGGCAGTGGACTGTGGTGAGAGAAGAAACTTAACGCTTTATGGCCTGGTAACCGTGAACTTCTACCCCAAATAAATACCCTTTATAAAGACCAACCCATTTTTGGTATTTCACATTAGCACCCCTTTGGCTGACTAATACAAGCAGTATTAAAAAAAATATATAGGGGGCGGATGTGGCTCAAATGGTTGGGCGTCCGTCTGCCATAGGAGGGACCTGGGTTCGATCCCCTGGACCTCCCGGTAAAAATAAAAAATATATATATAGAAGGCGCATGGGCTGCCAGGCTCTGTGTGTTGGTGAGCCACCAGGCCCTGGGAGCCATGCAGCAAGATGATGACCTAACAGGAGAGAGACGCAGGGGAGAGACAAGACAAGATGCTCCGAAAACCAGGAACCAAGGTGGCGCAGGTGGCAGAACACCTCTCTCCTACATTGGAGGTCTCCAGGATCGAATCCTGGTGAAGACTGCAGGAGGAGGGTGAGAAGAGATGGCAGGAAACAGACACAGAGAATTGTCCAGTGAATGGACACAAAACAGCAAATGGGGAAGGGGGGGTTTAAAATGGATAAATTAAATAAATAAATCTTTTAAATATATATATATATATATATATATACACACACACACATATATAATTACTAATTATAGCCACAGTTTACATTTGGTATATTTTTCCACAAATCCCACCCTATTATCCACACCATGTATTAGTATTGTATATTTGTTATAGTTGATGTGATAATATTCACATATTTGTACTGTTAACCACAGTCCATCATCCACCATGGGGTTCAATGTGTTATACAGTCCCATGCATTGTACAATCCATCCAAAGTGTGCATACAGTGGCTCTAAGTTTAACCACAGAGTTGTGCTATAATCACTTCAGTCAATTTACGAACATTTTTGTAGCTGCAAGAGGAAAAATCCCATACCCTTTTAACCCTCCCTATTGTTGACCCTTCACACTGACCCTTTTCTGCCATTGCTGCAAAAATATTACATTATTGATAACTATAGGCCATAAGTTATCTTCAAATCCACAATTTTTTAAACTTTATTTTGTACATTTAATAATTGAAAACATAAGCAATTAAAAACTTAAAAAGTAAACACAGATGAATAAATATATACATTTCTCAATTAAATGTAATGGATACATGTAAATTTTTTTGTTGTTTTGTTTTTTTTTTTTTTTTTTTTTGTGTGTGTGTGAATCAAACAATATAATATACAATATATTTGGTTCATAGTAATGCATTCATACAGTATTTGTCCTTTTGTGTCTGGCTTGCTTTACTCAACATAATGTCCTCCAGGTTCCTCTATGTTGCCATATGCTTTATGACTTCATTTCTTCTTACAGCTGCATAATATTCCACCGTGTGAATAGACCACAGTTTGTTTATCCATTCATCTGTTGATGGACTCCTGGGTTGTTTCCAACTTTTGGCAGTGGTGAATAATGTGGCTATGAACATCGGTGTGCAGATGTCTGTTCATGTCACTGCTCTCAGTTCTTCTGGGTAGATACCCAGTAGTGGAATTGCAGGGTCACGTGGCAAG
Organism: Tolypeutes matacus; assembly: GCA_026826555.1. Taxonomy (NCBI): domain Eukaryota; kingdom Metazoa; phylum Chordata; class Mammalia; order Cingulata; family Chlamyphoridae; genus Tolypeutes; species Tolypeutes matacus. The sequence continues at coordinate 21,222,213 of JAKSZT010038599.1, read as the reverse complement.
TCTATATTCAACTTCTTTAGGAACTGCCAAACAGTCCTCCATAATGGTTGTACCATTCTGCATTCCCACCAACAGTGAAGAAGTGTTCCTATCTCTCCACATCCTCTCCAACACTTGTAGTTCTCTGTCATTTTCATAGTGGCCATTCTGATAGGAGTGAAATGATATCTCCTTGTAGTTTTGATTTGCATTTCCCTAATCATGAGTGATGTTGAGCATTTCTTCATGTGTTTTTTTTGCCGTTTGTATTTCTTCTTCGGAGAAATGTCTATTCAAGTCTTTGGCCCATTTTTTAATTGGGTCATTTGTCTTTTTATTGTTGAGTTGTAACATCTCTTTATATATCCTGGATATTAAACCCTTATCAGATATGTGATTTCCAAATATTTTTTCCCATTGAGTTGGCTGCCTTTTCACCCTTCTGACAAAGTCCTGTGAGGTGCAAAAGTGTTTAATTTTGAGGAGGTCCCATTTATCTAATTTTTCTTTTGTTGCATGTGCTTTGGGTGTGAGGTCCAAGAAACCACCATCTACTACAAGGTCTTGAAGAGGTTTCCCTATATTTTCTTCCAGTAGTTTTATGGTCCTGGCTTTTATAGTTAGATCTTTGATCCATTTTGAGTTGATTCTTGTATAGGGGGTGAGATAGGGATCCTCTTTCATTCTTTTGGTTATAGATAGCCAGTTCTCCCAACACCATTTCTTGAAGAGACTGTTTTTTCCCATCAGCGTGGGCTTGGAAGGTTTGTCAAAAACCAGTTGACTGTACAGGTGAGAGTTTATTTCTGGATTCTTAATTCTATTCCACTGATGGATATGTCTATCTTTATGCCAGTACCATGCTGTTTTGACCACTGTAGCTTTGTAATATGTTTCAAGGTCAGACAGTGAAATTCCTCCCACATTGCTCTTCTTTTTTAGAATACTTTTGGCCATTCGGGTGCACTTACCCTTCCAGATGAATTTGGTAATTGCCTTCTCTAATTCTGTAAAGTAAGCTGTTGGGATTTTGATTGGTATTGCATTGAATCTATAAATCAGTTTGGGCAAGATTGACATCTTCACGATATTTATTCTTCCAGTCCATGAACACAGAATGTCTTTCCATTTGTTTAGGTCTTTTTAAATTTCTTTTAGCAGTGTTTTGTAGTTTTCTGCATATAGGTCCTGTACTTCCTTGGTTAAATTAACTCCTAGGTATTTGAGTCTTTTTGTTGCTATTGAAAATGGAATTTTCCTCCTGATTTCCTCCTCAGATTGTTCAGTACTAGTGTACAAAAACATTACTGATTTTTGCGTGTTGATCTTATATCCTGCCACTTTGCTGAACTCATTTATTAGTTCAAGTAGCTTTGTTGTGGATACTTCAGGATTATCTAAATACAGGATCATGTCATCCACAAACAGTGAGAGTTTTACTTCCTCTTTTCCTATTTGGATGCCTTTAATTTTTTTGTCTTTTCTAATTGCCCTAGCTAGAACTTCTAGTACAATGTTGAATAACAATGGTGACAGTGGGCATCCTTGTCTTGTTCCTGATCTTAGGGGGAAAGCTTTGAACCTTTCCCCATTTAGTATGATGTTGGCTGTGGGTTTTTCATATATGCCTTTTATCATATTGAGGAATTTTCCTTTTATTCCTATCTTTTTAAGTGTTTTTATCAAAAAAGGATGTTGGATTTTGTCAAATGCCTTTTCTGCATCTATTGAGATGATCATGTGGTTTTTTTCCTTCAATTTGTTAATGTGGTGTATTACATTGATTGATTTTCTTATGTTGAACGAGCTTTGCATACCAGGAATAAATCCCACTTGGTCGTGATGTATAAGTCTTTTGATATGCTGTTGGATTCAATTTGCAAGTATTTTGTTGAGAATTTTTGCAGCTACGTTCATGAGAGAGATTGGTCTGTAATTTTCTTTTCTTGTGGAATCTTTATCTGGCTTTGGTATTAGGGTGATGTTGGCTTCATAAAATGTGTTGGGTAATTTTCCCTCCTCTTCAATTTTTTGGAAGAGTTTAAACAGGATTGGTGTTAATTCTTTTAGAAATGCTTGGTAGAACTCACCTGTGAAACCATCTGGTCCTGGACTTTTCTTTGCTGGGAGATTTTTGATGACGGATTCAATCTCCTTAATTGTGATTGGTTTGTTAAGTTCGTGTATTTCTTGTTGTGTCAGTGTAGGTTGGTTATGAGTTTCTAGATATTTGTCCATTTCATCCAGGTTGTCTAGTTTGTTGGCATATAGTTCTCATAATATCCTCTTATGATTCTTTTCATTTCTGTGAGGTCATTTGTAATTTCCCCCCTTTCATTTCTTTTTTTTTTTTTTTTTTTTTTTTACCGGGAGGTACCGGGAATCGAACCCTGGTCTCTCCATATGGTAGACGGACGCCGAACCTCTTGAGCCACATCCGTTTCCCAAGAGAAAGGTTATGTTTTTTTTTTTTTTTTTTTACCGGGAGGTCCCGGGGATCGAACCCGGGTCCCTCCATATGGGAGACGGACGCCCAACCCATTGAGCCACATCCAACCCCTACCCCCTTTCATTTCTGATTGTATTTATTTGCATCTTCTCTCTTTTTTTCTTTGTTAGTCTAGCGAGGGGTTTGTCAATCTTATTGATCTCAAAGAACCAGCTTTTGGTTTTGTTGATTTTCTCTATTGCTTTTCTGTTCTCATTTTCATTTATTTCCGCTCTAATCTTTATAATTTCTTTCCTTCTTTTTGCTTTGGGATTGGTTTGCTGTTCTTTCTCTAGTTTCTCTCAAGTTGTTCAGTTAAATCTTTGAGTTTAGCTCTTTCTTGTTTCTTAATATAGGCATTTAGGGCTATAAATTTCCCTCTCAAGACTGTCTTCGCTGTACCCCATAAGTTTTGATATGTTGTGTTCTCATTTTCATTTGTCTCAATATATTTACTGATTTCACTTGCAATTTCTTCTTTGACCCACCGAATATTTAAGAGTGTGTTGTTCAGTCTCCACACATTTGCAAATTTCCTTTTTTCCTGTCTGTTATTGATTTCTAGTTTCATTCCATTATGATCTGAGAAGGGGCTTTGTATAATTTCAATCTTTTTATATTTATTGAGAGCTGTATTGTGACCTAACATGTGGTCTATCCTGGAGAAAGATCCATGGGCACTTGAGAAGAATGTATAACCCGCTGAGTTTGGATGCAGTGTTCTGTATACGTCTGTTAGGTCTAACTTGTTTATCATATTGTTCAAGTTCTCTGTTTCCTTGTTGATCTTCTGTCTAGTTGTTCTATCTAATGATGTGAGAGGGGTGTTGAAGTCTCCAACGATTATTGTAGAAATGTCTGTTTCTCCCTTCAGTTTTGCCAGAGTTTGTCTCATATATTTTGGGGCACCCTGGTTAGGTGCGTAGATATTTATGACTGTTATATCTGCCTGGAGGATTGTCCCTTTTATTAATATATAATGGCCTTCTGCATCTCATATCACTTTTTTGCATTTGAAGTCCATTTTGTCTGATATTAGTATAGCTACTCCTGCTCTTTTCTGTTTAGTATTCACATGGAGTATCTTTTTCCAACCTTTTACTTTCAGCCGGCTTCTATCCTTGTGTCTGAGGTGAGTTTCTTGTAAGCAGCATATGGATGGCTCATGTTTTTTTATCCATTCTGTCAGCCTGTATCTTTTGATTGGTGAATTTAATCCATTCACATTCAATGATATTACTGAAAATGCACTATTTATTTCCTCCATTTTATTCTTTGGTTTTCGTATGTCATCTTATTTTTGTCTTTCTTTTTACTCTTTTGGTTATCCTTTCTGATTTTCTTTCTTCTATACTCTCCTCCAAGCCTCTCTCTCCTGTCTTTTTCTTTCAGGTTCTAAGGCTTCCTTTAATATTTCCTGTAAAGGTGGATTCTTTTTTGCAAACTCTCTTAGTTTCTGTTTGTTTGTGAATACTTTATTTTCATCTTCATATTTGAAGGACAGTTTTGCTGGATAAAGAATTCTTGGGGGAAGCGGCTGTGGCTCAATCAGTAGGGCTCCCGTTTACCATATGGGAGCCCCCGGGTTCGGTTCCCGGGGCCTCCTGGTGAAGGCAAAAGCCCGCCCGCACGGCGTGGTTAGCTGACCCAGCGAGCACAAGCAGCAAGGGGGGGATAAATGAATGAATAAATAAATAAAATCTTTAAAAAAAAAAAAAAAAAAGAATTCTTGGCTGGCAGTTTTTCTCTTTCAGTTTCCTAATTGTATCATACCACTGTCTTCTCGCCTCCATGGTTTCTGAAGAGAAATCTGCACTAAGTCTTACTGGACATCCTTTATACATGGTCGTTTACTTCTCTCTTGCTGCTCTGAGAATTTTCTCTTTATCTTTTAAATTTGACATTCTGAATAATATGTGTCTTGGCGTAGGTCTATTTGGATTTATTCTTATTGGGGTATTGTATGCTTTTTGGACAAATAAGTTCATTTCTTTCATGAGAGTTGGGAAATTTTCAGCTATTATTTCCTCAAATACTCTTTCTGCCCCTTTTCCTTTCTCTTCTCCTTCTGGAGCTCCCATGGCGCGTATGTTCTTGCGTTTTGTGTTGTCATTCAACTCTCTGAGCCCCTGCTCAATTTTTTCCATTCTTTTCTCTTTTCAATTTTAGCTGCTCTGTCTTCAGTATTACTTATTCTTTCTTCTATCATTTCGAGTCTGCTGTTGTATCCTTCAAATGTATTTTTGACTTCACCTATTGTGTCTTTCATTCCCATGAACTCCGTTACTTTTCTGTTCATGATTTCAAATTATTCTTTACGTTCGCGCAATGACTTCTTGATGTCATTGATCTCTTTAACTATATTCTCTTTCATCTCATTAATTTGATTTTGGAAATGTGTGCTCATCTCACTGATTAGTTCTCTCAAATTCTGCATCTCTTCTGGGACTTTGTTGTATTCCTTTTCTTGGTCTATGTCTTCTATTTTCTTAGTATGGCCCGTAATTTTTTGCTGGTGCTTAGGCATCTGGTTAGTTTGTATTTTACTTAGATGGTCTATCTCTTTCTCTTTTATGGG
>JAKSZT010038599.1:21151950-21193312 GCA_026826555.1 Tolypeutes matacus | reverse complement strand
TATTTTATTTTATTTTATTTTATTTTATTTTATTTTATTTTATTTTATTTTATTTTATTTTATTTTTATTTTATTAGGAAGAGCTGGGGATTGAACCTGGGGCCTTGTATGTGGGAAGCTGGCACTCAAACCACTGAGCTACACCTGCTCCCCGTATCAGTACTTGTTATAGGCTGAATTATTGTCCCCCCAAAAGATATATTGAAGTTCTAGCCCCCTACTGGGTTAGAATGTGACTTTATTTGGAAATAGGGTCATTGCAGATATAATTAGCTATGGTGAGGCCACACTGGAGGAGGGTGGACCCTTAACACAATTATGACTGGTATCCAACAAGAAGAGGAGAAGAGACAAAGAAACAGAGACACACAGAGGAGAAGGCCCGTGCAGACAGAGGCAGGGACTGTAGTTAGGCAGTTATAAGCCATGGAACATCAAGGATTGCTGGCTACCACTAGAAGCTGAGAAGAAGCAAGGAAGGATTCTTCCCTAGAGCCATCGGAGAGAGCATGGCCCTGGCTGACACCTTGATTTTGGACTTCTAGACTCCGGAACTGTGAGAGAATAAATTTCTGTTGTTTTAAGCTACCAAGTTTGTGGTAATTCATTACAGCAACCCTACGACACTAATATAATGCTTCATTCCTTTTAATGATGGAATAATATTCCATTGTGTGGATATACCATTTTGTTTATCCATTCATCTGTTGATAGCCATGTCTTTGACTTTTTGAAGAAAACAGGTCAGTTGTCCTGTAGCGCATTCCAAGAGCTGGATTTGGCTGATTGATTACGCTTGGTGTTCAAATTGTTTCTCTATCCCACGTTTTTCTCACAGACTTGAGAGAAACCGTATGCTCCTGAAACTTGGTTGTCAAACTTAAGTGTGTGGAAGAATCACTTGGTAAGCTTGCTAAAGATGCAGTTCCAGGCCCCACCCCCACAGATTCTGACTTAGTAGGTTTGCATAGGGCCCAGAAACCTGCATTTTTAGCATACCAGTTGATTGTGGTGCAAATATTCCAAGAACACCTTTGAGAAAATCTTGATTTTAAAGGCACTCAGCATTTCACAGGAAAGCCATAAAAACAATTGATAGGGCATTGGCTATGACTTTTTTTTTTTTTGGAGGCACCAGGGATTGAACCCAGGACCTCATACATGGAAAGCAGGTGCTCAACCACTTGAGCTACATCTGCTCCCCTGGCTATGACTTTTTTTGTTAGTTTGTTTGTTTTGTTTTTTCAGTTCAAACTACTTTCCCTTTTATTAAGGTCCAAGTTACCATGACACAGTTTGGTATTCAATAAAGGAAAACTTGTTTGAATCAGGTAATGTTATCATCAATATTTCCAGGTGACAGTTTACAATCAAGTAGCAACAACAATAAATTCTTGGGAAGACCATCCATGGGAGTTTACACTTTGTCAAGGCCCAGTTTCTCTGGAGTGGAGATTCCCAATTCATTTTAAGTTGGTCTAAGTTCCTGGATGACATAGGGGTAGATTTCCTTATAAGGTCCTGCTTTGTCCTTAACATCCTCAAGGATGTGTACTGCACTAGCAGTCATTTAACTGTCTGCATGCCTGCAAACCAGCATCAATGACTTTGGGTTCTGGAACCAGATCATAGCCAACAAGCGCGTTCATTTCTTTACGCAATTCCCAGGCATTGATATCTGGCTTTTTGAAGTATGTCACTCAGCAAGCTTCAAACCTCTCATTTGCCTCCTGTAACCCATGGGAGTGAGCAGCTAACTGGACAGCAGCGGCGGAGCCTTGGGCCGGGGCAGGGTGTAGGTGGCCTGGAAGGCCGGCCTGGAGCGCTGTGGCGACGGGCGCTCAAGGCAAGGCTGAAGAGAAGTGGGGTGTGAGCTCGTGGGCAGCTCCGGAGCTCTCGGGGGGTGGGGGTGGGGTGGTGGTGGTGGTGGTGGACCCACGCGCCCCTGGTTATGACTTTTAAAGTTGGAAATATTACTTAAGGGCCCAAGTTAGTATCCTGGGCTGTTGTCTTCTGGACTGGAGATAGACATTTGAAAGAATAACGGTCAAGAGACTTGTGCTGTGGATGTTAATTAGCCACCCTGGAGTGAGTGAAGCAGTCTCATTTAGCTTTGAGGGCAATGAAAGTAAAATGGCCTCTAAGAATTAAATTACAGTACAGATCTTTACAGTATTGGCCTCAAAACCTACAAAGGCACTAAGATTAATTAATTAGAGTACTTTTTGGTTCAGGACATTTCCTTTTTTAATCTGGAGTCATTTTCTTTAAGGTGACCAAGAACAAAATAATTTGTAGGTATTTTATTTAAAATATTTTATTATTTATTGCTTTGTGTTTTTCTTTTTTTTTTTTTTTTTTTAAAGATTTTATTTATTTATTCATTTATTCCCCCCTTGCTGCTTGTGCTCGCCGTGCGGGCGGGCCTGCCCCCACCAGGAGGCCCCGGGAACCGAACCCGGGGCCTCCCATATGGTAAACGGGAGCCCTACTGATTGAGCCACAGCCGCTTCCCTGCTTTGTGTTTTTCTGTGGCTGCTTATCTCCCTTTGTTGCATCATCTTGCGGCACCAGCTCACCTCACAGCTGGGCTGTCAGCTCACTGCTCTGCGCAGGCCAGCTTGCCTTCACCAAGAGGGCCCAGGTTCGATTCCTCCCATATGGTAAACGGAAGCCCAATCAATTAAGCCACAGCTGCTTCCTGTAGGTATTTTAAAACAGCTAGCTGTTTACTCTAGAAATATGCTTCAACAAAGTACAATCACTGTTTCGCTTTCAACACTTTTTCATTATCTAAATAATGCATTTCATAATACCCAACACTCCTAAGTATGGAGAGTTGTTTCTCTTAATTTAATGAAAAGTGTTTTCTCTCACTTAGTAGATGAGCGATGCTTTTAAGAGTATTCTAATGGCTCTCGAGCAGCTAAAGCTACAAATGGAGTTCCATTTACTCTGTGCATCTCATTAAGCTATTACAGAAGAGGGTAATGTGGCTGAAGGAAAAATCACTGGTGCTTTGAGAGAAAAAATGGATCTCAAGGTATGGGTTTTGACTTTCTGGAAGGATATTTCTAGAGGTCTTATCAGTGGAAGGGAATATTTTAATTCCTAAGTAAAAATCAGTTCATAACCTCAGTTCATAATCTCTTGCTCAGTCTTCTTAGCCTCCTTAGCTAAGATTTGGAAGGGGTGGATGTCTACAGCAAAAGCATATTTTAAAAAATGTTTGGGGGACAGATGTGGCTCAAATGGTTGGGCATCCATCTCCCATATGGAGGGACCTGGGTTCAATCCCTGGGGCCTCCCAGTAAAAACAAAAACAAAACAAAAAAATGTTTTGTTGTGTAAAATTTTAAGCACACCCAAAAGTAAGGAGAATAGTATAGTGAACCTCCATGTATCCAGCGCCAATATTCAGAATGAGCAATAGTTTGCTAATCCTGCTTCATCTGTCCATTTACCCTCATTTTTGCTAAACTATTTCAAGCAAATTCCACATTGAGTCATTTCATCCATAAGCATTTTATTTTGTGCAGCTCTAATTGATAAAGACATTTTAAAAAACATTACCAGGGGGCGGATGTGGCTCAAGTGGTTGGGCGTCCATCTGCCATATGGAGGGCCCGGGTCCGCTCCCTGTAAAGTGAAAATAGAAGGCATGCAGGCAAGCCAGGCCTGCGCTGCGAGCCAGGCCCTGCTGAGCCACTAGCAAGATGATGACGCAGAAATGGAGAGACACAGGAGAGAGCCAAGAGGAGACGCACCAGAAACCAGGAACTGAAGTGGTGCAGGTGGCAGAGTGCCTCTCTCTCACATTGGAGGTCCCTAGAATTGATTCCCGGTGAAGACTGGAGGAGACGGATGAGAAGAAAAGGCAGGAAACAGACACAGAGGATCACCCAGCGAAAGGACACAGACAGCAAGCAGGGGAGGGGGTAAGAAAGTAAAATACATAAATCTTTATTTTAAAAAAACCATTACCACCATGTTATCACATCTCATAACAATTCCTAACTATTATCTAACATAGGGTCCATATTCAGATTTCCCTGATTGTCTTTTTTTTAAAAGATTATTTATTTATTTATTTACCCCTCCCCCCCACCTTTGCCGCTTGTGCTCTCTGTCTGCTTTCTGTGTCCATTTGCTGCGCATTTCCTCCGTGTCTGCTTATCTCTCTTTGTAGGGTCATCTTGCTCCGCCAGCTCTCCATGGGAGTGGGCCATCAGCTCCCCGTGGGTGCGGGCCGTCAGCTCTCCCCAGGCACGGGCCGGCTTGCCCTCACCAGGAGGCCCCAGTAACCGAACCCAGGGCCTCCCATATGGTAGATGGGAGCTCAACCACTTGAGCCACATCCGCTTCCCTGAGCGTCATTTTATAGTCAGTTTTTTCTAATCAGTATCCAAACAAGACCTATACCTAGCATTTGGTTATGTCTTTAACTCTCTTTTATTCTATAACAATCCTCCTCCCTTTACCTGACAACTGATTTGTTGTAAAAATTGGGTAGTTTGTCCTGTAAAATGATCCACACTTTGGATTTGTCTTATTGCTTCCTATTAGTGTCATTTAACTTGTTTCTTTACCCCCTGTAGTTCCTATAAACTTGCTTGAGAAGATTCAGGATGATGTTTTGGGGCCAGAAAACTTCATACTTCCGAGTGCATCATCTCATGAGGCACATACTGTCCATTTCCCCCATTTTTAGGGATGCTAGGCTTCATCAGTGCATTCAAGTGGCATCAGTCTGATCCCTTCATCATGAAGTTGGTTATCACCCTTTCACTGACTGTCTTTACCTTCCATTTATGATCATTTTCACACCCTTTATTCCATTAGTAGTTGTAAAATAGCAATTAGAAAATAATTCTATCATTCTTTAACTGGATTTCTACAAGGGAGAATTTTCTATCATAAACTATTTGGTTACTCTGAAAAACAGTTCATACAGGAAAGGCAGGATAAATTCTTGTTTCTTTCATTTTATTTATCAACTTTAAGAGTAATAGAACCTCCCATAATAGTGGAGGAAGCTTTGCATCATAAATTCAAGGATTTTATAGATTTGACATTGCATCAAAAGCATTTTTTTTTGGTAAACAGTAAAGTTTTATACAAATATAGAGTTAGGCACCTTCAAATCCATCACTACAATAAAGACACTCATTGAATTTAACACATCTCTTAAAGTTTTTTTAACACTATATAAATACATTCACAAAATAATCTGCTGATTAAAAGACTTGAACAAAATTTACAGTACCTACAACAGAATTTACAGATCTACAGTAGTTTGTAGACTGGTTTAGTTTGTTACATACATTGCTTTAAGAAATACCATTAATACAAATGCATGATTTACAATATCCCCATAACAGAAAGAAATAGATTCACAAAATAAAATGCCTTTCAGGCTTCAATATGCCAAGTATTTAAATTATTTTTCTCACTACGACATAAGAATAATATCCTTTTAGTGGTAAAAGATAGATCTCATTAGGCCAAGGATCACTGGGGAGCATCCAGAAGGTCCTAAAGGAAAATCTGGCTATCCTTTCCACATATTAAATAGAAAAGCAGCAATCTCTAGGTATTGCTTACATATAAACTATAAAGATTCTGCTTATATTAACTGGGCCTTGAGTACATGACCTTTTACAAATAAAAATAAACAAAATAATTAGGTTTTTACTTGCTTGTGTATGTCTAGGATAAGATGCTTCACCATAGAGTACTTAGTAACTTGTAAAAGTAACAATTATTTCTAACTCTTACCATGGAAAGAAAACTTTCTTCTGAAAATAATCTACAGAAATAAGATGTAAACACACAGAGCTTTGAGATTGACTAAGAACATTTTCTACGAAGTTGAGAGATCAAAATGCAAAGGTCTTGGGAAGCGGCTGTGGCTCAATCAGTAGGGCTCCCGTTTACCATATGGGAGGTCCCGGCTTCGGTTCCCGGGGCCTCCTGGTGGGGGCGGGCCCGCCGGCACGGCGTGGTTGGCTGGCTCGCGAGCGCAAGCAGCAGGGGGGGAATAAATGAATAAATAAATAAAATCTTAAAAAAAAAAAAAAAAAAAAAAAAAAAATGCAAAGGTCTCCATCACTCACGTGTATGAATGCAAATGCTTTCATTAATTTGGGATATATGGAGATTACGAGACTATGTGGAGACATATATGGAAATTACAAGACTATTTCATTATAAGCATATCATGAAATCAATTATGACAGTTTCTAATGACACCATACCTTCAAGCCTTAAGTGCTAGAAAGAAAAAACAAACTTGATATGAAAACTATTTTTCCTTTTTTTTTTTAATAAACTTTTTCAATGGAGAAACAAACTCAACCCTTCTCTTTGCAAGATGTGCTAAACTCTAAATGTTTCAGCATCAAGAATCTCTTCAGTTGTTCCCCAATGTAAAGGAACACATCTTGTCTGATCATTTCCCACGTTTTATCTCAAAAACTGCTTTCCAAGATAAGAGGTAGCCATGGTGGCTACCTCTGCTGCCCACTTTACACCTGGTGTAACCACACAGGATGGCCCCTTGGAGCACCACACCCATGATATCCACTGCCAACCACGTCACTCTGAAAGAGAAGAGAGCACTGAAGGCAAAGATCACACACAGCACTGGACAGGTAATAAGTCCTAACCAAAAGATCCTTGATTCAGCCTCTGAAAGAGTTTTATTCTCTTGAGAGGATGCCTTCCTGGACTCAAACACCCAATGGCTCTTTCCATCTTCATCAATATGATTCTACCAAAGCAGACCAACCATTAGTCTACCTGTGATGTTCTTCACTGCCCAAAAGTCACATGACAACAAGATAATTGTCACCATACAGGCAATAAAGCTGCTGCTGAACAATTCACAGAGAAGATGGGTTATGATTGCACTGGAAATGGAAAAATGATGCCACTGGATGTCTGATTTTGGATTTTTTTGGCCTATTCATAGTCTCCTCTTAGGCATCAAACAGTGAAACATCTCCAACATCATCATTACTAGAAGTTCCAGGCAAAAAGCTGCCCATCCACGACCGGGCTCATCCACACTCACTGCACTCGCCTGGTGTGAGAAAGGCCTTGGAGTGCCCTGCCCAGACCACTGCCCAGCCCTCCCCATTGTCCCTGGAGCTCAGTGGACAGGGTCGTGGTCACAATGGCCCCGGGATGCACGGCCAGCTCCCCAAAGGAGCCTGCAGCCCAGGCCCCTCCAGCCTCCACCGCCCTTTCCTGCTCCCAGAGCCCTCACCTCCAAAAGCATATTTTTGAAATTGGTGCTGGAGATGGAATCACAAAATGCTGGCATCAGCCTCTTTCCTTCTGAGATGGGGTTTCTCAAAGTATGGCCACAGACCACATATATCAGTATCCCCTGGGATTTGTTTATATGTAAATTTCTGGGACACACCAGGATCTGTTGGGTCAAAGTCTCTGGGAGTAGAGCCCTGGAATCTGCATTTCTAACAAACGCCTCTAGGGACTTCTAAAATGGCTGTGGAATGGATGGCCTTATGGGGCAACCTATCACAGCTTGAGATGAAGCACTGGGAAATTACTGCAAAACAAGGTCATAAGATCCATCACTGATGATTCAAGAGGAGGGAGGGCATGGCTCCTCTAAGAAGACTCCAACAGACAGAATGGTCCAACGCAGTGATGGACTCCTAGCAGTACTGCATCCTGGATGAAATAATCTGGGTTCTGCGTTCCCATTGTTATTACAACTCTGGGGAACTTTAACCACAGCAAATCCTGCACAGCACGGTTCTTACAAGGCATTTAGCTAATTTCCCCCGTGGTTTCCTGTGGACACACTGTTGCTCCCGTCTATAGTTTCAGATCCTGCACAGCTGCTGCCTACTGGACCCCAGAGACTCCCACAGCATGATTTCTGTCATCTCTTCAGGTGTCGCTGCTCTGCGTTCATTAGGACATGGAGTCTGATTCCCACTTGAAGTATCAATTATCATTGTTCTCATAAGTTCTATTTTTGACTTGCTCCTCTCCTCTAGGGAACACACTTTCAATATTTTGTTCAAGTCCCCTAATGCTTGACATTTTGAGCAAAACATTTGTTTAGTTGGTTTTCCAAAAAAGTGATGATCCATTTCTGCAATTTCATTTCCTTTATTTATTGAATTTTAAATAGCAGGGCTAAATGCACTGACTCACAGGAAAAAAACAACAACACGGATGCTTAAAAGATGAGCTAAACTTGCATATCTCCTGGTCAGCTGGATTTCTTGTTAATTAGAAAACACTCAAACTACATTCCACAGCATGTTTCTTCCCATGTACATGGGAAGAAGGTATGAGAATTCCCAGATCACTGTGGGATAAATGCAGCTCCATTGTATGTCAGTGGAGCTCTGTGTTCTGCCAATATCCAAGTTCATAGAAAGGGAAGGAAAAAGACAGCGTTGGGCAATCCAGCAGGAATCCAGAATTATGCATGGCCTGTTTTGAGATTCTCCAAGCTGCTGCCTGGATGTTGTTCGACCCCCCCCCCCTCCCCCCCGGGCATAAATCTGGCCTTGACCCTATTTGATTGGGGCGGGAGTTGTAAGCTCCTATGGCTATGGGGGTCAGGAAGGTAGCAGAAAGGAGTGAAGAGGGCTGGATGGGAGCCTGAGTGGATTAGGGTGACAAGTCCCCGCTGAAGGAAGCCACTTCCACTCAGCTACTCCCTGTTACTAGGAATGTGGGCCCTGAGTGACTAGAGTGTTTGACTTTCAAAAAAAGTGGATAATCTGGATTTTTATGAGAAATCTCTAGATTTCCAAAATTGGTGATGCTCCAAATGGTTTTTAAACAGCACCATGGTTAAACTAATCATGTCTGTGGGCCAAGATTTCAGGGTTTTTGACTTAGGGGATACAGTACTTTAAATTAATACCACAATGAAATATAAGAAAACTCATTTCCCAGGTGAAGAAGAGTGCAAGTTCGTGTCTACAGCTCTCTGTTAACAGACTTAAGCCATAAACCTTATAGGGATAAATTAGCTTTATTCTGGTCAGTTGACAGAGGCTGGACGTTTGCAGTTGCGTGCCATTTGTCACCTGGAGCTCTGGATGAATGTATATGGATCAGTGCAGAGCTATAATTCAAAGGCCATGCTCTGCTGATCATGGGCCAGCCCTGACATCTTCCTACAAGAAAGCTATCACATTACTCAGCAAGCCCCTCTTGAGTCCTCAGAAGAAAATAGAGCTGAACATTACATGGACTGCTTTATAAAACTCTAAGCCTTGACTTGCTGGCAAAGAAGGTAGTGGGAATTTAGACAGAATGCTTTTGTCTTTCTGAAGAGTGATAACTAGATAGCATGTGCCTTTGGGGTTGGATTTCAGTGTTGAATTGTCTTCTCATTAGCCAGGGAGAAAATGCACGGCTATACAATTACAACATACTGACATACTGATCTTTTTTTATGGTTAGTTAAGTGCACTTATAAAATTAATATAACCTTAGGAAATTAGAATTGAGTTTACAAAGAAATTTCAGGCTTAAAAAAGTAAGTCTAATAATTAGATCTGGGTATGCTAAAAAAGGCTATGGGTGGATAGAATAGACTCCATCATTCTAGCTCTGGCTCTGCCTTCAAGTGGTTGTGGGTCTTGAGCACTTAACCAAATTGGCTCCAAATTGGTTGAATTATATATTTAATTGTTCTACAATCTACCTTTCATTTTAAAAAAGCTGGTGGTTTCTCTGTTATTGCTCATAGTCTTTGAATATCCATTTCTTTATCTTGTTTTGTTTCAGGAAATATTAGACAAATCCTTCTGTTTACCAGATGGTTCAGATGGACCTGTCACATGTCTACGTTACTGTTTTTGTATTAGTTTTGACATGGATGGATAATCAAGATGGACCTAAAAGGAAATAGGATGATGTGGGTACATCACCAAAAGTATTTTTATGACCACTGTGAAGTCATATATGGTTATGTCTGCTCTGCGATAAAAGGAAACACAATTAGCTGTTTATTAAATTACATCATTTTAATACCATGTGAAATATGACTGTATATGTACCAAAATGGCTAAAGTTAAAAAGCCTAACAATTTCAAGTGTGGGGAGGATGTGGAGCAGTTGGAACTCTGACGCTCTGCTGGTGGGAGTATAAACTAGTATGATCACTTAAGAAAACTGCTTGACAGTATCTACCAAAGTTAAACATATGTGTACCCCAAATGACCAAGCAACTTTATGCCTAAGCATATAACCAATAGAGATGTGGGCATACAAGAATGTTCACAGTAGCATTTTTGGTAATACCTCAAGGTAGAAACAACCCATATGTCCATTCATGTCGAATCTGTAAAGAAATATGAGGCTTCATCATATAATGGAATATTTTTTCAGCAATGAAAGCTAATCAGCTACACTTTTTCTGAAAAAACACAGATAAATTTCACAAACATAATACTGAATAAGAGAAGACATGCACAAAAGAGTATACTGCTTAATTTTATTTCTATTAAGTAAACAAATAAAGAAAACACCAGACAAAACTAAGCAATGATGTTAGAAGTCAGGATGGGGGTTACCCTTGGGGAAGAGAGGGATGGTGGCTGGGAAGAGCAGGAGGGGGGCTGCAGAGATGATGATGCCTTAGTCCTTGACCTGGGTGTGACTACTTGGTGACAACGCAGGGAGCTGTGCACTTAAGATTTATGCACATTTCCTTGTGGGTATGAATGCACGACACTGTGATTATACTAAAAGCTGTTGATTGTACACTTTGGATAAATTGTATGGTATATGAATATATCTCAATGAAACTGCTTTTTAAAAAAGCACTCACTAGGGAAATGGCTGTGGCTCAAGCAATTGAGCTCCCGTTCACCATATGGAGGACCTGGGTTCAATCCCCGGGACCTCCTGGTAAAAAGAAGAAAAAAGGGTTCCAGACCAGCGCGGAGAGGCACAGGCCCCCGTGAGTGGTGCGGAGGCAATAAGCAAAGCACCAAAAAGACGATGACGCAACCAGACAGAAGAAGGAGGAAAAAAAAAAGCAAGCAGTAGGAAAAAAAAAAGATTTATGCACTTTTCTGTATGTATATTACATTTTAATTAAAAATATTTAAAACCATAACAGAAAAACTGATGCTTTGTATCTGAACATAAGAGATTCTTTAAAAAGTTGTAGCAACCTATAGGAATCAGTAATGGCTGTTTTTCCACTCTATTTATAACTTATTTTATAACCCTATCTTTGACCAAATGGTGCATAATTACCCCTCCAAAAAAGATAAGTATGCTGTCCTAGAACTGTCCTTCTTATTTAAAAAATGTCCAAACAGCGACACATATAGTGTGCCTAAAATGGGAACATCTACAGTATCACTTTTTCAAAGATTCCAATTGACCCAGAATTCTATCAACAGCATAAAACATTTGTAATCATTTAAATCAATCAGCACTTTTTGAAACTTTTGAATCCACTTACCTAGTTCATGTATGCCTAGCTCATCTTGTTTTTGTTGTTGTTGTTTGTTTTGTTTTAGTTCATCTTGAAAGGCTTAAAGAATGAGTATAGAGTCCTGAGAGAGTCAGTTCCTCACAGCCTACCTCTTGTTGGCCACTGGTGACAGTAGCAATGACCAGCATTTGTAAAGTGCTGTACAGAGAACTGCACCCTAGGAAGATGCTCCTTAGGTGGTCCTTTCAGTGTAAACCATAATCTGACTGTCTGACCCTATTTCCAGAGAAGAAATAGAAGGTGGAACCCTAACCCCTGGCTGGAGACAAAGCTGTACAAAGAGAGAGTTCAGAACAGTGTTACATTGTTTTCAATGGATCATATGGCTTCCAGCTTTCCAAAAGGGAAGGACCACAGAGAATGATAGGTGTTGCCCCTCTAAGAGAAGTCTCATTCCAGCTGTCACCTCTGAAGTCTGTGCCCTCCCACCAGGTGTTGGTAAAGCTCTAGGAGGGCTCACACATGGGCTGGGGAGGATGCTGGAGTATACTCTGTCTAAATTAAGGAATGTTTCCTTCATTGTAAAATAGTATTTATAGGTATGAAAGGAATATAAATGCCCCCAAAGAAAGCCTGTTCTAAATATGATCAGGCTATAGAATAACTCTTCACCTTTCCCTACAGAGTCTATAATTACAGTTCTTCCAACCTTAGCCTTTTCCTACTTACTTTCAACCATACTGTTATTCACAAATACTTACTGAGCAGCTACTATGCACCTACTGTTCTGAGGGGTACAGCAGTGAACAAAAGTCCAAACTTCATGGGGTCTTGGAATTTATATTCCTTCCAACTTTCACTGAGAAGATTGAAGCCATCTCATTTAATTTCCTCCACCTAATGGATGGACTTCCTCCTTTCCAAATCTCCAGTGCCCTTGAACCTCCTCTCCCTTCTAAAAACTGCCCACATCAAGCTTCACTCCTAGGTTCACTAGTCCCTCCTTTCTGATGACAAACATACTCAGGGGTTCCTGAAACAAAAGGAAAGAAACAAAACGACCAATTCTTCATTGATTCCCTTACCTCCCTTAAGTTGCTGCCCAAGCACTCTCCTTATTTTAAGGCCAAACCTCATTTCTTGGGAAGCTCATTTGCTTAAACTTTCTCACCACACATGTAACTTCTAAATCCTGCTTCCTAAATCCTTAGGGCCAGCCGTTCTATATAATTCAGACCAGAATTTGGAAGAGAGAGACCACCAGGAAGCCAGGATGGTGAGCAGAATGGTGCCAACCAAGTTAGCCATGTGTTCCCGAGACTCTCCTGGGTAGGTGCCTGGCGCGGAGCTAGCCTTTTAGGTTTCTAAAGAAATGCCAAAAGTAATCTTTGATTCAACTTCACTAAGGAAGGGGAGATTGAGAAGACCTCCTGCAGAAGTGAGTTTTCAGGAATGAGTGGACTTAAAGTAATTGGCTGAGGATGGGGGAGGCTAGGTGCCTGCAGGCCTGGAAGCATGAAGAGAGTGTGATGTGCTTGTTTGACTTAAAAGTTGGAAGAGGTGAGGTGGAGCCAGATTAGGGAAGTTCTTGCAAACCAGGCAGAGCACCACTCACTGAAGGTATTTTGAGCTCCTGCTAAGTTATCTCTATCCTTCCCTTCAAAGCCAAACATCTTTGCAGTTACTGACTTGCTTGTCAGTTTTCTCAGCTCCCTTTTGCCTACCAAACTATGCCAATATGTATTCTATCCTAACCACTCCATCCAAACTGCTTTTCATGGAATTCAAAAGACTCTTTGGTAATTGGTGAAAGAATACTTACTAGACTCTGGGCAAGTTGCTTAAATCCTCTGCACCTCAGTTTTCTCTTCTCTAAAATGGGGATTATAATATTTCTTCCCTCATAGGGTTGTTGGAAGGGTTAAATGTATTAATGCATGTGAAAGCCTTGTTCAAGAAGTGAGTGTTGTTACTATTATTATTTATCTTCCTTGGGAAACGGATGTGGCTCAAGCGATTGGGCTCCCATCTACCACATAGGAGGTCCAGGGTTCGATTCCTGGAGCCTCCTGGTGAAAGGCAAGCTGGCCGGCACAGAGAGCTGGTGCAGCAAGATGATGCAACAAAAAGAGACAGACAGGAGAGATAATAAGAGATGCAGCAGACCAGCGAGCTGAGGTGGCTCAAGAGATTGAGCGCCTCTCTCCCATTCCAGAAGGTCCCAGGATCGGTTCCCGGTGCTGCCTAAAGAGAAGACAAGCAGGCATAGAAGAACACACAGAGAGCAGACAGCGCAAAACAATGAGGCACAGGGGTGGGGAGAAATAAATAAAAATAAAAATCTATCTTCCTTGATCTCTTCTGGCTGCAGTTGATATATTTGGTCCCTCTCACTACCTTGAAATCTGCTTGACTTGACTTTTGAGACTTGGTAAGGTTGTTTGCTTTCTTTCTACCAATTTGGAAGCTCTGTCTTTGTTTTCCTCTGGCTCCTCTTCCTCTACCTGATCCTAGCATAGTGGAGCATTTCAAGACTTTAAGATCCTAGCCTCTTGTCTAGCCCCACTCTATATTTCCTCCGTAGGCAATTTCGTCCATAATCCTATGCCCTTCATTATTTTCTCTACATAATTACTTTTAGATTTTTATCTCCAGTCCAGACTTTTCTTGAATCCCTAACTTGTATAGTCAAGGACTCACTTGATATAACTATTTGGATGTTTCATGATTATCTCAAAGTCAGCACATGTGAAACTGAACACACTTTGTCCCAACTGCCTACACCTGAAGCAACCTCCTCCCACATTCTCTATCTCAAAAAACATTACTCTTGGTAATCTAAGCACCTCTTAAAATATATGTATATATATATATAAATAACATTTTTGTAAGCAAATACACATATATGCATATATATTTATATATCATTTTGCAAATGTTTGTATGTATTGTGAGAATTTTGATTTTTACCCATAATAAAAAAAACAAAAAACAAAAAAACATTACTCTTCATTCAAGTCAGAAACCTGGGACTCATTCTCGACTCATTCTTGCCCCTAATCCCAGTCAATCACTAAGTTCAGCTGACTATCTCCCAAATAAGTCTTCAATCTGTCTACCTCTCTTTTTTCCATTGCTACTCCCTTAAATCCAGGCTGCTAACAACTCTCCCGGGACTGTCTCTCACCTCAGATTTCGAACTGGCCTCACCTAGAGCACTTTTGCTCTCCTCCAATCCTCCTGCCCCAGACTGTGAGCAGCCAGAGCAATCTATTCTTTCAGTTAATCAAAATGTACTAACGAATAAGAGTCTAATCATTTTCAAAACTAGCTTAAAAATCCGTCAGTGGCATTTCAGTCCAAAGGCTTAGGAAATCTTAACCACACATAAATACATTCATAATTTTAGATGTAGTTTCCCTGTTCGAGGAATTCTAATTTGATGCTCACTCCAAAGTTATTGTATCCTTACTTTATACTAATAGCACACAAAAATAGCAAAGACATTTATAAACAATGCCAGTGTCTCACAGGATTTGGCACAAGGCATGTCTTTTAAAAATATTTGTTGAATACATGATGAATAAAGAAAAAGGCTGGGAAGCGGCTGTGGCTCAATCAGTGGGGCTCCCGTTTACCATATGGGGGGCCCCGGGTTCAGTTCCCGGGGCCACCTGGTGGGGGCAGGCCTGCCCGCACAGCGTGGTTAGCTGACCCAGCGAGCACGGGCAGCAAGGGGGGGATAAATGAATAAATAAATAAAATCTTTAAAAAAAAAAAAAAAAAAAAAGGCTGTCACAGTTCTTCACAGAATTGACATATAAACAGAACCCGGTTTGGTAATCAAAGTCAGGTCTACAGCCAGCAAAATACTTTTTTCCCCCTAGACAGCCAAACAGTCACTAGTCATTCATATATCAAAGGAGCTGTGATAACCTATTGCCAGTGAGGAAAAAAGGGAAAGGAATTCATGTGTCAGGCATAGTGCTTAAGATTCCAAGAGATTAAATTTAAAAAATAAGAGAGAGAGCGAGAAGGAGAGAGGTGAGAGAGAGAGAGAGAGAGAGAGAGGCACAAGTCAAGGCTCCTTCCCTCCAGGAATTTCCAGACCACTTGAACAGAGGCAACTGTGTAAATATTCAATATTTGATTTATTGACTCCTCCTAAGGACAAGACACTGTACATTTTATTGGTGTAAAATAGTGAGCAAAAACAGACCCTGTTTCTTCATGTCTGATGAAGGGTGGGAAACAGGCACTAGTAGAAAAATCACACATACAATAGTAATTGCTATCACTTATAGTGGTTAGCATGTGCCAGGCAGGTTCTTAGGATTCTGCGTAAAATCGCACTCTACGAGGGGTACTCTTATTATCTTCATTTTACAGACACAGAAATTGAGGCAGAGAGAGGTTAAGAAACTGGCCTAAAGTTGCTTAGCTAGTCCAAAGAGTCTGCCTCCAGTCTTTTTTAACCACCCACTCTACTGCCTTCATGTTGTGTGCTGTGTGACATAAACATACATCTACAACTAGGAGTGCCATAAAGAGAAGACGGATGGTGCTCTAAGAACATATAACGAGGGTACCTCAGCTTGTTTGAGGTGACAGCTGCAGGTTGAGTGGTGTTATCTAGGCAAGGAGATGGAGGAGAAGGGAGACAGACACGAAGTGAGGAAGACCAGAAGGGAGAGGGTGGCATCAGTGGCTTCATGGGTGCAGGAGTTCAGGGGTGGTGGTGGGGAGACCTGCGAGTGGGAAAGCAGCACGAGAAGTCCTCATGGAGGAGGTAGGCCTTGAAAACTCCGTTTAGTAGGCAAAGCAGAGAGGAAAGGGAAACATCAGAATTCAGAATAAGCCTGGCATGTATCTGGGACAGGGAGATAGAGAGGTGTATTACAATTCTTTCCCTTGTGCAGTAAGCAGACACATGATGTTGTTAGGAGCTCTCTTCCATTTCTAAGCTCCATTTTCTTGCATAGACTTCATTCTCAGGAAGTGAAAGGATGGCAGCTCTAGATTTCTATCTCATCAGCTCCGCAAACTCGGGAAGGAGAGTACTTCTTCCCCCAAAGTCCCAGGGCTGGCTCACTGGCTCAGCTTGCATTATAGCCTCTTCACTGAACCAGTCGCTGTGGCTGGGTCATGAGGCACTCTCTTTGGCCAGGCCTGGATTATGTGTCTTCCTCTGGAGCCAGGGTTTGGGGTCAGTCACACCTGAACTCTAGGTCCTGAATGCTGGGAGAGGTGAAGTTCCCCAAAGGAGAATCCAGAAGCTGTTACCAGAAGATGGGAATGGAGGCTGAGCAGGCAAAAAAAAGAGAGAATTCCACCACAAGTGGGTGGCTGTGGCAGTGCTCCTCACACTTGATGTAGAGTTTGATTTATTAGGTCCAGGATGGAACCTCAGGGTCTGTATTTGCCAGGTGATGTCATGCTGGGCAGTCCATGGAGCACACTTCATGCATCAAGGGACATGAAGCTGGAGAGACTTCCTCCCTCAAATCCATTGGGGCTGTTTTGTGCCAGCCAATATCTCATCTTTCTAATTGCTTACTTTCCCCAGTCCTAACTCTGTACCAGGGGTTCTTAACAAGGAGTCCATGAGCTTGAATTGAAATTCAAAAAAACATTATTCTTGTGGGGACATGTTGGTGAGGGTGTGATATATTTATTAAATAATACGCAGGATAGCGTGAACTTAGTAAGGGGTCTGTGGTTTTCACCTGACTGGCAAAAGGGTCCGTGGAACAAAAAATGTTAAGAAGCCCTGCTCTATACCTTCCTATCAGCTGGTCCTTACAAGTGGTACACTTTCCTCAAAGTTCTCTCATTAGCTTGTCAATATTTCAAGATTCTACCTATCACCCCCATTTGTTTCCTCAACTGAGTATAGCTGAGGTTATGATTCTTCTTCTTCAACCCAAGCCTCTTCAGGTTAGACCTGTGAACACAACCTTGTAGTAGTATAAAAATGTATTTAATTATTCATGAGTCTGACAAGATCTGCTGTGTTCAATTGATGTTATGTATGTAATTTACTGCCTGAGTTTCAATCTGGATGTCTGTCCATATTTGAACACCTCAGCCTTAGGCTTTAGGCTGTTAAAAGGCATGAAAATGATACTTTTAACTTGTTGATATAGCACTCAGTAACAAGTGTTTTCAATCCTGTGACAGTTACACTGAACTGTAAGATGGTATAAAATTTCCATATCATTTAAGGCTTTAGATTAATGTCTTTATAGTAGAACACCTGGGAAATTGAGTACCGAGGCCTGAGTTTTAGCCTGATGTTGCTCCTGAACTTGTTTTATGATTTTCCTCAAATCTTTATATCTTTCTGGGCCTCAGTTACGCAGTTGGTCATAGTCTGAGCATCTTGCTGTCTTCCCCTTCCCTTCCCCTAATTTATTTGTTCAGCCAAATCAGCCCACCAGCTTCATCTGTAACATCTGGGTAACAAGCTCTGGGTAAGATACTCAATCCTCCAAAAGGAGATAATAGCATCAACCACCTAATACAGTTATTGTGCCATTAAAGTTGATCATGAGTGTAAAGCACATTGTGATAAAAAATGGTATGAAATCAAAGTTAGCTATCATCACTATCAGGATCTATTTGGAAACAAGATTAAGGCAGAATGACTTAAAACAAGCAGGCACCTTACTCCTTAGTACTGTTGAAAAATACTGAGCCAAAATGATCCTTCAAAAGTTCAGTCAGCAGTTGAATATGTCTTCTTCTATTTCCACCCTAGTTCCTAGGGGCATAAGAAATCAGCTTATTTCAAATCTCACGTATATAGCATTAAATAGATAATGGCAGATAGGAAGGCTGATATTTTCCTAGTACCCTTGTTTAGATAAAAAGCTATCTTCAATTATATTAATTTCTCTTCTAATTCAACTTGTTATCCAATATATTGGTTTAAGAATTCACCACGCATTTAACGTGTACAGCTTCTCTTTGAAAGCACTGAATTGCAACCTGGAAAGCATTATTGTTTCACACCTTCGGAAACCGGCTCGGTCAATTCACGTGAAAGTTATCTGCCAAGTGGTGTACAGATTCGCGCTCTGAGCCAGAAGCGAAGACCTTGTATGCAGGAAATGAGTTTAATAAGCTGATACAGCCTCCTTCTTAAAAACTCAAGAGATTGGGTGCCCCATGGGAGAAATGGGTTTTTCTTGAAATGTGGAAGTTTTGTTCTCGTTCTTTCCGGATTCAAATAACTCCTTTGACAGTCTGTAGTCCTCGCTCAGAACTCGGACTTCTCCTTTGTACGTGCTAATGTCACAAGTCGGCTGAGTGCGCCTTTCCTGGCCTCTGCCCAGTTCCACCTTCCTCTCCCTTCCTGGCGCCCTTTACCAGGCAGCCGGATCGCGGCTGGCCAGGGTTCTCTGACCACTCCCTTGTCCTGACCCCACTTCACGTTGGGGGCCGCCCGGTGCCATGGGGCGCAACCTTGGGGGAGAAACTAAAAGTTGGATGTAGTTACCTCTACCCCTAGCCAGAAATAAAACCCCAGGGCTGTTGGCGCAGGGGGAGAGGGGAAGGCGGTGGCGCAGCGAGGGGAAGGCAAGGCAGAGAAAGCTAAGACGGAAAACCGCCCCGTGTCCCCGCCGGCCCTCGGCGCGGCGTCTGGAGCCAGCGCCCGCCTCCAGTCCGCGGCCGGCTGCAGGCTCGGCCCCTTCCGCCAGCCCGCGCTGAATGCCCGGCGCTGCCCCTTCTCTCCCGGCCGCGCCGGTCGAAGTTGATCGTTCAGTGAAGCCAAAGGCTCCCCGGAGGACCTGCGCCGTGCTGAGGTCTGTTCCGGGGGCGCAGGGCCTGGTCTTGCATTACGGCCCAAATAGTGAAGCAAGAAAGAAAAAGGAAAAGGAACAAGCAAGCCCTGGCGGCCCGGGGCCCGGGCGGGCGGAGGAGGGAGGCGCGGAACCGAGGCGCGGGGACCCGGACCGGGCCCGAGAGCGCGGCTGGAGCGCTCGGGGCGGCGGGCGCGGAGTCCACGCGGCGCGCTCGGGCCGCCCCTCCTCTCGGCGCCGCCGGCCGCGGCCCAGGCTCCCTAGCTCCGCCACTCCCCGCCCCTCCGCTCCCCCTCGCTCCCCCTCCCCGCCCTCCCCGCCTTCCCCGCCCTCCCCGCCGCCTCCTCCTCTTCCCTCCCGGCCTCCCTCTCCCTGCCAAACTGAAAGCCGGACCCCAGGCCGCCGCCCCGCCGCCGCCGCCGCCTCCCCCCCCGTGCGCCCTGCGGTCGCTCCACCATGGACATTCCCGTTTTCACCTTGTAAAGATGGCGGTGCGGGATCGCTGCAACCTTTAGACTAATGACTGTCCGAAACATCGCCTCCATCTGTAATATGGTGAGTGGCCGCCGCCTCGGGGGTCGCGCCCGAGGCGCGGGGAGGCGAAGAAAGGGAAACCCGAGCCGCACACACGCCCTGCGCGGAGGGGAGGGGGGCGGCTCGGCTGGGGTACGAGGGGGCGGTGGCACAGGCCGCCTCCGGAGGGGTTCCCCCGCCGGGCGGCCAGAAGTTGCCGGCCCCCGGGCTGGGCGGGCCGGCTGCAGCCCGGAGGAGCAGCCGTGGGAGGGACCCGAGCCCCCCGCCGCCCTCTGAAGCCCGGGACCCGGGAGCGGGCCCGCGTGCCCCCCGGCCGGCGCCGCTGTTTCCCCGCCCTCAGCCTGCGGTGGAAACGATTTTGGGGGAAGGGGGAAGCCGAAAGACCTCCCGGAGGAGGGGATTGGGGAATGAGTTGGGGTTGGGTTGGGGGCCCCCATCCTTTCCTTGTGATAAATAAAGCCCTGCAGGGCTCCCTGACCGCCCTCTCTCCTTTTGAATCCAGACGTTAACAGTATTTAAAATTCACTTTGCAAGGGCAGTGTATCTGGAAAAATTTGAAATATAATAAAGCTGTATTTTAAAAAGGATGGTGGTGGTGGTGCAAAATTGTGGTTAGAGGAATGAAGTTCTACCTGGTTGGGGAGGCAGGGTAGTTTGCTGTGGATATCCCAGTTTCCCCATCTGTGAAAGAGGCACAAGGTTATCTGGCAGTAATATTCCGAGGCCCTCAGGGTGGGACTGGCCCTGGGCATGGAGGAGTGTTCCAGCCTTATCTTGCTTGCTCCACTGTAGAGGAAGCTGGTGGGCATGGGCACAGGGAGCGGACATCACTTGGTCTCAGATGGGGTCAGGGTCTGTGATGTGGTGGTCACTTTAACTTGTCTCTCCCACTGCTTTCCCTTCCTTTTCAATTTCTGCAGGAACAGCCTCACACCTTAGGTCCTCACAGTGTACTCTGCTGGTACCCATACTTGTTGGAGGCTTAGGGAGCCCAGCTTGCCCCCGGGTGTAAGGCCTGGCCCTCCTCTGCAGGGTGGGAGAATGTGTGCTTTGCTTTCACTCTTCTGAGGTTTCCCTACCCAACCCTGACCCTAATCCCCTCTCCCCTCCTGCTCTTTTAACACCAGTTTTGGAAAAACCTTCCTTGAAGCTAGTAAAGAAGTCCCTTCAAGGGAATCTGAGGCGCTTGGTCGAGAAGCCTCGGGGTAAGATGATCTGGCTGCCCTCCTCCCATCACATAGCATTTTAATCTTCTGTCCCACATTCTGTTGCAAGCTCAACACATGGCAACGGAGCATTAAGGAACCATGTGTTAGCTCAGGGATAGAATAGAGACCCACTGGTGCTGCTTCAGTTTTCAGCATTGTTGGACTTGGCCACTCACAAGCAAATGCCAGGCTTCTCAGAGTGATAGCTGCAAAGGTACTGATGCAGGGAGAGTTAGATGTGGTGGGTGGCTCCTGGAGCCTTTCCATTTGCTCTCTTTCTTCCCCAGGCAGAGACAGCTCTCCTCCTTGTCCAGTGGCATTAATGTTACTTGCTGCATTGAAAAGGTGATGCTTTTCTTCTCGAATTCTCTCTCTGCTACAACCAGCTCCTGAGGGGAAACTCTGAAACCAGAGCAGTTGAATACTCTTTCATGTCTGCTGGGGTGGCCCCGGGCCCACAGGGGTGTCAGGCACAGTCCCAGCCCCTGGTGTGGCTCCTTTTCTGCCTGTGCTGGGGTGACAACCCTGCACTGAAGCACGATGGAAACTTGAAAGCTAGCATGTGTTAAGAGGAAAGCAGACTCCAGCTTTTTTTATTTATTTATTTTTTTTAATTGTCCTCAGTGCAACTGGGGCTTCTTGGCACACCTGGGCAGAATGTCACACCCTGTTTCCAGTGAAGCTCAAAGCTGAAAGCCCCAGCCAGGGAAAAAGCTGTAGGAGGACACAAGAGGACTGGCAGGCCAGTACTGTTGCAGGCCCAGCATTTCTCTGGAAAGTTGCCATCTAATGTGGAGACCTAAAAAGGTACAAATTTAGGTGCATCACTAAGTGATAAAGAGTCAGACTTCCTGCATTCGAGTACTGCACAGGAGCTTTGTGTCCTTGAACAAGTCACTCTGACTTACTTTCCTTATCTGTAAAATGGGGATTAAAGTGATTCCTACCTCATAGTGCTGTTGTATTAAATAAGTTGGAGGTACAGGGCCCAGCATGGGACAAGTGCGCAGTAAGTGTTAGCTGTTATTGACAGCGTATTTCCTCATTATCGCTCCTTCAGATTGTCTACGGGACTGGAATTATGCCTTCTCTGCCTGAGGAAAGCAGCTACTAATACATACAACCCACGTGGTCATTTATGCAAAGCGAGCTGAAAGGCGGTGTATACAAAGGGCTGGGGTGAGAATCCTAACCCCGCCCCTTTTCAAAATCCTGCTCAGGTCACCCCTGCCCCTCCCAGTCTCACTTGCCCGAGGAGAATGGTTGGTGGCTGAGGAGACTGCTGCCTTCACCTGGTCAGACTTAAATAATCACTACGCCCCTCTTTAGGTGCTTCACTCAGGATGAATTGTTTTCAGGTAGGACTTTTATGGATCTCTCCTTACTGTTTAGCACCGCTCTGAGGCTCTTAATGATCCTTCCCGTTCCTTACTCCATTTGGTCCCAGGTGATTTGAGTATTTGTAGTAAGAGCAAGTTGAGACTGCATTTTTAAAAAGCAGGTCATTTGGTATATTTTAAACATGCTGATGTGTGTCCAGGAAGAGCGTTAAAAAACACTGTACTTCTGGGTGAGACTTGAACAAACCAAGACTTACTACTGAAAAGCAAGTTTGTTTCCTCTACCAGACAAGAAAGTACTGGCAGAGCAGAAACAAAAACTTGTAGCAAATCCTTTTACTTGACTGAGAAAGAAACACCTTCTCTTCCCCTCACATCCCCTTGGGCCAGTTTTTAGATAAAGGGTACTAGGAAAATATCTGTATCCCTCCACCTCTCTTTCCCTGCTGAACTTTTATTGTCCATTAGAAGTTTAATGCCAGTCCCCATTTGTTTTAAATTTTTTTTCTTCCATGTGAGTCTCTGCCATAGTGGTTCTCCATCAGCTTGCTTTGGGCTTGTCAGCTTGGCTACATGCAGTGTCTGGTTCAGATAGTAAAGCTTGTTTGGCTGGTGTGTTGTAATTTTTGAAATGCACTAGCTGCTACCAAGCATGAGGAAATGTCCCCTGTTGATAATCCACTGATATTTGTCCAGACCAATGCATTTAACTTTCTATGTTTTTTTTTCTTTTTGTTTTTGGCTTATGTATTTTTAAAGCCCTACAAAGGGAGAGTTTTTTTCTCTTTCTTTTAAGTTTTTTTTTATTTGAAGTTGAAGAGCTTGAGGAATTTTTTTTAAAAGGAAGCATTTCTTAGGAGAAACTAAATGTGCCCTCCAGAAATGTGCCATGTACCAATGCAAATTGTTCTAAATCATCTAATCTTCATTTCATTTGTAAATGGTGTTGTAAGATGTACTGCAGAGGAAACGCAGTGTATCAAATAGATTACAAATGTTCCAGTAAATGGCCATTTGTTGAGGACCTGCTTTGTTATTGTTGGCACATTCTCTGTGCAGGTGCTTAGTAAATAAATGAGGTAAGCCTCTACCCACAAGGAGCTCACCGGTTCCTTATCTTGTGGGCATGGCATTGGTAAGAATGTCAATTTCAATACAGTGTAATATCTGTACACCTAATAAAGCTCGAAGCAGTGCAGTGGAAAAACTGATGAACATAACAAGACTTATCTTTAATATATTTTTGTTTGACCAAAATTTGATCCACTTTCTATTTGTGGCTTTTATAGAGACGACATGATTATAGTCGATGTAATTTAGAACTGTAATTTGTAGTGTTTCTTCAGTTAAGGATTAGTCTTATGGTGCCCTTGGGCAAATTGTATTTCTTGGGACTTAAGTTTTTCTCAACTTGGAAAACTGATTTTTTTTGGTCTTCAAAAGCTTTTTAGTGGGTATGTTTCTTAGATAAAGGCTATATACAATTCTACATTTCTTAAATGGTTAGCAACCACCTGAGTGCCTAACTACCTTGCTTGAAACTTTGTCACTTACAGATACTAACACTTTAGCATCTGTTGAACATCCCCAGCATATTATTTGACACCAGTTGAATGCCAGATTTGAATTCTTGTAAATAAATGCAGTCACCTTGAAATGAAGGGAAATTAAAATTAGTAAAAATTTGGAAGAAAAATTAGGATTTGCTACAAATTTTTTGTTTCTGCTCTGCTGGGTCCTTTATAAAGAGAGTTTCATATTGGTAAATCAACAACTTACCTGCGGTAAGTATTTGACAATAGTTGGGACAATTTTAAAAATTATTGAAAAATGTGAAAACCTCATAATTTTTTGGGAAAGAGATAACTCATCTCTTCCTCTGTTACTGTTACTCATGCTTTCTGTTCTCAAAGAAAATTAGAAACTAAGTTTAGTTTAATGTATCAGCCAGGAGTTGTCAAAGTCATGTATGGCGGTCTGCTGTTCTAGTTGTCAGATTTTTAGAAATTGCAGCTTGAGATGGGGGTGGGTTAATGTTTAAAGAAAATTTCTGTTCTTCTGGCCCCTCAAGAGAGTGTGTGTTAGGTCAGGACCTGACATT
Organism: Tolypeutes matacus; assembly: GCA_026826555.1. Classification (NCBI taxonomy): domain Eukaryota; kingdom Metazoa; phylum Chordata; class Mammalia; order Cingulata; family Chlamyphoridae; genus Tolypeutes; species Tolypeutes matacus. The sequence continues at coordinate 21,168,872 of JAKSZT010038599.1, read as the reverse complement.
TAGGTCTGCTGATTTTTCTCTGTTTTTCTTGGAATATTAGGTAAAAACAAAGTTGAATGTTAACCTTTAGTGTTAAAGATTGTTATACCAGTTTCCTGGATGTGAAGTCTATGTGTTCTAGTTCACCTGTATAATAAAACCTTATTTATTTGGATTTCACAAATATGGAGTTTCGGTATGCTCATGTTGTAATTGAAAATAATTTTCAATTTTTAATTTTCTTAGCGTTTAAGAGAAATCTCTCTAATTCATATGTCTTTTTGTTCCAGGCTTGTCTTTCCAGTTAGTTTGAATGGTTGAGGTAGTATGATTATATTTAATTTTGTGGTATCGGGTCAGAACAGTATCTCTTGGTGGTTTTATCTCCAGCCTATTGATGAAACCAGTCCGAAGCAAACTGACTAGAACAGTTGTAAACGATGGTTTAGCCTTGTAAATTTCTGGTCTAAATACTTTAAGGCAACTTCTTATAATATGTCTTCAGTTGTGGCGAAAACAAATGCTAGTCTAAGGGTTTGAAAGGCCTTGCTGGTATTTTAAGAGACAGGCCACTCAAAAATGAACCAGTAATAACTTTCTTTTTTTTATTTTTATTTTTATTTTTTGAGGTACCGCAGTTTGGGTATTGAACCCTGGACCTCGTATGTGGAAAGCCTGCGCTCAACCCCTGAGCCACACTGGCTTCCCTGAGTTGGTTTTTTCATTTGTTTTGCTTGTTGTTTGCTTTTTTTTTTTTTTCAGGAGCCACTGGGAACTGAACCCGGGACCCCATGTAAGAGGCAGACACTCAACTGCTTGAGCCACATTTGCTCCCTAATAAATTTCCTGATACAAGTAAATTCTATATTAGTACTAAAGGCATTATAGGCACTAAAGGCATTTTGGAATGTTTCTGTTCTGGAATTATGGCTTAGAATTTGGGGGTCATCAAAAGCCCTCTACGTGGATGTTTACCACAATTCTGAGCATCATCATTTGCTGTGGATAGTTTTAACAACGTGGGGCAGGGGGCAGGGGACCCTGTTGGTTCCCAGGACTTCACTTTCTATTCCTAGGTCCAACCATCCTCTTGCTTGTGGCTGTAAGTCACCCATGTTCTGATGCTACTTTCAGACCCTTAAATGTTTTAGTACATCCAAAACTTGGGACTCTTTTTTTCTGGATGGTGATAAATTACAGGCATCCAGGAAAGTGTGGAGAATAATATAGTGACCACTCATGGACTCATCACCCAGTGAAGAAGTAAAATATTACAAAGGTAATTGAAGTCCCTGTGTACCCTTCCCCATCTGATTCTCCCTTCTCCTAACTCTTGTAACCACTATTCTGAATTTGGTGTTTATCACGTTTTTATACTTTTACTAGATATGTATTCATATACCAGTACAATATTGTTTCATCATGTTTTAAAATGCTCTGTAATATTGAACAATTTCTTTTCAGTTTGCTTTTTATTGTTTAAATTATGATTTTGAGATTTATCCACTTAGGTACCTAATTCTGGTTTCTTTTAACAACTGTATGATATTCTATCATATGAATATGCTATAATATATTTCATTTTACTATTGAAAAACACTTAGGTTTACAATTTTTTGCATGTGCTATTATAGAACTATGAACAATCTCGAACTTGTCTCCCTCTGTGTATGTTTGAAAGTTTCTCTATGGTATGTGCCTAGAAAGGAATTTGCTGGGTCCAAGGAAACAGGCATCTTCAACTTTAATATATTGCCAGATTGCTATCCAAAGCAGTTGTACCCATTTGCATCCCAGCCAGCAGTGGGTGGCAGTTCGAGTCCCGCCAAAGACTTGCTGACACTCGCTATTCTCACCTTGATGTTTAACCAATCTGTTGGGTATGAAATGGTATCTTTGTGGTATAAAATTTGAATTTTCCTATTTTCTCATGTAGTTTAACATCTTGTCATGGGTTTATTGTGCTGGGTTGTTTTGAAGTCAGGGGCTCAGGAGCAGTTTTCCAAGGCTGGAAAGTCAGGGTTGCATTGTTGGTTTTGTCTGAAAACAGGTAAAGGCATGATGAAGAGGAAAATTGGGGAGACAAAGAGAAAGGCAAGAAAGGTAGGGATGGAATGGAGTTTCTAGGTTGAGGAAATGGTCACTGTGCCACCCAGGATGAAAACTTGAAGCAAAAGGATTATAGACTAGAGTCCACAAGATAGTTTGAGTGTTGAGAGCAAATTTGGGAAACATTGCTGTGCTAGCTTGGCTTCAGCTCAAGTCACCTCTTTCATGCTGGAGAGCAGCTTTCTATAATCAAAATGGGCTTTGGGAAAAGTGTGTCTGGGGCCTCTTCTGAGTGAGAATAACAGCAGGGCTGTACTTGTCTAGCTTTCCTGTTTACCCAGTTGCTTTTTGAAGTTCTTTTAGAAAGGTAATGTGAAATTATGGTCTTCCTCCAGAAATACATTTGTATTAGGTTAAGTACACTGTGCAGGAAACCAGTTTTTAATCAGGATCTGCTTGAATGTATTTGTGGGATTACTATTTTAAACATTTAGAAAAAAATTCCCTCTATTTTACTTTTCATAGAATGTCAAATGTTAACTTATTGAACACAGATGTGTCAGTTTTAAAATGTTATCCTTTAGTGATTCTTCAATGTATAAAAAAATTGTGCCTACAGGTGAATACTCTTATTAAAAATTCAAACTCTGGAATTCTACCCCCAGAGATTTTGATTAAGTAGGTCTGAGTTGGAGCCTTGAAATCTGCATCTTTTTGTTTTTTAATATTTATTTTATTTATTTATTTCTCCCTACCCCCTCATTGTTTGCACTTACTGTGTGCTGTGTCTTTAGGAGGCACTGGAAACTGAACCGGGGATCTCCAAAGTGGTAGGGAGGAGCCTAATTGCTTGAGCCACCTTCGTCCCCTGCTTTGTTGTGTCTCTCATTATGTTTTTTTCCTTGTGCCTTTTGCTGCATCATCTTGTTGTGTCAGTTTGCTGCACGTGCCTGTCGCATCAGCTTGCTGTCTTGCTTGTTTTCTTTAGGAGGCACTGGGAACCTCCACTCCCTGCTTTGTTGTGTTTCTCATTATGTTTTTTCTTCTTGTGTCTCTTGTTGCATCATCTTGTGTCAGCTTGCCGCGCCTGCCCATTGCGCCAGCTTGCTGTCTTCTTTAGGAGGCACTGGGAACCGAACCACAGACTTCTCATGTGGTACGCAGAAGCTCAGTCGCCTTGAGCCACATCCACTTCCCGAAATCTGCATCTTAAAATGAGTATCCCTCCCCCAACCCCCACTGTAATTCTTTTGCAAGTGAACCAAGCACAACACTTTTGAGAAATATTGCTGTACTTCAGTAATAATCTTGGCCTCCTAAAATACATTGCTTATAGAAATCACCTGCCAGGTGAAAGTTTTTAAAATCTATGTACAGTTATTTAAGATAGTTAAACTTTCAAAGCCACAAATTAAATCATGAAACATTAATGCCCAGAAAAATATGGGGAAAAGTCTGCAAAATAATATATATCATATACCCAGCCCCAGATAACAGATATTACAACTTAACTATATTTGGTTAAGGTCTTTTTTTAAAAAACTAATTTCTTAAAAATATAGCTAACCACCTCCATCTCTTTCCTCTCCCTTCCTCGTAGATCTAACCATTTTCCTGAAGTTGGTATGGTGTTTACCATGCATGTCTTTATACTTTTATTTCATATTTATGAATCCATAAACAGTATATTAAAGTTCATGGGTACCTTTTACAACTTTCTTCTGAGATTATCTATATTGATACCTATAGATCTAGTTTATCCATTTTAACTGCTTTATAACAGAAGTCATTTTTTAAAAAAAAATTATTTCCCTCTTCCCCAGATGACCCCCATGTCTGCTCCTCTTCTTTAGGAGGCACCAGGAACCAAACCCAGGGCCTCCCGTGTGGGAGGCGGGCACCCAATTGCTTGAGCCACATCCTCTTCCATAACAAAATTCTTTGACTTAAACATGGTTTTCATATCCATTTCTTTATTTCCAAAATATCGTTTTCAAAATATTCTCTCTGGAAACAGTGCTGCATTAAATATTCCTGTTCCTGTCTACTTTGCATGTGGGCCTTAATTTCTCCAGGATTTAGTCCTGGAAGTGGAAGTGTGCCTCTCATAGGATATGCACGTACAGCTTTACTAGATAATGTCAAATTGCTCTCCAAATGGAGCTCTTTTGATATGTAGCTCTCTAGAACCTGCACTCTCCATGGGGGGCAGGAGCTATATTTATCTTCTTCACTATTTACTTCCTAGCTTTTCACACAGTGCCTAGCACGTATGTAGTGTCTGCTCAATAAATACTTGTTGGATGATTGAATGAAGAGAAGTAGCTTGGTAGAATGGAAGAATTGCTTTGAATGCAGTGAAGCACTGCTCCCCAAATTTAATAGGAATTCCCGCAGAGAGCTTGTTAAAATGCAGATTCTGATATAGTTGGTCTGATGTGGGGCTTAAGAGATTGCATTTCTCACACCCTCTCTGGTGATACAGATGCTTCCGGTTTGGGAAGCAAACTCGGATCAGCAGGTCCCTTGGGAGAAAATAAAACATATAATATGTTGTAAAGCAGAGGAGGTTTGATATTTGAACTCTGTTAATTTCATAGACTATTTCCTCAACCCTTTACAACAAAGGCAAATAATGAAAAACCTTTCTCACAGCCTTTTTGGGGGAGAATCAAAGGAGATCCTGCCCATGGAAGCAATTTTTAAGCTGTGATTCCTTCACACGTTACTTTAGTCTTACTCTTTTAGTAAATTGATATTTTCTTTCAGTTTGTGCAAAGCTATAAGCCATGTTCCCATTAGTCTTGCAGGAACAAATAGTATGAAATTCCACTTTCCCTTGACTGGCCACCTACATTAGAGGGTGTTTTGGAAGGAGTGGAATTGGAGGAGGCTGGGCAGAAGCAGAGGCAGAATTCCCTGCATGGCTTGGTTCTGACGAGACCAGGTGGTCCCTTCTTACTCTTTCTGTTTTTTTGGGAAAAAAAGGGCTAGAGGGAGGCCCACAGCTCTCTCCTAACTCAGCACTATACTGTGGGATCACAGTGGGTTTCTAGATTATGGATCAGTGAGCTTCCATGGGAAGCAGGGTAGCATTGTGGATGAGATCTGGTTGGAATTTCCATACCATACTTGGTTGGATGTGAGAGCTTGAAATTATCTACCTTCTCAAAGAACCCACTTCTCATCCACAACATGAGAATGATGAGAGAACTTACTTCCCTGGATTGTGAGGCTTACATGGAATCACTTATGGCTAGTGCTTTACGCAGTGCCTGTCCATTTTTAGTACTGTTTTCTTCTAGTGCTCCTCTCTCTCTCTTTCCCATTAGCAAGAGCTCAGACAATGTAGTGGTAAAAGCACTGAGTTAGGGATATGAAGTCCTAGGCACCAATCCTAACCTTGCCACTTTAGTGACTTTGGACAGGTCACTTGGGCTTCAAAGGGTCTATAAAATGGTCAGAACTATCCCTACTGGTGAGGATGAGAAAATGACTGTGCAAACATCTTGTCAACCAGCTGTGGCTTCCAATCAGAGAGAAGACTAGGGAAGGGAAATGGGCAAGGGGAAGAAGCCACAATTTTGGACTGGAATGTTATTAGAAGATGCCTGGCAAAGCTCTAATAATCACCAGTCAAGATAAAATGTTTTTCCTTTCCTGATAATGAGGGCACATCATGTAGTAAAAGACATTTAGTCATCTAATAAGCTTATAGCAAACCCTTTTATGTTACTTGGTGTAGAATGTTGTGTTCCTAATTGAGAAGTATATGAAGCAGCTAAACTCAGTTTTTTTTTTTTTTTTTATTTTAAGTTTTTGAATATATAATGAGACTTCACATGGTAAAAATTTAAAAATGTACAAAAGGAGGGCATATGTTAAAAATACGTCTGCTATCCAGTTCTTTTCTCGGGGATCTACCGATATTTACAGTTTTTATGGTTCCATCCAGAGGTGTTCTATACATATACAAGCGAAAATATGTACAATTTTCCCTAGTTTTTTTTTTTTTTTTAAAGCACTAGTACATATAGTATATACCTATTTGTCTTGATAAGCATCTTGCTTTTAAAAAAATTTTCAATCTCAAAGTTGAGCATGCGCTAGAATGTAAAGAGTACCGTCATTCTTTTTTAATGGCCAGAGAGTATTCAGTTTCTTGAATGTATTGAATTCACTTGACCAGGCCCCCACAGATGGAGATAGTTTTCCAGTTGTTGGTTTTTACAAACAAGGCTGCAGTGAACATTTATTATCCTTAGATCCTTTTGTATATGTGGGAGTGTGTGTGTCGGTGAACTTCCTGGAAATGGAATTGCATTTGTAACTTTGATAGATTTTTGCCAAATTGCTCTCCACCAGTAATATGTGCAACTCCTGTTTCCGGCACTCTTGCCAAAGCAGTGTGCTGTCAAAAAACCTTTTGATCTTTGCCAGTGAGGGGCAAAATGGTGCCTTGGTATATTTATAGTTTGCGTTTCTCTTATTAGGAGTGAGCTTGAGCAACTATTAACATATTTAAGAAAACAAGCTCATTTTCATTTGTTTAGCTGTTGGCAATTATTTTCAAAACTGGTGGGGAAGGACCAGTTTTATTTTCATTTTCAATCTGTCGCAGACTGATACTTTTGTAAAACACAATAAAAATGAATTACTAGGCCCTGCCCTAATCAAGATGGTAGAGTGAGGCGCTTCAGGGCTCCATCCTCCCACAAAAGCTTTGAACAACCAACAGGAACTGGCAGAAACATCTTTCACAAAGGTCCAGAAAAAAAGTTAGAAGAATGTAGTAACAGGATGAGTGCCAAATCAAGAAAAAGACTACTTAAAAGTGGTAGAATCTTGTGGTGCCATGGCTGGCCACTTCCCTACCCCTCACTGGTCCAGTGTAGAGCTGACCCATGTTTCTAGTGCATATGCTTGGTCCTGGTTCTGGAGGTCACAGAGTAACCCTCGTGCATATATGGTGATTGTGTATGTTTAGCCTAGTCTGTGTGATGGTGGCCTGAGGAACCTGCTGTGCCTAAACTTGCTCTGATATGGATGGTTCACATAGCTTTTCTACAGAATGCTGTGGGGCAGCAGTCAAGTGGCTGCCTAGGGTAAGAGATTGCTGGTGGTACAGTACAGTGCCCAGGACCTTGAGGAAATATTTTCTGGGGAAGAGGAGACATTCAGAACCGTGTAGAATGGAGGAATTACTAGGGCCAAATGCACATCCCAACATAAGACAAGAAGCATGCACAGAAGGGATCAAAGTCACCCAAAGTTTTGGCCTCAAGCTATTCTTTAAACTCATTGTATGGATAAGTCCTGAAGAAAAGCACTGACACAGGGTAATCTGCAAAACTGGGGAAAGGTCCTCCCTCCCTCCCTCCCCTCCTTCCTTCCTTCCTTCCGTTCCTTTCCTTTCTTCCTTTCCTTTCCTTTCCCTTTCCCTTTCCCTTTCCCTTTCCCTTTCCCTTTCCCTTTCCCTTTTCCCTTTCCCTTTCCCTTTCCCTTTCCCTTTCCCTTTCCCTTTCCCTTTCCCTTTCCCTTTCCCTTTCCCTTTCCCTTTCCCTTCCCTTTCCCTTTCCCTTTCCCTTTCCCTTTCCTGCTGGATACAAGCTTAAGGAACAGATACCCTAGAATCTAAGTTCCAGGAAAAACACAGTAATATATCAAAATATCCAGATTTCAGCAGATTATAAAACATACAAAGAAATAGGAAGTGATGGCCCAGGCAAAGGAGAGAATTAAAACATTAGAAACCCTTGATGCCCTGGGTTATACCACACAATGACTTAACAAACATGGTCCTAAATTTGCTCAAAGGGCTAAAGAAAAACATGGACTGAAAACTAAAGGAAATCAGGAAAATGATAGATGAACACAAAGAGAATATAGAGAGATGAATATTGTGTAAAGGAACCAAACAGAGCTGAATACCACAGTAACAGCAATTTCAAATTCCCTAGAGGGGCTCAACAGTGGATTGGAGGTGGCAGAAGAAAGAATCACGGAACTTGAAGATAAGACAATTGAAATTATACAATCTGAGGAGCAGAAAGAAGAAAGGAAAGTGAATAGAGCCTGAGGAATCTGTGGGACACCATCAAGCAGACCAATATATGCATTATGGGAGGCCCAAAAAGAAAAGGGAGAAGGCAGCAGAAAGAATATTCAAAGAAATAATGGCTGAAAATTTACCAAATTTACCAAAAGACCATGAATATATGCATCTAGGATACTCAATGAATTCTAAATGGGATAAACCCAAATAGATCCATACCACTGCATATTATAATCAAGTTGTCAAATGCCACAGATAAAGAGAGAATTCTGAAAGCCACAAGAGATAAGCAACATGTCACATGCAAGAGAGCCTCAGTAAGATTAAGTCCCAGTTTCACATTGGAAACCATAGAGGCAAGAAGGCAGTGGGATGAATTATTTGATAATTGCTGAAAGCGAAAAACTGCTTACCAAGAATTCTATATCTGGTTAAACTGCTTTTCAGAAATGAGGGAGAGTTTAAGAACTTCCCAGATAAACAAAAGCTGAGGGAGTTTGTCACCACTAGATTAGCTCTGTAAGAGATACTAAAGCTCTCTCTGCCTAGAAGGGCCCTCACCAAGTGTTGGTGTGTATTTCTATCTTTCTCTTCCATTTCTCAGCAGCTCTGTTCTTTCCCCCATTTCCCAAATAAATTCTTTTTACTGGCCTGGAAAAAAAAAAAAAAAGAGATTCTAAAAAGCTCTGCAGGTTGAAAGTCAAGGACAATAGACAATAGATTGAAGCCACATGAAGAAATAATGATTTCCAGTAAGGATAACAACAAGGGTAAATATAAATGCCAGTATTATTGTATTTTAGGTTTGTAACTCCACTTTTTACTTCCTACAGGATCTTAAAAGCAAATGCATAAAATGCAACAATAAATCAGTAATTTTGGATTCATAATATAGAAACGTGTTAATTTCTGAGAAGAACTATGTAAAGGTGGGGTGTGGTGGGATATAGGAAATAGTTTGTGTATTCTATTGAAATTAGGTTGTGTCAAAGCAAAACAGATTGTTAAATATTTAGGGTGTTAAATTGCAGCCCATGGTAATGACAAAGAAAATACCAGAGAATATGTAAACTCACAGATACAGAACTTAGAGTAGAGGGTGCCAGGGACAGGTGGAATGGGGAGTTAATGCCAAATGAGTGTATGGTTTTGGTTTGGGGAGGTGGGAAAGTTTTAGTAATGGAAGGTGGTGAGGGTGCCACAATATTGTGAAAGTGATTAATCCCATGGTGGGCTTGGGACTGGTTGAGATGGAAAAGTTTATGTTATATATACATATTCCCACAATTAAAAAAAAGAAAAATAAGAGCAACTAAAGAGATAATGACAATTAAAGGCAATACACGATCCTGGATGGGATCTAACAAGGAGAAAAGGCTCAGAAGGACATTATTGGGACATATGAAAAAATTGGAATATAGAATGTAAACTCTGCATCGATGTTAAATTTCTTAGATGACTGCACTTAATCAGTTCAAGTTAATACGTAAGTAACTATTCTTGTTCTAAGGAAATGTACATGGCAGTATTAAGTATTCAGGGAACATGATATACACAACCTATACTCAAGTGTTCAGAAATGGATTGATAAATGGATAGACAGATGAATGATAGATTGATGGATAGTTACATGACAAATGTGGCAAAATGTTAAAATTGGTGGATCTGGGTATTTGGAAGGAGGGATGGGTTATGTTGGAGTTCTGTGTTTGGGGTTTGTATTATTATTATTTATTTATTTATTTATTTTAAAGATTTTATTTATTTATCCCCCCTTGCTGTTTGTGCTCACTGTGTCCATTTGCTGTGCATTTTTTCTGTGGTCTACTTGTCTCCCTTTGTTGCGTCATCTTGCTGCGTCAGCTCACCACGCCGCACGGGCTGGCTTGCCTTCACCAGGAGGCCCCGGGAATCGAACCCGGGGCCTCCCATATGGTAAACGGGAACCCTATCGATTGAGCCACATCCGTTTCCCTGTATTATTTTTATAACTGTCTTATAAGTTTGAAATTATTTCACAATGTTTTTGTTTGTTTAACTGCTCCAATGTTTATTGAGTTATTAACCATTGCTGTAATCTGAGAAATGCACTTACCCACTCATCCTGACCTTCCTACCTGCTCCCAGCATGCCCCAGGGGGTAAAAACTCTGGGAGGGGAGGGGGAATAGCGCAGGGAGACATGGGAACTTAGGGAGATGGGGGTCAGGAGGTCAGCGAGTGTGAATGGATTTCTAGGACACACACACACACAGGCAAAGACCAGGGGCATCGACCTCTGCCCCATTCAGCAGCCACAGGAGCCTCAGGGAAACACCAGGCATCCACGATGCTTTTCAGTCCTTCCCATTCCTTCCCTTCATGAAGCGTCTGCCCAGGACGGCTGGGCTGAGGTTGCTGGACTCTGCCTTTGGGGCCTTCTACCCCTGAGCCAAGGTAGCTTTGATGGCAGCTACCAGCTTCAGAAACTTGCTGTCCGTGCCCACAAAGCCATCTCCTCTCTTCTTGGAGTGAACCAACTTCCCTGCCACCATCACTTCAAAGAACCCGCTGGTCTGGGGGTCCCCTCGCCACTGACGTCTAGGCAGCCGGGCAACTCATCTTCTAACCTCTTCTTGAGCTGAAAATACTTGGGCCTGTAACTTCAAGCGCCACAGTAAACCATTCGGGTGGCAAAAGCCACGACCCTGGATGGCGACATCTGCCACCACACAGACGCCAATAGCCGAGCTCCACATTGCTCTGTGCTCTCCACAGTAAGGTTTAAAATAAAATAATTACTAGCAAAATGAAATAAACCTGAAGATATTAAAATACAAACTCCAGTTTTTTATTATTAAACTTGACAGCTGTAAAATTCCTCTATCCATTTGTTACATGTTTCCGTTCCTGAACTTAGCTCATGCAGACTATTAACACTTGGAATAATGTTGCTATAAAGGACCCCTTACTCATCTCTTTTCTCCTGTTGCTACCCTAATTTGGGGGTGGGAGGAAAGATCACAGAATTTAACATTTTATGTTTCACAGTAAGTCTATTTCAGGATGTTTTTGTAGTATTAGATTAAAATATCCCTGATGGTGCAATTCTGCTCCCAAGGGCAGGGATGCCACGCAGTCACATTCAGGCACATTAGCTCCTCTTGTCCCCTCCACGCTGTGAGGTGGGGATACTGGTATCACTCTTTTCACTGATGAAGTCCTTGGGTTTGAGTCTGAGAGAGAGAGAGATGCTCAAAATCACCGTTAGTAACAGTTGGGCCCAACCTTGGGGCTTTGCCAGGATCCTGTGCCAGCCATGCTGCCTCAGGGAAGCAGTAGGGAGTGTGCCTCTGGGTAGCAGAGAGGGTGGATCCCTGTGGACTTTTCCTCAGGGACTGGGAATGAGGTTCCTGCTTCCGCCTCACTGGGTTAAGTGACTGGGTGAACATTTTATCCTTCTCCACCTTCAACCAGAAAACAGGCCCAGTCTCAGCATTCTTTGTTCCTCTGCTTTTGAATTGAAGGTTTGCCTTTGCCCATGAGGAATTCATTGTGCTCTCTCTAAATATGTTGCAAATTGTTTTTACAAACTAAAGCCTCTGGCTGTTCTTTAATGTTCCTTCTATAATGACTTGGGATCATTTTAAAGTCACATATCCCTGGGTCATCTTTCTTCAGTAGAAAATGTTTTTGTTGCTCTATGTTATATATTACAGATTATTTTAAAGAAGTCATGTGTTTTTGTTTTTTTTTTCTCCCCCAGAGTTATTTTTCCCTATCCAATATGGGTGTGGAAATGATGTGAAGATGCCCTTTACCTGCCTTCTTATTGATGACTGGGCCCCCCAGGAAGGCATGGAGAGTCCCGGCATGCTGGATGAGCACTACTGGGTGGGAGTTGGAGTTGGGGTTGTAGCATAACAGTATTACAATCATGGGTTTAAAACTGAACTCTGGCCCGGCCCCTGCCCCATCTGCGCTAACTCTTTACCTTGGGAAATACTCAGCCTCCACAAACCTCACCCTCCTTGCCTATAAAATGGGGGTAGTGATTCCCTGTTAGTGATTTATCTGGGAGGGAGAGATTTATGCAGTGTTGTGCAGCAGGACAGAGGTTCCATGGTGAACTGTCTGCTAACCAAGTGGGACAGGCATTGGTAGCCACTCTGGGTGCTGTGTGCTGAGCAGTCAGCTAATGTGACAGCACCCCAAGGGCTCATTGTTTTATTTTTCTGTCTGCCAAAGCAAATACCATGTAATGAGTTGTCTTAAATAATGGGTCTTTATTAGCTCACGGTTTTGAGGACAAGTCCAAATCAAGGGGTCATCAAGGTAGTTTTCCTCCCAGAGACTGAAGACCTGGGGCTGGCTGCTGGTGATCCTTGGCCCCGGGTTCATCTATGGCAATGCATATGGTGGCCTCTCCTGACCTCTCCCTTCTCTATGGGCTCCTTTGGCCTTCTTTTTTTCTGTGGCTTTCTTTCTATGAGAATTTTATTCTGCTTGTAATAGTAATAGGATTAAGACCCATCCTGATTGAGTTGGGCCATATCTTAACTGAAGTAACTTCATCCAAAGGTCCTCCTCATAGTGGGTTCACACTCACAGGAATGGATTATGTTTAAGAACATGTTTTTCTGGGCGTATATACAGCTTTAAATCACCACAGCCATGTTCAGAAACAGTCCTGGCCCTCTGCCCAGTTCCTACATCTTCAGCTAAGGAATTACTAAAAATGTGAATAAAAAGGTCATCACTGTGACAAGCTCAGAGTCTGGACCTGAATGGCCTAGGTTTGAATCCTGGCTGAATAAACTTGGTCAGTTTCTTTACACCTTCAGTTTCTTCATGTGTAGAGTAAAGATAATAACAATCTACCTCGGGTTACTGGGCGAGATTAAATGAATATATAGATGTAAAGTTCTCTGATCAATAAGTGGTACACACTACTTACCCTTCCCCTGTTTCCCACATTTATTCAATTGACAAATTTTTCGAGTGCCTTTAAATGGTAGACTCTCTACTAAGTGCTGGCTAGTCTTTTGGATATAATCCCTACTCTCATAGATCTAATGATCCAGTGTCGGGGTTGGCAAGCTTTCCTGTAAAGGGCTGGATAGTATATATTTTAGGCTGTGCAGCTGTAAGGTCTCTGTTGCAACTACTAAACTCTGCTATTATAGTGTGAAAGTAGCCACAATATTTAAGGATCATGGCTGTGTTCTAATAAAACTTTATTTGCAAAAATGGTTGGTGAGCTGGATTTGACTCATGGGCTGTGGTTTGCCAACCTGTGGTCTAATGGGAAGACAGACATTAAATAATCACAAAAAAATATGTTATTACAAACTGTGATCAGGGCTGTGAAGGAAACATAGGATTCTGTGAAAGAGAAGGTCAAGAAAGGCCTGTTTGAAGAAGTGACATTCAAACTGAATGGTGAATGGGAGGTGGCCACATAAGGAGAGAGGGGAACAGTCGGGGTAGTGCTAAGGGGCAGAGAACTGACTGCAATGGTTCTGAGCCCCTTAAATAATCACCATATACATTTCCATCTATTAAAGCCACAACAGATATTCTGCAACTTTCTTTGGATAAAAAAAATATATATATATATATTTTACCTATATATAATTCATGTAAATTCTCCACATTCTGCCACCCCCCTTTCCCCAACAATCCCAATACCTAGACATGTACTATATTAACACATTTTGGTATGTATACTTCTGGTAGGTTCTCTATCGTTTCTTTTTTCTTAAAAAAAAATTTTTTTTGTGGTGGAATTTTTAACTTATATACCTTTTATTAGAGAAGTTAAAAGTTTACAGAAAATCATGCAGAAAAGACAGAGTTCCCATACCACACCCCCAACCCACAGTTTTTCCTAATAATAACCCCTCCTTTTTTTAGGTACTGAGGGCCGGGGGTTGAGCCTGGGATCTTGTATGTGGGAAGCTAGCACTCAACCATTGAGCCACGTTGGCGTCCCTGAGTTGGTTTTTTCATTTGTTTTCCTTGTTTTTTTGTCTTTGTTTTTTCGGGAGGTACCTGGAACTGAATCCGGGACCTCCCATGTGAGAGGCAGGCACTAAACAGCTTGAGCCACATCTGGTCCCAATAATAACTCTTTGCATTAGTGTGGTGCCTTTGTTACAATTGTTGAAACAATATTATTATAATTATACCATTAACTACAGTTATCCCTTCCACATTGTGGAAGGGGGTTGGGGGCATGGCACCCCTGCCTTCTGGAAAATCTGCATACAATTTTTCGGCTCTCCATTTATACCAGAGAAGTTTTTCTTTTTTTCCCTTTATGGGGTGTTTACAGTACCTTATTTTAAAATTTGAGTATATTTATTATATATAATATTATAATATATTATACTTTTATTAAGATAAAATAATTTCAATAAATAAAACAAATGAATAAATAAAAGGCAAAATATGTTGATATACAATTCTATACATATATTTTATGCATTTCTGAGTTTCTAAACTTTTTCTCTCTTGTCTGCTGGCCTTCTCATGTCATCTGTGGCCTCCCCAAAATTCCCATTTAATTTCATATGCCAACCCACAATATATAGAAACTGCAATGGGGAAAGTCATAGTGTAGAAGGGATAAATGTATAGTCCATAGTTTACATTAAGGTTCACTGTTTGTTTTGTACAGGCCTACATGTAAACATATATGTATTCTAGTAACATTTATACAACCTAAAAATTCTCCCTTTTAACCACATTCAGCTATATAATTCAGTGTTGTTAATTGCATTCACAATATTCTACCATCACCACTGTCTATTACCTAAACTTTTCCATCACCCCAAACAGAAACCCTGTACCAATTAGACGTTAACTCCCCACTCCCTACTTCACTCCAGGTGCTAGAAGCCTATATTCTAGTTTCCCAACTCTATGAATTTGCTTCTAATTATTTCATATCAGTGAGATCATACAATATTTGTCCTTTTGTGTCTGGCTTATTTCACTAAACATGATGTCTTCAAGGTTCATCCATGTTGTCACATGTATTAGAACTTAATCTCTTTTTAAAGCTAAACAATATTCCATTGTATGTATATACCACCTTTTGTTTATCCATTCATCTCTTCTTGGGCACTTGGATTGCTTACATCTTTTGGTAAATGTGAATAATGCTGCTATGAACACTGGTGTGCAAGGGACCTGTTCAAGTCCCTTCTTTCAATTCTTTTGGGTATGCACCTAGAAGTGGAATTGCCAGGTTATATGGTAATCCTATACTTAATTTTCTGAGGAACTGCCAAAATGTCTTCCACAATGGCCGCACCATTTTACATTTGCACTAACAATGGAGTGTTCCTATTTCTCCACATCCTCTCCAACACATATTTTCCATTTTTTAAGTAGTAGCCTTTCTGTTGGGTGTGAAATGGTATCTCATTGTGGTTTTGGTTTGCATTTCCCTAATGGCTCATGATGTTGGACATCTTTTCATGTGCTTATTGGCCATTTGTGTATTATCTTTGGAGAAATATCCTTTAAGTCTTTTGCCCATATTTTAATTGGGTTGTTTGTCTTTTCTGTTGTTGAGATGTAAGAGTTCTTTATATATTCTGTATATTAAACCTTATCAGATATGTAGTTTCCAAATATTTTCTTCAATTTTATAAGTTCTTTTTATTTAAATATCCTGATATTAATGTAGAACCATCCACTTCTCCATCCGTATCTGTCAATATTTGCTTCATATATTTTGTGTCTTTGCTATTAGGTGTTATGTCTTCTTGTTGAATTGACCCCTTAATCAATATATAGTGTCATTCTTTGTCTCTTATGAGTTTCTGACTTAAAGTCTATTTTATCTTATTTTAGTATAGTTACCCCAGTTTACTTTTGTTTACTACTCTATGGAATATTTTTTTCTATCCTTTTACTTCCATCTACTTGTGTCTTTGAATTTAATCAGCCTTCTGTAAACAGGATATAGTTGGGTCATACTTTTTAAAATCCATTCCACCAATCTCTTCCTTTAGACTAGATAGTTTTATCCATTTACATTGAAAGTAAGTACTGATAATGCAGGACTTTATTCTCCTGTTTTGTTATTTGGGCTTTGTATGTTATACTTTTTTTGCCCCTCAATTTTTCCATTTATGCCTACTTTCATATTTATTTGATCTTTTTTTTTTTGTAGTATACCATATTGAATCCCTTCTCATTTTCTTCTCTATTTTTCAGAAAAAAAATTTTGTGGTTACCATGGAGCTTAAATTTAACATCCTGAATCTATAACAATCACCTTTGATTTAATAACAACTTTACTTGAATAGCATACATAAACACTACACTGTTCCTATACCTCTTTTTTTCCCCACCTCTTGTTGTACTCTTTATAGATTATATCTTTATACATTTATGTCCATGCCATAAATTTATCATTACTTTTTATGCATTTGTATTTTAGAACCTGTAAGAAGTGAAAATCAGAGTTATATACCAAAAATACAACACAATAGTACTGGTGTTTATAATTATCCATATGTTTAGCTTTATTGGAAGTCTTTATTTCTTTATGCTGCTTTAATCTACTGCCTAGTGTCCTTTCCTTTCAGTGTGAAGAACTCCCTTTAGTGTTGCTTGTAGGGCAGGTCTAGGGGTGATGAACTCCCTCAGCTTTTGTTTATCTGGGAATGTTTTAATCACGCCTTTAGATTTTTTTTTTTTTTTTTTTTTAACTTCATTTTGTACATTTAATAATTGAAAACATAAACAATTAAAAACTAAAAAGTAAACACAGATGAATAAATATATACATTTCTCAATACTCCTTTAGTATTATTATTTATTTTTTTATTTTATTTTTTAAA
>JAKSZT010038599.1:21060551-21151850 GCA_026826555.1 Tolypeutes matacus | reverse complement strand
CCCCCCCCCCGTTTTGCACTCACTATCTGCTCTCTGTGTGTTCTTCTATGTCTGCTTGTTTTCTCTTTAGGCGGCACCAGGAACTAATCTTGGGACCTTCTGGAATGGAGAGAGGCGCTCAATCTCTTGCACTACCTCAGTTCCCTGATGTGCTGCATCTCTTATTGTCTCTCTTCTGTGTCTCTTTTTGTTGTGTCACCTTGCTGCATCAGCTTTCTGCATGGGCCAGCACTCCATGTGGGCCAGCACTCCTGCGTAGGCCAGCACTCTGTGTGGGCCAGCTCTCTGCTTGGGTCAGCTCACCGCACAGCCACCTTGCCTTTCAGCAGGAGGCCCCGGGAATCGAACCTTGGACCTCCTATATGGTAGATGGGAGCCCAATCACTTGAGCCACATCCGCTTCCCTCTCTTATTTTTGAAAGACAGTCTTGTAATCTTGCCAGATATGAAACTCCTCATTAGCAATTGTTTTCTTTCAGCATTTTAAATAATCATCCATTCTCTTCTTGTCTCTATGGTTTCTAATGAGAAATCAGCACTTAATCTTATTGGGATTCCCTTCTACATAACATGTTACTTTTCTCTTGCAGTTTTCAGAATTTTTCTTCATCCTTGGCATATGACAGTTTGATTAGTATGTGTCCATGTATGGTAATCTATGAGTTTATCCTTCTTGGGATCTATTGAGATTACTTTTTTTTTTAATTAATTAATTATTTATTTATTTGTTTTTATTTTACCGGGAGGTCCCGGGGATCGAACCCAGGTCCCTCCATATGGCAGACGGACGCCCAACCATTTGAGCCAATCCTCCCCCCTATTGAGATTCTTGAATGTGCATATTCATGTCTTTTATTAAGTTTGGGAAATTTTTGCCATTATTTCTTTGAATATTCCTTCTGCACTGTTCTCTCTCTCTTCTCCTGCTGGGACTCCCATATGTGCATATTGGTATGCTTTATGTTGTCCCACAGATGTCTTAGGCTCTGTTCACCTTTTTTCATTGTTTTTTCTTTCTGTTACTTTATCTGAATTATTTCAATAGTTATGTCTTTGAGTTTACTGAACCTTTTTCTGCCAGCTCAACCAGCTGTTGAATTTTTCATTTCAGTTATTGTGGTCTTCAACTCCTGTGTTTTGGTTTATTTTAAAAATTTCTACTTCTATGCTGAGATTCTCATATTGTTCATACATCATTTTCCTAATATCCTTTAGTTCTTTCTCCATGTTTTCCTTTATCTCCTTAAGCATATTGAAGATCATTTTCTAAAAGTCTTTGTCTGGTGTATCCAGAGTCTGGTTTTCTTCATTGATGCTTTTTGAATTTTTATCTTGTTTTTTTTTTAGATGGCCTATCATTTCCCGTTTCTTTGTTTGCCTTTTAATCTTTTGTTGCACACTGTATATTTTAGTAGTTTAATGTATTGCTTCTGGGATTTAGTTTCTAAGCTGTCTGTTTCTTACATTTATATCCAGCTAGTGATAAGACAGAGATTTCCTTGAGTGCTAAGAGCTAACAAATAAACAAGCCAATCCAAAAAAACAACTTTCACAGACTTTACAAATTGGATTTTTGTTGTCTGAGGTTCTCCTTCAGAGTTTAGCCCTCCTATCAAGAAGATCAGCCTGAGGCAAAAGTGAAGTACAGAGTTTTCTCCAAGTTGAGTCTTGTCCTTTGGTTGAGCCTTGTTCTTGGTTGTGTTCCTTTATGGCCTTAGGAATTCCCATTTACAAGAATGGAATGTCCCTCTATTCCCTATGAAATAGACTTCCCCACCTCCCAGGTGCTTTTACGTATCTTAAAGCTGGAATCCTTTGCCCTCAACCACTTTGATTTAATTATTTCTTATGCTGTTTTAGCTGTCTGAGTGCTGCTTCAGCTTGCAGGGCAAATTTGGGATGGGGAGGAGGGGAAGCCTGAGATGAATTTCCTGGTTCAGTCTTTGAGGCTGGCACTGACAGATAGGCACCTCAGTGTAGACTAGCTCTGCATATGCTGGAGTGCAGCGCGGGAGGGGCCAGCAGGGGTGCCCTAAGCATCTCCTACTCTTTTTTTTTTTCAGGTACTGGGAGCCGGGGAATGAACCCAGGACCTCATATGTGGGAAGCCAGTGCTCCACCACTGAGCCACATCAGCTTCTCTAAGTTGTTTTGTTTTATTTTTCTTTATTTGTTTTGCTTCTTGTTGTTGCTGTTTTTTTTTTGTTGTTTGTTTGTTTGTTTGTTTTTGTTTTTAAGGAGGCACTGGGAACTGAACCCGGGACCTCCCATGTTAGAAGCAGGTGCTCAACCTCTTGAGCCATATCCGCTCCACTCTCCTACATTTTTAAAGCTGCATTTTATTGATTTGGCACTCACTCAGGTACTGTAACCCTTTAACTTTTTTTTTTTTACCAGAATTTTGAGGAAGATGGCTCTGCCAGGTTTTGATGGTTGTCCACAGATTCTGTTGGGGAATGGCAGCATGAGTGTCTTATGCTGCCATCTTGGTTGACCAGAAGTCCTTTCTCTCTCTAATGATTCATTATTTTTGTTATAGTATCGTCAGTATCCTTCAAAAAATTTAAAGGTTAGGGAATAAAATTTCACATTATTCCATTGTTAGCCCTAAAATGGCTCACTCCTTAGAATTCTTTTTTTTTATGCTGTTTTCTCTTTATGTATTTTTAAAATTAATACCATTTTCTTTACATATTTGGCTAAAGATTCACAGCCCTGAAACCATTTTGAAAACTATTTTCTTCTTGACTACATCTCATGTCTCCCCTGATTCCCAACTTCAATTTTAAGTTTCCTTATATTGTTTATGGTTTAAATCCTTAAACAGGTTGTAGTACCCTATATAGATTTCACAGCAAAGGGCATGTGTGTTCTCATTCGAGAATGTTTTGAGGGGTTTCTCAGAGGTTGGGGTTTGCTGGTACAACTTTGTGACCCTTCCAATTACTTCAATCCTTCAATCTCTACAATTCTTTGGTTCCAAGGAGATTCTGTATCCCAAGGAGACAATAGTGCATAGTGGTTGGGAGCACACACTGCAGAGCCAAACCCAGCTCTACTACTTACTAGCTGTGTGAACTTGAATGATATGAGAATCATGTTACTTACCCACTCTGTATCTCAGCTTTTTTTTTCCCCTTCATTGAGTTACTGGGGCCATCCCCGGGACTTTGTATGTGGGAAGCCAGTGCTCAACAACTGAGCCACATTGACTCCCCTGAGTTGTTTTTTTCCACTTGTTTTGCTTGTTGTTTGTTTTTGTTTTGTTTTATTTTGTTTTGTTTTTAGAAGGCACTGAGAACCGAACCTGGGACCTCCCATGTGGGAAGCAGGCACTCAACCGCTTGAGCCACATCTGTTCCCCCTCAGCTTTCCAATATATAATATGGTGACAATGATGACATCCACCTCATAGGGTTATTATGACAATTAAAATGAGTAAAATGCACAAAGTGAACAATGACTGTACACAAAATGCTCTATCTGTTATCTATTATTATTATTAATTACAAATGAAGAACTAGTGGCCACAATTCCTCCTTAGACATTCTGGAAATCTGGCAGGCAGCTCCTGACTCTCCTCAGACCTTGGTCTACATCATTTCATTTTTGCCTCACTTTTTTCATAAGGTTACAGGAATGATCTTTGTCATTAGAAATCTGGGAAGACAAGTCCTTTTGAAGATTCATCCTTTATGTACTTTGAAAACATACTTAAGTGAAATAGACTTTTGAACATAGACCTAAAAATGTGATTTAGCAACAACATCACCACTCCTGTCACATATTTTAATTCATTTTTAATGAATGACTTATTCCCTGGATACTTAGAATGCCTTGCATGTTATTTTTGGCATTTCTTGTGTTCCTTCTTTACCTTGTTCAAACTTGAAAGAGAGGCAGCATGTCCTAGGTTGAAGATAAATTGGCTACTTTGTGTTGATGTTGGGCAAGTAACTTTACTTCTCTGGGCCTTGTTTCTTCATCTGTGAAATGGTTGGGCTGATCGCCAAGGACCTTTTCCGGTTTCTGTTTTTGTTTTAGGCTCCCTTTCCCCATGCTATGACAATGTTCTCATTGTTTTCTATAGACCTTGTAAAACCATTGTTCCTCCTAGTTTCTCCTCTAGGTCAAGGATCTGTCTCTCCCCCCCTCCCGCCCCCCTTAAGGAAGAAATTCTAACTTGTTTTCCTTATAAATTGCTTTTAAAATTGCTTTAAAAAAGAAATTCCTTTCTATACCCATATTATGCATTTATGATTCATCCTTCCTGGGTTTTTGTTACTGTTGTTTGTTTTGTGTTTTTGTAGCACCCCTCAGTAGTCACAGAATTGCTTTCAGAGGTGCTTTGAAGAGCTAACATTACAGTCTTCTTGTTGGAATTGGTCCCAGCCCAGATTCTATTTTTAATAAAGTTGGGTGCATTGTTTTTCAGACTCCCATATTTTTTACTGATGCAAGGAAGCACTCTGTTTCTTATACCTTCAGACCCTATGATTTACCCCTGTAGACAAGTTCTTTGTTCAGCATCTGGTCATATAACAATTATTTTTCCGTGCCTCGCATTTGCCTTTTATTCCATTGTGCTGGGTGCTAGCAATAGAAGTGCAGTCTCTTGGGCTTGTAATGTATTTTACAATTTGCACAGTGCTGATAACATTCATAGTTTTGCTTGATTCTCTCCCCAACGCTGAGGAATAGGCAGGCTGTATATCAGCAGTCCTACCTCTCTGCCAGGAAACTAAGGCCAAGAGAGGTGAAGTGACTGAAATCCAAGGCAAATTTATATTGATAGAAAAAAGAATGGCCAAATACAACTCTGGGGTGTGTGCTGAGGGCCTTAGATAACTGGTCTGCAGGGTTTTAGTTTACGACTTTCTTTTCCTTTCTTTTATTTTTAATAATAAACTTTATTTTTAGAGAAGTTTTAGGTTATAGAAAAGTTACATCAAAAGTGTAGGGCAGGGAAGCGGCTGTGGCTCAATCAGTAGGGCTCCCGTTTACCATATGGGAGGCCCCGGGTTCGGTTCCCGGGGCCTCCTGGTGAAGGCAAGCCCGCCCGCACGGCGTGGTTAGCTGACCCAGCGAGCACAAGCAGCAAGGGGGGTGGTAAATGAATAAATAAATAAAAATCTTTAAAAAAAAAAAAAAAAGTGTAGGGCATTCCCATATAACTCTCCTCCTCCCCATCCCACGTTTCTCCCCTATTAATAACATCTTATATTAGTATGGTACATTTGTTACAATTGATGAACCAATTTTGAAGCATTGCTACTAACCAAGGTCTATAGTTTACGTTATGGTTTACACTTAGCACTGTACAGTGTTATAGGTTTTGACAGAATGTATATTGGTCTGTATCTGTCATTACAATATCAGGCAGGGGGTCGGATGTGGCTCAACTGGTTGGGCGTCCGTCTCCCATATGGAGAGACCCAGGTTCGATCCCCGGGACCTCCTGGTAAAAAAAAAAAAAAAAAATATCAGGCAGAACAATCCCAGTGTCCCAGAAATGCCCCATGTTCCACCTATTCTTCCTTCTCCCACCCTCAGAACCTTTGGTGACCACTGTCTTTATATCAATGTTACAAGTTCTTCTGTTACTACAATAACAAGTCTACTTTGGTCCATGGTTACTCTCCCCCTTTATGTTGATTTATTCCTCAATCTTGAGGAATTTGGGATGATGATGTCCACTCTGCTTCCAGTTGAGAGGAAGCTTAGATTTTATGGGGCAGATGGAAGGAACTATTTTGGTTGCAGTTGTGGATACTCCTTGTTTTTTGGGATGGGGCTGTCCATCATCATCATTTTGTCAGTTGCCCTGGGTGAGCCTGATGAACTGGAGAGTAGGTGTTGGCTGCAACTCTGCTGAGATTCAGGGCTCAACCAGCATATGAACAGACTGAAGATTTAAGTCTCTGGGACATATATTTAATGGGTATAGTGCTAATTATAGGTTCAAATAAAAGGGGTAGAATAATTATGAATATGGAAATTATAAATACACCTGTTATATTGGGGAAATACATTATCATATATTTCAAGATAAGGCCCACCGATGGAATGCTGATTTCATGGAGTTGTCTGCCTTGCCTGTAGTGTCTGGATGTCTTTAGAGCCTTCATGAGTATCCTTATTTGAAGCTTTGTTTACTGTGGCAGTTAGTGAGATCCTGCTGGGACATGCATAAGCGTAACCTCTGGAATGACCTCCTGACTCACTTTGAAATCTCTTAGCTGTAAAAACTCTTTTTGTATTTAGTGTTTTCCCCTTTTGGTCAAGGTCGTTTTCCAAATGCATCGCTGGTTGGCGCTTGGTAGCAATCTCTACTTGGTAGTAATCTCTAGGTGCCAGAGAGGCTTAGCCCTAGTAGTTTACAACTTTTTATTAAAATATTTATTATGTAAATGACTTATGCTATGAGCATAAGTAAAAAATTCAAACAAATGAGAAAAAGAAAAGCTGCGTTTCTTGACCTCATTTCCCATCCCCTCTCCAGATACTGGTGACCACTGTTATTAATTTCCCCTGCATTCTTTCAGGAATTTCTTATAGAATGTAGGTGTTTGAATATAGTGTCCTGGTCTGTTCTGTTCTACTTGTGTCTCCTCAGCTATAGAACGGTGCTGGACACAAAACAGGGGTTCAGTGTCTGTTGATTGAATGAATGACATATCCAATATTGTCTTGTACACATTGTTAATCTATAACATGTTTTTACTTTGTGAATGTATCATGTACACATTTCCATAGCAGTATCTATAAAATGACTTATCTTTTTAAAAAAATTGCTACATGATAGTCCATCATCATGATTATTTAACCAGGTCAAGTTAATTCTAATTTTTTCTTGTTCATATCTTGCTGTGGGTACCATCTGAGCTATTGATTGCTAATCATTTCCATTTCTCTAAGAGAAGTTTTAGCTGGACATGACTGCCCAGGTAGACCACATTTGCCAAGCTTCTTTGCAGGTGGGTGTGGCCGTGTGGCTGGAGTAGATTCAGGCTAGCAGGCCTTAAAAAGGGAGATGTGCTCTCTCCCCTTCTTTTCTGTTTCCAGCTGATGGCAGATGTTATTTGATGGCAGGAGCTGGAGTAGCCATCTTGGTTTTAAAGATAGAAGCTGCCTTTTGAGGATGGCAGAGTAAGATAAAAGGAGCTGCCATATCAGTCCTGTGCTGCTTCCTCTGAACATGAACATGAAAGACAGGAATCACCTTCCAACTTGTTTAAGCCATGCTTATTATTTGGGTCTTATCTTTTTGCAGCTGTGTAAATATATATGTAGAATAAATTGCTTAAAGTAGAATTGCAGGGTTGAAGGATCTGCTTATTTAAAATTTTGGTTGATACTGCCTAATTGACCTGCAATTAGAATATGCCTGGTGTATATAGTAAGCACTTCTTCCTCATCATTTCTATCATGGAGAAAGTTACCTTCAACATGTTTAGTTCCAAAATCTGTTAAAGATGCACACACATTCTTGTTACCAATGGAAAAAAAACTAGCATGTTGAGCAAGAGTTTGGTTTCATATGGCAATATCAGCGACAACTTCTCTACTTTCTATATCCACAGGAAGTATTTCCTAGAGTGTGTGTTTACAAAAGGGAAGAGGGTTTGGGAAAGTAGTGGAGGACACCACTTTTGTCTCATCATCCAGTAGATAGGGAGAGCATACACATCTGTGTTCAAATTATCATGCACCTTAATGCTGCTCAAAGAGCCTTAATAAATATCCCTGTTCATTCATCCATAACTGCTGTAAGGGGTAGACAGGATGTTAGTGGTGGGTGGAAGTTGGGGATATTATTTTCCTGTTGCCGCTGTAACAAATCACCATAAATCTTAGTGGCTTAAAACAACACAAGTTTATTATCTTACAGTTCTGGAAGTCCAGAATCCTAAAATCAAGGTGTTGACAGGGGTGCATTTCTTCTGGAGGCTCCAGGGGAGAATCCATTTCCTTGCCTTTTCCACCTTCAAGGTTCTGCCCACATTCCTTGGCTCATGGCCCTTTGCTCCATTTTCAAAGATAGCAGTGCAGCATCTTCTAATTGCTTTCTTTCTCTCTCTCTCTTTTTTTAAAGGAGGTACTGGGGATTGAACCTGGGACCTCATACATGGGAAGCAGGCACTCAGCCACTGAGCTACACCTCCCCTGCTTTCTTTCTCTTTAACATCTGCTTCCATCATCACATCTCCTCTCTGACTCTGATACTTGCCTCCCTCGTATAACATATTCACAGATTCTGGGGATTAGGATGTGGGCATCTTTGAGAGGCCATTATTATGTCTTAATCTAGGGGTGGTCAATGAAGATTTCCCTGAGAAGGTGATCTTTCACCAAGGTTTGAAAGATGAGGATGCTACAGCCAGACGAAGAAGCAGAGGGAGTGTTTTCAGATGGTGGTGAGAGGGGATGTGAGGTATTTGAGGAAGAGAAAGAAGACAGCTGTGATAGGCAACGGGAAAGGGGAATGTATAGCAGTGGAGGTCTTAGGGGATTTTTAAGCAGATTTGTATTTAAAAAGAATAATTTTGCTACAGTGTTGACAGTGGGGTTAGAGGTGGGTGAGGTGGATGTGGGGACCAATTAGGAGGTTGTTGTAGCTCAGATGAGAGATGGTGGTGGCCTGGTCTGGCTTGTGGTGGTAGAGTAAAAGAGAAGAGGGTAGATCTGAGAGATTTAAGGAGGGTGGATCAATAGGACCCCATGATGGATGGATATAGAGGGCAGGGGGCATGTCAGGCATGACTGCAAGGTCTGGCATGATCCAGGAGGAGTTGGGTAGTGTTTACTAAGTTAGGAAATGTCAGGAGAGGATCAGGGGGGAAGGAGAAGTGAAAAATTTAGTTTGGGGCATGATGATTTTGAGGGCCTCTGAGATAAGCAAAGTGGAAATACCAGTATTCATTCAGGTTCTGGAGCTCAAAAGTGAGGTTTCTGAGATGAAGTTAAAGAGTTGGAAATGGTTGGCATGGAGTGGCTAATTGAAGTCTTGTCAGTGGTATTGCCTGAGCCCTAGGAGAGGCAGAGAAGGAAGGAGAGCCTAGGACAGCACCCCGAGAAAGCTAACGAGGTAAGAGCACCCCCTGGAGTTTGCAGTTTTGGAGGTCATCGGAGAAGTAGTAGAGGCAGAATCCAGAATGGGCTGTTTTGAGTAGAGACTTGGAGGTGAAGAAGTAGAGACCCGTCCTAAAGAGTGTTTTTATTATGGAAAACTTCATATTGTAATCGTTTCTTAGTGCTGCTGTAACACATTGCCATAAGCTTCGTGGCTTGAACAATACAAATTTATAATTCTATAATTCTGGGGGTCAGAAGTCCAAAATGGGTCTCACTGGGATAAAAATCAGGTGTCAGCAGGGCAGTGTCCCTTCTGGAGGCTCTAGGGGGGAATCTGTCTAGGAGACCTTTCCCAGCTTCTAGAGGCTGCCTGCATTTCTTGGCTCATGGCCCTTTCCTCCATCTTCAAAGCTAGCAAACGCAAGTTGAATGCTTTCCTCACAGCATTGCTCTGATCTACTCTTCTTCAGTTTTCCACTTTTAAGGCTCGTGTGATTACATTGAGCCAACCTAGATGATGCAGCATAATCTCCCTATTTTAAGGTCAGCCTATTAGCAACCTTAATTCCATCTGCAACCTAAATTTCTTTTTGCCATGTAGTCTAACATATTCACAGGTTCCAGAGATTAGGATGTAGTCATCTTTGGGGAATCATTCTGCCTGCCAGACATATAAATATGTAAAAGTAAAGATAACTTTTACTTTACACACCTGTCACTCAGTTTCAACCACACAATTTTATCTTTCTTCACAACTCCCCCTTCACCACTGGCCTATTTGAAACAAATCCTAGAAATCATCCTATTTCATCTGTAAATACTTCAGAATAGACAGTTGTTTAAAGAAGTTTACTATGAAGGAGAGGTGAAAAAGAGTGTGGTAACTGGGAAGGGGGAATGTGTGGGAGAATGTTTATGTATTTTTGATATGGGAGAGCCTTAAGCATGTATAAATTCTGATGGGAAGGAGCTAATAGAGGAGGAGAGATTGACCTTGGGCAAGAAACAGACATCTCTGTTGTCAACAGGAGCAAGTCACATAGGTTTGTGGGAAGTTGAGGGAATTCCTTTCTGCTGGTTAATTTTTTTTTTCTGTTCAGCAGGAGGAAAGTGGAGGGGCAGTGGGGATGTTGACATTGTGAGGAGACTGGGGAAAGGTGGAAATAGTCAGTTTGGGGTGGGAGAGTAGATGTAGTAGAAAAATCTTGTTGGAAGTGGGATGTATTGAGAGCCACTGGAATTTGGTGTCCTTGAGTTTCTCGTGAATCCAGTCAGCTTGGTTGTGTGAATTCCCCCCGCCCCCCAGCTTTGTACATTTGTCTAGATCTATGTTTAGAGAAGGTGAATAATTTAGTTCATACTGGGCTTCCCGCCCTTCCCCCCCCCCCCCCACAAGCTGTTGTGACCAAAGGACAGGATAAAGGGGTATTTATAAGTGCAATTGAAATCATCATCCATAGAATCTAATTATGAACGAGAAAATAGAGAGTGAAAGGTTCCAGTGAGGTTTCAGTGTTGCTGTGATGGCATATACTTAAAGAAGCCAGCAGGCAGATGGAGGTTGTGGGAGGATGGTGGGAAGCTGGGCATGAGAATTCAGGGCTAGTGACCAGATCTGGGCTGTGTCTTTGGGAGGGGGTGCCTGAAGTGGGTGGAATAAGAGACACCATTGGAAAAGAGGACATGCAGAAGCTGAGAGTGTAGGGCTGGGGTTCTTAACAAGGGGTTCGTGAGCTTGAATTAAAATTCAAAAACATTATTCTTGTGGGGACTTGTTTGTGGGTGTGATGTATTTATTAAATACTACACAGTTTAGTGGGGACTTAATAAGCGGTCCGTGGTTTTTCACCTGACTGGCAAAGGGGTCCATGGGACAAAAAATGTGAAGAACCCCTGGTGTAGGGTGTGAAATGGCTCATCCACATAGACGTTGGAACCCCCCAGGATGATGGCAAGAATAGGAATGTAAAGATAGGTCTTCCTTGAATCAGGGTCAACCAAGAAGAGGAGAAAGGAAGGGGTTTGTACAATGCTAGGAGGCATGGGTCTCAGCAAGGCCAAGGTTTTGACAAAAGGCTGAAGGTGTCTTGGTCTGGAAGCAGCACTAAGTGTCAGGGCCCTGCCAGCTTGACCTGCGGATGCTTCCAGGTCCTTGTGTGCACATGGTGTGCAGTGGAAAGAGCAAACTTGACCTGAGGGAGTGTTGACCCCAGGGAAGAGCCAGGGTCACTGGACACCGTCACTCACGTTCTTCTCTGTGGTGTGAGTACTCCCACCATATTTCCTGAGTGGTCTCTGCCTCTTGCCTCCAAAGTATTTCTCTTCAGCACTGTCCCCTGGGTAACAGTTCTTAGTATGAGTCACCACCCTCACCTGCCCTCTCCACACAATGGGAAAATGCTGATACTGGAAAAAAGTAGATTCTCTCCAAGAATGGTCAAATAGCAAAAATCATGGATAAACTTGAATATGTTGCTGCTACCTCATGAAGAAAGATTTAATGAAATATGTCTCTGTGTGCTATGCTTTTATATCTGGTACTCCTCCTGGGATCTAAGCCATATATTCTAATTTTGCTTCAAAACTGTCTATGGGTGTATTTAATGTGTATTATTTACATTGATTTATGAGAGAGATGTAGTTTTATTGAAAACGTTTAGTGATTTTTGTTTATAACATAAAAGTCTGTCATAATTTGATGTGTCATTAAAAAAACTCAGCCTTGTATATGGGACCTCATTATTGTGAAGGCAATGGAAGCCATATACCCATTCTAAAGAAAAGATAGTAAAAAGTATCCTACGCACAAATGACCATTGAACTCAAAGTCACAGATGACAGGTAAAGGAATGTGGATTGTTGAAACAGTATGCATGACCTAGCAAATAAATGGAAACACCCTTCAGGCTGTGTGTGAAGTAGCCACCCTCCCTGTCTCACTCCTCCCTGTCAGCCTGCGGGCTTGGACTTAGTGTCTGTAGGGTCAGGAGAAGGCCCCAGCTCAGTACCTCCCAGGCAGACTTCTGGGAGGGGATGGGCAGATAGAGGCCTTCAGCCCGGCTCCCAGAGGTGCAAAATCAAGAGGGGAAGGGAGAGGACAGGGTGTGCTAGAGGTAAGAAGTACTCCTCGGTGCAGGGGGCTCGATCTCCTTCCCTGATCCCCGCCAACGAAGGACAATGTTTCGGAACAGGGGGATTTGGAAGCTCTTTTTCGGAGGCAGTGACTGGTCCCAGGGGTGCCCAGGCTTGCCTTTCTGGGATTCAGATGGCAGTAAGCCTGCCCCCGAGCCTGGTACCCTTCCCTCCCACAGGTGGGGCCACCCCTACCCCCCCTTTGGTGCTAACAGCTCTCCACCAGATGGTGTGAGGACTGGGTGGCTGGAAGAGAGGGAGGGGTGGAGTTCGGGGCAGAGTGTGGGGTCTCTGTGAAAGAGCAGCTCCCTCCAGGCGTCCCGTAATCCCAGGGGTTGGAATCACCATTTCTGCTGATGCTCTGTTTTTTTTTTTGTTGTTGTTGTTTTTTTACCGGGAGGTCCCGGGGATCGAACCCAAGTCCCTCCACATGGCAGACGGACGCCCAACCATTTGAGCCACATCCGCCCCCCTCTGTTTGTTTAGAATTGTGGGGCTTTTTGTTTGTTTTTAAGATTTATTTATTTATTCCTTCCCACCACCCCATTGTTTGCACTCGCTGTCTGCTTGTTTGGTTTTTTTTTAGGAGGCACCAGGAACCCAACCTGGGGCCTCCCAAGTGGGAAGGAGGCGCCTAATTGCCTGAGCCACCTCTGCTCCCTGTTTGTAGTATCTCTTATTGTGTTTCCTCACTGTGTCTCTCAGTTGTGTCATCTTGTTGCATCAGCTCGCTGCACCAGCCCATTGCGTCAGCCAGTCGTGTCAGCTCTTTGTTTAGTTCGTCTTCTTTAGGAGGCACTGGGAACTGAACCTGGGACCGCCTATGTGGTAGGTGGAAGCCCAGCTGCTTGAGCCACGTCCGCTTCCCAGTATGTTTGTTTTTGTGTATGTTTTTTTGCATATAATGTTTGCGTGGTGACAAGTGGCCATTTTGGCCACTTCTCACCCCACTTTTTGGCAATTTCTGTAACGAGAGATGCTAAGTGTACAGGTCGAGAATAGGTAGTAGCAGAAGCCTTACATTTAAAATAAAGCATAAACATTTTTTTTTTTCTTTTTAAAATATCTATATCCCAAATCCTTGAGGTTCTGTGAACTGAGTTTTCCATGCTAGCCTGAGAATGTGACAAAGGTGTGTGTTGATGATAGGGCCATGGGTGCCAAAGGAGCTTTATCCTTCCTGTCTCCACCCCCCCACACCCCAAACTACTTACTATATTGTATTGAATTTTGGTCACTTTTCCTAATCCCAGCAGAGTCATCCAAGCCTTGGGGAGGAACGATAATCATTTTGGTATTGCCAGAAACTGGCCCTTAGTGTGAGGCTCAGGAAATGGCTTTGACTGATACGATTGCTCTGTGCAGCATTTAGGGCTCAGATCATGGGCTCCTAAGCCAACTTCCTGGGTGCAAATCCTAGCTCTACCACTTACTTGGGATAAGTGGGCACTTATCGTGGACCTTGGGCAGGTTCTTTAACCCCTCTGAGCCTTAAGTTCCTCATCTGTTAAATGGGGATAATAGTAATACTTACCTATTATTAGAAGATTGTTTTGAGAATTGCTTAGCGCAGTATCTGGCACACGTTAAGGTGCACAGTAGCTGTAATTACTCTTTTATTGGAGTGTAAAACTTGGGTGCATGGGCTTATTGGTTTTAGGCATTTGGTAGTTAGGAGGTTTTAAACTGTATCTCTCCATTGCTTGCAGTGTTCCTTGGGCATGTCATCTACTCAGGAGGGCCTTCCCTGACCACATATTTAATGCTGCAGTTACCTACTCCCTCCCATCCCTCTCCTCCATCCGCTATTCTCTGTATTCTCCACCCTATATCCTACTTTATTTTTGTTTACTGCACTTATCACCTTCTAATATATTGCCTAGTGGACCAATTTTTTGTTTCCGTTATCTTCGTTCACTAGAATATAAATCCTGTGAAGGGATCCATGTCTGTTTTTTACACTTTCTAGAACAGTGCCTGGCACACAGTGGACACACAGTAAATCTTTATCAGATGAATAATCCACTGGAAGTGGTAATATGATTCCACATACCATCTAATATTACAAAAGCTGCTGCAGCTATCTGAGCATAAAATGATTCATTTGGAAGTTCTCAGTGATCATTTGCTCATTTGCCTATCTCAGACCACCTGTCCTAATAGAAAGAAATGGACGCCAGTAAAATAGGTTTGAGGGGATGAATGAATAGATGAGGAGAGGAATAGGGGTGACATTATTACCTAATTTACCTGTTTATGTTGGTACCTTTTCTTTCAGCACGCACGTCACCAAACACCTTGGAAATGCTTGTTTCGATTGCTGACTCTCCTAAGTATCATTTTACTTTCTTGTCTATTTTACAAGAAACAGAACTTTTGTTATTTTTCTTCTTTAGGGCACCAATGCCTCTGCTCTGGAAAAAGACATTGGTCCAGAGCAGTTTCCAATCAATGAACACTACTTCGGATTGGTCAACGTAAGTATTTGAAAATGTATTACTTTTTATCAAATGGCTTAGAGTACTTGAAGCTTTTTCAGCATTTCTGATATTTAACAATTTATTCTCATTAATTATTAGATGTAGCACATGTTGGGGAGGGAGGAAATTCAATCTATTTTGAAAGTATGAGCTGTCCCAGAAAACAAAAACAAAACCAAAAACGTTTTACTTACCACATTATTGGGTTAGATTCTTTTTTCCTCTTGTGCTTTAAAGGGATCTCCATTGCACTTATAAGTTTCAGACCTATTTTATTAGCCTTTTCAGCTAAATCTATGTTTATACATTTCCCCTTTATCATCTGTGTTTTAATGTGTATCAGTATAATTAGAATTTTTAAAATGTCACTGGTTCATCACCAATAACTATCTAACACTATAACTTGGTAGTAGTACCTGAAGCATGGACAGGGAATGGGGGTAAAAACCGAGACCAGTTTATCTCAAAGTTATTTGGCCTCCATTTACTTGTACTCAGTAATGTCCCTTTGTATATGGTCAGATTTATCAGGCTCAGTTTCCGTAAGTGAATTATAACCTAGTAGTAAGGCAGTATTTATTACCCACACCTCATGAGTTTTCTTCCTCACCTGATCCTTTCTCTCTGTAGAAAGGATCTATTTCCTAGTTTGTGGAAGAATCCAGAGCCTAGATTTATTAATTGCCCCATTTTTGTTCCCTTCTAATGGTAATTTATAAGAGTCCCAGCTTTTCTGCCTAATTGTGTCAGAGTAGATTAAAAGTATGTAAAAATAGGAAGTGTTCTATTTTGACATATGTAGAAATGTCACATTAAGCATGGCAGAGCATCTGTCTCACTCTTGGGTAAACGATGCACAAGCCAACAAGCACTTTGGAGAAGAGGTTCCTGTTCTATTTTAATCCTATGCAGCACTGTGTAATCTTGTCACTTGCTTAGATTTTGTTCCTTTACATTTTACTGCGTATGAAAAGTTGTCAAGTGATAGCCTCAGCTGTATTCTCCACAGAGCTGGTCTTACAGTCGGTTGAAAACCTGTAAGATGATGACTTTTCCCCTCTACAGTCATAACCTGGGTCTCCATGTTTTTTGAGAGGTATCAAATAGTACTGGGTGGGCCCTAATCTGATTGTATGAGACCAGAAAGATATTGGCAGAGTTGCCACCTTGGCTGAAACAAAATTGAGGGCGAGTTAGAAGTTAAGGTGGTGGGAGCTGGTGGGGGCATGGCTTCAGGAGGCAGTGGGCACAGTTGCTGGAATCTTGAAAGAGAAACACTAAAACAAGTTCCCATTCAATCAAAGCTGTTTCAGCTGAGCAAGTAGTTCCTAGTTTCTAGTTCCTGGATGTCTTTTTGATTTGCATTTTATTTTCACTGTCATGGGCGTTTTGATGTGTTGCAATGTGGCATCTTTTATTTAGCCAGCTGCCTTTCTGGGTTTCCATATTATGCAGATTTTTCATCCTTTTTCTCTCTTTTCGAGGCAGAGTGCTTACTGTTATTTCAGAGACTTATGGGCCAGAGGGGCACCAGGATCTCTCTCTTTCAGAGAGGAAAGGTCCTAAGACTAATGTAAACTTTTATTCATTTCCCTGTTGATCTAGATGAGATAGTCAATAATGTTTAGAGCGGTTTACTAGTTTTCTGATATGGAGAGCTGGTCTCCGATAAAGGGAAATCTGGGCTGGTTCAGAGAGGGTGGCATTCTCCCTTCCCCACCCATTCCAGAGGGGGCGTATCCCTGGACCCTGATTTGAATCATCCCTGTTATCCTTTGGCAGTTTGGAAACACATGCTACTGTAACTCTGTGCTCCAAGCGTTATATTTCTGCCGGCCGTTCCGTGAGAATGTGTTGGCATATAAGGCCCAGCAAAAAAAGAAGGAAAACTTGTTGACATGCCTGGCAGACCTTTTCCACAGCATTGCCACGCAGAAGAAGAAGGTTGGCGTGATCCCACCAAAGAAGTTCATTTCAAGGCTGAGAAAAGAGAATGGTGAGTAATATACCTAAGGCTCAGAAATAAGGAGCATTGACAGCTCTGTGTATCCGCCAAATGAAAAGTTTTTTAAAAAGGGAAAATAATTATGGCCAACTACTTAAATATCATTTTTAAAAGAAAATATATTTCTCCTTCCCAACACAGTATACATAAAAGTAGATTGGAACTGCATTAAAAAGTTCAGATATGGGAAGCGGCTGTGGCTCAATCAGTAGGGCTCCCGTTTACCATATGGGAGGCCCCGGGTTCGGTTTCCGGGGACTCCTGGTGAAGGCAGGCCCGCCCACACGGCGTGGTTAGCTGACCCAGCGAGCACAAGCAGCAAGGGGGGGATAAATGAATAAATAAATAAAATCTTTAAAAAAAAAAAGTTCAGATATATCATCTCATTTTGGAATGATCTTTTTTTTTAGACGGTACTGGGGATTGAACCTGAGGCCTCGTATGTGGGAAGCAGGCGCTCAACCACTGAGCTACACACGCTCCCCAGTGATCTTTGTTTTTTTATTTGCTACACATTGAGAGGAGTCTTTTCTGTGTAGGATTGTTGTAAGAGGAAAAATTGCCCGAGGCAGGCTTCTAAGTAGAACACTGATCAGAATAAATAGGTTTATGGAATAATTGAATAAAATGGTACTATCTCATAAACATGTTATACGTGATTAAAGTAAAATGCATATTATCTAATCAGAGCCTCTGCTCTTTTAAAAATAATACCTCTAATTTTAATTTGCCTAAGACAATTGAAGGATGTCAAATTGATATCCTTATATGATTAAAATGTCCTGGTGTACTCTGATTTTTCTTGTTTTTCTATCTTCTTCTTTTGTGGGTGAGGGGTGGGGTTGGCTAGTGGTAGTACTAGGTGTGTATTCCAGAAGGTTTGCATTGGTGATTATGACTATAGAAATATGTGATATGGCAACTTGGGTTTATTTTAGATTCAGGCTTATTCCAACAGAGTTGTATGGTTAATCAAATGTTTGTTTTATAAAATCTCATTTTATTGCTGTCTTTTGAAGTCATTATAGTTTATACATCAGAATAAAAATAATTTGAGTAGAGAAGGAAATAAAGCAATCCCAATCTAGTTGTGAACATGATTAATAATGAAGTTTCGCAGCTGCATTCAACTCTTGATTGTTTGTCCTTATGGCAGGGAATAGCAATAGGCTTCTGGAATCATTTGTATTTGGTTTCAAAACACTATCAGATAGATAAATTCTCATGCATATCCCTCATCTGCCTTATGTGTTTCATTTAAGATGCTTCCAGGGTGGTCCATGATTTAATATGATCTTTGGGGAATAGACCTCAGTTACTCTGGGTAGGTTATAACATGAGTAATTGAGCATTATTGGTTATATCATATTCAGATTTGATATTTTATCAGTAAACTTATCAAGTAATTTCTGTTCTTTGTCAAACAAATTAAAATTTTGTAGCTTTTTATATACATGATGACTTAGGGAAATATGAGAAATTTAGTTCTTGGTGGGTGGCAGAAAATGGGGATGAATAAAATTTTTTTTAAAACTTACCTATTGAAGTTGCATGATAGAGATGACTAAATTTATGTTCCATACCTGTCCACCCTTTCAGTATAAAAATGGAAATAAATTAAAGCATGTCCTTTTGCTTGTCAAGAAAACAGATACTGAAATAAAGACCTTCTCCTTTCCAGATCTCTTTGATAACTACATGCAGCAGGATGCCCATGAATTTTTAAATTATTTGCTCAACACTATTGCGGACATCCTGCAGGAAGAGAAGAAACAGGAAAAACAAAATGGAAAATTAAAAAATGGCAACATGAATGAACCTGCAGAGAATAATAAACCAGAACTCACCTGGGTCCATGAGATTTTTCAGGGAACGCTCACCAATGAGACCCGATGCTTGAACTGTGAAACTGTAAGTATTAGGGGAGTTTTTGTGTCAGTTGCTTTTGCATATCTGTACCAATTATGTTATGTGTGAGTGCAGTATGTTTCTACAGCACTTCGCGATTGCCTTCAATATATTTGGCCAGTTTTATTTGTATGAATATGAAACTCAGATGCAAACTTTTAGAAGCTTGGGTCCATCCAAGATATCTCAGCTGTCTACAGCAGAGTGCTGGTGGCGGCAGAGCTCCTCAGAGAAGCTGGCTGGTTTTGCACCATGGGCAATTTTTAGGGTCCACAAATTGAAAGATTGAATTGGACCTCAGCCAGATTTTGGTCACAAGAGGCCACGTGTGACTCAGCACAGTCCTTTGCTTTAATTTAAGGTGAATCAGCTGTGGTTTGAAGCATCCACTCTTGTTTCTACAGCACTTATCTGGGTGTTCTGGGTGAGTCCTTATGGCACTTCTGTGAGGGTTGGAGGAGCTTATGTGTTTGCATGAAGCTGGCACATTGTAGGCACTTAACAAATTAGTTGAATTTGAAGACCTGTTCTCCAGAGCATGATTTAGGATGTCATGTTTACTTGGCATATATACTTTTGGGTACTGGTGGCTGGGGATTGAACCTGGGACCTTGTATGTGAGAGCTGGCACTCAACCACTGAGCCACATCAGCTTCCCTGAGTTGGTTCTTTTTCCGGTTTTGCTTGTTCATTTTTGTTTCTTCAGGAGGCACCGGGAACCTAACCCGGGACCTCCCATGTGGGAGGCAGGAGCTCAATCGCGCGAGCCACATCTGCTCCCAGTATATTTATTTTTTATATATTTTAAAAAATATGTTTATTTTTTAAGGTTTATTTATTTATTTCTCCCCACCCCCCTGTTGTTTCTCACTTGCTGTGTCTGTTCGTCTTCCTTGTTTCTTTAGGAGGTACCAGGAGCCAAACCTGGGACCTCTGATGTGGGAGGGAGGTGCCTTATTACTTGAGCCACCTCCACTCCCTCCGGTGTATTTATTTTAAACTCTCTATATATCCCCATGGTGTGGTGGTGAAGAGCCTGGCTCTGTGACCAGGCTGCCCAAGTTGTATGCTGGCTCTGCCTCTTGATAGCTGTGGAACCCCGGACAAGTTACTCAACCTGTCTGTCCTCCCTGTCCTCATCTGTAAAATGGGAATGATGAGAGCACCTGCCACATAGGGTTGCTGGGGCGATTAAATGTGTTAACTTATAAAGCATTTAGTATCAGTTGTACTTGGTACATAGTAAGTATGCAGTAAATGTCAGCTGGTGTCATTATTTATTATGTGTACTGACAACATAGAAAGTCTGTGGGTTCACCGGGGTCTCAGTCTCTTGACATTGTACCCAAAGTTCTGCAGGATTGTGCATTTTTCTAGAGAGAAAAGTACAGTGGCTTTCATTAGATTCTGCAAAGGGTTTTTGACCCAGAAATGGTTAAGAAATACGGATTTACACATCAATATCCATGTGAGGTGGGAAGGTTTTGATTTTTGGCTGTCCTTCTTGTGTCCTTTGAAATAGTTTTTGAATGAACATTCTCATTTGCTCATTGTAGAAACAATCAGAAAATATAGCTAAGCAAAAAGAGACTAAAAATTACCAGTAATCTTCCCAGCCAGAGATGATACATTTGTAATGTTTTCTAAAAATTGTGATCACGTTAGCCCAGAGATAACAACTTGAACATTTTGAAATATATCCTGCCCAAACATTTTCTACACGTACTTATCTTTCTAAAGATCCATTCTTCCTTCCTCCCTCCCTCCCACTTTTCCTCTCTCCCACTATACTTTATATTCCAGTAAAAATCAAATTAATAAAAAAGTAGAAGGAATAGCAAGAATTAATCCCATGTATGTATTATTCAGGAGTAATGATTGTTAACATGTTGGCCCATCTTGACCATTTGTCTCCATATCCCACACTCCACCTTCATCACCAAACTGGTTTATTTTTCAGGTAATCCCAAATAGCATGTCATTTCATTTGTAATTTCTTCATTACTTTGTTATATATCTTTAAAAGGCAAGGAGGCTTTTTTTTTTTTAACCTAGTCTTAAGTCCAATACATCATCACCCCTAAAATAATCCCTTTAAATCATTATTCATTCAGTGTTCAAGTATCTCTGATTAGGTCATATTTTTTTTTTAACAGTTGGTTCATTCAAATGAGGATCCAAACATGGTCCACACACTGCATTTGGTCAATGTGTGTCTTACTCTCTAATTTATCCTCCTCTCTCTCTTTTATTTTTTTCCTGCAATTTATTTGTTGAAGAAATCAGGTTGTTTGTCCTAATGAATTTCTTACATTCTGGAAACATCCTTGTAGTGTTGTTCAACTAATATAGTAAAATGGTGGTATGTTTTTTACCACCTGACTCTTTGTTTTTAATTCAACCCACTTATTTTTTGTTCTTTTCTCTTGCCTTCTTTGGAATCAATCACATATTTTTAATTTTTTCCCATCTATTATGTTGTTAGTTACAAATTCTTTTAGAGGTTACTATAGAGAATACAATGTGCAATCCTGGCTTATTTCATTTCCTTAATTCATTCATTTTCATTACCATATAGTATGCCATAGTGTTCATAAGCCATGATTGTTTTGTTTCTGATTTTGAGCTATTATGAATAATGCTGTGAACATTCAATATAATTTGGTGCACATAAACCCAGTTTCTCTAGGATATCTACATAGAAGTTGATTTATTAGGTCCTATGGTATGCTTATTATTAACCTCATTAGATAGTGTCAAGTTTCCAAAGTGGTTGTGCCAATTTATCTAGTGTACCCAGGATATGAACACTCTCATTGCTCCACATCCT
Source organism: Tolypeutes matacus (assembly GCA_026826555.1). Classification (NCBI taxonomy): domain Eukaryota; kingdom Metazoa; phylum Chordata; class Mammalia; order Cingulata; family Chlamyphoridae; genus Tolypeutes; species Tolypeutes matacus. Next base: position 21,130,420 of record JAKSZT010038599.1, on the reverse strand, counting down.
TGTCTTTATCCACTACTCTCAGATATGTTCACTTCTGCTAACTCGGTGGGTATGTCTTTACTCAGTGAAGATGTTTTTTTTAGAGATCTGCCATGTAAAGGTACAAGGCACTGAGGATACGCTGAGGGCTTTGCCTTTATGGAACTTCCAGCATAGAAGACAGATATTAACAACAAAATGAGTAATTAATTATGTAATGAATTGCAATGAATGTTGTGAAGGAGAAGTATAGAGTACCCTGTGAGCTTATGAGACAGGAACCAGAACAATGGGGGCATCGCATTTCTACATTTTTATAGTCAGGAAACCTATACCAGACTGCAGAGCTGATCTAATCTTTGTGGTTATCTTTGAAATGAACACTATTTCTAAATCTGTCTTGCAGCACTCTGTGTAGATTTTCAGGAAGGCTCAGTCACATTTGTAGATTCTTTATTGTCTACGAACAGGTCAAATGATCCCAACAAATGCAAATAGTGCATCCTCAAATATTTACATTGCAAAAGCTATCAGTTAGCCTGTTATTTCCTGGAGGGTTACCATGGATGGGAAGTCTGTGTTCAAATATTCCTCCACAAATTTATGGATGATATGTGGAGTTTGTTATAATGGGATTCCAACCATTTACACTTAAGTGAGATTGTGTGGGTATGTCTTTCAGGAGGATAGGGTAATCTGAAAAACCTACATTTCCCACCCACCCCTGCCCCCGAAATGATTAGTTCATTTGAGTCAAGAATGTTTTTTTCTCTGGAGTTACTTGGATAATCACCTCCCTTTTCTTCTATCCTTAACCTAGACAGGATCCTAGGAGTCATCTAACCTTTCTCTGCCACTACCAACGTCCTTCTATGACATCCTAGTCAGTCGGTCATTAGCATCCCCTGGAACCTGTCCAGAGACAGGGAACTTAATCTCCCAAGGCAGTGCATTGCATGTTTAGAAAGCTCTCATTGTTAGAAAGCCCTCTACTTTCTAAGAAAACACACAGTCTGGGCTTATTTTGGAACTGTAAAGTGTTGAATAGTTAAATGTAAAACAAGATGTAGTATTAAAAATTTTGTAGTCATAGGATGAGAAACATGGGACCCTCCCCCCTTGAGCATGATCCGCTGCCCAGAGCAGGCAAGCACTTAGGCAGTCTTTCAGTAAGACTTGCCAAGACCCACCTTTGTGAAATCTTACAGTGGGATTAAACTGCATTAGATCCTGAGCAGCAAATCAGCCCCCAGGGGCAGGAGGCTTGCCCTTGGAGCCACCTCAGCCATGAGTTACTCCACTGTGGGAAGCCCTTTGTGCCAGCCTTCATGCTTTCAGAAAGCAATAATTTTATTTTCCCGGGTCTCACCCTTTGTAAATGTTGCTTGTGATTGTGTAGTGCAAATGTCAACTGAGGGATTTATAGAGACAAACAATGTCATTCTGCAATAGACTTGGAGAGACTATTCTAAGGGGATAATTCAGTGCTGACTTTTCCAGATAACCTTGAGAAAGTACCAATTTCACAGGTCCTTATTGCTTTGTCTGCAGAGGTTAAAATGGATCCAGTAGAGCTTCCAAGGCCTTAGCAAACAGGGATGAGGTGAGGGGTGGTGTGGGACGTGTGGTTCCCTCCTCGGTGACTGCAGAGATTCTGCAGAGATTCCAGGGATTCAGATCGACTGATGGTGCACTTCACCTCAAGCCCACCATTTGGCACCGTTTTCAGGCAGCACAGTGTCGGTTCATGGCTGAGCAGCATAGAAACATTGCCTAGTCACCTTTTCTGCAAAGCCCAGGAAAGGAATCTGGGCATTCAGAAGCACATTTGAATATAAATTTAAATAATTATTTAAGAACTTAGCCAAGCTCATGATTGTATGTATGTCCCATATAAGTTAGTTCTGTTAATTAATTTGTAATTAATTTATAAAAAGAGCAAGTAGATCCTTTTCTACCCATTCTAAACTAGAGTTTTCAGGGAACTCCATGCCCAGAGTGTGAAGGAGAAGAAAGGAGAATAAAACATAGCCTGTACTTACTGAGCATGTTGGAGTATCTTAGTGATATATATGTTTTCTTGGAGACAAGCCGTATTTTCACTTAGACCAGAATGAGATCCCTATGTGTGGGAAGAAAATGGTTTTATCTTTGACAGCATTCTTGGAAGAGATAGAGGGGAAAACATTTTTTTGCTTGGTAGCTCATTGCTTTTTAAAAATTTTAATAGAGAAGTTGTAGGTTTACAGAAAAATTACTCAGAACTACAGTGTTCCTCTACACTCCCCTCAGACACACGGGTTTTCTAATTATGATCACTTTCATGAGGGTGGTGCTTTAGTTACAACTGATGAAACAATATTATTATAATTAACTATAGTCCATAGTTTACATTAGGTTTACTGTATTATACATTCCTGTGGTTTTTAAAATGTTTTCTTCTAGTAGCATATTATAACCTAAAATTTCCCCTTTCAATCACATTCAAATATACAATTCAGTGATGTTAATTACATTCACAATGTGGTACTACCATCACCACCATCCATTACAAAAATTTTTTCCATCACCCCAAACAGAAACTTTAGTCCAATTAAGCATTAACTCCCCATTCCCTATGCCCACTCCAGCTCCTGGAAATCTGTGTTCTAGTTTCTGACTCTATGAATTTGCTTCTTCTAATTATTTCATATCAGTGAGATCATACAATATTAGTCTTTTTGTGTAAGGCTTATTTCACTCAACATATCTTCAAGGTTCACCAAAGTTGTCGCATATATCAGAACTTTATTCCTTTTTTCAGCTGAATAATATTTCATTGTATGTATATACCACATTTTGTTTATCCATTCATCTTTTGGTGGACACTTGGGTTGCTTCCATCTCTTGGCAAATGTGTATAATGCTGCTGTCAACATCGGTGTGCAAATATTTGTTTGAGGCCCCGCTTTCAGTTCTTTTGGGGATATACCTAGAAGTGGGATTGCTGGGTCATATGGTAATTCTATACTTAACTTTCTGAGGAACTGCCAAATTGTTTTACACAGGGGCCGCACCATTTTACATTCCTACCAACAATGAACGAGTGTTCCTTTTTCTCCACATCCTCTCCAGTACTTGTTATTTTCCATTTTTTAAACAGGAACCATTTTAGTGGTTGTGAAATAATATCTCATTGTGCATTTGATTTGCATTTCCTTAATGGCTTATGTTGTTGAGCATCTTTTCATGAGCTTATTGGCCATTTGTGTCTCTTCTTTGGAGAAATGTTTGAGTATCCTGCCCATTTTTTTAATTGGGTTGTCTGTCTGTTTGCTGCTGAGTTATAGGATTTCTTTTTATATTTTGGGTATTGAATCCTCATCAATATGTGATTTCCAAATATTTTCTCTCATTCTGTAGGTGGTCTTTTTTTTTAAGGAGATACTGGGGATTGAACCACTGAGCTACATCTACTCCCCAATGAGAGTTAGTTTTTTCATTTGTTTGTTTTTAGGAGGTAATGGGGATTGAACCCGGAACCTTGTACATGGGAAGCAGGTGCTCAAGCACTTGAGCTACATCTGCTCCCTGTAGGTTGTCTTTTTTACTTTCAAGATGAAATCCATTGCACAGTAGTTTTTAATTCTGTTGAAGTCCCAGTTAACTTTTTTTTTTCTTTTCTTGCTCGTGCTTTTGCTGTAAAGTCTAAGAAACTACTACCTACCACAAAGTTCTGAGGATGCATCCCTGTTTTCTTCTAGAAGTTTTTTTTATCACTTTGGTTCTTATATTTTGGTCTTTGATACAATTTGAGTTAAATTTTGTATATGGTGTGAGGCAGGGGTCCACCTTCATTCTTTTGCAAATGGAGATCCAGTTTTCCCAGTCCCATTTGTTGAAGAGAGTCTCTTTTCCCATTGCATGGACTTGACACATTTATCAAACATCAGTTGTCCATAGACGTGAGGGTTTATTTCTGAACTCTCAATTTGGTTTCATTGCTATGTGTCTGACTTTGTGCCAGTGCCATGTTGTTTTGATTACTATATCTTTGTATAAGTGTTAAAATAGGGGAAGTGTGAGTCCTCCAACTTCATTCTTCTTTTTCAAGATTGCTTTGGTTATTTGGGACCCCCTAAACTTCCATATACATTTTTAAAAAAAGATTTCTCCCTGCCTCCTCGTTTGCGTGCACTGTCTGCTCTCTGTGTCCATTCGTTGTGTACTTGTCTCCTTTTTAGGAGGCACTGGGGGCAGAACCCGGGACATCCCATGTGGGAGCTACCTCTGCTCCTCACTTGTGTCTCTCATTGTGTTTCCTTGTTGTGTCTCTTCGTTGCATTATCTTGTTGTGTCAGCTTGCCATGCCAGCCCATTGTGTCAGCTCTCTGTCTTGCTTTTCTTCTTTAGGAGGCACTGGGAACTGAACCTGGGACCTCCCATATGGCAGGCAGGCGCCCAAATGCTTGAGCCACATCCCCTTCCCCATATACATTTGATAATTGGCTTTTTCATTTATGCAAAGAAGATTGTTTAAATTTTGATTGGGATTTCATTGAATCTGTAAATCATTTTGGGTAGAATTGGCATCTTAATATTTAGTGTTGTAATCCATGAACACAGACTGCCCTTCCATTTATTTAGGTCTTCTTTGATCACTTTCAGCAGTATTTTTTTAATTTTTTAATTTTTATTTTTTTATCTTTATTTCCAAAGAAGTTTTAGATTACAGAAAAGTTATATCGAAAATACAGGGGATTCCCATATACCCCACCCCCCCTCACATTTTCCCCTATTAATAACATTTTACATCAGTGTGGTACATTCGTTATAATTGATGAACAAACGTTGAAACACTGCTACTAACCATGGTCTGTAGTTTACATTATGGTTTGCACTTTGTTCTGTACAATTTTATAGGTTTTGACAAAACGTATAATGGGCTGTATCTGTTATTGCAATATCATGCAGAGCAATTCCAATGCCCTAAAAATGCCCTTTGTTCCATCTATTCTTTCCTCCCCCTCCCCTCAGAACCTCCAGTAACCACTATCTCTATATCACTGTTACAGGTTCTTGGGTTACTGCAATAATAATGTGTACTTTGGTCCATGGTTGCATTCCCTCCTTATGTTTGTTCATGCCTCAGTCTTGAGGATTTTGGGGTGGTGATGCCTGTTCTGTTCAACAATATTTTGTAGTTTTCTGTGTACAAGTTCTTTACATCCTTGGTTTAATTTATCCCTAGATATTTGATTCTTTTGGTTACTATTTTAAATTGATTGTTTTTCTTGATTTCCTCTTCAGATTGTTCATTACTAGTATATAGAAACACTACTGATTTTTGTGTGTTGATCTTGTACCCTGTCACTTTGCTGAATTTATTTGCTCTGGTATCTTTCTTGCAGATTTTCAGGATTTTCTATATATATGATTATGTCATCTGCAAATAGAAAAGTTTTATTTCTTCCTTTCCACTTTCAGTGTCTTTTATTCCTTTTCTTGCCTAATTGCAAGAACTTCCAGTACAATGTGGAGTAACAGTGGTAACATTGGGCATCCTTTCTTTTTACTGATTTTAGAGGGAAAACTTTCCATCTTTCACCATTGCCTATGATGTTAGCTGCACATTTTTCATATATGCCCTTTACCATATTGAGGAGTTTCTTTCTATTCCTAGTTTTCTAAGTGTTTTTATCAAGAAGTGGTGCTAGATTTTGCCAATTGCTGTTTTTGTGTCAATTGAGGTTATCATGTGGTTTTTGCCCCCTTTGTTCTATTAAGGTACTATATTAAATTAATTGATTTTCTTATGTTGAACCATCCTTGCATTTCTGGGGTAAATATTTGATCATGGTGCATAATTTTTTTAAATTTTTTTTTAAGGATTTATTTGTTTATTTACTTTTTTCCCATTTTTTTTAACCTACCCTCCCACCCGCCCACCCCCGCCGTTTTTGCTGTTTTTGTGTCCATTAGCTGGGCAACTGTCTGTGTCCATTTCCTGCCCTCTCTTCTTATCCTTCTCCTTCTGTCTTCACTGGGATTCTGAACCTCCGATGTGGAAGAGAGGCGTCCTACCGCCTGTGCCACCTTAGTTCCTGGTTTTTGGGCGCATCTCGTCTTGGTTTTCCCCATTGTTACTCTCCTGTTATGTCATCATCTTGCTGTGTGGCTCACAGGGCCTGGTGGCACACATGCTCAGGAGGCCTGGCGGTGCACCCATGCGCAGGGCCTGGGGGGCTCATCTGCTTGCAGGGTCTGAGGGCACACCTGTGCACGGGCGCGCCTTCTATATATATTTTTTTTATTTTTTACTGGGAGGTCCTGGGGCTCAAACCCAGGTCCCTCCATATGGGAGATGGACACCCAGCCATTTGAGCCACATCTGCCCCCTGGTGGTGCATAATTTGATTTGGTTTGCTAATATTTTGTTGAGGCTTTTTGTATCTGTAGTCATAAAAAGATTTTGGTCTGTAATTTTCTTTTCTTGTGGTATCTTTATCTAGCTTTGGTATTGGGTGATGTTGGCCTCATAGAATGAGTAAGGAAGTGTTCCCTCCTCTTCAATTTTTGTGAGTAGTTTGAGCAGAATTGGTGTTTATTCTTCTTGAAATGTTTAGTCAAATTCACCAGTGAAGCAATCTGGTCCTGTGCTTTTCTTTGTTTTGATGACTGATTCTCTCTCTTTACTTGTTATTGTTCTGTTGAGATCTTCAGTTTCTTCGTGAATTCATTGTAGACAGTTTGTTTTTTAGGAATTCGTATTGTTCTTGCCAATTTTTATGATTTTCTGTACTTAGGATTTCACCTAGGCTGTCCAAGTTGCTGATGTATGGATGTTCACAGCATCCTCTTATAAGGCTTTTTATTTATGTAGGGTCAGTAGTAATGCCCTTCCCTTTCATTTCTGATTTTGGTTACTTTCATCCTGTCTCATTTTTTCTTTGTCAGCTTAACTAAAGTTTTGTTAATTGATCTTTTCAAAGAACCAACTATTTCTTTTGTTGGTTCTCTCTGTTGTTTTTTAATTCTCGATTTCATTTATCTCTACCGTAATCTTTGTTATTTCCTTCCTTCTGTTCTAGGTTTTAAACTTTGGGTTTAATTTGCTCTTCTTTTTCGGGTTCCTCCAGTTGTGAGATTTGGGGTCTGATTTGAAATCTTTCTTCTTTTCTCATGTAAGCATCTACAGTTATAAAATTCCCTCAGCACTGCCTTTGCTGCATCCCATAAATTTTGGTATGTTGTATTTTCATTTTCATTAACCTCAAGCTCTTTCCTAATTTCCTTTGTGATTTCTTCTTTGACCCATTGGTTGTTTAAGTGCATGTTGTTTAATTTCCACATATTTGTGAATTTTCCAGTTCTCTCTGTTATTGATTTCTTGCTTCATTCCATTATGATTAGAGAAGATACATTGTTTGATAAAGTTTTTAAAATTTATTGGGACTAGTTTTGTGACCTAACATGTGGTCTCTCCTGGAGACTGACTCATGTGCACTAGAGAAGAAAGTGTATTCCGCTGCGTTGGGGGAGTTGTTCTATATGTCTGTTAGGTCTAGTTGGTTTATAGTATTGTGCACGTCATCTTTTTCCTTATTGATTTTCTGTCCAGATGTTCTATCCATAATTGAAAGAGGTGTATCGAAGTCTCCAACTATTAATGTAGAACTGTGTATTTCTTCAAATCTGTCAGTATTTGCTTTTTTGACTGTAATTTTCTGGAGCAGGGGAGAAAAAATCCAAATAAGCAACTTTTAGTACCATGTTTTGATATCCCCTAGCAGGGTTGATTTACCTGAGCAAGCTTTCTCACACTCTAATTCTGGAAGTAATTTGCATTTGAAATTGAAAAAGTTCCAGTCACTTTCTTCTGTTAGTTAATTAGATTTGTATCTTTTCTTCCTGTCTCCCTGAAGCCATTAAGTACTGAAAGAAATTTGCATACACAGAAGAAACTTTCTCTTCTACCTCCCCTCAAGTTCAAGAGGTTAAGTAGAAAGGAATTCTAGCTAAGGCTAAAAAACATTTTAATAATTTTAAAAAATATAAGAAAGATATCTGAAACAGGAATGTATAAAAAAAGTTTATAAATCAAGCATAATTCTGCCATCTAGATGCCCTTGTGGCATTTAGATATCATTGCATTTGTTCAATGTTTTGCTTTATTTTTTTAAGATTAATTTATTTATTTAGCCCCCTCCCCCTTGCCACTTGTGCTCGCTGTGTCCATTTGCACATCTCTCTGAGTCTGCCTGTCTTCCTTTGTTGCATGATCTTGCTGCGCCAGCTCTCCATGCTGGCAGTTCTCTGCGCCGCGTGGGCCAGCTTGCCTTCACCAGGAGGCCCTGGGAATTGAACCTGGGACCTCCCAGATAGTGGACAGGAGCCCAATCCCCTGAGCCACATCTGCCTCCCTTCAGTGTTTTATTTATTTATTTATTCATTCATTTAGTAAATCCTTAGTGGGTACCTACTAAGTATTGAGAATTAGTTTAAGTGCTAGGGATTTAGCAGTGAACAAAAAAGACAATCCCTGCTCTTTTGTTTATTAATATACACATTTAAAGCTATAAATTTCCCTCTAAGCACTGCTTTAGCAGAATTCCACAAACTTTGATATGTTATGTTTTCTTTGTTGGTGGTTCAAAATATTTTCTTGTTTCTCCCATTATTTTTTTCTCTGACTCATGTATTACTTAGATGTATGGTCTTTGTTTTCTAAATATTGGGAGTTTTCCTAAATATCTTTTTTTTTTTTCACATCAGATGGGTAATGTGCTGACATTGTAACAAGGTTTGAGGGAGGCACAACTCACACAAATGCATGAACACCCATTCATCATGCTTATGAACCACAAAAGGATCTCCTAAATGTCTTAATGTTATTGGTTTCTAATTTAATTCCTTTGTAGTTAAGGAATAAACTGTATGATTTCAATCTTTTAAAATATATCAAGGGGGGTGGATGTGGCTCAAATGGTTGGGCGTCCGTCTGCCATATGGAGGGACCTGGGTTTGATCCCCGGAACCTCCAGGTAAAAATTAAAAAAAAAAAAAAAAAAAAAAAATATATATATATACATATATATATATATATATATATATATCAAAACATGATTTTTATGTCTTAACACATGCTCTGTCCTGATAAATGTACTATGTATACTTGAAAACCAGGTTTCTCAACCTTGGAACTATTGACCTTTTGGTTTAGATAATTCTTTGTTTTGGAGGGCTGCCTGTGCATTGTAGGATGTTTGGCAGCATCCTTGCCTTCTACCTGCCAATAGCATCCACCCAGTTGTGATAACCAAAAATATGCCCAGGCATTGCCAAATGTCCCCTTGCTAAGAATTACTGACTTGAAAAAAATGCATATTTTGCAGTTTTTCCTAATAGTGTTCTGTAATAGGTCAAGGTGATTGATAGTACTATTCAGATTGCCAATATTTTTGTTGATTTTTTAAAAATCTAGATTATCAGTTTGTTGAGAGAGGGGTGTTAAAATCCTATGTTTGGGGAGAGGGTATAGCTCAGTTGGTTGAATGCCTGCTTCCCATGTAGGAGGTCCCAGGTTCAATCCCTCGTACCTCCTAAAAAATAAAAAAATCCTATGATTGTGGAATTGTCTTATTTCTCCCTCTAATTTTGTCAATGTTTGCTTTATGAAATTCTTCTTAACTTTTTAAAAATAACTTTGTTGAGGTATAATTTACATACCATAAAATGCATCCATTAAGTGATTTTTTTAAAAATTTATATATATATATACACATTTATTTTAAGAGGTGCTTAGATTACCTAAAATATTACACGGAACCCACTGGGATTCCCATGTTGCCCACCTCCCACACCTCCCACCACTTCCCATACAAACATCTCCCACAGTGTGGCCCACCATCCTCAATGAACTTACACATCCTGGAGCCTTGCCACCAACCATAGACCACAGTTCACACTGTAGACCACACTCTCTCCCACTCAGTTCTGAGTGGTGTGTGCTGATTTAAAATGGCCTACATCCATCATTAAGTGATTTTAAAATAATTTACTGAGTTGTGCAGTCACCACTGTAATCTTGTTTTTGAGTATTTCCATCACATCAATAAGATCCCTTCTATCTGGCAGTTAATTCCTGTTACCAGCCCCAGGTAACTACTAATTTACTACAGATTTGCCTTTAGGACATTTCATATAAATGTAATTATCCAACATATGTAGTCTTTTGTTTCTGACTGCTTTCATTTACATGATGTTTTTAAGGTTCATTCACAGTGTAGTAAGTGTCAGTAGTTAATTCCTTTTTTATTGGTGAACAGTAGTCCAGCGTAATATATTCTTGATGCTCTATTATGAGGAGCCTCCATATTTATGATTATGTTTTCCTGAAAAATTGACCTTTTCATTTTTAGGAAATGTCCTCTTTTACTTCTTTTTTTTTTTTAAATCTTTTTTTTTTTATTTTATTTTTTATTTTATTTATTTTTTTTTAATTTTTACCGGGAGGTCCCGGGGATCGAACCCGGGTCCCTCCATATGGGAGACGGATGCCCAACCAGTTGAGCCACATCCGACCCCCTCTTTTACTTCTCATAATAATTTTTTTGTCTTAAAATATATTTTATCTGGTAATAATATAGCATACCTCAATGTACTTATGTTAACCTTTTGCATAATGTATCTTTTTTTCACCCATTTACTTCCAACCTGTGTCTTTATATTTAAAGTATAGCTTTTTTGGACAGCACATAGTTGGTCTTGTTTTTTCTATCCATTCTGCAGTTCTTCCTTCTACTTGAATGTTTAGTCCATTAACATTTATTTATTTATTTTTTTAAAGATTTTATTTATTTATTCACTTATCCCGCCCTTGCTGCTTGTGCTTGCTGGGTCAGCTAACCACGCCATGCGGGCGGGCCTGCCTTCACCAGGAGGCCCCGGGAACCGAACCCGGGGCCTCCCATATGGTAAACGGGAGCCCCACTGATTGAGCCACAGCCGCCTCCCTCCATTAACATTTAATATAAGTATTGATGTGGGTGAGTTTGGGTTACCATTTTGTTGTTTTCCATTTATTCTCTCAGTTTTTAGTTCCTTTGTTCCTCTTTGTCTGCTTCCCCCTTTTGAATATTTGAACATATAATTTTTTAGAATTCTGCTTTTTAACAAACTACTCCACAACTCTGAGGCTTAAACCAGTTATTGTTTATTATTATAATTCACACAACTGACCTAGGCTAGGCTTGACTGAACTGGGTTGAACTTGGCTGAACTCATGTGCTTGTCGTTTAGATGGCTCACTCATGTGTCCGCAGGTCGGCCAGGGGTTTTGTTTTATACTGAGCTCAGCTGGGATACTTTAATTAGGGCAGCTCTCCTCCATGTATGTATGTCTGCTTCCTGGGAACAATGGGCCAGCCCCTGGGCTTGTCCTCATGGTGATGACAGAAGAACAAGAAAGCAATTGCATAAGTGCTTTTATAAGCTTCTGCTTTTGACATGTTTCCTAACATCCCACTGGCCAAAGTAAGTCACATGGCTGAATTCAGAATCAAGGTTGGGAATACTCATCTCTTGATGAGAGGATCTGTAAAGTCCTGTGGAAAAGAAGTAATATAGGGAATGGTGAAACATATGGGCCATTAGTGAATTCTACTGAAGCAGGAATTAGCGCCATAAAATTTTTTAAGCAGATGGTAGAAAATGGTAAGCATGTGTATGTGTAAATATATGCACACCATTTTTCAAAATACAAAATTGGAATTAGCCTATTTTAGTTTTTTTTTAATCTTTTAGTTTTTATTCTAATAACATATATATGACCTAAGAGTAGTTATATAGCCTACTTTTTCATTTAATATGATGACCACCAGGTAATAAACCATTCCCAGCTTTTTGAACTTTTTAGGGCATTTAAAATTTTTACCCCTCCCTGATTTATTGAGTGCTTACTATGTTCTTTCTATGTACTTTAAAAGCACTATTATCTTATTTCATCTTCACAACAACCTTATGAAAGAAAAACTTTTAATGACCCCACTTTGCAAATGAGGAAACGAGGTCACAAAGAGGCTAAGTAACTGGCCCAAAGTCACCCATCTTATAAGTGACACAGATGAGTTATGAAATTGGCAGTCTGTCTTAGTACACATTCTTGTGTGTAAATCTGTGTCCACATCTCTGAATATTTCTTTAGATAACTTCCTAGCAGTGGAATTTTGGGTCAAAAGGTAGTTGTTTAAAGGACTATTATTTTCCTCTTGTTGCCCCTGGATGAGAATTTCAAGATTGTCCTCCCCACTCCAAGAGCAAGGCAGTAAAATGCCAGGCTCGTCAGGGCATTGTGGAGTGTAAGCACTTCTCAGTGAGTTCTGAGAAGTCCAAGATCCTGAATTGGTGTGATGTGAACTGCAGAATACTGAGAGACAGCTGGGGTCAGTGAACCAGCTCTGCTGGGAGTGGTCCAAAGTGTGGCCGGCCTGTGTGAGCCAAGGCTGCCGGCCAACTCCCAGTCCTATTGTTATCATCAACAGCAGAGAGCTCTGCAAATAATGACCAATTCCTGGGCCAAAGGACAGCTTTGGAATTCCAGCAGGTTGCTCATTAGGCTCCCTGCCCCTCCCCCCCAACGATGTGAATGACAAGGCACAGAATGGAGTGATTTCAGTGGACTTGCAGAAAGCAAAAACAATTTAATGAAGGGGTGGTCATCCACATAGGAGGGTTTCTAAGTGTCTTGTCTTTTTTCCATTTCCATTTTTATTCTGCCAGTTAGGCTATGTGAATGTTCATCTGATACCTCCTATTTTGAAGCTAATGGGGGAAGGGAATAGAAAGGAAGAGAAATCTAGTTGAGTTTTAATTCTTACATGTTTTGAATAGGAACTGGGATAAGGATGAGGTATAAATTAAGAATTTGAGACTTTCTCTAGATTTGTTTTTTGTGTTTTTTTTTTTTTTTTGAGGTAATGCTGTGATTGCTAATACAATCGTTAGCAACACCTAACTTTTACTGCAGTTACAGTTTTTATTACCTATAAATATCTTTGTTCAAAGTTTTATTCACTGTTTTATACCTAATGCTTTTTTATTCTTTTGCTTCAGGTTAGTAGCAAAGATGAAGATTTTCTTGACCTTTCTGTTGATGTGGAGCAGAATACGTCTATTACCCACTGTCTAAGGTAACGGCATGACTTCTGATCATAGTTCTAGCTTTTGATCAGGCTAGTAAATAATGGAGAAAAAAATCCTGTATTTCTTTAGGAGATGATCCTTCTTCCTCTTAAACCAATATAATCGTATTATTTTTATATTCTTTCTTAATAGCAATTAAAAATAAGTATATGTGGTCTGGGGAAGAGACCCACTCAGAGAGAGAGAGAAAAAGGATCAAGTGGAAGCTTGTTAGTGATTACATTTAAAAATAAGTGTTTAATCTTGATGTTTGCTGTATTAATCAGCCAAAAGGGGTGCTGAACTCTGTTGGCTTTCATAAAGGGTATTTATTTGAGGTAGAAGCTTACAGTCACAAGGCCCTAAAGAGTCCAACTCGAGGTATCATAAGAGGTACTTCCTCACCCAAAGTCTGTTGCCACATGTAGAAGCAAGATGGAGGGCAATGTTTGTGAGCATTCAGCCTTCCTCTTCCCTCTTAAGGCTCCGTGGTCCCCAGCTTTTTCTGATCTCAGCTGTAGGCTAGCATAAGGACTCGCTCCCCTCCCCCCGCCCAGGCTCATTTCTTTCCAGGCTCAGCGGCTCTGTTCTCATCACAAGGTTAGCTGTAGACTAACAGACTCTCTCTCTTCTCGGGGCCTCTGCCATGTCTAATAAGCTGTCTCTCTTCCTCTGTGTTCTTCTTCTTTGTGTATCTACTTCCATGTTAGAGTCTGTTTTATCAGCCCACCAAGAGGGCTGGGACTCAATGGTGAGTCCCACTTGAATGACGTGGTTGAATCAAAGCCCTAATCTTAACATAATTTAATCAGCCATCTCAGCTGAATCGAATACAATCAATGGTTATCACACTCAGAGGAACAGACCAGTTTACAAACAATCTATATGTCTTTTTGGAATTCATAAGTAATGTCAAACTGTCACATATACTTTTGGCTTTCATTAGTCTCGCACACTGTACTAGTTTTTTAGGGCTTCCGTAACAAAGTACTACCAACCAGGTGACTTAAAACAAAAGGAATTTATTCTCTCACAGCTGCTGGAGGCCAGACGTCTCAAATCAATGTGTCAGCAGGACCATGCTCCTCCTGTGGGCTCTAGGTCAGGATCCTTTCTTTCTTCTTCAGCTTCCAGTGACCCGAGGTGTTCCTTAACCTGTGGCAGCACAACCTCAGTCTCTGCCTCCAACTTCACATGGCTGACCTCCCTCTCTGTGTCTCTGGGTCCACATTTTCCTCTTATTAGGACACCAGGCATATCGGATTTAGGGCTCAGTATAGTAGTAGAGTAATACTCAACCAGTATGACTTCATCTAAACTAACTCCATCTGCAAAGACCTGTTTCCAAATTAGGTCACATTCTGAAGTTCCAGGTAGATTTTAATTTGGGGAGTGAAGGAGAGGGCAGCACTGTTCAACCCAGTGCACAATGAAGTTATTCAATGCTATAGATGTCTACCATTACTCTTTCTTTTCCTAAGCTAATCCATCTTGTTGTTCTAACATTTACATCCTTTGAGCTGAGACCCAATCAGGGATTTGCCATTTAGCATTCTGTGGAGATCATTCATAGAAAGAAATTCCTCCTCTTTAGGGTTGAGAGAAGGTAGGAGCCCAGAGTGTAACAATATTTGCTCAAGATTACTATAGAAATTGTGTCTTGACTTGGGCATTGAAAATAGGCTCAAAGTCGATATAAACATGCAATCCTCTTTTCCCCACTTTACTCCCGCCTCCCCTCTCTTCCTTCCAACAAGAGGTCGTGAGTGCTTACAGTTTGTCCCGCACTGTTTTAGACATGGGGGACAGAGAAGTGACCGTCAGACAAGGTCCTTGCTCTTAAAACACTTTCAGTCTAGTGGGAATATAGACAACGAAGAGTGCTTGAAGGAAAGAGAACAGGTCCAGAGCATGGCTGGTAGTGGGCGCCAGTATCGGCCGAGTGGTCAGGGCAGTCCTGCCCATTGCTCAGTGTGTCACGTGGTTCAGGGACACTTTATAGTGCTTCCACCAGGCACTGTTGATGTTTATCAATAAGACTCAGGCAACAGCTGTTCTCTCAGGGGTTCAGGTTACTTGGAACCTTTGAGAAGAATAGACTAAAGGGACTTTCTGTCATCTTCCAGGGCAAATGCACCTCCTTCAGCTTGTGTCTTGACAAGCTGGACACATCATGGAGCTTCTTGGTCCATCATGGAGCTGGAGGGCTGACTGCTTTCCCCAGGGTCCTGATACCTACACGACCTCTCCATCCCCATGCCCTGACAGTTACCTCAGCATTTCCCATGGGTTTGGTGATTAAGTCCTTGTCTCAAAAGACCATAGATCCACATCTCTAAGACAGGTGTGTTATCTTTTGGTTTGGAAAGTGTTTTGTAGATCAGGATGGCCTCTTTTTCTTCTTGATAGTTTTGTGTATGGCATGGGTTCCTGACATTCCTCCACAAAGAACCATTTTTTAATTTCCTTGAGGTTTTAGGATCCCGGGGAGTCGGAAAAGTTAGGGTGCAGCAGTTACCTGAGGGACTGGGAGGAATGTATTAACTTCCCTCCCCCTTCTTGGTGAGAATTTGGGCTTAGGGAAGTTGAGTGCTTCCTCTTCCTTCTAGGAAATTCTTGGGCTATTCAAAAGGGGTAGTGGCCGTGGTCTGTATCATGTACTAAGCACTTAAAATTTGTAGGTTGCATGTTATGGCTTTTCAATTTTTTTCTTTGCCTTTTAACACCCTCTAATCCTTCCTCTACAGTGACGCCAAAGTGGTATTTCTGAAACGTTCTATCTGATTATGTCTTTTCCTGGCTGAAACCCTTTCATGGTCCATGCCTGCTTCTTGGCATCGTACAGGAGGCTGCATGACACACCAGCTGAGGTCTGTCTCCACGCCCAGTGGTCCAGACCTTACCTCCATGCCTCTGCATTGTGGCCTTCCCTCTACCTGGAATTCTTTACTCTTGCCCACTTGGGTATTGCCCTTTGGGGAAATGTCTTGAATTACCCCAGTTCAAGTTCATTTCTCCTTCCTCTGCTTCCCACAACTTTATACATGCTTCTGTATTTACTTGTTCATGCGTTAAGCCAATAAATGTTGTTGTGAACACCGTTATGTCTCAGGCTTGTTCATAGTGCTGGGGATACAGCAGTGAGTGAGACAGACAAGGGCTGCCCACCTAGAGGGGAAGCAAGGAGTCAGATGACTGGGAGGATGATTTCAGATCACAGAAGAAAATAAGACAGCAACGTGATGGGAATGGATAGCATAGCCGGGGAAGTTCTCTCTGAAGAGGTGGCATTTGGTTGATCTCTGAATAATGAGCCAGGTCAGCCATGGAAGCGTGTGGGATGGAGCTGCCAGTGCAGAGGATACAGTACCTGCAAAAGCCCAAGGCAGGAAGAGCTGGGCATTTCAGAGGGACAGAAGCTGGCCAGTGTGGCTGGAGCAGAGTGAAGGGGGAGGGGAGCGGTCCATTGTTGGAAGGCCTCACAGGCCTTGGCAGGAGTTCGGCTTTTATTCCTAAGTGCAGTAAGGAACTGTTGGAGGGTTTTAGGTAGGGGAATCCTGTGAAATGACTTCCCCTTAAACTGCGTGGAGCGTTTCCTGTTATAAATGGTTCATTTGCATATGTCTCTGTTAAGCTGTGAACAGGATGAGGGCTGTCACTCCATTTGAATCCCAGTACCTATCCCAGAGTACTGCTAGTAAATATTTGAGCATTTAATTAATGCACAATGTATGTTTTTTTGTCTTGATTTGTTTTTGAAAATCTCAATTTAAGTAAAGTTATTCACTTAAATAGCATCATCTGTTGAATAAAATCTAATCATGCTGGTGCTGGGACACTTCCATGTGAGTAAAGAAGGGCCATACACTTTTTCAGGACTCCAGGGTGTTACTATATTCTGGATGTTCTTTTCAGCCTTTGAAGCAGCACCACAAGAATGTTAAGTAGACTCTCGGTGACCAGAAAAGAATGAAAGCCATGACATTTTAAAAATGAAAACTATAAGTAGTACAATAAGACCCCACGATAAAGCAAATTCAGATATAACAAGCGCAGTGGCGTTTTTTCTAAAAAGCAGGTAGGCTCAAGTTCTCACCTTCTGGGGAGGACAGGCAGGGATTTGGCAGGAGGCGGTCATCTCCTGATGAGTTGGGACTTTATTAGTTCAGCATAAGGCCAGTTGTGTCTTATTTTAGTTTCACTGTCTTTTGTGCCCTTTGACAATACAGATCACCTGCAAAATACTATTTTTCATTAACTACAGGAAAATGTCCCCTTGCATTTTATAGGATTAAATTTTTTTTGGACCCAGCTTATAATGACGGCAGGCTTTTACTATAGGGAGCATTTTTCTATTAGAATTATTTAATTTTAATTTAGAGGTAATCCCTGAGGTTTTTTTTTTTTTTTTCCTGAATCAATTGGAAACCTTAGTTTATATCTCTCTGTGTCCCATTAAATAAAGCTGTTTGAAAATCTCTCATGGTGAAATTGGAATCCCATCCTCTCATGGCACAGCAGCACTTAGTCTTTAGAAGGAAGGATCTTTTCTGAGGACTTCTTTCCCTACAATCATTTAAAAATTACCCTTTAGGTGATAGAGGGGTTTAAAATACCATGTACATTCTGGACTTTTTAAAAGATGAAAATCTTTTTCTCTGCAGAGACTTCAGCAACACAGAAACACTGTGTAGTGAACAGAAATATTATTGTGAAACATGCTGCAGCAAACAGGAGGCTCAGAAAAGGTACGTGAAGGATTTAGCTCAGGAGGTAGCTTTGTGTAGTGTAAAGGAACCAGACTGTGGAGCCCAGCAGGTCTCATTTGGAATCCCAGCTCTGTCATCTCATAGTCATGGAGCTCTGGCAAAGCCACTTACCTTCCCTGGCCCTTAGCTCTTTGCTGGTAAAACTGGGAGAATACCCACCTTGGGGAGATAAGCATACATCTAACTATTCATTAATTCATTTATTTATTCAACAAATATTTATTGTGCTTCTATGTATCAGACATTGTGCTGGGTAAACAAGCAATCAAACATCCTTCTCCTCTTGTGATTAGAGATAAATTATATAAAGGACTTAGCATAGCATGTAACAATAATAGATAACTAATATTGTTTTTTGTTTTTTGTTTTTTTTAAAGATTTTGTTTATTTATTTATTTATCCCCCCCTTGCTGCTTGTGCTCGCTGTGTCCATTTGCTGTGCGTTTTTCTGTGTCTGCTTGTCTCCCTTTGTTGGGTCATCTTGCTGTGTCAGCTCACCACACCATGCAGGCTGGCTTGCCTTCACCAGGAGGCCCCAGGAAACGAACCCGGGGTCTCCCATATGGTAAACGGGAGCCCCATCGATTGAGCCACATCCGCTTCCCCCCAATATTGTTTTTAGTATAATCTATTACATTGGGACTTCTTATTTAGAGACATAGATTTTTTAAAAATAATCATTTAATAAGGAATCACAGAGAAATCAATAACACATCAGTTATATAGATAGGTTTGTGAGGAAGTTATTGCATTCTGAATTGATATAGGACCCAAAGATCCCCATTTTTTTTTTTTTACCAGTGCCAGACAGTTACAGATCTTGGACAATCTGAGATAACTAGTGGAGATCCCCATTATCTGCGCCCAGAAGCCAAGAAAGCTGACATTTTAATTAGCCTATGAAGCCATACTGTGAGTTAAATGTACTCTGTTAGAGGTTCTAGAATATTCACAGTAACTCACGGATGCTCATTACTGCCTTAAAAACTCTCAGGGGTCTAGAGATCTGAGGTTGAAATTATTTCTCTGCCCAGCCTCCGCAGCTCACCTCCCCTGCATATGCACACTTTCTTTACTGCATCAAAACTTAGAAAAGGATAGTCATGTAGCAGGCAGAGGTAGAGGGTAGTGGGCAGGGGAGCTCGTCTCTGCTCTCCAAGCTAACAGTCTAAGTCTGTCCAGTGCCAGCCTCAGGTCTTCCTATGTGCCATTAAGGCATTTTCTGTTCAGCCCTGAATGTTTTATCCATTAAAATGCCAGATGTTCCTGTTAAATGGGTTTCCCTATACTTCTTATCTTTCTACTGATATTTTTATTTTGCTTATTTTTATGGCCAGGGTTTTACACTAATAGATTCCTTAATCAATATTCTCTTAAAATGTCTCCTTTTCGAATAATATGAACTGAAAATGTAGACAAGCCAAACAGCATTTAAACCAATTCAGTAAATTTATACAGTTGTGGCACGGAAGGTACCTGGAAGGTCTTCTATTCTAGAAAACTGTTAGGTCATCCGTGTGACTTTTTACCAAAGAATATTAATGGTCATCTAGTGAAAAAAAAACTTTATTTGCCTATCTGGGAAATGTTGTCTCAAATCCAAAACAGTTCCTTTACTGTGGGATTTTGCAAAACCTTCAGTATGTGAATGTGCACAGAGAATCTTCAAGATGGAAAATAGCATTGTCCAAACTTACTTGGCCACAGAAAACCCACCCCCGTTAATATCTCCAGAGACGGTGGACAGTGCTCTGATGCTCTAGGCTGACTCCTACATTTTATAAATGAGGAAACTGGGAGCCAGAGAAGGGAAAGGACTTGCACCAGCTCACAGGATAAGGAGTGAGAGAGGCCTAGCACACTGGGCAGATGACCAGAAGGATGGAGTTTCCAAAACATCCTTTTGCTGGTCCTCAGAACTTGCAAGTTCAGTCTGTCTCCTTCTGCTTATTCTTTTCCCAATGCCCTTTTCTCAAAAGCTGTCGTTCCTCCTCTCCCTGATCTCAGGGGGTGGATTACTCAAATGTTGTTTCTCTCTGGGAGGCAGAAGGCAGTGACAGAGCAATTGCACCTCATATTTCTATTGGTGCACAAATTCTGGAATGTCTCCTTTGATCAAAGAGAGAGACATTGCTGTGCTTGTCTCTGGCTGGCACTCCAGGTAGCAGAGGAGGTAGGGTGAGTCAGCTCTAGACTGGCTTGCATACAATATTCTTGTCAACAGTTCTGGTAGCTTGCTAGCTTGAAGTTGGTTGGGCCCCTTCTGTTCTCCATCTGTGCAGGTGATGGTGGATTCTGTTCCCCCAGCAGGTATTAGGGACAACTGATTTTTCTATTTCATGCTTTCTTAGGATGAGAGTAAAAAAACTGCCCATGATTTTGGCCCTTCACCTAAAGCGGTTCAAGTACATGGAGCAGCTGCACAGGTACACCAAGCTGTCTTACCGGGTGGTCTTCCCTCTGGAACTCCGGCTCTTCAACACCTCCAGTGACGCGGTGAACCTGGACCGCATGTACGACCTGGTCGCTGTGGTGGTTCACTGCGGCAGGTAAGGCAGGGCTGTGCACTGTTATTGGACAGGTGTCCCTTCACCACAGAGGACCAGCTGCACCTTGACTGGGCTGTGAGACGGAGGAGTAGTACTTGGGGGGTTCTCATCCAAGCTCCTATAATCTCAAAATAAATGTAAACATACCTACATACACACATGAAATAAAATAGTATTAAAACAAGGATAATAATCTAAATATTCTATTGTAGGGAAAATAATTTTAATAAATTTCCGTTGGGTAGAAATGATGCTTAAGAGGAGTTTGAAATAACATGGAGAAATAAATGCTTATGCTATGTTTTCAATTTTCAAAAAGTCAGGGTACATATATATGGTATGATAGCAAATGTATTTCAAAATGTATGAATAAAGACTGGAAGGAAGAGTTCAAGTTTAAAAATCTTCCAGTTGTTAAAAAAATGGATTCTTTAGACCTTTTCCAGTCTTTCCCCAATATTTTATAATAAGTACATAATCAGAAAAAAAGAGGGGGTAGAAGAGAGAGAAGGTCGCTTGAAATGGAGACCCACAGTGTTTTGCTGAGAGTCTTGTGAACAAATATTTCTTATTCTATAATTTGGTATGAACATGGAAAAGTATATTGAAAATTCACCTGTTGGTTGTGCTTTGCTCAGGTGGGGCAGGCTTATGTTCTCTCCTGGGGATAGGCATAGCTTTCCTCCATGCCCTCCTAGAATTGTGATCGGGGCATGTTGTAAAGGAAGCCTCTTTTCCTTTCCATCTGCTGGATCAGATTGTGGTGAACATACCTGCAGCAATTTGAAATTTTTTCATGAATCCCCAAAAGAGAAATATTATGTTTTCAAGTAATCCATTCCTGTGGGTGTGAGACCTGTCTGACTGGGTTATGTCAGGGGACATGATTCATGTTGAGTCTTCGCCCTCTTGCTGGGTCTGATATAAAAGGAAACACAGACTCATACAGGAAAAAAGAGGAAAAAGGAAGCCGGCATATTTGATTCTGCAATGTGAGAGAGAGGACTGTAGGAAAACAAGCCCCTGTGAGGCTGGGCCCACAGAGTAGCTTGAGAGGAGACCAGCCCTGCTATATGTCTGACAGCTGACAGGTGAAGAAAGCAGAGCAGCCAAGACTGCTGGAGGAGGCCCAGAAAGACACAAGCCCTATGCCTGCTTGTTCACAGCTATGCTTCAAAAGACAGAAGATTCTGGAGGGGAAGGCATGACCTCTGCAGAGATTGGCGGCCATCTTGCTTCACCATGTGGCAACAATGCCAGGATCAACAACAGCTGACTTGAGTGAGAAAGCACCTCTTATGGTGCCTTGAGTTGGACTTTTCGCGGCCGTGGAACTGTGAGCTATTACCCCAAATAAATCCTCTTTATAAAAGCCAACAGATTTCTGGTACTTTGCATCGGTAGCTCTTTGGTAAACTAAAACACACCCTCCCTTCAGGATACTGGTTCTGTGTGGAGGAGTAGATTGACATTCTTCACTTTGTGCTTGGTTGGGCCGGTACCAGAACCTGTAACTTCACATTTGAGCACCCCATGATTTGCCTCATGCTCATTAAATTTAAGTCATTGGATATTTTCTTTCATTCTCATTGAGGCATATTTATTGGCTAGTGTTTTCGTTTGCTAAAGGATGCCAAGACAATCTACCAGAAATGGGTTGGCTTTTACCATGGGGATTTACTAACTTAGAATCTTCCATTTCTGAGTCTGTGAAACTGTCCAAATCAAGGCTTCATCAGGAGATGTTTTCTCCCCGTGCTGCAGTTGTGGGTGATCAGGCACATGGCTGGCATTGGTCAGTCTCTGCTCCTACTTCCTCCAGCTTCCTCCGTGGGTTCCTCTCTGAGCTCCTGGCTCTTTTCTCTCTCTGTTCCTGAGGCCTTTTCATACTGTTTATAAAGGACTCCAGTAAGAGCATTAAGACCCACTCCGGGCTATACTTTACCAAAGTAATCTAATCAAACAGCCCTTTAACTGAATTTAATCTAATCAAAGCATCCCACCTATAATAGGTTCATACCCACAGGAATGGGCCGATTTAAGAACATTATTTTCTGGGGTCAACAGACAACTCAAACTCTCACAGCTAATCATAGGCCAACTTTGTGTTTCCTCTGAAGAATAGTTGTAACAGCCATTCTATCAAAGGACACAGGGTCCCACGATCTGGAAACTAGCTGTGCATACTGAGTACAACCCCAGGCCAGGGTGGGGACGATGTCTGGGGGAGGCAAATCCTGATACGAGGTGGGCGGTAAACAGGTAAGACATGCCAAGGAGGCTTGGTGAGGGTGCCACAGAGTACTTAGATGTGCATGATAGAGACATGGGCTTTCCTTGGACCTCTGTGAGTGCCCAGAGGTTTGGGGGTAGGGCTTTCATTCCTGGGGGGACTGGGGATGGCAAGGCAAAGATCCATATAGGGGAACTGGGGGACCAGCGGAGGTTGGGCTCTGGAATAGTCATTTTCAGTAACGGGAGCATGAGGTCAGAACAGCCCTGGCAGGAAGGGTGATTTGGGGCAGAATCACCCATGTCGCTGAGCTAGGAGTCGTTAAATACACCAGGGCTGGCCTGCGCATAGGGATTGAGTGGCTTCCAGCTACTGGCACCCAAATTTAGCTCTGAGGTTACGGAGCTGCACCTGTTCTTCCCCTTCCATGCCTGGAGCTCCTAGGCTACATTCCAGTGGGTATACAGGCTCATTTGTTGATTTCTGCAGCAAGTATTTTTTTGAACCCTTCTTTCCTGGGTTCTCTACCAGGATCTGAAGATATAGAAGTGAACATGTCACACAGGGCCCTGCCTTCATGAAACTTACAGTCTTGTGGGAAGATAAATAATTGACAAGGAAACACACCTGCTAAGCTACCACCAGAGACAAGCCATTGACGCTTGGGTGGGGTAGAAATGGGAAAGTTTGTTGTTATAATGTTCCTACAATTAAAACAAAAAAGAGCAAGCAGCTAAAGAGACAATGACACTTAAATGCAATACATGATCCTAGATGGAATCTAACAAGAAAAGAGAAAAGTTTCAAAAGGGCATAATTGGGATATATGAAAATTAGAATCTAGACTGTAAGCTTTATATCCGTGTTAAATTTCCTGAACTTGGTAGCTACACTTAAGTTGGATACATAAGTGAATATCCTGGTTCTTAGGAAATGTACCTGGCAGTATTAAGTGTACAAGGAGCCTAATGTACACAGCCCATACTCAGTGTTCAGAAAATGGATTGGTAAACAGAAAGAAAGGTAATGGATAGATAGATGGATTGATAGATTGATGGCAAATGTGGCAAAATGTTAAAAGTTGGTGGATCTGGGTATATGGGGGTATATGGGTATGTTGGAGTTCTCTCTATGGGGTTTACCTTATTTTTATAACTGTCCTATTCATTTGAAAGTATTTTGAAATAAAAAGTTCTAAAAAACAAACCATTGCAAGATCATTTACAATTATTATTAGAGCTATGAAGAATGAGCAGGGTGATGGGAGAGAGAGAGAGGTTGTCAGGGAAGATTCATCTGTGGAGGTGACCTTGAGCTGAGGCCTAAAGGATAAAATAGGGGGAGAGAGTCATTCCAGACAGACTGATTAGCAAGTGCAAAGGCCCAGGATGTGAAGGCATGAGTGAAGGCTAGTAGCCGGGCCAGAGGGAGAGGGAAATCGAAGCCAAGAGGAGATTGGAGGAAGGCAGGAATGGATCAGATAGGTCTTGAGTGTAAAGAAAGCAAAGTAGGGGAGCAGATGTGGCCCAAGCAGTTGAGCATCTGGGTTCGGTTCCCTGTGCCCTCCTGAAAAAACAAAAACAAAGAAGCAAAACAAACGAAGAAACTAATTCAGGGAAGCTGATGTGGCTCAGTGGTTGAGTGCCAGCTTCCCACATATGAGGTCCCAGGTTCAGTCCCCGGCTCCTGTTAAAAAAAAAAAGAAAGCAAACTAAGGTGAAATTCAGCTTTTCAACTCTAATGGTACTTAAGAACAAAAAAACAAACACCACTCTAGATTTGCGATTAAAATGCCCTCAGGTGTACACATGTACTATAACTACATAGTAATAACAACTGTATAGTTCTTTCTACTTTTTCCCCCCAAATTGTATAGTGTATATCTTTTTTTTTTTTTAGCACTTGTTATTATGCATTATGGTTCGTTAAC
The DNA here is from genome assembly GCA_026826555.1 of Tolypeutes matacus. Classification (NCBI taxonomy): domain Eukaryota; kingdom Metazoa; phylum Chordata; class Mammalia; order Cingulata; family Chlamyphoridae; genus Tolypeutes; species Tolypeutes matacus. Next base: position 21,105,799 of record JAKSZT010038599.1, on the reverse strand, counting down.
ATCTTTCTAAAACCTCGATCACGCCACTCCTCTAAATTCCCCAGTCTTCCCTGTTCACTCACAGCAAAGTCCAAAATCTTAGCCGCCATCCCCTTGGTCTGCCCCTCACCACTTGCTGGCTGCCACTCAGCCCCACTCTTTCCAGTTGCTCTGGGCATCTTGCTGTTCCATGAACACAGCAAGGCCCCCTCCCTTGCCCCAGGCCTTTGCACTCACTAGTCTCTATATCCTGAAACTTCTGCCATCCAGTCACACGGCTCGTTCCCTCCCCCCTACCCCATTTCCTTTACGGAATTTTCCTTCTCTTAAATCTAATGGTATTGGAGAGGCCTTCTCTCACCACTTTATGTCAAACTATACCCTCTCCACTCAATCACTCACTATTCCGTTACCCTGCTTTAGTCTTTCTTATGGCACTTAGCACCACCGCTTAACATACATTTCTGTTTAATTTATGTATTGTCTATCTACCTCCCACCCCAAGCTCCATGAAAGTGGGGATTTTGTTTTGTTCACAGCTTTTTTCCCTGACAACCAGGAATATTTGTTAATAGTTGTTGAATTTGAATGTCTCTTTTCCCCATGGGACTGTGACTCCTTAGAAGGCAGATGTTTTCTACATCTCTCTCTTCCCCTGTGCCCAGCACGGTGCCAGCACACAGGCACTCCTCTGTCCATTGTAGCCAAATGAATGTGGACCCTGAAATGAGGTATTTCAAGTTCTTTCTGCCAATGCTATAGTTCTTACTAGTGAATCACTGCTTGTGAAGAGCTAAATAGAGTTTTATAAAGAAATAAATGTTAACTGGGTAACCTTCCTTTGTTTTCGTTCTTTTCCAGCGGTCCGAATCGTGGGCACTATATCACTATTGTGAAAAGTCATGGCTTCTGGCTTTTGTTTGATGATGACATTGTAGAGGTTGGTATGCAGATGGTTCTCCAGTAGGGGTAGGGCTTAGATGGTATTTTAGGGCATACGGATGTGTGGACATTTTTAAAAATGGGCCTGTTTCCTTATAATCTGACTTGAAAACAATTTACAATGTTATCGAAACTAAATTCTACTGCTCTCCGGAGAAGGGATGCTTGTGAGCATGGATTCCTTAGTACTGTGCTCTTGCTAAGTTGCCCAATCAGCTCATAGATGTGGGGTCACTGATCATGTTTATATAGAAGTCCTCTTTCCTACCATATGTGATGCCCTCTTTGGTACAGACCAAATAAGAGACTTCAAAGTTCTATTAAAATTCTTTCATTGTACCAGATTTTTTTGCACAATGTATGGCTGGCTGTTTAAAAAAAAAAAAAAAAAAAAAATATATATATATATATATATATATCTTTTTCAGTCCATTGGGCCTGGAAATCCTTATCTTCCACAGAACTATTCCATGTATTGATTTAGTTGTAAAGGAATGCTAGCTGGCATGCATTCCACACTCAAAGACATGATCTATTTTAGCTCACTAAGGTAACTTTTAGTGGAATAATACTAATGACTCTGGTAGTCTAAACGAATTAAAGTTATCACCAAGACACACCCAGTATACCAGTATACCATTTGAAAAACAGAAGTCCTGGCTTCTTCAAAGAGTGCCTACATATGCTTGCTGATAGATGACAGGGTGACCTTTCCCCCCCGTTATTTGCAGTTTATGTCAAGTCTATTGAATTATCCATTTGCTATTGAAAGTTCCTTATTGTGATGCTATAATAATAAATAGCACTTGCTACATTTTGTTGTGTGTTCCATTAGTTTTTCTTTCCTTGTCCCAGTACTTAAACAGTTGTGTTGTTTTCTCTCTCTCTTTTATTGCAGAAAATAGATGCTCAAGCTATTGAAGAATTCTATGGCCTGACATCAGATATATCAAAAAATTCAGAATCTGGATATATTTTATTCTATCAGTCAAGAGAGTAACTTAAAGAACTTGGAACTAATTCAAGTGGGAAAAACGTTCAAAGCACCATTACCTGGTTTCTCTGCAGATTTTCTTCTTCCCCAGTGGCCCTCCAGTCGTATCACTCCAAGTCTCAGTGGTCTGGATGTGTTAGACTCTCTTCCTTTTTTTTTTTTTTTTTTTTTTTACATGCCGCACTACTCTTGGTTTTATTTTAGTCTGAGGTAGAGTTAACTGCAATCAGATTGTAGTAAGATTTATGTGAGTAACTGTTGCTAATTTTAGGATTGGGTATATGCTATGCCACTCGTATGTCTGGCTGAATTAGAATGACATTTCTAGTGAAATGTCTACATTTCTATTTTGGGTCTTTGCTCAGCTTCATAAATGACTTCCAGGGTCTCCTTACAATGCATTCCTTTTAACTCGTCCTTGGAAGCCATGTTACCCATTTTTAGCTTCTCTGCCTCTTTTCTGACAGAAGACCTGGGTAGGTGTTCATGCTCTAGGGCTGTGACCGTAGTTTGTACAGGTGAGAAAGTTTAAAAGTGAGAAACATTGATTTTCAGACCATCTTCCCTGTGGAACAGGGTGAGGAGAGGCTGTCCACAGTGGTTAGCATGCACACTGGCCACTAGAATTCCAGGGTGAAGAAGGTGTGGAGCTCAGGGCAGGCAGAGCCAAGAGGAGAAAGTGGACTGGGAGAAGTTACTTTTCTTACCTTTCTACCAAAATGAAGTTTCTCTTCAGTGGAACCCTTAAAACCTTTTCTTCTGTAAGGTCCTATAAGTGGTATTTATCCTTTATGTGGCACTGTTAGGCTTTTCAAGGAATCTTTCCAATCCTACTGATATTTTACAGTCTGTGGCTGCAGAGCTGAGGCACCACATCGACTGCATGTGGCGTAGCTCTCCTCAGCCAGAATACCCCGACATCATCCTCGTATCAGGAAGTAACGAAGGCACTGTACCCTTACAGCCATCCATTGCACTGTACAGCTGTTCACTTTTTTTTTTTTTTTTTTTTTTAATTAACATCTCCAGTCTGTTTCCTGAGGCACTGGCAAGTCCCAGAGCTAATATGGAACCTTTTCTAGAGGAAATACTGGAATTAGCTGGGTATGAAGGTGGGTCACAGGAAGTGTCAGGGGCAGGGAGAGGAATGAACAAAATAGTGACCATTTCTTTGACTTCTAGAATGCGTGATAAGATGGCGTTTTGTTTTTTGTTTGTTTGTTTGTTTTTTGAATAACCTCATCTCACCATAGTTACTTTTACTTATTTTCTTTTTTGTTATATCTATATTTATTAGAACATTTGAGTATTGGTGCCTTTTATTAAAAGGGTCAATTTGGTGTTTGCTGTTAAGCTGGTTTTTGGTTTCCTACAAATCTTATGAGTTCTATTTCTTGGCTTCTCTGTGGGAAGTCAAAGAACTTCCATACACTATAATATACTGTGAACATATTATTTTGTTACCTAATAAATCAGTCAATGAACATGCAAACTTTTGGCATAATGTGAACTAAAATTGAAATAGAAAATATTAGTGTACATTTTGCAACAAGTAAGAGGATAGCACTTTAGATGAAACCGGATTTCTTATCTTTGAAATATCTTGAACTGTGTCTTGCTCAGAACTTAAATAAGCATGCCAACACTTCATTTGTTCATGCTTGAGGTGAAATATTTTACTTTTCACTGGAGAAGACAAAAACAGGGTGATCTTGTTATTGTTTTATACAAGTGACAAAAATATACCTTGCCTTGTTTAGAGGCTACTTCATATTTATAAATATTTTGTCTTTTTGTCCTCCACTAAATGTATGCAGTAATCACTTACCTCAAAGGTAATTCTTTGTTCTGTTTTTTTTAAGGAGAGACACTTTCCAATTAAAGCTGATTGATATAGGGAAATGATTTATAATATATAGCCATATATTTGACTGCAGCTCACTAAGTTTTAAAAATGATGGCTGATCCCCCTAATACATTTGGAACTGATTCATAAGAAAAACTATTAAAATTATCTTCAAAATGACTCTTAGAGCTAATTTGTTAGAAAAAAGCTTCAGTTGGAAACCTGTAAAAGTAATACTTAAATGCTAAAACATAGGTTCAAAACATTTCTTTTTTGTTTTGGGGATGTAAGTATTTTTTCTTAGTAACTTAACTGCAGTTATTCTTTTTAACAGATAGTATCAATTAAAATTCAGTATTCATGGATAAATTTTTGAAATGAAAAAGATAAGTAAGAAAGATATTGCAAAGACATTAAAATAGTTGTATGATGCAGGGAAAGAAGATTGGAAAAAAGATCAAAATGTACTTACCCACCAACACTCCATCAGTTTTTTTAAACTTTATTGCTGTCTGGTCATTTCTGCCCTCTTCCTTTTCTATATACAAAAACACTAGGCAGCTACATTTTTCTCCAATCATTTTATTTTATGTGACGATAATAGCATGCAACCCCCTCCCCCCTCCCCTTTTTTTAAACTTTCAATCCCTCATTTGTAGTGTAAAGCAGAGACTGCTGTGGAATATTTGAGACCATCCTGAGGTCAACAATAGCACAAAGTCTCAGCCATATTCTCTCAAAGGGCCAAGCCGGGGGGTTTGTGTGCCATTTCCTGGCCAAAGTGCATAGGCCTGCTGTATTTCTTTTAACTGCTGGGTGTTTTAAAATAAGTTACAATGTTTTACATTTTCAGAAGAGAGGAATATTTGCTTTATTGGTTTAGCATCTAGATTATGTAACACATATATGGTATGGTATTTGAAAAGCTTGTTGAAAAATAAATTTTGGTAAGATGCTGACATCCAGTCCTTTTATGTTAATACATGTTCCATTCCAAGGCAGTATGAAGCAGGCTGGTTTGAAGGGAGCCACGGAACAATATGAGCAGGGCATTGGTTTGAATAGTAGGCTGGTCATATTTGGGTTTATGGCCTGGTATATTTTGGACTTAAGATGAAATAGGGAAAAAAATCACAGAAATGGTCCCTATGCATTTATTTTCATGGATACCCTTAATTTCATGGGCATGCCTAACAATGAACTATATTCTAACAGGAGCTTAGGGCTTATTTTAGATATTGAAGTGTAGCTTTATTACAGATGGATTTTATCTTTAAACATTGCATTTTGATCAACTTTGTATAGTCACATGTATTAAACTATTGTGCACTAAATGTTTTGCCCTTGTTTGCTATTCTATGGTCAAGGCATTTATCAGCACTATTGTGATTAACTCATGTAATTGGCATGGGTCAGGGAAAATTGTTTTTCTGCCTAATTAATTTTCTGTTTTTCAGTACCACATTAATTTATTTTTGGCTTCCATTTCTGTATAACCAAAATAGTTGCTGTATTTGTGTGGCATTCCTTTGATTTTGTTGCTAAAAAAAATTTATAGTTTTTATTTAAAATATTCTGTACTTTATTTTTTTTTAATGTAACCAATTCAAGCACTTTAAGCAATAATGTCAATCTTGTGAAATTTTAATCAATTTAATCCCCTGCCTCTAAAATGGTTTGCAAAAAAATAAATAGGAATTCTCTTCCAAGAGAATTATATCCCGGTAATCTTATACACATGGACTTAAAATGCTTTTTATGACATGCAAGTCAGTGGTAAGTAGCATGTTCAGGTAATGATTCAAATATTAATTTTGAAGCAGTGGACATGATAAAGAACATTCTAGTCACTGTAATATGTAGAGGCAGAGCTACTGTGAAGGTTGATAACACCATGTTCTAAAGATAACTCACCACTTCTCTGAGTAAAAAAGATCAACAGAATTAATCTAGAAACCAGTATCTGGGGCACAGCAAATTAAGAATATCAGTGAAAATAAGAATTTAGGGGTAGGTAATTAGGCATCAAAATGGCTAATGGCTGGGACTTAGCATATAAAATCCCCTTAAAAGATCCAGTCCCAAGGTAAGGAGTCCTGCCTTAGTTTGCCAGGGCTGCTGTAACAGATACCACCGACTGGTCAGGTTGAAGAGCAGGAATTTATTGTTGCACATTTGGAGGCTAGAAGTCTCAAGTCAAGGTGTTGGCAGGCTCATGCTTTCTCTGAAGTCTAGCATGCTGGCCGTGGCTTGCTGGCAAGGCATAACTCAATCTGCCTGTCTCCTAGCTGTGTCCAAATTTCATCTACTTACAAGGACTCGAGTTATATTGGATTAAGGCCCACCCTGATTCCATTTGGTCTCATCTAAACTAATAACGTCTTCAGAGATCCTATTTACAAATATGTTCACACTCAGAGGACCAGGGGTTAGAAATGGAACATGTCTTTGAGTGGGTGTTTTAGTTTCCTGAGCTCAAGCAAATACCATAAAATGGGTCAGGTTAAACCATAGGAATTGATTGGCTCACAGTTTTGAGTTTAGGAAAAAGTCTGAATCAAAGCGTCACTGTGGCTTTCTAGAGCTGGGTCCTGGCAATCCTTGCTCTTAGCTTGTCACATGGCAAGGCACATGACAGCGGCACCTGATCATCTTCTTTTCTGGGTTCTGTTGATATTCAGCTTCCGGCTCCTTCCTGTGGCTCTCTCTCTCTGTCTGAGTTTCATTCCGCTTAGAAAGGACTCCAGTAATAGGTTAAGACCTGATTGGACTGGGCCACACCTTAACTGAAGTTGGTAACCTCTTCAAAAGGTCTACTTACAATGGGTTTATGCCCACAGGAATGGGTTAAATTTAAGAACATGTTTTTTCTGGGGTAGGCACAGCTTCAAACCACCACAGAGGGGGAATTCAATCCATAGCAGATCCCTTCAGCACCTGGCTTGGAAGGAGCAGAGAGTGGGGCCCTGACCCTGCTGTACTGACTGCCAGCCTCTGGCTTCTGGGCTTTTTAATGAGCAATGGGGGAAACCCAGCTTCAAGAAGCGCCAGCTGGGTGCAGGCCATTCACTACACTGGCCTGCCCCAGGGGGCAGATGTGGTCCTCGCCCTCTGGTCTCAGAGTGTTTCCAGGAGAACCAAGACTCAAGCATGCTCTTAACATAGTTTTGGTCTTTTCCCACCTGGTCACTTCAAGGAGTCTAAGTATGGATGGAAGATTGTCATCTGAATTCGTTTGCCAGGGCTCAGTTATGGGAATAAAAACCCACAGACCAAGAGCAGGGGAATGTAGTGAATTTCCCAGTTCCCGTCCGTCTTCTCTTGGGACGGTAAGGTTGAACCTGACTGGGCTGGAACAGTGGCTTGTTGGGAAATCACCTTTCTCCGCCGTGAAGGCCATAGGAATGGAAGACTTTCTTGGGAATGTTTTAACTTTTTCTAAGCCTTGTTTTTTCCATCTGTTCAATGGAGTTTATATAGGGTCGGCCTGTCACCGATGTGACACAATTTCTGGGCAATGAGAAGTGTTCCTCATTTCCCCAAATTTCCTTCCTTCTCTGTTCATACTTAAATACCTTTAACAGGAAATGAAGCCTTCCATTTCCATTGTCTTTTATTTGCATGAGGATAAAAATATTTGCTAAATCTTTTTATTCCCCCTTAGGTAATTTTTATAGTGGGGAGAGTAAGCGGGAAAAGGCCAACTACTTAGACTTTTCCTAGAGATGCCCCATGTGGGGGGGATTTTTAATTAAGCACTTGTTTAGCACCACTTGCTAGGCATTATGAAAGTTGGAGGATGAAAAGGTAAATCAGATAGGATCTCTTTTTCTATCTGGTTACGGTGTCTTTTTTGTGTGCTGCTGTGCCGCACGGGGCCCTAGGCCTCTCTGCACTGCGCTTTTTTTTTTACTGGAAGTTTCCGAGATTGGACCCAGATCCTTCATATGGTAAACAGGAGCTCAATTGCTTGAGCCACAGCCACTTCCCAGGATCTCTCTTCTACTTTCTTGCCTCAGAAGAAAAGTTTGTGAAAAGAAATTTAAATTGTGGCGATCCCATGGGAAGTCCACCACAATTCCACAGGCTTTGGTATTAAGCCTGGGTCCTATAATGCAGATGGCACTGTTAGATAAAGCAGGCCAGTTCCATTTTCTCTTGGATCCACTTCTGGAAGCCCATCTTTCTTCTTTGCCTGCTTTTGGTGTTGCCTCAGTGGCTGACTTAAGCCTCCTTTTTAGCTCCTTTTTAGCTCCTTTTTAGCTCCTTCTAGGGGTGACACAATTTCTAAAACAAGATCGTAAATCAGTTATGCTGCAGCAGTCGACTTGAGCATTTTGTCTCTTAATTCTCAGGTTAAAAGTGCCAGAATATTGAAAGCCCTAACAGTGTGTCTTATAAATCGAATATCTGTGAGTTTTTTTTTAGGTCCTGGGGTTGGGGATTAAACCCGGGACCTTGTATATGGTATGCCAGTGCTCAACCACTGAGCTACACTGGCTCCTGCAAATATCTGCGATATCTAAGCAATCTGATCCCATTATTACAAAGGAACTACAGACTGTCCAAACTTGCCAAAATAAATAAGGACATGAGAATTTTTAAGCTGTGTGTCTAGTGATTTTATTGGTTTATCCACCTATGTTTATTCCTTTTTCTAGGTTCCCCAAGGAGATGTAGACACAATTGTCAAAGTAATGGAGAACATATAATAATAATCAGAGTTAATTAAGTACTTAGGAAGCTCCAGGCATTGCCCTATACTATTTGCATTTCATCTAATTTTCACAGTATCTCCCATGCATGAACGATAAGATTGAAGAGAGATGGGAATGAGAAGAGCAGCCCTGACTGCCAGCAACTAGCCTGACTCAACTATGCTTTGGATGTTGTCAGGACCTGGCCTGGCACTCACATCTAGGCCTGGGGTTCTGCTGTGGGACATAAACGGTGTCCATCAGGCAAGGTCATGCTGTGACCATGGGGGAGTGAGAGGAGAAACAAGACTTTCTTAATTTTGCTTAAGCACAAGCAAAAACAAGGTCACGGTGCAAACCACACAATACCAAATACCCCCCCCCCCCCATGCCCAGTATGAGTGACCGCTACTTCTTTACCAGGTATACTTTCACCTTCCTGCTAATCTGTCTGCCTTCTAGATGAAATTTATTAAGAACCCAAAGAATGATCCCCTCTTCCTGACAGCTCCCCATCCAGAGCTTCCCCTAAATCACCTAACCTATGATAAGTTCTTTCTAGCACTCTTTTACTAAAGGGTCCCATGGAATGTGGCCTCTCTCACAGCAACAAGCATTAAACCCAATTGGGGGAAATGAATGTGGCTCAAGCAATTGGGCTCCCGTGTACCATATAGGAGGCCCAGGGTTCAATTCCTGGGACCTCCTGGTGAAAGGCGAGCTGGCCCGCACGGCGAGCTGGCGTGGACGGAGTGCTGGCCTGTGCAGGAGTGCTGGCCCATGCAGGACAGCTGGCGCAGCAAGATGATGCAACAAAACGGAGACACAGGAGAGACGATAAGAGACGTGTCTGACCAGGGAGCTGAGGTGGTGCAAGAGATTGAGCACCTCTCTCCCACTCAGGAAATTCCCAGGATTGGTTCCTGGGACCGCCTAAAGAGAAGACAAGCAGACACAGAAGAACACACAGCAGACAGCGAGCACAAAACAATGGGGGTGGGGGAGGCAGGGGGAATGAATAAAACCTTTAAAAAAAACAAACACCCAATTTGTTCAGCCACAGTTGTATTCCTGGGGGCTTTGGCTGGAGGGCTTCTTCCCAAGGCCTGGCTGGGTTTGTCTATCCTTCTGTATGGATGTAAGGGGACAGGAAGTGCCACACACACAACGAGTGGCTGTTAGTGTCCTGATATCCAATTGATCTGTAAGGACTCCTACCCAGAGAGAATGTTGGGGTGGGGGTGGAAGGTCAATGACAAGAGAGGCTTCTTAGAAGTAACTTTGGGTAAATTTAGACCTCAGTTTTTCCTAATCTGTAAAATGAGGTTAGAGAGCAGCATTGTGATGAATATTTGAGATAATGTACAGAAATTGCTGGAAAGCACTGGGCATGGCGTGGTAAGACTGACTAGCTTTGTTCATTGTGTATGGATCCCTGGCACCTCCAAATCATGCCCCTAGACCCCCTCACGCTCAGGCCTGTCTGTCTCTGGAAATGATCTTACAGAAGTGTCAGACCTCTATTTGAGGCAGGGTCTGAAACTCTTAAGACTGGGCCTGACTTCAAGGTTGGTTGGGGTGGAGGGTACAGAGTTTATTTCAGGAATTCCAGCAGGGAAGTTCCCAGTTCTGTCTGGATCTTGTTGTATATGCCCAAGAGCTTTCTAGAATCATAGGATTGGGGAGTGGGCGAGGGCAATGAGGGCTGGAGAAGGCAGATCTGTGATAGAGATGATGGAGGACACAAATACAGGGTCTGGTGCCCTCTAGTGGTCATGGCCCCAAAATATCCCTCATTTCTTCAAACGTTCTCAGACTTTAAAAGAGCACAAGGCTGGCTGTGTATCTTGCTTTTATTTTATATACATTAGTTGTCAATGGGTTTTTTTGTTTTTCTTTTTAAAAGGCGGTACCGGGGATTGAGCCCAGGACCTCATACTTGGGAAGCAAGCACTCAACCACTGAGCTACATCCCCTCCCTTCTCCAGGGGTTTTTGTTCCCCAAAATTGAAAACTTATTTTGAGTCCAAACCAAGGCTTAAGTCAAACAGGCTCTCAACTTTCTGCAAGATAGGACAATATATGGAACAAAGAATGACCAGGATCAAAGGGGAAAGGGAAATGTGCTCCAAGAAGACAGTGTCCTATTCACCTCTGAAGCTTTGTGCCTGACCTAAAAATGGATTTTGAGTGAAAACAAATGCATGATAATGGGGCTTAAGTAGTAGAATCTAAGATAGAAGATTAGAGGACAGTTGATTCCTATTCTCTGTTTAGGTTCTTATTGTTGTAAAGCAGGGAGGGAAGAAAGGAAAAGACAGAAAGAAAGAAAAATGGCATCTTTGAGAAATTGATGTAAGGGATTAGATCAAAGATCTCAAAGCCATTTTCTTATTTTGAGAGGTGCAGAGAGAGCACTCCCATAGCACGCCAGCTAAGGTGACAAAGCATCATTTTAATCCTTACAGTCAGGGAAATGGATGTGGCCCAAGAAGTTCGGCGTCCGTCTACCATATGGAGAGACCGGGGTTCGATCCCCGGGACTTCCCAGTTAAAAAAAAAAAAAAAATCCTTACAGTCATACCCGAGGGCAAATACACTGTTTTGTTTCTGCTATTCAAGTTTTGGTTAAAATTCTTTGCATAACTATTGATTTTTAGGGATAAAGACTCTAAAGTGTCCCCAAAAGTGTTAGGGAGAGGTACATTTATTTTAGAATTTCCAGAGAATTGCTTTGCAATTTTGGGGCAGAGGCATTTATTTGTGATGATGAGTCTGTTGACCCCAAACTATAAAATATATGATAGAACTTTAATTACACAAGGCTCAGGATTTTTCTTTTTTCCATTGGGACATATGCGGGAGTGAAGTATTGGATAAAAAGTCTATAGTGACTTTCTAAGAGCAGGAGCTATGAATAAGTGAATGATGGAAGTGTGAAAAGGAGATTCAGAAAGAAAAATGGTAAAGCAAAACAGAAGGGAATGGGAAGAAATGGTGCATTCTTCTTCTTAGACATGGATGGCTAGTGAGTTATTTCTGTCACACTAAGATTTGAATGAGCCTGGCTGATAGAATTTATTTTAAAATAGATTTAAGGGGATCTATTTTTAAACTATCTGTTATGGAAAATTTCAAACATGTGCAAAATTAGAATAGACTACTGAACCTCTGTGAAAGCATGGGTCTGCTTCACTGCTTATTAACTCTGGCCAGTATTGTTTCAGACTGAGATAATTTTCAGGCAGTATTGGAAATTTACCAAACTAACAAACCCCCAGCTATTCAGAATCTCTCAACAGATTCAGGAGAAATGTATGAAGTGTTTCAGTTCAGACAGACAACCAGCTCTAAGGGTTATCCACTTATTTTGTCATTCCTCTAAGTTAAATTAAAATAGCCAGCTCAAAAGCGGAAATATTTTTTTGTGATGCAGAGATTTTGTTGTTGAAAGGTTTTAACTGGTATAATGGCTAAATAATATGAAATATAATGAAACTGAAGCTGCTGTGTGTGGTGTTGGATGTGACCACATTTATTTGAAAATTGCAATGAAAACAATAGCACTTTATAACTAGTATTACAAAAAACATAACTAACATGGGATGTGGTTTTATGTGAATTTATGCATGAGCAAAAACCTCTACAGGAAGGGCCCTGTCAGTTCATGGCTGTCAAATTTGCCTTCTCTTCTAGGTTTTCACCTTTCCATTTACTCTTTACTCTTCCAGAAGTTTCCCAAAGGGAATGGGACCAGGTTCAATGTTTCTCTTTTGTCTCGACCCTTTCCTGTTAATGTTTTCCCTCATGGCATGTCACTAACAGGTTTCACTGATCAGTGGATGAAAGCAAAGAATGCCTGAGCTGGAGAGAACACCTAGAGAATAGTCTAAACTTTCCAACGTTGAGCTAAGGAAACCGAAGCCCTGAGATCTTACTAAGCCTTGCTTGCATTGGTTTCTGGGTCAGCGTTGCCTTGAGCAGGGAAGGAGCGACTGGTGGAGGCTGCCTGGCATTGAAGCGGGGTCGTTATTCTGTGTGGTGGACCCCAGCGGCAGGGAGGCCTGCAGGTTGCATGTTGGCTCCCTGAGTCTCCACCTCTACCGGGTGCCTGTGAGAGAAGCGTGGGGGCCCCCAGAGAGAGGTGGGCTTAGCAGTTGATGGTGCTGGAGCAGAAGGTCTTATTTATAAAATCTGACCAGAACCCCGGCCCTCCCTTCCTCTTTCCACCCCATTTTCCAAATGATCTAGGGTTTACAAACTTTTAGTAGCACAACTTTTTAAAAAATGCAATCTTCTGTAGAATTTAACAAGTGTATATATGGTATTTTGTGACATTTTATTAGTATTCATTTATAAGTTGTTTTTATAAAGTTAATGAGAGCAATGAGGCCACTTGATGAACATGATATTGAAAGCAAGGATTATTGGTCACAGTAGCAGTCTTTTTATTGGTCTCAGTACCTACCTTATGTCTGAATTTCATGTTTCTTACATAGGACTAAGAAAATCCAAGTTCACACAGATACATGGTTGCAAATGAGAACAGTGTTTGTTTGTTTGTTTTTAAAGCTGCTTTGTAATCCAGGATTCTTTTCAATAAAGCAGATAATGGGACAACTTTTATTTTTAGGTCTTCATAAAAATAAGGAGAAGCTTATGTAGCTCAAGCAATTGGGCTCCCGTCTATCATATGGGAGGTCCCGGGTTTGGTTCCCGGAGCCTCCTGGTGAAGGCAAGTGGGCCTGCGCAGAAAGCTGGCCTGAGTCAAGAGCTGACGGAACAAGATGACGCAACAAAAATAGACACCTAGGAAAAAGACAATGAGAGACACAACAAACCAGGAAGCTGAGGTGGCTCAAGTGATTGAATGCCTCTCTCCCACGTCGGAAGCTCCCAGGATCGGTTCCCGGTGCCTCCTAAAGAGAAGACAAGAAGAGAAGACAAGCAGACACAGAAGAATGCACAGTGAATGGACACAGAAAGCAGATAGCCAGCGCAAGCAGCAAGGGGGCGGTGAATAAAATAAAAAGTAAATCTTAAAAAAAAAAAAAAAAGCTAAAGTCCCAGTTATCTCACTTGAGGTCTCCAATGAGTTAAAATTTGATTTATAACACACTTGGGCATAATGAAAACATTTGGGGAACCCCTGAAGCAGAATTCCATGTAACACAGTTTGAAAACCACCAACCTGGTGTTGAAAAGGTAAAGTTGCCCTTAATCCTTTACCTGAAAACATCCTTCAGCCTTTCAAACTGTCCTTTCATGGCTTATTTTTCCCTTCATTGGCGTTGAGTTCATTTTATTTCACTAAGATAGCACTGTTGGTAGAACGATTGGGGGCAGGGTAAAGTTCCCAGCCTGTTCTGCCTTGGATCCTGGACTCCCACCTCCCTTCCTTCCTCTCACCTCCCTCCCCTCCTCTCACCTCCCTCCCCTGGCAGAAGGAGGGTGGGTTCAGAGCCACCCTCAAGTAAAATTATCAAGTAGGTGGACCTCCATTCTCATAGCCTCATGCTTCTGGCACCCCCTTCCCTTTAGGAACCTGTGGTACTAAAGCTGCTCCTATTTGCACATCCTCCACCTCACCCCCAACCCCTCCAGCCCCCAAAGGGCCATGACCCAGACTTTTTCAGTTTCATTACTTTCCATCAAGACTTCTCCGTTCAGGGTTCTGTGACTTGGTCCCTGCTTTCTACTAGGTGTTTGTAGGCTATGCTGATAAACTAATGCTGCTGATATATGTATACTATTATTAATTTTTATCCTACATTTATTGAGCAACATTTACTCTGTGCCAGACAAGAAGCTAAGCAATTTACATGAGTTACCTTATAGGTTCTTGGATCAACCTGTGAAAAAGGTTCTATTATTATCAATCCTATTTAAAGATGAGAAAACTGAGGCTGGGACTTCAGCATTTGCTGAGTCCTTTTGGAACTCTTTGTTCTGGTGACCACTCAGGCTTCTTGATGAAAATTACAAATGCAAGTGATGAGGTGATTTATTTTTATTTATTTTTAAAAGAGGTACCAGAGATTGAACCCAGGACCTTGTACATGGGAAGCAGGCTCTCAACCATTGAGCAACACCAGCTCCTAATGAGATGATTTAGAACCAAGCTTTTGTTTATCTGAGAATAGCTCATTTCCCAAATACCACAGCAATGAAGAAAACAGGCTTTGAAATAAAATCAATATAAATGTGAATATAGGCTCTGCCAGCTACGTGAGCTGGGTCAATCTCAGCTTTCTTATCTGTAAAATGGTTATAATAATAGGACCTACATTCGAGTGTTGTTGCAAGGATTAAATGAGATAAAGTATGTAAAGCACATACACAATGCCTGATACATACTAAGTGCTCGGGGAGTGTTATTATTTCTGATGATTCATTATCAGGCCTGGACTAGCTGAACACAACAGTACCAGTCACATCATCCACACAAGCACAGTTTAAAATAGAAATAAGTCAAGTCACCTGGATTAATTTAAGAAAAAAAAGGGAGACTGTGCTAACACCATTTAGCTTAATTATTTTATTCCTCGGATATATGAATTGTCTCTCTGAGAGACCCCAAAACATATGCTGTTTCTGCTGTGGCTGGTTCCAAAATTGTTTATTTTCTTTTCTGTTAGGGCAGTAAAGTCTGCAGATTTGGGTCTCGGGCAAAGATGGACGCTATTTTGGCCAGCCAGTGAAAGAGGAGAATAGGCTGACATCACCACGTCGTAATTCTTGCTTTTTGGGCAAACTTTTTAAATAACTAGCTTTGATGGAAATTTCCCCCTGGGAGCTGGAGATGCTGCTGGTGTCTGGCCAAGGCAGCCTTTTCCCCACGAGTGCTGTATTTGCACTCCCGAAGGACAGAGGTCCTTGCCCGACGCCCGCCTCCCTGCACACACCGCGTGGAGCCCCTCTGGGGCCTATGGGAACAGTGAGAGGGCGCCAGCGTGAAGGTGGCCTGCTCTGCTCCGTCCACCCACTGAAGGTCACCCCAACAACACTAACTTCTCCAAATCTCTAGAATTGGCCACCCCTTCCCTGAACCATTTTGGAATCCCCATCCTGAGCTATTTTATAGAGAAACATTCTCGGTGTCCCTAAAGTCAAAAACCATGCTCATCTTTTCTTTTTAAAAATATGTTTGTATTATTCTTTTAATTGAAAGTAATAAATGCTCATTGTCCATACTTTGGGAAATATAATTAAAAAATCAGAACCTTCACAATACTGTTTTTTTTTTTTTTTTGCCACCTACCTTTTGTATATTTTATGCTCATACAGTTTTTGAAAATTTGACATGATGCACAACTCATGATTATAGTTAAAAATGCAAAAAATGCCAAGTTAAACAGAGCAAAATCTCAAAGTTCCCAATTCCATTTCCTTCCCCAAAGGTAACTACTAATGAAAATTTGTAGAAGGCCCTTCCAGACCTTTTTCTTTGGATTAATGAATGTGTAGGTACACATGCACGTATAATTATGGACATGTATATAGTTTTGATTTTTAAATAATGTTATTCTTCAACTTTCTTTTCCTGTAATAGTCTTGAAAATACTAGAGCTGCCTACTTCCTTCTTGTAGCAGTTTGGCATTATTTATGAATTCCAAAAATAGATATTGGATTATGTTTTGTGAATTGGTCTTTCCCTCTGGGCATATTAGATTATATTGGATTCAGAGGTTTTGCTTTTACTTAATTAAATAATGATTACAGCTTTGATTGGGCCACCTCAGTAGGATATTGAGTCCCCGCCGCCTTGGTGGGTGGGTACTCACAGAGAAACCACACTGTAGAGAAGGGAATTTGGAGTTTTAATGCTGGAGCCCAGGGAAGTAAGCACACGGAGGAGCTTGGTCCTGAGGAAGGAGAGAAGGCCCCGGGAAAAGAGACGAGCCATTAGCCTGATAGTCTACAGCTGCCTTGTGGAGAGACTCAAGCCTGAGCCAGGAGAGGGGCAAGCCCCGGGAAGACAGGAACCCAGGAAGCCTGAACCCTGGCAGACTTCGGCACCCATCCTACTGGCAGACTTCAGCACCCGTCCTACTTCAACACATGGCAATAAACTTTGGTGAGGGAGGTAACTTGTGCTTTATGGCCTGGTAACTGTTAGCTTCTACCCCAAACAAATAACCTTTATAAAAACCAACCAATTTATGTTATTTTGCATCAGCACCCCTTTGGCTGACTAATACACTTATTTTTAAAAAAATTCTCTGCATATAATTCCATAGTATAGATATACCATAATTTATTTAAAGAACATTTATTTTATTTTTTCTTGCTATTATAAGTAACTTTACTGTGAATATATTTGTACATATATCTTTTTTTTTTTTTTTACTTTATTTTGTACATTTTGTACATATATCTTTGTGCAAACAGTATTCTTAACTTAAAAGACTTCCCCCTCATAGGACAGGAAGGAATTATACTAGTAGGCCCAGGAGGTTTAACTGTATCCACTTGCAAATCTTGAATTGGTCCAGGGAAAGTGCTTGGGGAAATGAGAGAGACTCATTAAATCTTTTGGACCAAGAGCTAACACTGAGCCCCCAAACTACTTGGATATATGGATGCCAAAAGAGATTTTTTAGTTCACATTTACTTAATATGCCCAGACACTGGGAACATAATCTAAGGATAATAATTTGAGACATAATTTTAAGATTGCTGGAAGACATTGTAATGGGCTTGATGTCTGCCCTCGTCTAGTGTTTGGAATTCTTTCCTCTGGAGTATTCTAGAGCCAAGAGAGGCTTGAAAGCTGATCATGTGTGTGTTTTTATTGTTACCCTTTCAACAGGGTCTAGAATTTCTAACTGGTCCAATTGTGAAACTTTTATTTTTGCTGAAATGTTTCTCCTTGATTTGGGGTTGTTTTGTAATGGGTGCCAAAAGCACATAATACAAAATGTAAATGCCACCAAATTTATTCTTCTTATGCTATTCTTGAGATAAAATATAGAAATCTGAAAGTTGATGGGTAAGTCTTGGAAAGAGAACTGAAGAAGAGACTGTTTCAAACAAAGGTCTTAATGAAAAGGATGATGTCACCCCTGCTTTGACTTTAATGTCTCTCGAATAATCTTTGTCTCTCAAACAATTCCTGCATTAGTGTTTAGTAAATATGCTTTAGCCTATGCATGGGTTTGCTTTAAAACCCTGAGGGAGGCAGAATGCAAGGGAGTCAGTCTGGAATACAAACCCAGACTATGCCTAGAGTGGCAGTTCTCAAACTTGAGTGTGCATCACAACCACTGAGAAATTTAAACAATAACAAGTACATAGTTTCCTGGCTTTCACGCTAGACCCACTGAATCACAGATTCCTGCATATAGTTGCAGTTCATCCATAAGCACTAATTATATCAATGGAAGCATTTAATTAGTTTGTAGTTTGTAATAATTACCTTAATGATAATACTTATTACATTTATGTTTATGATGATTTTAATGATTATTACAATATCTTGAAAGATAATATATTAACAGGCCAGTCAGAAATAAGATGGTATGTAGATTTGTGACGATGACAAGTGTAAATAAAGCCCCTCCTTTCCCTTATTCCCTACACCCATTCCTTCAGTTCTGAGATGTACGTCCACTATATGGGTGTCTCTTATTGTCCATTGTTACCCCCTAGTTCAAGCCACTTTTTTGTCTTGCCTAAACCAACCTTCTCTCTTGCCTCTTCCAATCCATTTGTGGCATAGCAACCTAAACAATTTCTTCATCTTTTTATTCTGAAAAATTGCAAACCTACAGAAAAGTTTCAAGAATGGAATAATAAATATATCTTTCACCTATATTTACCGATTTTCATATTTTGCCTTATCTGCTTTATCTCTCTCTTCATAGGTACTTATTATTATTATTATTTAATTTTTATTTGTATTTTTGCTGAGAGTACACTGGAGACATCATGACCTTTCACTTCTAAATACTTAAGACTGTCCTCTAAGAACAAGGGCATTCTCTTACATAACCACATTATAATTGTCAAATTCAGGAAATTTGACGTTGATACAGTACCATTATCTAATTTTATAGTCCATATTCAAATTTCAGTACTTGTCCCAAAAATGCCCTCTATAACATTTTTTTTCCCTTCCAGGATCCAGGCCCAGACAGGCCTTACATTTAGTTGTCATGTGTCTTTAGCCTTCTTTAATCTCAGACTTTCTTTGCCTTCCTTGACATTAGGGATTTTGAAGAGTGCAGGCCAGTGATTTATAGAACACTCCTCCATTTGGGTTTGTCTAAGGTTTCCTCATGAATAAATCCAGGTGTTTCATATTTGCTAGGGTCCTTCTCAGGGCATCACATCAGGGGCAGAAGGACCTTTTAAATATGTAAATCAGATCATACTTCTCAGATTATCATCCTCCAGTGGCATCTCACTAAACGAACTTTCCATATCACGATCAACAAAGCCCTGTTCAGTTCAGCCTCTGCTTTGCTCTCCAACTCATCTTCTGCACCTCTGCTTCACCTCACTATGCTCTGACCACACAGAGCTTGTGGTGGTTTGAAACTGTATGTACCCCAGAGAAAAAAGATGTTCTTAGAGTTAATCCATTCCTGTGTATGTGAACCCATTATCGGTAGGACCTTTTGATGAGGCTTCTTCAGTTAAGGTGTGACCAACCTCATTTAGGATGGGTCTTAATCCTACCAGAAGAGTCCTTTATAAATGGAATGAATACAGATAAAGTGAAGAAAAGACAGGGAAGTAAGAAGTTGAAATCAATGAAACTCAGAAGAGAAGGGACAGACCAGCAGATGCTGCCATGTACCTTGCCATGTGGCAGAGGAGCCAAGGATCACTGGCAGCCAGTCTTTGGGAAGAAAGCATCACCTTGATGATACCTTGATTTGGACATTTTCCTGGCCTTAAACTGTAAGCTAATAAATTCCCATTGTTTAAGCCAACTCATTTCAGGGTATCTGCTTTGAGCAGCCTAGGAAACAAAAACAGGGCTTGAGCAGGTCAAACTCTCTTCTTGGAAAGATGTTACCCACTGTTATGCTTGACATTGATTGGTTGCTACATTCCAGAAGTTCTACTATGGTAGAGAGATATAGTAAAGAATTGCCATTATCTTAAGGTAGAAGTAACTGCAAATAATTTTTGCTAAATAAATTTAAGCCCCCTAAGTCTACATATCTTGTTTTCTTTGCTTTATACCTTTAGTTTAATTCTGGATTACCCAAAAGGCAGAATAATTCATAAATTGTTTCTTGGGACACTGAAGTATGACCTCTACCCCATGTGACAGACTCAATTTTTCAAAAATTCTGCAATCAGAATCTAAAAGGCAGCTTTTAAAAAAAGTAAACTTTTAGTTTCAGAATAATTTAGATTTACAGAAAAGTTGCAAAGACAATACAGAGAGTTCCTGTATACTTCTCACCCAATTTCCATTAATATTAACTTTTTTTATTACCTTGGAACATTTGTCAAAACCAAGAAACCAATATTGATACATTAGTACTAACTTAACTCCAGACTTTGTTCAGATTCTACCCGTTTTTTCCCACTAATACTCTTTCTCTTTCCATAATCCCATCCAGGATGTGGTAGACTGAATTATGCACCCCAAAAAAAGACATGTCCTTAATCTTAATCTGCATTTCTGTAGGTCTGAACTCATTTGTAAATAGGGCCTTTGAAAATGTTGTTATTAGCTAAGGTGTGTCCAACTGAATCAGGGTGGGTCTTCATCCATATTACTGGGGACCATATAAGGCAAAGCCAGAAGCCAGGAATCAGCAGAACCAAGAGAACAGACACAAGGAGAGAGAGGTCACCCCCTGACGTGAGACAAAGATGCAAGCCAAGGGACCCCAAAGATTGTGGCAAGCAAGTGCCAGAATGCTACAGATTTTGGGGAGAAAGCATGACCTTGTCAATGTGTTGATGTTGGACATCTAGCCTCT
Source organism: Tolypeutes matacus (assembly GCA_026826555.1). Lineage (NCBI taxonomy): Eukaryota > Metazoa > Chordata > Mammalia > Cingulata > Chlamyphoridae > Tolypeutes > Tolypeutes matacus. The sequence continues at coordinate 21,085,392 of JAKSZT010038599.1, read as the reverse complement.
GAAACTGGAGCTAATAAAATGCTTGCTGTTTAAGCCAATCCATTGTGTGGCAATTTTCATAGCAGCATGGCAAACTAAGACACAAGACACCACGTTATATTTAGTTGTCATGTCTCCTTAGTCTCCTCTGGGCTGTGACAGTTTTTCCTTCTCTCGTTTTTCATTCTCCTTTACAAGTTTAAGGAGTGTTGGTCAGGTATTTTGTAGAATGTCCTTCAACTTGGGTTTGTCTAATGTTTTTCTCAAGACTAGACTGGGGTTATGAAATTTTGGAAAGTCTACCACAAAGGTGAGGTGCACTTTCATTGAATCAAATCAAGGGTAAGTGATATCAACATGACTTATCTCTGGCGATGTTAACTGGATTCCTTGATTAAGAGTGTTTTCCAGGTTTCTCCATTGTAAAGTTACTTTTCCCATGCCACATTCTCTTCTTTGGAAGAAAGTCCCTAAGTCCAGTCCATACACAGGTGGGGAGATAGAAGCCAAAAGGCAACTGAAAAACTTTTAGTATCCATATTAGTTTGGTGACTTATAGTTTAGTATTGTCTTTCTTTTCAATTACTTCTGTGTAGGGGAGTACGATATTCTTTTCATATGTCTTAATCAGACCATGCTTCAATACCTCCCTGATACTAATTGCAAATGCCTTAGTATGATGTGGCGTTTCTGAGCTGGTTCATAGCCAGAATTAGCAAGGATTCGATAGGAAGTTTCTTTATGTTGAAAATATTTTGAACTTTATAAGTAAAACCTTAGATTCATGCACTTATTTAATATATAGATATTGAGTGCACATTCTGTGCTGGACAGTGCTGGGATCCATGGGCTTATTTTTCCACCCTATGGTATGGTGTGGGAGAATAAGTATAATAAATATTTATAAATATAAAGTCTTACTAGGAGCTGGGCATTGGGCTGCCACTCTACACTGATTTTCTAATCCTCTGACAGTCCTGCAAGTTAGTTTTTACTATCCCTGGTTTATTTTCACTTAAAAATTAACAGAAAAATAAAAAAAAAAAAAAAAATGAAGAAGCCTTTAAAAATAGCATACTGATTAAAAGTAGGGCCTCTGATATCTGCCTGGTTTCAAATCCTTTTTTCTCCACTTCTTAGTGGCTTGATGACCTTGGACAAGTTACTTAATCTCTCGTGGCTACAATATTCTCTTCTGTATCATGGGGTGATAGTTATCATAGCATTGTTGTGAGAATCAAATGAGAAAATACCTGTAAATTGCTTTGAGCCGTGGCTGGCAAGCACGTAGTGAGTGCTCAATTTTTAAGCTGTTATTATTATTCTTTATTATAGGGAGTAGGTAGAAAATCATCAGCTTAAAGCTAAAAGACACACTAGGATTTCCAATTAACTTTATTTGCTTTTATGCCTGGTAAATTTCCAGCTCTCATTCATGTGATTGGGGATAAAATTAATTCAGCCACAGCTGTTCTTTAATCTGTGGTTATTTTCTGACTCTTTTCCACATAATTTATCAGCTTTTAAACCAAATAGTTCTAGCTTGAAAGAATTTGTATATATCTCCAAGGCCATGCACAATGGAAGAAATCCTTTGTTTCCTCTGTTTATACACAAACCCCAGGCAGTAACTACTAAAAACCCCTGCTGTTCTCTAGGGCATTTGGCGGAAGGAAAAACACTATAGTAATTAGTATTTGGCAACAAAGAGAAACTGTTGTGTTTTTATGCACATCCTTAAAACCCAGAAATCTCTGTGGATCTGCTTCCTGCAAATATAATTTTCTAATATAGATGATTGCACTCTTATAGTTAAGGACATTCTGAAATTATTTTTTCAGAAATTGAAGAAATTAGAGATAGATCTAGACATTCTACTTCTGCCATAAAAATACACACATACACACACCTCTTTTATTTACCCTAACCTAAACATTTTTGGGAAAAGGGTAAATTCTGGTTAGCTACAGTATCACACACCAATGTCCAGGTTTTTACAAAAAATCCAAATATTTAAACTATGCTGAACATAATCTTAAATGATGCAGAAGGCACTTCATATCTATAGAAACCTGTGAGTTACCTGTGATGCCTCCATCACCTTTACCCTACAAATCCGATCTATCACCAAGTTCCATAAATGTAGTTTAAATATCTCATGAAAGCATCCACTTCGTTCTTTCCCCATGATCACTCTCTAGCCCCAGCCGCCATTCTCTCTCCCCTTGACCATTTTAGAAGCCTCCTAAATAGTATCTGCACACCTACCTTTGCCCTCCTCCCTTCTATTCACCCCAGTGTAGGCAGCACAGACTTTTAGCAATACAGTCTGGTTATGTTACCTCTGGCCTAAAATCCATCAATGGGGACATCCCAGGGCACTTTGGACAAAGATCGAACTCCTTGAAAGAAGAGATTTTGTTTTCTTCTGTATTTGATTCCAGTGCCTGAAATAGTACACGGCACACAGTAGGTGCGCAGTAAATATCTTTAGAACAAATGATTTACATCTACAGTGTTCTTCAAAATCTGGCCCCAGGATCTAGTCTAGTCCCCCTATAGCCAATTTCCTGGTGATAGACCTTTAGGAAATTCATTGAAACTGTCAGGTTTCTTCCAGGATCCACTCCTCCTTGCTCTCTGTGTCGTAGCCATACTGAGCTTCTTCAGTCTTTGCATATGTTTGGTTCTTTCTTGCCTCAAGTTTTACACCAGGCAGATCTCGCCTTCTGGAAGGCTCTTCTCATGCCACTCCTCTTGTTAGCATCTAAACACCAAATGTCACTTTCTCAGTGGAACTTCCCAGATGAAGTGACATCTCTCTGTTCTAGACCCTTGTGGGAACTTACACATCTCCTTTGTATCACATAGGGCCGTTTGGAATTATGTATTAATTTGGTGATTCCTTGCTTGCTATCACCCTCTCCCACTAGGCTGCAGGTTCCAAGGGGAGAGATGGGCTAGACGAACTTCACTGTATTCCGCACTAGATCCCCAGAGCCAACCACAGTACACAGCCAGCACTCCATAAGTGTTCATGGCGAGAGCGATTTGCCATGTGGTATCTCAGCATTGCTGTGATGATGGCCAATGTGCATAGCATGTTCTGTCAAAAAAGGGTGGTGCCTTCTGACTTAACATTCCCTGGGGCCCAATATGGGTGTAAGACTATTTGCTTCACCTTCTTGGTGGACACTGCTAGGTGTGGTGGGCAGTAGGCAGAGGTGGGGTATGGCAGGCAGGAGGTTCAGGGGACAGGCACTGAGAGCAGCAAGAAAATTAGAGCATTCGCCCTGCCCCTGCCCTTTGCACAGTGCCAGTAGGAGGAGAAAATCAGGATGAGGATGGGGTTAGGAAGAGGAAAGAGGAGGGAGTTCTCTCAATACTTGAAAGGCTACAATTGAGAGAGAGAGAGCCTCCTTTTGGGGAAAGAGTTTTGTAATTTTACACTTCATGGTTCCCCTGAGAAATTAAATAATTTCTAGCAGCATTTGGAGGTTTCATTTTCTCCCTGATTCAGCTATTATGATATTGTAGGGTTTCACTGGGCCAAGAGACCAGGAGGTAGGATGAGAACCAATACTTGCTGAGAGCTTTCAGTGGACCAGGTACTGTTAGGGCAGCTTCACATTTTCATTAGTTTATTCATCAGTCTGTTTGTTTATTCATTTTTTTTGGTTCATCCATCCATTCATTCCTCCATACCCAGACATTGTGTTAAAGGCTGGGAATACGATGGTTATTAAAACATATATGGTCACTACTGTCACGGGGCTTACATTTTAGGTGTTTTTTGCTTTTTAAAAATTTTATTATGGTAACATATATACAATACAAAATTTCCCATTTTAATAAGTTTCATGTGTACAATTCAGTGATATTGGTTACATTCACAATATGCTACCAACGTTACTATCTGTTGCCAAAACTTTTTCATCACCCCAAACAGAAACCCTGTATCTATTAAGCAATAACTCTCTGCTCCATCCCCTACTCCCACCGCCATCCAGTCCCTGGTAAGCTGTAATCTACTTTCTGTCTCTCCATTTTCTTATTCTAGGTATTTCATATAAATGAAATCATATGATATTTGTCCTTTTGTATCTATCAACAATCCATTGTGATAGTTATTATCCCTATTTTATAGGTAGGGAAATAGGTTCTAATAGGTTACAGCAACCTAGCCAGAGCTGGATTCAACCTTCAATTGACATCCCTTTTCATGAACTATTCTGCATCCCCTCTGTGGCAGTGTGAGTCTTTTGTGGCTCCCAGAAAATCTTGTTCTTAAAGCTAATCCATTTCTGTGCATGTAAACCTGTTATAAATGAGGACTTTTGATTAGATTCATTTAAGGGAACTTCCTTTTGATTAGATCACTTCAGTAGGGCATGACCCAGGGTGGGTCTTAGTCCTCTTACCGGAGTCCTTCTTAAACAGAGGAAGAAAAAGCTGCAGATGCAGAAAAAAGCCACAGAGATGGAGAGAAGCCTCTGGAAGTTGAAATCAATGGACCCAGGAGAGAAAAGCACAGATGGAGTAGCCTGAAGCAGAAGTAGCAACAGGGCCCAAAGAAGAGGGGAGGGAGGAGCTGATGCCACCATCGTGCCCTGTGCCTAATCACCCACAGCTGCAATGAGGTGAAAAGGATCTCCTGATGGTGCCTTGAGTTGGACATTTTCACAGCTTCAGAGCTTTTAACCTAATGAATTCCCATTATAAAAGCCAACCCATTTCTGGTATATTGCTCCCAGCAGCTTTCAGCAAACTGAAACACCTTCCCTGTCAGGAAATATATACAGCCCTTGGGAAGGCCATAATCTTTACTGAGGGCCTCACTGTAGAGGAGCCAGTGAGAATGGGGTGGGGTGAAGGAGAGGGCACTGTCAGGAGGCTGCTGGACCCACACAGGAGTCTGGCAGATGCTGCTGGCACGCCACTCATCTCCCCTTGAGCCTCACCGTTCTGCCTCATACCAGAAGCTTCCTCCTGCAAGCCCCTGGGATTTTCCACACAAAGGCTTTCTCTCAGCCTGGGTGTGAGGTGGGCTGAATGGGCCACAGGTTGAGTGCCTTTGGAGGAGGCCCCAGCCTATGGCGGATGGGGATGAGAGGAAAATACCCCTCTGGTGCCATGTGCTTCTATACAGTTTCCCAGGAGTTCCCTGGACAAGCCCCACAGCTAGTAACCTGCTCAGTAATGCATACTTGATTAACTTCCTTCCCTTTCCTTTCTCACTTCCCCACTTCCCTTCTGATACTTCTGGGATTGCTTCAGAAATTACCTATTTGTTCTCAAATCCTTGTCTCAGGATCTTCTAGGATGATAATGTTTTCTACTACACCCCAGTTCTAGTACTGACCCCACTATTTATTAGTCATATGACCTTGGAAAAGTCCTATAATGGGAATCTCAGTTTAGAAATAATATCTCCTGGGCCTCTATGGGGTGAATGAAGGGGCGAGGATCAAATGAAAAAATTGCCTTTGTAATCTTAGAATTCACAAAAACTTGGTGTGTTGGTGCAATTAGAAATCACCCATGATGTTAAAATGAAGAAGTTGGTGCATTCGTGAGTCTCCATTTCGGTGGTAGGCTTGGGTCCCTGAGAATGGTTCTTCCCTGGGCTCTCGGAAACAGTTTTCAGTTTGGTAGCCTCACTCTCTGGGTTGAGCACATCCTGGCAATTGAGCACATTCAGACACAAGTGGAGCTCTGGAAGGAGGATGTTCCTCAGCCTACCTGTCCCTCTCTAGCCATTGGCAGTGGCAGGGCCTGGTGGGGCTAGGAAAAATGAAAATGCAGCCAGAAATATTTCTCGACATTGAAGTGAACTTCACTAAACATAGTGCTCTAATCATCGGCCCTACAAGGGTCAGGATGCTTTTCTTATCTTCTACCAACAGTAGATCTCTATAGATCTCAGGGGTGCCCCTTCTGGTAAAATTATGATTCTTGTACAAATATAAAACAAACACATATCAAAGATTTTCTTTAGCTTATTACTTAATGAGGGAACCTGTATGATGTTACAACTGGTTCAAAGGGGGATTCAAAGAATGCACACATATATCCGCAATCAGAATATGGAAATGAATTTGCTAGTAGATGCAAAACAGGTCAATATCCACAGGGCAACAATCAATTGCATCTCCCTGGGGAAAAGTCATTTGCAATTCTCTGGACAAGAATCACTTGCATTACTGTCAGTTTTCTACTACATACAGAGTTGTGAAATATCTCAAGACCATGCAAGTTTCCAAAAACAGTGCCAGCTAGACAGGACTATTGAGTCTTTCACTTTCTTTTTCCTGACAGTCTTCCCTTCTCCACCTCACACACACAGGCGTCAGAGGTGTGTTGCTTTACTGAAGTCATGGGCAAGTCAGTCTCCCCTAAGGGTCTCTCTGCAAAGGAGTCAGTGGTGGGAGAACAGGGTGAGTTTAGGAGGCCTCAGCAGGAGAAAGTGTAAAAGGATGTTTCTGCATTGCAGAGGATTCTGGCAGTGATGCTTCCACCAGAGGCAGTTTGTATAGAATCGCAAATGGGACTGTCTCTCCTCAAATGGAAAAACAAAGGGACCTATGTATACTTACTAAGCACCTACTGTGTGCCAGTGCAGTGGGAGGGCAGGGAGTGGGAGGGCAAGACAGAGCACTTGGGAGCCAGACCAGGTTCAAATCACAGCTCTGCTCCTTTCCAGCTGGGTGGTAGCATCCTACCAGCCCTTAACCACTCCAAGTCTTCATTTCTTTTTCAGTAAAATGGGGGATAGTAACAATTATGAATGGTTTGCATGTCAAAGGCACTCAAAAAACTAGAGGGGGTTCAAAAAGACCCAGGTATCTTTGGACGAGTCAAGTAGAGTCTCTGTTCTCAAGATGTTTAAAATATTTGAGGAGGAAAAATACACACAAGTCAACAATTATTTTTAAATAATTGCCATTGCAGCTGTTAGAAAAACTTTTCATGTGAATTACGATCTCATGGTTTTATTGATTGATTCATGAATTGGGCATCATCCCATTCAGGAAGTAGAAGGGAGCTCACTGAGGGGGTGGGAAGGGGAAGCCTGTATAGGGTGAACGTGGAAGCAAGTGAAGAAATGTTCTGATTGGCTGATGTTAAGCTTGCATTTTACTTAGGGGGGTCTTACAAAGCTGAGGCAGATATACATTGATTAGTATGGTATGCTTGTCCATTCTCAAAAGCTATCTCTATGGGACCAAACCTGGTTTATTACCAGGTGTTGCTTATCTGCTGTTCTGTCGGCACTTTCCATTGTCTTCTGGAAAACCCTTTCTTGGAAAAGGGTCCCTCCTAACAATGCCCAATGCAGGCGGTCATTTTCTTTTACTTAACACAGTTATTTATAAAAGGAGTTCAGAGGTCGAAAATCAGGATGGGGGTAAGGGCTTCCTGAAGATGGCACATTTGGATTTGGACCTTGAAAAATGGAAAGTTTGATGAGGGGGAAAGAAGCAAAGGGGGCATTTAAAGGGACCAGTACAGACTGTGGTGATGGAAAAGGAACACACTGAAAGTGGGCCTGGAGCACCTGGTAACCAGGAGGGTGTCAGGCACCCTACTGTACAGAGACCGTCTCACGGGTCCTGGTGAGGTGCTTTGATTCTTTAGGTAACCAGAAGGCACGTTCCCAAGTGTGTTTCACAGAATACCAGTTTCACCAGATAATAGACGCCCCACAGCAAAAACAGTGAAAAGGAATCTGTGGTCAAATCAGTTGAGAAAATTCTGTGTTAAAAAAAGTTAAGAGAAGTTGTTGCAAAATTTCTCAGAACATTTAATAGACCTACAGACACAGTGAATCTCTAGGTGGGAAATTAGCTTTTCCTAATATTACGTGGCCACAGCATGCCTTACAAATATTTTCATTTGCTGTGGCTATAGGACTAATGGCCTCATTTTCTTGCTGACCGTGGGCTGGAGGAAGGTCTCAGTTTCTTGCCACATGGGCCCCCCAACATGGTTGGTCACCTCATCTAAGCCAGCAAGTGCAAGAGTGTCTCCTTCATCTTACTTAACTTGATCACACACTTGCCGACCCGACACGTATCACCCTTGCCTATTCTACATAGCTAGAAGCAAGTCACAGGCCTGCCTACGCAAAGGGAGGGGCTCACACAAGGGTGGGAAAGCCAGGGGGCAGAGATGATAGGGGCCGCTTTGAAAGTCTCACAGCTCAATGGTGGCAGAGTTGTGACAGATCTCTTGATTCCATCTACAATCTTCTTGTCTCAGCTGCTTGTTTGGACTCAGTTACAATTGGACAAGTACATCCAGTCCCTTTGCAGTTCGCCATCCTTCTCATGGTCATTCTTGGAACAGTGTATGACTGCACAGTATAACGCTTTGTGATCTTGTCATTTAGGCGAGAGGAAGGACAAAGATCCTCACGTGTGTAGCTTGGAGTCCAGCTGGCCTGGGTTATGATCGTCAGTCTTAAGTCACTGGACAAGGAAGGCTCTGAGTAGAGGAGCTTTAACTTTGAAAAAAATCTGCATCTCTTAGGAACTGTGATTGAGAGGTACTTGGGCAGAGTAGAGAAGAACACAATCTGAGCTTGCATCCTGGGCAAATTACTGAACCTCTCTAAGCTTTAATTTATTAGGTAGCAATGCAGTCAATGATGATGATAGCAAATATTTACAGAGTGCTTATCATGTGCCAATGTATTTAACTTGTTCAATGAGGTAGGTGTTATTATGTCATTGTACAGATGGGGAAACCGTGTAGATGAAGCATGGATAAGTCAAGTCATTTCCCAAGACCCAGAGCTAATAAGTGGCAGAGCCAGATCTGAACCCAGGCAGCTTGGCCTCAGAGCCCACATTCTTACCCACTGTCTGGGCTACTGCTTGCTGTACAAGCTAACGCAGAGCATAAGTGAAGTTCAGAGCCTATCTCCTGGTGGGTTCTTAGCTGTGAGAGTCAGCAGAAAACAACGGGGCTTGGAAAAGGGAATGTCTTGCCCTACTTTTAACTAAGTCCAGAACCATGCAGCAACTTGAAACAGAATCTGTCTTGAGGCTTGAGGTGCCAGGTTCATGTATCTAGTTTAAGTTCCTTGTCCAGACTTACTAAATGTCAGGTGCTTTGCTGGAAACTTGCATTTCACTGTACTTAATTCTTACAATGACTGTGGGAGGGATTCTCTTAGAATTGCCCCTGTGCATGGGCTGGGGCCCGGAGAGGTCAGGGACATGCCCCAGCTATGTGGTCAGCTAGGGGCAGAGCTCAGAGTTCAGCTGAGGCAGTCTGTGCCTGAGCCCAGTCCTTAGCCATCTCACTGCTCTGCCTCCCTGAGAGAGTAAACAACTGGAGGCCTAAGACCTGGGTTCAATACCCAGCTCTGCTGCTCATCTACTCTCATCTCAGTTTGCTCATCTTTAAAGCAGGATTAATGATCTCAGAGAAAGAAGAGAAGCCAGTATACAATGGGCAAAGCAGAGGTGGCAGAGACCAGCTAGAGGTCACCAAATCTGTGTCCTTCTCTTCCTGGGAACAGAGTGGGACTGTGTTTCCCAGCCTCCTTTGCAGTTAGTAGGGACTCTTGATTGAGTTCTGGCCAGAGGAGCGTGGGCAGAAGTGATGCCTACCACTTCCAGCCTGCCCCTCAATTTTCCTGAATGCTCTTCCACCTTCCCTTATCTGCTGGCAGATGCAGAGGTTCTAGTGGAAATTCCCAGAGCTCATCTAGAGGATGGTTCACCAGCTAGGCTGCCTTCTGAACAGCCGATTGAGTGAGAAATAAAATTCTCTTATATGGATAGTAAAACCTCATGTAAACAGAATATGTTTCATATATAAGACTGATTTTACAAAATATAAATAAAAACATACTAAAGAGAAGGAAAAAGAATAGCAGCTATGTACAGCAAGGGAAGCATAGAGAGATTGAGAGGTGATGAGTTTTTTTCTTTGTTTTTTGTTTATTATTATTATTGGTATAATAAAAGTGCTCTAAGAATGAAGTGATGAATGCACAAATATGTGATTATAGTGAATACTATTGATTGTACACTTTGGATGAACTTATGATTATTAATATATATCAATAAAATTGATTTGTTAAAAAGAATTCTCTTCTATGAAGAGAAAATTGTTAAATTTTAACAATTGTTAAAATTGCCAAATTGTTAAAAGTTAATGTAATAGAGCAGATGACAATATTTACCTACTTTTGTTCGCTTTTGTTTCACTTTTTGTTCAGGCCAGATAGAGATCATGTCCTGGAATTCAAGGGGATATCAGTTAGGTAGAGAATGCTCCATATTTTTTTCAATAACAACCAAGCAAAGAAATAATTTGCTGTCCCTTTAACCTCATTTTTTAATAAAATGAAAAACATGATTTAAAGAACAGGAATTCTTTAAAATTTAGGAATACATATTCTGGTATAATCCTCAAATCTTATTATCGCATGGAGAATCCCTGATAAAATTACAGGAGCTTAAGCTCTATTTAAAACACAGAAGTGCAATCATCTACTTAGGATGGAGGTTTTTCCTGGGGGTGTGTGATTTGTGGAATGTGGTTTTAGTTAAGCTCTTGCTTGCAGTAGGGGTCTTTCATATGAATGAGGATTACTCTCTTGGCAATGCTGCTATCCCCTTTAGAAGGTTACCATGATGTTTGCAGCAAAGGGCAGCATAGCCAGTTTAGAAACCAGGTTCAAATTTGGAACTAAAGAGGAGCACAAGATACCACCTGTCCACTCCTTGAGAACAGGGGCACGTTTTCTTTGGGTACTAGGCCAATACTTAGGGCCCAGGGATTTCAGCTATCAAAATCACCTCTGAGAAATCAGCCTCTGCAAAACCAGAAGGTGTTCATAATAACATGAAATTTAAGCAGCTGCATTATATCAGGAGTTCCTTGAATACCTGCAGCCTTGAGGAGGTTTACTTTGTACTTCAGTTTAAAAAGAGTTTCTGGAGTTTAGAATGCAGGAACTGGGTATGTGCCCTTGGTCCAGCATTTTTTGATGAATATATTTATTAGAATCCTATGAGGATCACATTCCTTTCTGGAATCTGAGAGAGCTAGGAAATCTAATCAGTTTATTATTCTCCTAATGGCAGTCACCCCAATCACACATCCTCCCCAAATGTATTAACATATAGGCACAGTTTTTCTCTTTTTTAAATTTTTTTTTTATTTTTTTTTTAAAGATTTTATTTATTTTACTTTATCCATTTTAAACCCCCCCCTTCCCCATTTGCTGTTTTTGTGTCCATTTGCTGGGCAATTCTCTGTGTGTGTTTCCTGCCATCTCTTCTCATCCTCCTCCTCCAGTCTTCACCAGGATTCGATCCTGGAGACCTCCGATGTAGGAGAGAGGTATTCTGCTGCCTGCGCCACCTCAGCTCCTGGCTTCTGGAGCTTACGGAGCATCTCGTCTTGTCTCTCCTCTGTTACGTCATCATCCTGCTGCATGGCTCCCGGGGCCTGACAGCTCAGCGGCACACAGAGCCTGGCAGCCCATGCGCCTTCTATATATATATATATATATATATATTTTTTTTTTATTTTACCGGGAGGTCCCGGGGATCGAACCCAGGTCCCTCTATATGGCAGATGGACGCCCAACCATTTGAGCCACATCCGCCCCCTAGGCACAGTATTTCTTGACATGAACCGTGGCATCGTCTTTCTAAGCTCCCTGCAGTCACAGTTCCCAGAGGATCTGTTGCTTGCACATCTCCCCCATCAAGCCTGCGGCCTGTTTTCCTGCAGTCACACCAGCAAGGCATCCTTTCCCACTCTACTCTGTAATAATAGCCCCACTAGCTTATCAATTAGGCTTCTTTCTTTGCAAGTGACAGTAAATTTAAAGCAAACTGCCTTAAGTAAAAATGAGAGATTATTGTTTCACATAATTGAAAAGTCTAGGGCTCTATGTCTAGGTTTAAGCATGGTTTGATCCAGGAATTATACAATGTTGATAGGACACAATCTCTCATCCCTCTTTCCTTTTGTGTCTTCCATCTTTTCATCTTACTGCCCATCTGCTTCAAAGATAACTGCATGACCAGATATTCCAGTGTCTCAGGTTCAAGTTCACCAGGAAGGAGCACCTGCTTCTGTCCTAGCACAAAAGGTCTCCTTGTGTTTCATTGGTTCTGATCAGAACATATGTTTGTACTTGGACCAGGGACCTGGCTGGGGAGTTCGAATGAGCTGATTGACTGAGGTCACATGCTTCATCTTTTATGCTTTGTGGGTGGGAGTGGAGGTGAGGAGTGGTCTATATCTGAACCTTGCAGTATAAGAATAGAGGAAGGGGGAAAAAAAAGACTAGAGGAAGGGAAAATCATTAAAAGAAAATCGGGGACTGTTACTTGGAAGGAGGGTGAATGGATACTGGATGACCCCAAATCAACAAGTGTCCATTACCAGCCCTGTCTAACCTTTTATTCTATATTAGGATAAGATGTTTTTAATTTGCTAAATATTAAAAGGAGGCCTCAATTTTCCCCACAATTTTGCTCCGAGGTGCATGAGAAGTTTTATTTAGAGTGTACATCCAGATGCTCTGGGGGAACAAAGCTTCAGATAAGAGGACTATTTCTTGGAGTTGATTGATATGCTCAGCCTTGAACAAGAAGAAGTATCAAGGAGGACTGTTAGTTACAGAGCTATATAGATAATATCAGCATTTATCCCTTGAGCACTGTGCTCAGCACTTTACATGAGTTTTCTATGGCCAACCTCTGTTGGCCATAGAAAATGCAGACATTTTAGAGATTAGAATGCTTGATCATCAGCTCCTTAATGGATGGGCCAGGGACTTCGGGTCCAGACCTCCCTTGGTGGTGGGAGAAGGTTGCTGACTCATTGCTGACTCTCTAACCATTTTGCTTCCATGTGGCCATTGCTTTCACTCTTTGAGTTTATAAAGATCTTGTGTTTCTTAAGATTTAGAAACCTAAACGCATCACTTGTCTTTCCTTTTCTTACCAAGTTAGGATGAATAGATAGGTTTTTCCTAAAATTGGTCTTGCTGCCTTTAAAGTTAAATTTAAGCTCTATTGCATTCTTACTAGAATATGAGCTTCCCAAGGGATATTTCCTACTTTTTTCCCATGTTGTATTCTTGGTATGTAGAAAAGTGGATAGCACAAAATTGGCAGCAGCCCAAGCCCCTCCAGACTCCCAAATGCTTCTGGGTTTGAATTTGCTTGGGGGTCACCTGGAGGCGAGTCACACCCTGAAGACACTGTAAGGACTCTGCAGAGACAATCATCACAGAGAAAGAATTTAGGACCTACTAGCAGGACCCAAGCCTGTAATCTAATCTGGAACTGCTTCTTTGAGACGGTGGATCAATACTGTCCTGGTATATACCCAAACCTCCAACAGTGGTTCAACAGACTGTGGAGTCCCCAGTGATTGGGTTTGCCCTAGAGCCAAGATGGCAGTTCCTTTTCTGGAACTCTTAGTGATGGATCCTTTAAGTGCCCTAGGAAAACACTTGGTTAATATGGTCCAAGGAACTGTAGGTAAGCAGAAGAATAACAGCTTTGTTTCCAATAGAGAAAGTTCAGCTGAGTGTTCTCCAGGTCATGTGGGCACTTGACGTACTTGCTCAGGCAATCACTTATAGCCCACCCCTCCACAAGTTGTAAACACATGCTTACCTCAGTCATCCCCCACCCCCCAATGTAGTAAGGGGATAACTAAGACACAGTCTCAGAGGACACCAAGTGAACAGTGAATACCCTCTTTCCTTCTTTCCCCTCCAGGATTTGAAAACACAACCCAACTGGAAAAGACCTTTATAGCTGTCAGTCAGGAGGAGAGCCACCTAAAGAGATGTCAATCCACTCCAATACAGTGTTGGGGTCACCAACAGAAGCATGACTCACACGGCACTGGATGGGACATCATTTTACTCACACAGAGAAGAGAAAGAGAAAGGTCAGCTTCACTAGTGAGCATGGGTTCCCCGGAGCCAGAGGATCTCAGTCCATGGCTGAAGGAGGGAGATGTTCTATGCACAGCACTCCTCTCTTGTGTTTGTGTGCCCTGCTGGAGGAACCCATTCCCTCCCTCCCAGGGACAGATAAATCATCTGGGGCATGAGCTAGATGTTGTAAAATATGCGCACCAGTGGTCAGGCTGTCTCCAGGGCGTGTGCCCAGGGCAATAGGGGAAGGAATGTACTGGCAGTCGCCTTATCTACTAGAGATTTGTGTTTTATCCCACCAGGCTGACACATCCTGAGCACAAGATGTATTTGTGGGTCTCAGGGAAAGGTTGGCAAGCTGTGCTAGTGCTGCCCCTACCACAACAGCCTTCTCTATCCCAGGCAGGAAGTGGGAGAATCCTCTCAGGCCAAACTGATCAGCCAGAGAGAGAGAGAGAGAGAGAGTAGTATCTAACCTGATCATGTAATGAATTAGTGATATCTAGTTATATATCCCATATCAGAGAAGCCCACCAGTCAACAAGCCCTGTGCACACAGCTCTTCTGCTCTTTCTCACTTTGTCCCCAAACTAATTTATGAGGGCTTATAAAGTAAGGTAGAGGTATAAAGTGGTGTCAGCAAAGAGACAGTGCACACTTCCTAAGGATGAACCACAAATTTGGCTCAGCCTTTTAACAGTTGACTTCAAAAGGGAAGTAAGGGCAACTATAAGTTTTGCAATATCTACAAGATAAAAGCCAATCAGTTGCCCCCAGTTCTCTTCTCCTTTACTATGCCTATATTTCCTGGTGATGGTTGCCATGGAGGCTTCATCTGGACTCTACTTCTATAGATTCAGTGTTTGTCCTTGGGGGCATCTCAACAAAATTCCAGTAACCTCTGGTTCTATTTGAACTGAAGTTGCCCTGATGAGTCTGTCATTACCATGTCTGGCACACACATTTCCATTTTCATGACAGCTGAATAAGATACTTCCCTGGTAAATTCTGTCGTGGCTTTTTGACTTCTAACTCACCAATCCACTAGATCCCTAAAGAAGATTAAAGTGAAGATGGAAATTAATTTTTTTAAAAATTCATTGTAAGGGTTGACTTCTAAAGCTTTCACACCATAGGGGGGCTATTGGCTTAGAAGTCTGTTTTTCCATGGAGATTGCCATGAAGGAGCAAGAGTTATTTGCAAGCTCCAGTCATTGTGTTTTGGAAATTCAGAGTACCTCCGTTGCAGCAGTCAGTTCTGTGATTAAACTCAATTCAGGGCATACCCTGTGATCTACAAATTTACTGTGTGGAAGTACAAAGCATACGCTTTTTAATTTTTTTCTGAAAGCCTGAGAAGACTTCCCTCTGATGTCTCCAAAATAACTGAACAATACAATATGGGTCAAGTTGTCTTTTCATGCCCCCAGATGACCCATCAAAGCAGAACTTTATCCCTTAATTAGAAATGGACAGGACAACTAAGATATTTGTGGGTACAAATAAAATATTTTTAGTTAGGATATTCTATTGCACTTATTTGCTACATGTATTGAGTATCTATTATGTGCCAGGTACTGTGTGAAGTGTTGGTGATAAATAACAAATAAGACCCCATCCTCATCAAGGGGTTCATGGTCTAGTGGGGAAACGGACACATAAAGAAAACCTCATAAAACACAACTCTGATAGGTACTTTTTTTTTTTTTTTTTAAGATTTATTTATTTTTATTCATTTCTCCCCTGCCCCCCTTCATTGTTTGTGCTTGCTGTCTGCTTGTCTTTTTTTTTTAGGAGGCACCGGGAACCAAACTTGGGGCCTCCCGTGTGGGAGGGAGGCGCCTAATCGCTTGAGCCACCTCTGCTCCCTCTGATAGGCACTTTTTAATTTAATTTAATTTATTTTATTTTTTATTTTTTACTCTGTACTTTTAAGTAGGTTTGTACAAAGTGCTGTGGAAGCACATGAAGGAGCAATAAATTCTTTCCCACAGGTGGAGCTGAGGAAGAATGATGTTAGGAAGACTTTATGGAGCCATGCTCATCTTTTCACAGTTATACAATAAAAGATAAAGAACTGCCAAAGTTAATTCAGTCATGCATTGAGTGATAGGCAGTGGCTATAAAGAGAAATAACATGCAGTTCTTGGCCTTGAGAAATATCTTCTTTGGATCTGAAATCTATTTGGTTTCCTATAAAGAGTGTTGGCTAGGGAAATACATACTTCATATGTGTTGATAAATATTCAGATGTTTTGTCTCAAAACTAAAGAATAGACGATCTGCCCAGTTTGGCAGGGGAAAATGTGACTCAAAGTACTCAAGGAATAATTGATGAAATAGGGATTGGTCTTATTCTGTGCGGTTCAGGAAGACAGAATTAGGGCCAATTGGTGGAAATTACAAGAGGGCAGATGTGAGCCCATTTTAAGGAAGAACTTTTTTTCTGATTCTAGAATTCTCTCAAACTGGAATAAGCTGTCTTGTGAAGTGGTGAGTGACTTATTCCCATCAAGTGAAGCCAAAGATGATAAAAAGATGTCCAGGCATTATAAAGGTTTGGAATAGATTCATTCATCCAACTATTATCTATCATGTGCACAGCATTTGCTAAGGTCTAGGCATTTAATATTGAGTAAGTCATAGATTCTGTCCTCAGGGAAACAGTTTTACAGGCAATTACATACAGTATGGGGTGTGGCAGTAGAATTAATGTGCTGGACGAGGTTATAGAAGGCTTCCCAGAGGAGGTCACTTCTAAGCTGAGATCCAAAGGACAAGAAGAATCTTGCCAGGCTAACGTGGCAGGGGAAAGGGGGAAGGAGAGTGCCAGGAGATCTCTAATAGTCCATGCAAATTTATTGACCGGTATACTTAAAAAATCTATGCATTACATTTTATCCAGAGCATGAGATAAACAGGATCAAGTTTATTAGGCAGCCTTTAAGAATTGTGTTTAGTATGATCATGTTGCTTGGTAGCTGTAATGTAAATGGAAACTAGAAATTCATAGAGGATTGGGAAGTGCCTATGTTATGCTCCCACACTCTTCCTGCCACCCAGTACCTACTCCCACGAGCCTTCCCTCCTCTTCCCTAAACCACTGCATGGGGGAAGCATGAGTGTCTGGAGGGAGGTTTATCCATGGCCAGGGCTGACTCTTATCCTTTCCAGTGTTTCAGTGGCATCAAATGAAGCTTTGGGTGGAGAAATTTTGTCTTCTCCTGTGGAGGATTGATAGTGATTGTGTGGCTTCATCCTGCTTTTACTCAGAGTCTAGTCTCAATAGGTAGGGACACTGTAAGGGCCACGTAATGGAGAGTAGCTGGGCTTGGTCGTTATAAACACAGCAATCCATCCAATCAAGCAACCAGTAACGTGTTAACCGACCAGCAGCTGGGAGTAGGACACTCAGTGTCCTCATCAAAGGCATTTAGTATGTGGTCAAAGGCTAAGTAGAAAGGCATCAATGGAAACAACTCTAAGGAGTTCAGAAAAGGGAGAAACTGAAGTATCCTCTATCAGAAAAGTCTTCTGGGAGAAGGGGAGATTTAAAGGTTAAAAGATGAGAAGAATTTGGAAAGGTCCACAGGATAAGGTCATTACACATGAGAAGACATCAGAGACTTACACTCGGAAGTGAGGCTGAGGCCAGCTGGGGGACAGTTGTGGTGGTTAGGCTTGGGAGGCTGGGTACCATTTGCTAGCTGTATAACTTTGGGTAAGTTATTTAACCATTTTGGGCTATTTTAAATCTGAAATGTGGAAATGAAATACTAACTGACTCATACGGCTGTTTTGAAGAATAAATGACACAATAAATGAAAATATTTTAGTGCAGTCCCTGGTACATGGTAACCAATCAATGTTAGCTATTATTAATGATGACGACGAGGATGATGACATGATGATGATGATGATGATGATGATGATGAAGTAATGAGGAGTGACCAGTATAGAAATCACTCAAGTACAAAGGGTTGTTTTTTGCCCAACCTATAAAGATTAGCATGCAATAACCAAGAGAAAGTAAAAATAAAACTCTCATGCTTAGAATATAGCAAGTGAAGAGTCTAATGCAACACTTCAAGACACACATAGGGATAACAGTCAGACCTACCTGTTCTAACAGCCCCGAGCTCTAGGCTGAAGAACTTCCACATCAACAGTATTTTAGAATCAAATAGACTGTCTCTCAGAAGTGTCTGGCTATTCCTCCACCTAGACTTCCAACCTCAAAGTGCATTCAAAAGTTGCCAGGAGAACAAGAATTGAGTTTATTACCAATATCCTGGAGCAGATTTCCTTCGAAGGCAGTAAGAGAGGATGTGTTTCTCTTGGAAGCATCTGAAGAAGATACATAAAAAGCACCTTAAACTAATGTGTTTAAAAATATTAATGACACCAGCTGAGCAGGGGCTGGTGAGAGGTGGCTGGCAACATCAATCAAGGCTTCCCGTTGGACCTCTGTCCCTGCGTCTGCCCACTGAACCTCTGTCCCTGTGTCTGAAGCCTCCTCTAGTTTGGCTATGGGGTTGAAGGCTGAATGGGAGGTTTCCTACATTTGTACCTGGAAAGTACCCTCTCACTTCAGGTTGTTTTCTGGCCTCCAGATGCTTGTATATGCTGTTACCTCTGCCTGCCACTGGGGTGGGGGTGGGGGTAAGCAGGGCAGCGACAGGATCAGATTTATGTCATGAGAAGTTCTCTTACACTGCAGTTTTATGGAGAGTGAACTGGCAAGGGCAAGTTTGGAAAAGGAAGGATTAATTAGGAGTCAGTTACAGTAGTCAGATGAGAGCAAGTTACGGCTTGGACAAGTATGATGCAGTGGAAATGAAAAAAGTGAGTACTTTAGTTACAAGGTGAATGATGTCATTTAATGAAGTGGTGTAGTAGATAAGGATAAAAGATAAGCATAAAAGAAATTATATTTGGTGCCTCGTCATCCTGCCTGGCTTAGCTGTAGATTTCCCTTTGAGCCACCACCCCACTTAGCCCTGGGCGTACCTGTGACCAGCAGGGCCTGCGCCTCCTTACGCTCTGCTCTGGGTGATCTTAGCTGCTCCAGCGACCCCTGCTGCTGCTGCTCTGAATGGCCCATGACTGCGTCTGCCCTTGCGCACCGCCTAATTTATTAGCAAGGCCTATTTCTCCATCTGGCTTGGATGATAAGAAGCTGCCCTCAGCTTCTACAAACAGCCCTTGCTGCTTCTGCTTTTTGTGCTGTAGAGATTGAAACTTCTAATGCCCAGGATTTACAAGAAAGTCTTCCCCCTCCCCTCTGGGTCACAACAAAGGCGAGAGCCAGGGATCCACATGTGCTCCATCCCCCTCCTCCAGACACCCTCGCAGGAGCCGGGGTAAGCCCACCCTCATCCTCGCCTTTCCCTTCCAGGGCCTTTGATCTAACATGGCCATCGTTCCATGCATTCGTGGCTGCTGCCTGTCTGTGTCAGCCCCCCCATCACCCAGAGAACTTTCACACAGCATCCAAAAGCTTCTAAGGTGTCCCCAGTGACCCCCACCTCCTAGTAGTCCTGCGCTTGTGGAATACCCTCCTCTTAAGTGTGGGCTGTACCCAGTGACTCGCTTCTAAGAAAGAATATAGCAAAGTAAAGGATGACACTTTGGAAATTCATTTACAAAAGGACGGTGGCTTTGTCTTGCTTTTTCTCTCTTTCTATTTTGCTCTGACAGCTGCCAACTTGCCTGTTGTGAAAGGCAACAGGAGAGGCCCATAAGCAAGGAATTGAGAAAAGCCTCTGATCCACAGCCAACAGCCTGCAGGTTCTGAGCTTGGAAGGTGAGACCACAGCCATGTCACCAGCTTATCCACAATCTCATGAAAGACCCTGAGCGAGAGGCGCCTGGCTAAGCCTTGCCCAGATTCCTTCCCCACAGGAAGTGTGAAATAATAAAGGTTTATTGTTTTAAGTCACTACATTTTGGGGTAATTTTGTTATTAAGCAATAGATAATGAATACAAAAGGGGAAGGGAGGATTGGAGTGGATAAAGTAGAGGCAGGGAGGGGACATCACTGCATTTCTACATTAGACTCTAAACTGTAGCTCGCCTGGCACATATTTCCAGACTGATGTGCCAAGGATCACTTTAAAAAAAAAAAAAGATCAATTCAGTGGTTTTTAGTATATTCACAGAACTATGCAATAACAATCAATTTTATAACATTCTCATCTCTTCAAAAAGGAGCCCCACACCTTTTATCTACCACATCCGATGGTCTACTTTGTTTTTTTCTTTTAACGATTTTTTTCACACATCATACAATTCATCTAACGTGTACACTCAATGGCTGTCAGTATAATCACAGAGTTGTACATTTATCACCAAAAGAAAAATCCCATATCTCCTTATGCCCTCCTATTGTTGATCCTTAGCATTAATATAGTACCCTTGTAGCAATTGATGAAAAACTACTACAAAATTACTGTTAACTATAGTCCTTAGTTTACATTAGTTGTATTTTCCCCATGAATCCTCATATTATTTTAACACCTTATAATAGCAATGAAACTTTGTTCAAGTTCGTGGAAGAACATTCTTGTATTTGTACTATTAACCACATTCCTTATCCACAACCAGGTTCACTATATTACATAGTTCCTAGTTTAGCCTCTAGCTTTCCATCTATCAACATTTAGGACCCGAGACTCCCCCTTTCAGCCACAATCACATCTATAAATCAGCAGTTAAAGAAACTCACAATAATGTGTTACATCATCTCGATCCATTTCCAAACATTTGCAATCAGTCTTATTAAAAATTCTAAGCATCAGCTCCCCCTTCTCAACCCTTATTCAATCTCCTAGTAACCTATACTCTAGATTTAACTCCATGAGTTTACTCATTGTAATTAGTTCATATTAGTGAGACCATGCATTATTTATCCTTTTCTGTCTAGCTTCTTTCACTCAACATAATGTCATCAAGGTTCATCTGTGCTGTCATGTGCATCCCAACTTCTTTCCTTCTTACAGCTGAATAATATTCCATCGTATGTATATACCACATTTTGTTTATCAGTAGCCATCAGTTGATGGCTACCTGAGTTGTTTCCATCTTTTGGTAATTGTGAATAATGCTGCTATGACCATCAGTGTGCAAATATCTGTTTGCATCCCCGCTTTCAGTTTTTCTGAATACATGCTTAGTAATGGGATTGCCGGATCATACAACAGTTCTATATTTAGCTTCCTGAGGAACCGTCAAACTCTCCTACACAGTGGCCACTCTACATTCCCACCAACAGTGAAGAAGTGTTCCTATTTCCCCACATCCTCTCCAACACTTGCAATTTTGTTTTTTTTTTAACAATGGCCATTCTGTAAGGTGTGAGATGATATCTCCTTGTAGTTTTGATTTGCATTTCCCTAATAGCTAGTGATGTCAAACATCTTTTCACATGCCAAGTATTGCTTTTATCACATCACTAACTGCTCACCAATCTACAGTGCCTCCTTTGCTGGCTGGAGGACCAGGTCCAACTCCTCATTCTAGACTTTTAAGTGACCTTCTGTGTATGGTCTCATCCTCAGTATCTACCCCTTCATCTCTTTATTTCTCCACATGTATCTCCATTACAATCCCATGATACCTTGCAGTGGCTCTGCTCATCTTTTCCCAAATCACCTTCCAAGCTAAGAGGCTCTCCCTTCTCTCTTCCAAGCTATACTCTTCACTTAAGTGTAGAATATACAACTTCCTTGAGTGAGTACATGCCTTGTCATCTCTTTTCATTTTGAAGTTCTTTGAAATTATTTCATTATGAAGCATTTCAAATATACAGAAAAGTATAGAAAAATAATATAATGACCACTACCCAGCTCCTCTGAAATTCTTACTTTTTAAGTTATACCTGTTAGGGATTGAACCATGTCCCCAAAAGACATGTTCAAGTCCTAATCCTTGGTCCTGTGATGTGAACTTATTTGCATACTGTATCTTTGAATATGTTAAGGTGTGTCTGGGTGTGGTTGAGAGAATCCATTTGTGAATACGACCTTTGAAGATGCTCTTATTAGTTAAGGTATGAATCTATTTTAGAAAGGGATCCTTGAAGATCTTATTTAGTTGAGGCTAAATTGAATTAGGATGGGCCTCCATCCATATGACTGGAGTCCTATGAGCAGAGGGAATTTGGATGCAGTCAGTCAGTAGAAGCCAGAAGCCAGAAGAAACCAGAGAACGAGGCAGATGGCCATGTGATGCCGGCAGAGACGCAGGCCAAGGAGCCCCCAAAATGGTGTCAAGCCAGCACCAGAATGCTATAGACTCCTGGAGAAGGTATGACTTGTCAAGACCTTGATTTGGGACGTCTAGCCTCCAAAACCATGAAACAATAAATTCCTGTTGTTTAAGCCAGCCCATGGTGTGGTATTTGTCATAGCAACTCTGGAAAATCATATCTATTTAAAGGTTTTTTTCCCAACACAGGTAAAGCACCACAAATATAGATGGCAGCTCCCCTGAGACCCTTTCCCAGCCCCATTCTTCTCTTTCTCTCCCCAGAGGTAACCATGTGCCTGAACTTGTATTTATCTTTCACATGCATATATTAAAACGATTACTGCTTCTGTATGTATTTATGAACAAAAATAGCTTTGTGTCATGTTTTAAAACATTTTAGAAGTTTTTAAAACTTATTTTTAATGGTACAGTAATAATTTGTTAGTCTTTTGTTCACAATTATGTTCTTTAGATTTATCCATGTGGATACTTACAAGTAGTTCATTAATTTTACTGCATAGAATTCTATTTTGTGAATATACCACAGTTTTTTGCTCATTCTCCTGTTGTTGGGCAGTTGTATCTGATATTCTTGTTATTAAAAAGGTATTATTGGGGAAGCGGCTGTGGCTCAATCAGTGGGGCTCCCGTTTACCATGTGGGAGGCCCCGGGTTCGGTTCCCGGGGCCTCCTGGTGAAGGCAGGCCCGCCCGCACGGTGTGGTTAGCTGACCCAGCGAGCACAAACAGCAAGGGGGGGATAAATGAATAAATAAATAAAAATCTTTAAAAAAAAAAAAAAAAAAAAAAGGTATTATCGGGGAAATGGATGTGGCTCAAGTGGTTGGGCTCCTGTCTACCATATAGGAGGTCCAGGGTTCTATTCCTGGGGCCTCCTGGTGAAGGGCAAGCTGGCCCGTGCAGAGAGCTGGCCCAAGTGGAGCTGGCCTATGCGGAGTGCTGGTCCGCACAGGAGAGCTGGTGCAGCAAGATGATGCAACAAAAAGAGACACAGCAGACCAGAGGGCCAAGGTGGCTGAAGAGATTGAGTGTCTCTCTTCTTCTCTGGAAGGTCCCAGGATTGGTTCCCGGTGCCACCTAAAGAAAAGACAAGCAGACACAGAAGAACACAGAGTGAATGGGCACAGAGAGCAGATAGCGAGTGCAAAAACAATGGGGCAGGTGATAAATAAATCTAAAAAAAAAAAAAAGGTATTGCGGGAAGCAGACGTGGCTCAGGCAACTGAGCTCCCACTTACCACATGGGAGATTCAGGTTCAGTTCCCGGGGCTTCCTGGAGAAGACGCGCAAGGGAGTGAGCTGATGCGAGAGGCTGGAGTGACGAGCTGATGCAGCAAGATGATACAGTGAGATGATGCAACCAAGGGACACAGCGAGGAAACACAATGATAGATGCAACAAAGCAGGGAGCGGAGGTGGCTCAGGTGATTAGGCGTCTCGCCTCCCAAAAAGAGAAGACCAGCACACAACAAACAGACACAACGAATGCAAATGAGGGGGTGAGGAGAAATAAATAAATAAAATAAATCTTTAAAAAAAGGTATTGCAATAAATATGTGTCAGTGCAAATCTCTTGTTCACAAAAGTGAAAGTTTTCCTTAGAGAAGCCTCCAACCAACCATCAGCAAGGATTGAGGCCTCCAGTCCAACAGTTTCCCCAGGGGAACTGTTTCCTTGGGGTTCTTAGTTTCAAAACAAACAAACAAAAAAACAAAAAAACAGACTCTGCTGCAGCTTATGCAGTAAAGGCATTTATTATTAGAGGATTCTGAATAACATAGAATCTTTTCGGAAGAGGACTTGGATGCTTCATAGGGAGAAAAGCTACACACTACACTGTCATGTTGCTCCTGTGGAGACCTCCGTGATACCTCTGGCAGGGGCACTGTGGTTCTCAGAACAATGCCAGGCATGGGCCATTACCACTAGGCTCTCCACATCTATGGCCTCTGAAGGCCAATGCCATGCACCTCCATTCCTGGGGTCAATTCCATTCCCCTCTCTTCTGAATCAAAGGTTGACATGGGCACTCTAATTGATGAACACAGGGCCATATGCCTGTGCTTTAGTAGCAAGAGAGGCTAGGAGAGAGTGTCTGGCTTCTGCCCAGGGGAAGTAGAGCTCGAGAGGACAGTTTTCAAAGGTCTAAAAAGCATAGCAAATGTACACTACCATGACCAAAACTAGAATTTCTAGATTGAAGGCATGTGTATCTTCCACCCTACTAGATGTTGCCAGATTACTCTCCAAGTGGTTGTACTTTCATCAGCAATGTATAAATTATCTATTGCTGTATAACAAATTACACCAAAAGTTAGTGACTTAAAACAACAAATGTGTATTTCACAGTTTATAGGTCAGGAATTTGCCTCTTATGAGGATCTCTTATGAGGTTGTGGTCAAGCTGCCAGCTGGGGCTCCTGACATCTCTACTGGGATTGTAAGCTCACTCAGGTCACTGTTGACTGGCTACAACCTATTTATTTCTAAGCTAATGCACACGACTGTTGTCAGGTCTCAGGTCCTTGCTGGATGTTGGCTGGAGATATCAGTTCCTTGCCTCCATAGTGCTGCTCACAATATGGCATCTGGTTTCCTCTGGGGCAATGACGAGAGAGAGAGAGAGAGAGAGAGAGAGAGAGAGAGAGAGAGAGAGAG
>JAKSZT010038599.1:21043487-21060541 GCA_026826555.1 Tolypeutes matacus | reverse complement strand
ATTCATGTGAAAAGACATGAATATCAGAAAATAGGGATCACTGGGGGGCCATCATGGAGCCTAGATACCTCAATCAATTAATGAAGATCAGCCATTTTTCTACATCCTTGCCTCCCTGTGGTACGGACTTAAAATTTGTTCACCACTCGTGAATATAATATGTTTCATACTCTCGTTCACCTTTCTCTGGTGCTTTAATGCACATCATCAGTCTTGGGTCTCTAACTACATAATATGTAATTCATAAGCAAAGATCACATCTCCAACTTCTTTTCTATCTGCTACAACCACTTAGAGTGTGCAAATATTTTTTTGCAGAACCCCATTTATATAAACAATTTGATTAAAAATGCATTTCAAAATTCATGAACCATGTGAGGTATTGCTATTTATTGAAGAAGATTTAGAATATTGGGTAAAGAAGAGGTACTTTTTCTGTGAGAAGATTCTTCATTGTGTCCAGGCACCAGTTCTTTCTGTTCAGGTCCAGGAACCCATCTCTTTGTCTTCCATATTGCCAAATTCCTGGCTAATTTCATTTCTTTCATCACAAGAAAAGCTGCAATACTATTATTAGTCATGGTACATTGGCTCTGAAGAACAAATTGTACTGAAACTGTAGATTTCCTATGACCATTTAAGTAATGCCGGTTTCATTATTACTCTTCTGTTTTCCTATTGTTACTATAACAAATTATCACAACCTTAGTAGCTTACACCACCACAAGTGTATTATCTTACAGTTCTGTGGTTAAAAAAATCCTAAAATCAAGATGTCAGCAGGGCTTCATTCCTAAAAGAGGCTCTAGGTTATAATCTATGTCCTTGCCTTTTCTACCTTCAGCTGCTTGCATTCCTTGGCAAGTGGCCCCTTCCTCCACTTTTAAAGCCAGCAGCAGTCTCTCTCTTCTTCCATCATCACATCGCCTTTTCTCAGTCTGACCCTCTTGCTTCCCTTTTATAAGGGCCCTTGTGGTTACATTGGGCTCACCTGGATAATCTAGGATAATCTTCCCATCTGAACATACTTAACTCATCTCATCTGCAAAGTCCCTTTGGCCAGGTAAAGTAACATAGTCACAGGTTCTGGGATTGGAGCGTGGACATCTTTGGGGAGCCATTATTCTGCCCACCACAATTATTCATGACACTGCATCATCCATTGTCTCACTTGTGATTATTGGCATCTAGTGACTCTCTCATGGGCTGTTACTGTGCTTCACTGATGATGACCACAAATTCAAGCCTTACCCAGAGTACACAGGAAAATGTGAATGATATCTTTTCTTTACTTTCCAGAATTTTTTAGTGTGAACACAGGACAGTGCACATTCCAGCCATGTATTTTCTTGAACTCTTGAGGTCATAATTGTTGCATTCCTGGACTGTGCTCTCTTTCAGTGCTAGTCCCCTGCTTTCCACACCCTGCCACCAGACGGTGGATAGATGAGGGGGCTGTGGGTAGAACGTGACAAGGTGTCTCATTCACACAAGGGATATCTGTCCTTCGCCCAGACCGATCCCAAATATGGGAAGCCCTATATTTTTTGTATAACATTTATGTCATCTAAGTATCTTTTAAAAAATAAAAATAAAATTATTAAAATTTTTTTAAAAAAAGACTGACCCCAAAGAGCATGATGGAACCACATCAGTTGAAAGCAAGAAAGAAGATGGATTAGAAGGGGTCAGTGGTGTTGCAGAGCAAAGGTCTTGAGAACTCTCAGATAATATAGGCACAGTTCCCCTGAGGACAGCCAGATATGACTCTGAGCTTGTAGAAGGTGTGGGATGACCACCCTGAGGACACATGGGGTAAAGGATATAGTTGCCAGCCCTGCCACCTTCACACATGAGCCCACATACAGCTCAAGCCTGAGGGCTAGCTGGTGGACTACTAGTACCCCAGAGCTGTGAAGCCTTCCTGTGTCTTATATGAATCACTCCAATTTATCATGTTAGCACCATTTTGGTGGCCCAGCCTTGTGCAATCCTGAGAAAGAGATATTGTACCAGTCAGCTGGAGTGATCTTTTCACCAGGCACCCTTCTGGAACTGGTGCCCACTCATGGGTTTCAGGACAACCCCAAAGGGGCAGGGCCTGGAGCTTCTCAGGTTATCTGGTTGGCCCCACACCTAGAGTAGAGAGGCAGAGAGAGTCTTGAAGAAAAGAAATGGGGGGCTGAGCCCATGTGAGTCTTGATCCAGGCTTGGGGTATCCTACCTGGATGACACTGATGGTCCCACTGGTCCCAGGCATGGAGGGAAAATATTGAGGTAGGTGCTGTCTATGATAGGCACATAGCACTGTTGGCTCCTGCCAGTCCCAGACACCAAAGGGGGGCTTATTTTGAAGAAGGCACTCCCAAACATGGGACCCTAAGGCCCAGGTCTAAGGGCAGTACTGCCCACAACAATCTCCTGTGTGTCATCCATATGGGGTGTGAAATCAACACAGCCAAACTTTGGCATTGTCTGACATCCTGACTGTAAGGGTTAAGACTCGGGCAGCAGCCTGTGAGGGTTAAAGTGTGAAGGTTAAGGCCTGGGCAGCAGTCCAACTGTTGAATCAGCTATTAGTTTACCAAATCCTTGTCTCAGAGTACACATACTCCCTAGGCACAGCAAAAATGATTCTGGGGAGTTGCATTTTGTGTTCCTTCTGTGTAACATTTGAGTAATAACAATGGTGTATAAATAACCCAGCAAGTAAAGAACAGTCATGCTTGCTTGCCTGTTTGTCTGGAGCAGATGGTAGCTGTGCCGGTATGAGCAAACTTCCCTCTCCGCCTAGAGTCTTTTTTCTGCCTACCTACCTTGTGGACTCCCGAGGTAGATGGACACAGTGGACCCCAAAGAATCCTCAAATTCCTGAGTGCCTCGTATGGTGACAAGGTTGCTCAGTGGTGATCTGGGCCCACAAGTCAGGGATCCTGGAAATTGAACTCTGATACTGAGATTAGCCTGCAGGAAGTATACTGGGAAGTGCTATCAGTGTCAGCAATGTGGAGCAGGGATGGTGAGTGAAGCAAGTTTGGGTAGAGAAAGAGATTGAACCAAGATGCAGCTGTAACAAAGGCCTCAGCTGATCCCAAGGGAAGCTCGGCAGCTGGGATGAACCTTTAGATTTATTTCAAATTAAGGCAAGGTGGCAAGGTCCTTAACAGCCCCCCACACACACCCCCAAATCAACCCAGCATCGGATGTGAGCTGCTCCCAGGAACGGAGCATGACCTTGGGGGAGACATTCTCTTCATCTGAGGACAATTCCCGGAGCAGGACTCAGCTGAAAGCCATTGATTTCCAACAGTCCCTGGAGCTTTAGAAATGAGTGCATCAGTTCTGGGGGGTAAGGGATAGGGAGGGGAGAGGATGGAGGGGATTGTTTGATCATCACAAAAACACCATGAAAAAGGGATTCCTTGTTGCAAATGGTGAACCATGACTATCAGGATAATTCATAGATAGCGTAGAGCTTGAATGGCATATCTAAGAAGACCAAAGTTGTTCTTGTTTGATTAAATAGTAAGAATTGGATGCTCTGGAGAGTGGGTGTGTGTATGTGAGGGAGAGAGAGGGGAAGAGAGGGGGAAAGAGGCAGAGAGAGAGAGAGAGAGAGACAGAGGGAGAGAGACAGAGAGAGGGAAGAGAGAGGAATAGATAGGGATGCAGCAAGAGAGAAAGAGAAAGAGAGTCAGAAAGAGACAAAGAGAGAGACAAGGGGGTGATGAGAGAGACACACACACACACACACACACAGACCTAAAGACGCAGAGAGAGTGGGGGGTGCCCTTAGACTGTAGGGAATAGGAGAAGGAAGTTTCACGGTCCCTCCTTCTCTCTCTCTTCCTTATTTCCTGATCAAATACAACACACTTAGATGGGCCATGCTCTTGCCAGGACTATGCAGCCCTTTAAAGGGGCACAGCTTAAACTGAGCGAATGATTGCGGAGTTAGCAGGAGGAGCAGAGTGTGCCTTCATCCGGCCTCTGCAGAGCATCAAGCTCCTTAGACAACTGAGTAAATCTCATTTGCCATCTTCCTTAGGCCCCACTGAGAAGGGGTGGGCTGTCCCTCACCTGCGGGCCTTGCTACCTGGCTGGTACAACTCAGTGGTGCAGAGAAGCCCAAAGGGAGATTTAAGCATCTTTGATACAATCCTTCATTCACCTCCCTTCCCCCTGCAACAAATGAGCTAAACCCAAACACCCTTCCAAAATCCGTACACACAGCATTTACACCTTTTCCTTCTTACCCACCCCCTGTGGCTTCTTTAGATCTCCCGGTTGAACACCTATTTGGGGGAAAAGCAAGGCCTAGTAGCTAGCTTCATGTTTCCACAGAAAGGTAACTTCTCTTAGTGGAATAATCCAATTTGCTTTTATGTTTAGTCTATCTTTCCAGTTTAATCACACTCTCAGTATGCCTTTTGAATGCTAACACTCAGAAGCCTTTGGGTAATCATGTGTATTTCTTATCCACAGAAAAATGCTTAGAGACCTTTTCAGCTAGAGCAATTGTGTATACTGCTTAATTATTATTTTAGAATTTCTTGGAGCCATTCCTTATTTGAACACTCCCTATCTATCAAGCCCAGGCCTGGATTGGAGAAGAGAAAATGTGGTTTGACAGTTCAGTGAAAAATTGGTAGTTTTCCCCGACTGCACTAAGGAAGGGAGGACTGCTTGTGCTGGTGGCAGGGGTGGGCATGGGGGGGGGCGGTGGGCAGGGACTCTTTCTAGCACATTCTTTGTGCTCTGAAGTTCCTTTGTTCCTTTTTTAATGCACTGGAAAGTTCTTTGAATCTAAGGAAATTTACTTCTGAATCCCTCATTTTACTCTCTTTCTCTAGTTAAATTTTTAAAAATTAAATTTAAAGGAACTCTGGAGAAGGTAATTTTTATGTTTCTCTAGGTCATATCATAATGAAGTAGGCTCTTCAAACTTAGCTTCCATTTTCTCTTTTGAAATGAAGGTGGATTTGAGAAACGTCTGGTCTTCCTGTTTGGCCTAGTGCATCCAATCCATCTCCCACATAGCTCCAGAATTTTCTATTATGCCCTATTGTTCTCATTGAATTCAGTCATTATTATGCAAATTACGCGATGGCGTGGTATGTAAGTGTATGCCTACGCACTCACGCACGCAAGGGGATGGAGGGACGTGGGGGGTGGTGGTGTTGGGAGCAGCTCTAACTCTTGTTCCTTCCTTTCCATTTTCTCTGCATCCTGACCAGATCTAGATGCTGCCTCCAATCTCTTCACGGCTTTCTATGGCTCTATATTGCAAAACCTGGCACTGCCTGCCTTGGCAACCTCATCCAGCTCCTGAAGGCGGGATTACGTTTCGACGGCTTTGCGAAGCCTAGCTGTGGTGCCACAGTTGGTTGTCTTCCAAAACTTTTCTGATCCTCCTTTCCCTTGTCCCACTACAGAAGCTGAAAAAAAAACCAGATACTTTCCCAGTGGCAATCCCACCTCTAAGGCTAGGATAGTTATGTGACTCATTCCTGGCCAATTGGATGTAAGAGAAAGTCAGCCAGCTGGGGCATCTGAAAAATATTTTCCTCTCTGATAAAAGGAGAGAGACACAAAAGGCATACAAGGGGAGATCCCTGATATCTGCTCCCTATCTTTGGATGTGGTATGAGAGTACATGATGTCAGGAACAGTTACAGGCATCTTGTGATCATGAGGCATCAAGATGAAGAGCCAACATTCTGAGTCTGATGAATAGAAGGAAGGTGAAAAGAGTAGGTGGAGACAGCAAACCATTTCTGGGACTGCCCACCTCTAATATTCTCATTATATAAATGATATGTCCTTAGAGTTTAAGCCACTTTGGGGGAGGGGATTATTTGCAGTCAACAGCAATTTTAGCTGATGCACAAACTAGATGATACAATGGGCTCAATATATATCTCTTTATTTCTGTGTTGTGTCTCTGTTGTTTCCCCATATGATCTCTCCAGTTTTGCATCTTCAAGGTAGTTGGATTTTTTTTACAAGGTGCTCACGGTTCCAAGAGTGCACATTAAAATAGAGAAAGAGAGAGAGAGAGACCCACTTCCTCCCACCTTCCACCAAAACACTCCTTTAAATTCCTGAGACAGCTCTTAATTGCTGGTTTCAGCAACTTTCCCCCTCTGTTCACATTTTCTCTTCATTTCTCTGGTCATTTGCTTGTTGATCTTGACATGTAATACATTTTGTTCCCATTTTGTTTTCTACCTGGGAAAATACTTCCTTATGTCTAATCTGTATCATGTACTCTAATGTAATTATCTGTGTTGAAAGGTTGTTGATGTTATTTAAGCCATTTACCATTTTCATGCACTTTAATCCCCCTTTAAGCATTCTTGTTGATTGCATTCATTAAGTATCTTTAATCTGCCCTCTTGAGCCCTTTGTTTAAATCCACTTGTCATAACCTGTGTGCTTCCTCTTTGACATGTCCTGTTTTTTATTAAACTGTCAGCAGAATGCAGAATGTACTTGCTTTTCATGTGGCTATTGGAGAGTAAAAAGCTTTGTCTTTTTCATAGTTTGGAAAGTGGGCTGTGGGGGAGCTTGGTCTTTATTGACAGAAGTGAGTGGCTTTGTGACCATGTTTTGACCAATTTAAGAGTAAAAACAAATGGGTTTTCTTACAGAAGCTCAGAAGTCCTGCTGTGCTGAGAATTGAGGAAGTATGACTGAGACCAGGAAGAATTTACATCTGAAGGGCTAACTTTATTTTCATAAAAATGAAGGTGAAATTGGAATCTGGAGTGATGGGGGTGGTGGTGTCAAGTTTTGCAACAAGTCACTTTGGTTGTTCTGGAAAGAAGTTGCAGCTTGCCTGTGGCTGCAGGGAAAGACTGGAAGGTCAGGGTGGCATAATCACAAGTAGCTGGCCTTAACCCACATGAATTCAATTGTCAACATGGACAGTAAAAGAGAGAGAAAGAGAGAGAGGAAGAATGTAAGCTTCCAGAAGACAAAGAGTTTTGTCCATTTTGTTCACTTTTGTAGCTGCATCACTCAATCAATTCTTACATCAACTATTCACTATTATGAGCCAGGCACTGTTGTTGTGCGTGGTAGTCATCAGTGAGCAAAATAGGCTTAAGGCCCTCCTTCGTGAAGCTGAACTTCTGACATGGAGGGAGAACGGTGGGGGAAAAACAAAAAACAAGGCAATAAGAAAACAAAATATAGTAAGTTCATAGGTAGTCCATGTTCTAAAACAAGAAAATATAGGGAAATGGATGTGGCTTAAGCAGTTGGGCTCCCGCCTACCTTATAGGAGATCAAGGGTTCGATTCCCGGGGCTTCCTGGTGAAAGATAAGCTGGCCCATGCGGAGAGCTGGCCAGCATGGAATGTTGGCCCGTGCAGGAGTGCTGGCCCACGCAGGAGTGCTGGCCTGCATGGAGTGCTGGCGCAGCAAGATGACACAACAAAAAGAGACACAGAGACAATAAGAGAAGCAGCAGACCAGGGAGCTGAGGTGGCGCAAGAGATTGAGCGCCGCTCTTCCACTCCGGTTGGTCCCAGGTTCCGTTCCTGGTGCTGCCTACAGAGAAGACAAGCATGAAAGAACACACGGAGAGCAGACAGCAAGCGCAAAACAGTGAGGGGTGGAAGGAGAAATAAATAAATAAATCTTAAAAAAAAAAAAAAAGAATGAATGAAATACAAATTCTAATTTATGGAAAAAAAAAAAAGAAATGTAGAGCAGAATAAGGGGGGTGGAAAGGCTATGGTTGTAATTTTAAGTCTAGTGAGGCTAGTGAAAAGAGATTTGAGCAAAGATTCAAAGTGACAAGGTTAGCACCTAGAACAATGTATTGCCCAAAGGAGGTGCTCAGAAAATATCTGTTAAGTTAACAAACAAGTAAACTCTGTCTATCCTTCCTCTCACTTCTTGTGTGCTTCAGAGAGAGCTTGACATGGGGCTTGGGAATCTTCTGCCCTGCAGTGAGATCTAGATACCTGAGTATCTCTCCACAATGAATATTCCCAGTGTTAAGGATTTTCATCCCCTCAACTTCTAATTGTAAGCCAACAAGTCCATCAGGAGTTTAACCGAAGATTTAGTGATATGTTTCAAAGGAAAAATTTACTGAATTGGATTTACTGAAAAATGCATTTATACAGGTTGATTATCTCTGACTGGTACTTTCTTAAGGGATGTAAAAGCAAATCCTACATAATATGTGTATCTGTCTATTGAACCAAATACTTCATATGAAGGTGATTGTGGTACTGGCGGTGGGTGGAGGCATGCAGATTTGCAGAGGTGGATTAGAAAAGACACCTTTTCCTAACTTCATGATTTTGCCTGGAGCTAGCCCTGTAGGAGAGTTTTAATAATGAACATTCTCCATGTCTCCAAAATTATTTACTTTCATGGAGATTATATGACTCTCATTTTAAGATTTGAGGCACAATGAAAGCAGATCATTTGTCCAAGGTCCTATAGAATGAAAACACGAAGGCCAATAAAAAGTTTCATGTTGCCAGAAACTTAATCTCTCGTGTTAAATAATAGATCCAAATGGTCTGGGTTTGGGGGACTTGGAGTTGATTAAATAATTCATTCAATCGTTTTAAAAATATGTTTGAGCATTGGGGTAGACCGCCCCCAGATGAACTCCAAAGGTCCTTGGCTCCTGGTTTTCCTGCTCCTCCACGCTCCATTCTATGATGACTACGACTTTGCAGAGATGATGGGCTGTGATTTACAAGGCTAGCCCAGGAAACACATTACAGCTTCTGCCTTGTGCTCTAGAATCACTTGCTGTGGGGGAAACCACCTAATATGTCCTGAGCAGTCCCATGGAGAGACCCAAGTGGCAAAGAACTGAGGCCTCCTGCCAATAGCCAGCACCAGATTTGCAGCCATGGGAGGAAGCCCCTGTGGAAGTGGATCTTCTAGACCCAGTCAGATGACTGTAGTCCTGCCTGCCATCTTGACTGCAACCTCACGGGAGACCCCAACCCAGAACCATCCAGATAGGCCACTTCCAAATTCCTAACTCATAGAATCTATGAGATAACAAATGTTTACTGTTTTAAGGCACTACACTTTGGGGTCATATTTTACTCAGGAATCAATAGCTGACCCAGATGTTGGTAGCTGGAACAGGGTGCTGCCAAAACAAAAACCTGAAAATGTGGATGTGGTTTTGGCAGTGGGTGATGGGCAGAAGGACTTTGAGAAGAGTGTTAGTGAAAGCCTAAAACATATTGGAGACACTTGAAGTCAAGCTCCACTCGCATTGGGTTTTAACTTTGCATTTTAAGAGAAAATTTTCAGCTGAACTCCAGACGGCAGCTCCTCCTTCAAGGACCCCCTTGTTTGTATAGAAAAAGCTTTCTTAGGTAATTTACAGAAGGGTTCTTAAAATAAATGACTCTTAAACACTGGGAATGATATGAAGCCAAAAGCCACCTTCATCCTATTCATTTTTTAACCATTTATTCAATATATAATGTATTGAGAATCAACCTCATGCCAAGAACTCTTTTAGGTATTGGAGATATGTAAGTGAATACAATAGATAAAGTCCCTTCTCTCAGGGAACATACATTCCAGTGGGAGGAGATGAAGAATAAACAAACTAATGGACAAGATAGTATCAGAGGGTTATGTACACGCCCTGAAGAATTTAACATCTATGATAAGACTGACCCCAATAAATAGTCTCCTTTTCATTCCCAATGCCTCCCTCACCTGACACTGTTACAACTTCTAGATTCTAAGAATTTCTGCCTAGACCCTGTGTTTTAGTTTGCTAAGCTGCTGAAATGCAGTATACCAAAAATGGGTTGGTGTATTTGCCAATCAAAAGGGTGCTGATACAAAATACCAGAAATCTGTTGGTCTTTATAAAGGGTATTTATTTGGGGTAGAAGCTTACAGTTACCAGGCCATAAAGCATAAGTTTCTTCCTTCACCAAAGTCTGTTGCTACGTGTTGGAGCAAGGCAGCTGCTGATGATTGCCAGGGTTCAGGTTTCTTGGGTTCCTCCCTCCTGGGGCTCCGTTTCTCTCCAGGCTCAGCTCCTCTGTTTCCTCCACAAGGTCAGCTGTAGACTATGAGGCTCTCTAGGCTTTGCCTCTCTCCACAAGGCCAGCTGTGAACTGTCAGCGAACAGCTTGTGTCTTTTCCCGGGGCCTACTCTCCTTCCTCATGAACAAGCTCCTCTGTGTGCTTACTTCCTGGGGCTCCAGCTCAAAACTCCAACTCAAAACTCCAACTCTGTCCTTTGCCATGTCTTTTATCTTTGATTCCCCACCCACCAAGGGGTGGGGCTCAATGCCCTACTGATGTGGCCCAATCAAAGCCCTAATCATAACTTAATCATGCCCAGATGAACAGACCAGTTTACAAGCATACTCCAGTATCTATTTTTGGAATTCATAACTCTCTCAAACTGCCAAACTGCAGTTGGTGTGATGGATTGAAGCTGTATAGACCCCAGAAAAGTATGTTCTTAAAGTTAATCCATTCCTGTGGGTGTGAACCCATGGTAAGTAGGATCTTTTGGTGAGTAGGATCTTAAGATGTGACCCATCTCCTTCAGGGTGGGTCTAAATCCTCTTACTGGAGTCTTTTATAAATGGAGGACTGAAACACCACAGACACAGAAAAAAAACCCTCAGAAACAGCAGGAGATGTCCCGGAGGCCAAAGGCTGGAATCAGCAGAGCACAGAGGCTCCTCAAGAGGCTAGACCACAGAGCAGCACGAAGCTGAAGAGAGCAGCGGACCAGCCGAGTGCTCTGCCATATGCCTGATCACCTACCGCTGCAACTTGGTGAGATGGCATCTCTTCGTGATGCCTTGACTTGGACACTCAGCCTCAGAACTGTAAGCTTTTAATCTAAAAAATCCCATTATAAAAGCCATGCATTTCTGGTATATTGCTTGGGCATCCTTCAGCAAACTAAAAAAAAAGTTGGCTTTTACAATGGGGATTTATTGGCTTGCAAACTTACAGTTCTGAGGCTGTGAAAATGTCCAAATCAAGGCATCATCAGATGATGTTTTCTCCCTGAAGACTGGCTGTTGGTGATCCTGGCAAGACATGCGGTGGTATCTGCTAGTCTCTCCCTTCTCTTCTGGGTTTTGTTGCTTCAGCTTCTGACTTCCTCTGGCTTTATTTCTCAGCTTCTGTGGCTTTTTTCCCTCTCTGTATTCATCCCACTTATAAAGGACTCCAGTAAGAGGATTAAGACTCACCCTGGGCCAGGTCCTAAATGAAGTAACCTAATCAAGATGTCCCACCTACAATAGGTTCACACCCACAGGAATGGATTGGCTTTAAGAACATGAACTTCTGAGGTACATACAGTCTCAAACTACCACATTATGCTTTTCTTCCTATTGTGTTTTTCCAACAGGCTGCAAATGAGAACTTTGACACTGTCACCTGGGGGTGTATGATCAACTCAGCCAGGTAATGGTGCCCAGTTGTCTGGTCAAGCAAGCACTGGGCTAATTATAATTCAAGGATATTTCATGGACTCTAATCATCACTGAGTTGACTGCATGGATGGCTGATTACATCTACAATCAACCAAGGAGATTGCTGTCAGCAATGAGTGACGTCTTAACCAATCAGTTGAAGGCTTTAAAAGGGGAAGTGATTTCAGCATTCAGAGAATTCCCATCTCTACTTTGGACAGCTAACGTCTCCTGGGAACTCATCAAGGACTTTCATCGGAGTCCCTGGTTTGCAGCCTGCCCTTTGGAATTTGGACTTGTGCATCCCCACAGTCACATGAGAGAATTTAATAAAATCTCATACTATTTACAGATATCTCCTGTTGATTCTGTTTCCTTATAGAACCCTGACTACTACAGGGTGGAACTCCTGCAATAGCCGGTTCTTGTAAGAGTGCTACACATCCAAATGCAGATAGAAAAATTAGGTCTTGGGGGTCGGATGTGGCTCAACTGGTTGGGCGTCCGTCTCCCATATGGAGGGACCTGGGTTCGATCCCTGGGACCTCCCGGTTAAAAAAAAAAAAAAAGAAAAAAAGAAAAATTAAGTCTTAGGTCATGAAGTGGATGTGCAGGCTTTGGGAGCAAGCTACCTGAATGATTTCACAGGTATCTTGTTGAGTTAAACCCCAATGGCTATTTCAGAAGCTACCTCATTTAAACAATCAAAACGTATTGATTTTCTCCCTTTTTACACTTTAATTTACACTTTAAGTCACTCCCCACATAGTTGAATACCTAGCATGTGTAAAAGCACCTTGTGTTTAGCTTGACTGCAAGATATAATGACCCCATGGGGTGAAATAGATGTTTAAAAATTTAGCTGGATTCTGAATGCTGAACCCTGAGAAACAGTGGCTGTGTTGTGTCAGCTCGAATAAAAGAAGAACCAAGTCAAGCTCTCTTAACCAACAATAATAACAAATAACAGGGCTGGGGGACATGCAACTGATTTCTCACAGGCTCCAAGGAGGGGTTGAGCAGTCAATCCCTGCTGTGATGTTAATGAGACTCAGCTCTCAATTCCCAGTTCTGTGTCTTTCCATTTAAAATTTGCAAAGAGGAAATCATCACATTATGACTTGTGAAAATAAATAAAACAAAATAGAGTTATTATGCCTAAGAGATTTAAAATGGAGCCGGGAGGCCATTCAGGAAATTACTCTTATGCTCCTCTCAACTAGATATCACAAACTGCAAAAGTATGCATAACATTAAGCAAGAATGTTTTTCAAAACCCCGAGGCCATCTGGACACCATAAACAAACCACAAGATAAAGAAATCAGTGAGCTATCTAACTTGAAGGACATTTGGGACACCCGATTAGCCACCAATCACAAACACTTTCTGTCATCTTTTTCATGAAAAATCTTTACTTGGAAGCCCCAGTACTAGACACAATTTGGGCTGCTACCTAAATCTGTACCTCCCAAATCGCAATTCTAAGACCCCAAATAAACGATTTTATGGCCTTGCAGTTGAGTTTGTTATTTCTCAGTCGACAGACTCAAAGCAAGACTGGGCGGACTGCTCAAGTGCTGGGTTCCTCTTTCCTCATGAGGGGGTGAAATCCACTTTCTTCCAGTTTTAAAGAAGGGATAAGGTGGGATCTTCTGGGTCCCCTCTTTTAGCAGTCTGTGTCCTTCCACTATCATCCCTCCCTCCTCTGCTTTAAAAAAAAAATAATAATAAACTTTTATTTTTAGAGCAGTTTTAGTTTACAGAGAGAGTGTAAAGAAATTCCCGTCTATTCCCAATCCCCACGGTTTCCCATCTTCCTAACATCTGCATTAGTGTGGTACATTTATTACAATTGATGAATCAATATTGACACATGATTATTAACTAAAGTCCATGGTTTACATTAAGGTTCACTCTTTTTCTTCTACAGTTTTTTGGGTTTTGGCAGATGCATAATATCATGGGTCTACTACTGCAGTATCATACAGAATTGTTTCACTGCCTTAAAATCTCCTGTGCTCCCATCCCCTGAACCTATGGCAACTACTGGTCTCTTTTTTTTACCACCTATATACTTTTGCCTTTCCCAAAATGTCATATAGTTGGAATCAGAGTCCAAGTAGCCTTTTCAGACAGGCTTTTTTTCCACTTAGCAATATACATTTCTGGTTCTTCAGTGTCTTTTCATGGCTGAATAATATTTCATTGTATGGATTATCACAGTTTGTTTTTCCATCCATCTATTGAAAGACATCTGGGTTGCTTCCAATTTTTGGCAATTATGAGTACAACTGCTATAAGATTTGCATGCAGATTTTTTTGTGTGGAGTTATCAGCTCCTTTAGGTAAATACCTAAAGCGTGATTACTAGATAGTATGGTAAGCTTATGTGTAGCTTTGTAAGAAACTGCCAAACTGTCTTCTAAAGTGGCTGCACCATTTTACATCCTTCCTTTCCCTCAATGCAAAAATACAAAAAACAGGTACTCTGTTAAATGCTCCGAATGTTAATTTTCAATAATTATTTTTCTTTTCTACGTGAAAAATAAGCAGTCATAGTTATTGAGTCTTTACTTTGTACTAGGAACTGTTTTAACCACTTTTAAAGCTACACAACAGCCCCAAAAGGCAAGTGTCATTTTTAGGCCCATATCACAGATGACACCAGTCCTGCCCTGGAGCCTGCACCCACGGCCCTGCATTCTCAGGATGCAATCCTTCCGTGGACAACTGATGCCAGCTGTGAGCTGTTCTGCAAAGCCCAGGGATCCTCTTGGATCTCTCACTAATGAATTAATGTCGATCAGGATTGCGATGGTATAGGCTAATGTGTCAGCTCGGGTGGGTAATGGTGCCCAGTTTGGTCAAGTAAGCACTGAGCTAGTTGTGATACAAGGACATTTCATGGACTTTAAACATCAGTGAGTTGATTGCATCTATGGCTGATTACATCTACAAACAACCAAGGAGATTACTGTCAGCAATGAGTGACATCTCATCCAATCAGTTAAAGGCATCAAAAGGGGAAGTGATTTCAGTGTTCAGAGAGAGACATCCCAGCTCTACTTCAGACAGACAGTGTCTCTTGGGAACTCATCAAGGACCTTCATCAGAGCCCCTGGTTTTCAGCTTGCCTGTGAAATTTGGACTTGTGCATCCCCATGGTTGCATGAGAGAATTTTATAAAATCTCATACTATTTACAGATTTCTTCTGTCAGTTCTGTTTCCCTTGATAGCTCTGACTAATACAGTGGTATATTTAAGGAGAAATTTATCCTAACAATTATAGTCTAAATGCATCAGAAGACTACGTTTTCTTGATAGTCCTTTCACCAATCTTGGATCAAAACAGACTTCTTTTTTCCCTTTACTTAAAAAATACTATTGTAAAATAGTGTCTTATATATCAGGATGTATACAACATATTTGTCCAGAATGAAGAATGATAATACAACACACAGCCAGGGAGCCTTCTGTTGTATTTCCCTGCCTACACCTACCCCCGCACTCCGGTGTTGACTACTCTCTTGAATTATGTGTTAATTAAGCCTTTGCTTTTCTTCATAACCTCACCATCTGTGATTGTATCGCTAAACAAGAATATGAACTTAGTTTCAATGGAATCATATTCTATTCTTGTTTCTTTATATGACCATTATGCTCTTGAGATTTATCCTTATCTTTGCACATAGTTGTGGCTCATTCCTTTTCATTGCCACATGCTATGCCACTGTTAGGCAATACCATGTATTTATCCATTCTCTTCTCAATGGACATTTGGCCTGTTTGCAGGTTTTGCTCTGACTGTGGTGCTTTCAACATTCTTGTAAGTATCTCCTGGTGCACAGGTGCCTGAGTTCCACTAGGAGTGGAATGGCTGGGGAGAACTCTGCTTTTAAATCTGTAATCTTGGTGTTTTTCCACCTCCAGGGATGGTATGAGAATTGATGGACCAGGACAGTATGGTGGAGGGGTTTAAGCATGTCTGTTCTCCATCAGACTACCTGCGTTCAAATCCAGGTGCATCCACTCACTAGCTGTGTGATCTTGGGAAGTTACTTACCCTCTCTGAGCAAGTTTCCACATTTGCAAAAGTGCTTTTTTTCATAGGCTTATTTTGGGGATTAAATACTCTAATGTTCATTAAGGAGCTTGTTAGCCAAGTGCCCCAAGCTGAGTAAGGGTTAAGGGACATGTATTCCCCTTTCCTTGTGTTGCTAGGTGGAGGGACTTTACTTAGGGCAATTATCTTGGTCTTTCTCCGTAACCTTCAGTTCTTCCTCTACAGGGGAGGAGAAGTGACATGGCTGATGTGGAGTCTGGAGAAGAAACTGATCTTAGAGCCTTAGAAACTATTTTTTTTAAAAGATTTATTTAATTTACTTATTTCTCCCCACCCTCTCATTGTTTGCGCTCGCTGTCTGCTCATCTTCCTTTTATGAGGCACTGGGAACCGAACTTGGGACCTCCCATGTGGGAGGGAGGAGCCTAATCACTTGAGCCACCTCCACTCTCTCTCATTATGTTTTCCTCCTTGTGTCTCTTGTTGCGTCATCTTGTTGCGTCAGCTTACCTCACCAGCCCATTGCGTCAGCTTGCTGTCTTGCTCATCTTTTTTAGGAAGCATTTGGAACCAAACCTGGGACCTCCCATGTGGTAGGCGGGAGCTCAATTGCTTGAGCCATATCTGCTTCCCATAGACACTATCTTTTGAATCCAGCCCAGTCCAGGGATGAAATGTGTGCTCATTTGTCTGCAATCTAAAGTCTTGTTCTTCAGTCATTTCATTAGTAACAGAGCTGACATTCTGGTCTCCACCTCTCATCCCCTGTGTCTCACTGCTCAGTTGGTTCCACACTCTGCAGAGAGAAGAAAGGGGAATCACTCATAGACTCCCCAAGACTCTAAAGGCAGGTGCTTCACAAACATTAATCATGACAATGCAAAATGCTTCCAGAGCCTCCAGGTTTAAGGCACAGGGCAAGCTGCCGTGTGTGGAGCTGAGCTGTGCAGGTAGCTTCTGAGACCCAAGTTCTATATGGAAATAATCACAAATATCTGAACAATCTTCATAGTTCATTTCATGATATGAGTGGGAGGTAAGTGTCCTTTTAGTGTTACCCATTGACAAGCAGCTGATGTAAGGATTCGAGCTTATAATCCTTATCAGAACATGAAGTCCCTACATCCTGGCAGGCCGCCACCTTCCTGATTTGGTAGCCAGTTTAAGATCTGATTCTCCAGTCACAGAAGGCAGAGTGATGTTGAGGACCACAGAAGGGGTCATGCTGGTGTGTGTGTGTGTGTGTGTGTGTAGCATTCTTGTTTTGATTCCTGTACAAATGGTAGATCTCCCTAGATTTGCATGGTTCAAACCATGTATGATAGAAAGAGAGAAGCAGAAAGAGAGACAGAGACAGACACACAGACACAGAGAAAGAGAGAGATGGGGAAAGAAAGACAACCTAGATGACCAATGAGACAGACACACAGAAAAAAGATTGAGAGAAACTGCAGTGAGGTAGATTCAGAGAGGAGAGTGGGGGCTTAGAGAGAGAGAGAGAGAGAGAGAGAGAGAGAGAGAGAGAGAGAGAGA
>JAKSZT010038599.1:21019033-21043477 GCA_026826555.1 Tolypeutes matacus | reverse complement strand
AGAGAGAGAGAGAGAGAGAGAGAGAGAGAGAGAGAGAGAGAGAGAGAGAGGGAACACTGAGGAAACGACTGAAAGACAGAGGTGGAAAGAGTAAGCAGTGAGCCTGCAAGCTGCTGGCTGCACATGGCTATCCATTTACCTAATGTTAAAAACTATTTTCCTAATGACATTTATAAGATTAATTAGTTGTTTTCAAAGACACCAAAAAGTTTGTTCTTTGAAAACCACAAATGGGGACCTGAGGTCTTAAATGCTCCATAAGTTAAAAGCCTTCCTTCTGCTATGCCTCCCCCACCCCACCCCCGTACCTTCCCAGCAAACCTTCTCCAGGGTCTGTAGGCAGAAGGTATGTGACAGTTTGAATTTGGTGAGTCCCCAAAAGACAAAGATTATGTTTTTGAACTCATCCATTCCTGCGGGTATGAGACTCTTTTGATAGGACTACGTCAGTGAGCAGTGACGCAGGTTGAGTCTTCGCCCTCTTGCTGGGTCTTATATAAACTGAGACACAGGAAAGTGGAGCTCTACCATTTTGATCCGGCCATGTGAGAGGAAGGACTCCGTTTTCACCCACAGCTGAACTCAAGGAAAGAAGCCTTGAGAGACCCAGGGAGAGATGACTGATCAGCCACAGCTGAGTTCAAGGAGAAACTATCGATAAGCAGATGCGCCGTCTTGCCTGATCGCCATGTAGCAGGACACTAGGCTCACTCTCTGGACTATAGTGCACATAAAAAATATGAACAATTGGTCATTGTGCAGTAGTGACAGCGCCGGCTCCACTGTTTGAGCTGTTCTCAAATCCGAGCCATCAATTCCCAGCTGTGGGATGTCGGATGAGTCCCGTGATCTATGTGGTTTCAGTTTCCTTATCTGTACAGTAAAACTGTTCAAGGAGCTGTTAAGAGAATTAAATGAGATAATATGCAATGCAAGGCCCAGAATTGATATTTGTTAAATGTTAGTTAAGATATTTTATAGTATTTTTATCTCACTACTATGACTGTTTTAGTGCACTCGAATGTTTTAGAGAAAGTATGTACTACCTTCATTAGTCAGATGAGCAGGTCCTTGCTCCTACTGTGTTCCTGTGAGTATGAACCTATTTGTAAACAGGGATCTTTTGAAGATATTATTGAGTAAGGTATGGATAAATTAAATCAGGGTAGGCTTTATAAAGAAAGGAAGCTCAGGTGCAGTCAGAGAAGCCTAAGGTCAGAGAAAGCCATCGGAGGAGACCATGAACATCATTATGTGATGGAAAATGGCCATCACTGGGATGCTGCTGACCCAGGAGAAAACACAGCCTTGCTGATGCCTTGATTTTTAAAAATATTATTTTATTTATCCCCCCCTTGCTGCTGTGTCTGCTTGTCTCCCTCTGTTGCGTCATCTTGCTGCGCCAGCCTGCAATGCCGGCCCGCGGGCCATCAGCTCACCGTTGTGCGGTGGGCCGGCTTGCCTTCACCAGGAGGCCCTGGGAATTGAACCTGGGGCTTCCCATATGGTAAATGGGAGCCCAATCACTTAAGCCACATCCACTCCCCCCAGGTTAGCTTTTGCAATGGGTATTTATTAACGTATAAGCTTACAGTTCTGAGGCTGAAAATGCCCAAATCAAGGCTTCATCAGGTAAAGCTTTTTTTCCAGGACTGGCTGCTGGTGGTCCTGGATTCCTCTCTTATATGGTAAGGCACCTGATAAGGCACCTGGCAAGGCATACAGCAGTATCTAGTTGTCTTTCCTTCTTCTCTGGGCAATGTTGCTTTCAGCTTCTGACTCCCAGGGCCTTCCCTCTCAGCCTCTGGGGGTTTCTTTCTTGATGTCTTGATTTTGGACTTCTAGCCTTCAAAACCATGAGATAATAAATGCTTGTTGTTTAAGCCAATCCAATGTGTGGTATTTGTCATAGCAAACTAAGACACACTTCTTATTAAGTATTTTGCCCAAAGTCATACACAGGAAATAGGTGGTGAAGGAGGAGCATAAAGCCAAGATTTCTACCTCCAAACTCTAATCACTCTTTTTAGGCTATTGCTAGCATCTGCAAGGGCAGTTCCCCAAGTCAATTTCCATAATATTACAGATGCACAGGAGGATGTACTGGTTAACAGAAAGCCAGAGACCAGATCCATGAGCTATGAGACAGTCACAGAGCTCCAGAGGGGACCTTCTACGTTCTTCCTACTCAAAGTGTGGCCCATGGGTCAGCAGCTCCAACAGCACCTGATAGCTTGTCATGACCCACCTAGACCCACTAATTCAG
The DNA here is from genome assembly GCA_026826555.1 of Tolypeutes matacus. Lineage (NCBI taxonomy): Eukaryota > Metazoa > Chordata > Mammalia > Cingulata > Chlamyphoridae > Tolypeutes > Tolypeutes matacus. The sequence goes on along the minus strand of JAKSZT010038599.1, from coordinate 21,041,211 downwards.
AACCTCTATTTTAACAAGGTCTCCAGGTGAGCCGAGTGCATAGGAAAAGTACTTTTAAAAATACTCAACAAAACTCTCTCTCCCATTATAGGACCAAAGTTATAGCCATTTAAACTTATGCTTTAAAGGGCTCTTTTCTTTAGCTGCAGTTAGAACTCAACAGCAAAACCTCAGGTTTGCCCAGACCAGTAAGATTGTAGAAGTGGTTCTCAGATTCATTGTTTAAGAACCGCTTGGTACATTTGTTAAAAGCACACATCAGGCTTCATGCCCAAAGTCTGATTCGGTACTTTTAGGATTGGGCCCAGGAATCTTCATTTTAACAAGGACCACATTCTCCATCCCTTGCTCTTTCCCCTGCGCATGCCCCCCCCCCCGCCCCCCTGGATTTTTGATGCTGGTGGTCCATAGATCATGTTTTGGGAATACATTTTTAAAATGTTATTTTGTGACTGGAGATTTTAAATGTAAATTCCAGAAGCAAGAAAAGGTTCAAAAGAGAAGAGTGGTGGTATTTAATGCTGTAGTTCGGTCTCATATTTATGAGCTCTATTGAAGGTTGTGATCCTTGGCCCTGGAAACCTAATTATTATCTTCAAGGTCAACTCTATTCAGAGCATTTTACTTTACCCCTTCCTGCTGGTCCCCAACTAAAAGAAACATTTTATGATGAAGAGATTTTTAACTTGCTCTGCTGAGTAGACTTGGGTCAAATTTCTTCCTGGCCAGCTTGAACGACAAAGTACAGCTAGTGATATGTCTTCAGTCATGTATCTAGGAGAAAAAGCAATTCTATTTTTTAAAAAATGCACCTAAAATCAAGATCGTGTTGGATTAATTCGAAGTTTAAGAACAAGAACAAAAAAATTTGCATTGAATTCATGACCTGTGGATTGTTTCAGGGATGTTTTACAGATTTGCTCATAATGGAAATGCAGAAAGATACCTCTACTCCTTTTCTGTGCGTGGTGCGATGTTTAATCTGTTTTCAAATTGCCCTTGAAACCCAATAGAGAAGTCCTGGTAAGGCTGCTGAGCTCAAAGCCTCCGCCTTGTGGAGGGGAAACATTTCCATGTCCTGGAGCTCAAAGTGGGGGGAGTAGGCTGTGATTATGGCCTTTACCCTCCTACCATTATCTCCTGAGACAGGGCAAGGAAAAGCAATGGAAGAGGAACGGTTGGTATTCTGAGTTGAGGCTGATGATAATCAAGAAAATGGCATTTGGAAGTGCTAGACGTGCCTTATTCAGAGACGAAAAGTACCAAAATGAAACTAGCTCCAAGAAGCAGATGTTCGTGTGAGTGAAATGTCTTATCTGTAGCTCACCCGTTCCTTTTTAAAGCATATTTGACAAAAATCTTTCTAAAACTTTACCATACAGTTTTCAAATTCTTTAAATAGAGAATATGGAATACAATATAATGGTAGACCAGGGAGGTAGAGATTGTCTAATTCAATCCCTCCATTTTGCAAATGAGGCAACTGAGGAGTTAAGAGGTTTCCACCAGGCCACATAACCTATTCATGGTTGAACCAGGTCTTCAAAGAAATATTTGGATAGTTCTTTCTGTTCATCATGCCTACCTATTCTCCTTAAAATCTCATATTTTCTTGTCTAATGTTATTTATCCATATACATATACACACACGGCTAAGGAAACTCATACCAACTTTTTCCCTTGGGTGCAGCTCTAATTTTCTCGGAGGTCAGAATGAAGGGCACTAAAGATGACGGTGAGCTTTCATGTCAGACCCAAGTTCATTTCTGCTTCTGCACATTGCTTCCAGATAAAACATCAAGCTTCCTAGGCTTTATCTCATTTATATAACACTGGCTCCCCTCCTTTTCTGTGCTGTGTGAGGCGGCTACGGTTACGGCTTCTTTTGCCGGGAGCAGAGTTCCGCTCAAGATGTATCTTCTCAAAATCAACACCTTGTTTCTTGTTTTCATCACAAACAAGAGGCCAAGTGGGGGAAGCACTTGTATTATGGTTGCATTGCCTATCTAGAGAAAAAACATTGTTCCATTTCTTTACAGAAGGCCATTCAGTCGTTCTCTCAGATTTGAGACAATACAGTTTGCATGCTTCTCTTTTCTTAACAGAGAGTTCAAGCAGGTTTTAAGGGTAGAGGTTGTTTTGTGTGTTTAATTGTTAAAGCTAAGTTGTAGATTGTGAGGAAACTCAAGATTCCCAGAGCATTTAGACTCAAATAGTATTTTCAATTAAGAAAAAAAATCTTCCAGGAGCTTCCCATCCATTAATAAGACTATTGTAGCATGTAAGAATTTCTTCCTAAAGTGTACTACACCTGCCAAAGGTTTTTTCCCTTATCACTTATGTAAACTACGAGTGAATGCATGAATTTCTTGAAAAATGATTTTTAAAATGCCAAATATTTTTATGCTATGGTTATTTTAGAGGCTATTCATGATTCATTACTGTGCCAATGCTATTACTTTCTACTCCCTTACTTGACTAAGGTTTCAAACACTGCCTAGAAAAGGCACAAAGTGAGAAGAATTGTTGCTTCCACCGTTTAGTCTCTTAGAGAGATTTTTAAAAAACTTTTATGTTGAGGTACAAACTTGAAGTGTGCAGTGAAATTCACAAAGTGCATAATCTTAAGTGTAGCGTTCGTAAAGTTTTACCTATGTAAACACTCAAGTAACTATCACCCAGATCAAGATATAAAAATTTACAGCACCTTAGAAAATTCCTGCATCCCCCTGCCCTGTTAATACTCCCCAATCTCCACCAGAGCAAATGGATGTTTATCACATCCATTCGTTTTCCCTTTTCTTGGATTTCATAGCAGTGGAATCATATAGTATTTCCCTGTTGTGTCTGGCTTCTTTTGCTCCACATAAGGTCTGTGAGATTCATTCATGTTTTTGCTTGTAAGTAGATTTTTCCATTTTATTGCCGTATGGGATTCTGTTATTTGAATATATCAGAATTTATCCACTTAGTGGATGGATGTCTGGGTTATTTTCAATATTAATTTATTATGAATAAAGCTGCCAAGAGCGCATTGGCATGTCTTTTGGTTGGCAGAGGCACTCATTTCTCTTGGTATATACCCAGGAGTGGAGCTGCTGGGTCATAGGGTAGTTGTATATTTAACTTTAGTGGATATTGTTGGACAGTTTTCCAAAATGGCTAAACTGCCACCAGCAATGTGTGAGAGTTTCAGTTGTTCCATATCCTTACCAATGCTTGGTTCTCAGTCTTAAATTTTAACCACTCTGGTAGGTGTGTAGTATTATCTCTGTGTTTTTAATTTGCATTTTCCTGAGAAGTAATGATGTTGTCCACCTTTTCATATGTGTGTAGGCCAATTGGATACTTTTTAAAAGTGAAGTACCTGTTTTTTCCCCATTTTCAAATTGTAGTCTTTTTTCTTATTGATTTGTAGGAGTTCTTTATATATTCCCAATAAGAGTCCTTTGTTACATTATGTTTTGCAAATATTTTCTCCATTTCTGTGGTTTGTTTATTATTTTGCTAGTGAAGAACAAAAGTTCTTAAAACTATTGAAATCCAATGTATCAAAAAATTTTCCTCTTGCTTTTATGGTTGGTGCTTTTATTATATACTGTTTAAAAAATCTCTGCTTACATCTAGCTCAAGGAAAGATTCTCCTATGTATCTTTCTAGAAGGTTTATCACTTTACCTTTCACATTTATATGGATGATACATCTCAAATTGTGATGTGATGGGAGGTGAGGGTAAAGGTTCATTTTCTCTCCATGTGGATATCCAATTGTTCTAGCACTATATGTCTTCCCTTGTGTCAGTAACACTGCTTAGATTACTGTAGCTTTGTAATAAGTTTTAGAATCAGAAAGTGTGAGTCCAACAATTTTTACTTCTTTTTCAAGGTGTTTTTGGCTATTTGGGGCCTTTTACCTTTCCACATATATCTGAGGATTGGCTTTTCTATTTTGACAAAGAAAGCTGTAGGATTTTGACTGGGATTATGTTGTATCTGTAAATTGATTTGGATAGAATTGATATCTCAACAATATTTAGTCTTCCAGTCCATGAACATAAATGTCCTTCCATTTATTTAGGTCTTCTTTGATTTCTTTAAGCAATGTTTACTAGTTTTCCTTGTACAAGCCTATACATTCTTGGGTTAATTTATTCCTAGACATTTTATTCTTTTAGATGCTATTGTAAATGGAACATTTTTTTTTATTGATTTCCACATTAGATTGTTCCTTACTACTGATTTTTATGTGTTGATCTTGTACCCACCACTTTGCTGAATTCATTTATTAGTTCTAGTAGCTTTGTTGTGAATTTGAAGTGATATCAACTTCAATAGCATACACACTGTTCCTGCACCCCTCTGCCCCCCATTTTTTTGTTGTACTTGTTACAGATGATATCTTTATATACTGTGTATCAAAAACAATAGATTTAACATTCCTTTTTATGCATTTGCATTTTAGAACCAGTAAGAAGTAAAAAATACAATACAATAGTACTGGTGTTTGTAATTACCCTATGGTTACCTTTATTGGCAATCTTTATTTCTTTATACTGCTTTGATACACCATCTAATATCCTTTCTTTCCAGTCTGAAGAACTCCCTTTGGCATTGCTTTTAGGGAAGCTCTAGTGTATTGACAAAACTCCACATCTATTTAAATCTGGGAATGTCTTCATCTCTGCCTCATTTTTGAAAGATGGCCTCACCATATATGACTTTCTTCATTGGTAATAATTTTCCTTCAACACTTTAACTATTTCATCTCCAATGCCTTCTTATTATGTTTTTAAAAAGAGTTTATTTATTTCCCCCCTGCCCCGCCCCATTGTTTTGCGCTCTCTGTCAACTTGTCTTCTATTTGGGTAGCCCTGGGAACCGATCCTGGGACCATCTGGAGTGAGAGAGAGGCCCTCAATCTCTTGCGCCACTTCAGCTCCCCGGTCTGCTGTGTCTCTTATTGTCTCTCCTCTGTGTCTCTTTTTGTTGTGTCATCTTGCTGCACCAGCTTTCCTGTGTGGGCCAGCACTGTGCTTGGGCCAGCTCTCCACTTGGGCCAGCTCGCCGCATGGACCAGCTTGCCTTTCACCAAGAGGCCCCCGGAATCAAACCCTGGACCTCCTGTATGGTAGACCAGAGCCCAATTGCTTGAGTCACATCTGTTTCTCCCTTCTTATTTTTAACATTTAGTTTATATCCTTAATTAGTTTTAAATTTATTTAAATTAGAGAACTTGTATGTTTATAGAAAACTCATGAAGAAAATACAAAGTTCCCACATATCCCCCCTATTATTAATACCTTGCATTAGTGTGGTAACTTTGTTGCAAATGATGAAAGAACATTATTATAATTGTACTATTAACTATAGTCTATATTTTACATTAGGGTTCATCTTTGTGCTGTACAGTCCTATGTTGTTGTTGTTTTTTAAGCCAAAACTTTTCCATTACCATAGATAGAAATTCTGTACCAATTAAGCATTAACTACCTATTCCATACCCACATCTCAGCCCCTGGTAACCTGTATTTTAGTTTCTGACTCTATGAATTTGCTTGTTCTAATTATTTCATATCAGTGATTTTTGTCTATGGTGTGAGGTATGGGTCCATCTTTATTCTTTTGCATATGGAGATCCAGTTTTCCCAGCACCATTTGTTGAAGAGACTATTCTTTCCCTATGGCGTAGACTTGGCACACTTGTTGAAAATCAATTGGCCGTAGATGCAAGGGTTTATTTCTGAACTCATAATTATCTTCCATTGTTGTATGTGTTTGTCCTTGTGCTATGCTGTTTTGAATACTTTGTCTTTGTAATAAGTATTTAAATTTGAAAGTGTGCATCCTCTAATATTGTTCTTCATTTTCAAGATGGTGTAGTTGCCCAATTCCTTCTTGCCTCTTTATTTTCTGATGAGTCATTGGCGCTTAAAATTAATTATATATTTCTTTTTTCTTGCAACCTTCAGAATTCTCCCCTTGTCCTTGACATTAAACAGTTTGATGACAATATGTCTGAGTATGGTTTTCTTTGATTTTATCCTGTTTGAGCTTCATTGGGCTTGTTGAATGTGCATATTCATGTATTTAATTAAATATGGGATGTTTTTTGTCATTATTTAAAATTATTTTCTGTCATTTTCTCTTTTTCTTCTCCTTCTGGGTTTCCCATAATTTGTATATTGGTATGCTAGTGTTCCATAGGTCTTTTTGTTCCTTTAATTTTTCCATCTTTTAAAAAAATTTCTGCACCTCACTCTGAATCATATCAAGTTTCTTATCTTTATTTTCACTGATTCTTTCTTTTGCCTGATCTAATCTGCTGTTGAAACCCTCTAGGAAATTTTTAAAATTTAGTTACTGTGGTCTTCAACTCCAGTATTTATGTTTGGTTCCTGTTTAAAATTTCTATCTCTTTATTGAGATTCTCATATTATTCACTCATCATTTTCCTGATATCCTTTACTTACTTCTCCATGTTTTCCTTTATCTCTTTGGGCCTATTGAAGATCTTTTTTTTTTTTTTAAGTTATCTTTTCTGAACTGTGTCTTGTGATGGCTTGGCTCATGGTCTTAGGTATTCCTCTGGTTACAAGAATATGAATGCACCCTCTACACACTATGAAATAGACTTTCCCTTCTTCCTGGATCCCCTATTGTACACTGTAAAGCTAACAATCCTCTACTTTTATTTTATTTTTTTCTTTCACTGCTTTATGTGTGCACGAGGTGCTTCTGTCTGCATGGCAAGTTCTGGGAGGGAAAGTCAGAGATGAGTGCCCTGGTTCAGTCTTTCAAGCTGTCATCAGATAGATTGGTACCAACATACAGGCATTCCAGTATGTGCTTAGGGATTACTCTACTCCCTGTGGAACAGGGCCAGAGACCCACAATGAGAATGCAAGCTGGCACCATACTGAGCCATGAAGGGGGTGCGGTAAATGCCAGCAAAGGCGTCTCAAGCTTCTCCAACCAGCTTTAGTCTGCATTTTCTTGATTCTGCACTTATTCAGTTTCTACAATATCTTAACTGTTTCCAAAGTTTTGTGGATGATGGCTCTGCTGTTTTGGCTGGTTTTTCAGAGATTCTGTGAGGAAATGGAATCCTGGAGAGTCTTAAGCTGCTATATTGGATGACTGGCAAAATTTATCTTTAAAACCCTCTTATCATTGCCATAGGAGATCCTGTGGGCTGTAATTTATAAAGGCATTTATAAGAACTTTGTAGTAGGCACTTAAGTAGTTCATTTGCATTGTAAGACACTCATGTTTTCAGAAAGGTCTGCTTTTCATCGTTTGTGATAGAACAAATAGGAACAGAAATAGAGTACTAGAAAAAATTGATGCAATTTATACTGTGAAAGCAGCAAGTCTTCTTGAATAATTGTTTTAATGTTTTGGTAGACTAATAAGAGCTAACAAGAGTTCCTGGGGATTGGGTGGACTTACCCAATGTTCAGCACCTTGACTGGACAGCAAGGTAGCTCACCCATTGCAGAATGATCCCAGAAAGTATTATGAAAAGCGACTTATAATTATTGTGTTGTATGGACAGAGGCATAGCAGAAGTCAAGAGATCATTATTTTATTCTCAAAACCAATGATAGACAGAAATACTCCCAAACAATGCATGTCTATGCTATATATATGATTTGGTGTTGGTACAATGGCTGTTGTTAATGGAGAAGGGTTTTTCTGAGGGGAAGAGCCAGTCAGCATGCCCAGAAGAGGAGAATTAGTACTTCTTGTCCTGAGGCATAGCTTCCCAGAATTCTGGGGATTTTGCTAAAATCCAGCTGGTTCTCAGATAGGGTCATTGGACCTCTCAGGGGGCATATCAAAGGTCCTCTTCTTACTGCTATGCAGCCAGAGCCAACTTGTTCTCTGACACTCTCTGCTTCAAATTTATGAATGATGAGAGGAAATAGGCAAGTCTGAATTGGCTAAAACAGAATCTCTGCTGCCCTAGCAATACCTCTAGGGCCTCTGATAATTGACTGTATTTTTCCAGGCACTGTTTGGTTCATATGCCACTGTCAGCTGCCAGGATGTGGTTGGTGTTAAGAGGGCTGTACCAAATATTATAGTAAGAAATTGAGATTTGCCAGGAACAATGACCTCACATTAGAATTAGATTGACCAACTTATTTATTACTTTATTTATTGAGCCCCTCTTATAGTGTCAGGCACTGGTAAAGGAGCTAGGAATATAAATCTGCTAAAATGGTCAAAAATCCCTGATTCCATGGAGCTTTCCCTTTATTGACAGAGGGAGACAATAAACAAAATGATTAAGTAATCACTTCTTAATGTCAGATGTTGATATGGAGAAAACAAGGCAGGGAAGGGGAATGGGAATCGGAAGTGTCCCAGGTGGTGGGCAGCATTGCATTTGTAAAGGGTGGTCAGAGAAGTCTTCATTGAGAAAGTGACATTTGAGAAGAGACTTTAGGGAAGTGAGAGACAAACCATGCAGCTATTTGTGGTTGGAATATTCTAGACATAGGGAATACCTAGTGCAAATGCCCTGAGATACGTGCAGGAGAAGCAAAAGCAGGAGAAGCCAGGAAGCCAATATGGCTGAAGTGGAGAGAGCAATGGGAAAATAGTGGGGGGTGAGGTGAGAGAAGTAGGTGGTGGGAGGGTGGACAAGTCATATAAGGCTTTGTAAGGACTCGTTTTTACTTAGAGAAAAGTGAGAAGCTGTTGGGGGTTTTGAGCAGAGGAATGACATGAACTACCAACTTTCAAATGGGATGAGAGTATTTTGAAGGTGGGTAAGAGTAGAAAGAGGGAGAACAGTGAGGAGATTACTGCAGCAATTCAGACAAGAGATGGTGATGGTATGGACCAAGGTGGTAGCAGTGGGGGTACTGAGAAGTGGTTATATTCTGGATATGTTTTGAAGGTAGAATCATTAAGATCTGCTGGCAACTTGAATGTTAGGTATGAGAGGAAGAGAGGAGACTAGATTCACCTCAAGATTTTAGGACCATAATTACTAGAAATCTAGTGCTAAAGTGGCTAGAAGTGTTACTGGAAAGTATTTGCAGTCAAATGGAGATATACTTTAGAGCGGGGATTCTTAACAGGGGGGCAATGAGCTTGAGAGAAATCCAAAAAAACATTATTCTTGTGGGGACATGTTGGTGTGGGTGTGATATATTTATTAAATAATACACAGGATAGTGTGGACTTAGTAAGGGGTCCATGGTTTTCCCCTGACTGGCAAAGGGGTCCATTGAACAAGAAAGGTTGCCAACCCCTGCTTTAGAGTATCTGATACTCAGACATTCTCCTAGACTACTCTATGAGTCCTTAAAATATAAGTTGCTAAAATCCTCCAGTCTAGCCTCACAGAACCTGCTGCCTCCACCTCTCAATTCATTCATCCATTCCTCATCATTTCCATTCATTCAACTATATCTCAGCTATCAGCTTGGAAATTCCTGTTCCTTAAGATCCAGATGAAATTTATTTGAACACCTCCATTCCATGGTGTGTGAAAGTTCAAAGGTCTCCCAAGAACTTCCCACCAAATGCCAGGGTACTCAGGTTCTACTGGCCTCCTCTATATCCTGGAAAATAGCTACTTTCCATGCTGCCTTGGTCATGTTTTCACACCAAGCATCCATGGGTGTTGGGGACCTTTCTGATAATTTGGGATGGGGCACCTATTTCTTTACTTTTCTTCATCTTTTCTAGCAGTAAAAATAAATTCCTCATTGTATCCTCTATAATAGTTTAGTGTGCAAGTTTGTGGCTTAAGCTTTGTCATGAAGTTTTATTTTCTATTCCAAGATCTTATCATAGAGAAGCAATGCCCTTACAGTTTTGTGTTGTTGTTTTAAGATTCCTCTGGCTGCTGGTTGGAGAATGAACTGAAGGTTGGTAAAAGTGCATGGAGCCCCATGCTCCTTCACTGTCTCTCATTGTGTGGTTGTCTGCACTTTTGTTGTGTCACTGTTTGAGGCACCCTGTAGTCATGCTGCTTGTACTCCAATTATACTTTAGCCAAGTAGCTACTACAGCTTTTACTTATAGCTCCTTTAGCCTTGGGAACCCAACTACAGGGCTAGACCAGGGAGGGAGCCAAGTTACAATCTCCATGCTCTAAACAGAACCATCCCTTCTCTCCAGTTACTAAAGAGGTTTTAGGGAGCCCACCTCATTTTATCTGATATCCTCTTCCACCAGGGTGAGTTCTCCCAGGAGGCACTCAGACCTCCTGTCAGTCAACTTCTGGCAGGCCCATGCCCCAATTTGCCAGTTGTACCCCTAGACAGGCCTGAATATCATTTAGACTTTAGATATACCTATAAGTCTTATGAAAATGTTTATTCATTATACCTTGCCCCCAGTCAATGACATTTAATATTGCTCTTGAGTAAAACTACTTTTGCTTGGAAAAGCCATAGTCTGACATGATTGTAGTCATAGTTAACTAAACTGTATGTGGTAATTGATTTGTTGCTTTCAGTCTCCAATTCAAATTAATACTCCTAAAAAATAGTTTCAAAATATCCTGGCATTTCTAGCAAAAGGAGCCCGGATACTCCTGTGAAAGAGCATTACTCATTAATTTGGGCAGGAACCTGAAGATAAAGTCCTGATCCAATCATTTCCCTGTTAGTTTGTAGAAAACATAGAAAGTCTAATGTATGCTTCTGGTTAGAATACTCTGAGACCCAGGAAAAGCTGACCGTTTTTTTTTTGTTGTTTGTTTGCTTGTTTTTTGCCACAGTGTCAGACAGGGAGCCTTTGTTCAAAAAGCAGGGAAAAAAATGTGCCACTAAAGGTACTAAAATATAAAACTTTTTTCACTGGAAATATTTTATTACTTATACAATGTAATAGAAGTAATCGAGATACATGAGTAATAACATACAATTGCAAATTGCAAAAAATTGGTGTCTTAATTTAATACAATACATAATGATACTTTATTAATGTGATATCTTGATTGATCATAAGATTTTTCTGGCTCACTTTTCTGCAAATTCATTTATTAGGTCTTCAAAATTTAAGCTTTTGGCAACTTCATTTTCAGTTGATATAATTGAAAGTGATCTCTGTTGCCCTTGGCAAATGCAATATCGCAAATAGTTTTTGATAGTTTTAATTTTGAGAAAGATCTTTCTGCTGACACAACTGTTATAGGAGTTTTAATATTGTTTTATAGGTTGTGACAACATTGGGTTACATTTCTGATAAACTAGTACAAAATATAAATTTTATTACATCTAGAGCTGATGATTCTCATAGAATGGTTTTACTGAAAAGATTTAACTCTTCATACAAATCAGTTTTGTGTAAGTCTGATTTAATTTTAAATGTAAATTCATATGATGACATTTTAATGTTTTCTCTGACAGTTCCTATAACTTGTGGAGGTAGTACAAGAAACCAAAAGTGACTTCATCATATGTATATAATTAAAAATATCTATTTATGAATTCTATTGCTGTATCTTCAATTACAGGGAAATTTAATTTTAAAACTGTCTTCATTAATTGAAAGCATTTATGGCTGATTATAAAATTTGAGCTTTCAAGTGAAAATTAGAATTTTTCAAAACTTATATCCACCACAATGAGCTTGACAGCTTCCCAATACTTAAAGACTTTCTTTTTATAGGGTTAGTAGTGATATTACTGAATGTTTTATTTATATAATATAAAGAAATGTATCAACATTTGGAAAGTCTGCATAACTTAGTGAAACAAGATTTTCCAAATGACCAATGCATACTCTTATAGAACGATGCATAGATAAATGAGCCACTCACTGTATAAAATGAACCAATGGATTTTAATACAGCAGATTATGAAAATTTCATTAATATGGTTTCAGATTCCAGCTGCAACTAATCTTTCAGAAACTATCACTTGTCAAGTTTTGATGTGATAATAAAGAAGAATATTCACAATGATCTCAAAAGGCTATTAAAATATGCCTCCCTTTTCCAATTACTATATTTGTGTGAAAATGGATTTTCTTCATATCCTTAAACTAAAACAACATAATGTACCATACTGAATGCAGCAAGCAGATATGAGAATCCAGCTGTTTTTTCTTAAGTGTGACATAAAACAGATGTGCAAAATGTCAAACAATGATACTTTTCTCACTAATTTGTATTGGAAAATATAGTTATTTTTAAAACTGCATTATTAAGGTATAACTGATGTATGATAAACTGCAGATGTTTAGAGTGTACAAGTTTATAAATTTGACATAGGTATACATCTATGAAACCATCATTCCAATCAAGATAATGAAAATATTCACACATACCCCAAAGTTTCCTTGTGTTCCTTTGTAATCCCTAGCTCTGTCTCCTCCATGCCTCCGTCATTTCTCCAGGCAACTACTGATCTTCTTTCTGTCATATTATTTCAGTTTGCATATTCTAGAATTTAATATAAATGGAATCATAGAATATATACTCTTTTTTTTTTCTGATCTCTTTTGAACAAAACATATCAGCATAATTATTTTGAGATTCACGCATGTTTTTGTGTGGTTCAACAGCTCATTCATTTTTATTGCTGAGTTCTCTTCATTGTGTGGATATAGTATTATTTATTTATCCATTCACTTCTTGACAGACATTTGGATTATTTTCATTTCTGGCTATTATAAATAAAGCTGTTATGAACATTCATGTATAAGTCTTTGTGTGGACGTATGTTTTCATTTCTCTTCAAAAACTACCTATGATAGAAATAGCTGGATTGTATGGTAGGCATATGTATAACATTTCAAGAAACCACCAAACTGATTGTACTGTACCGTTTTACATTTCCACCAGTAGTATATGAGAGCTCCAGTTCTTTCATATCCTCACCAACACTTGGTATAGTCAGGCTTTTAATATTTGGCCATTCCAACAGGTGTGTATTAACATCTTATTGTGGTTTTAGTTTACATTTCCCTAATAACTAATATGAGCAGTTTTTTCATGTGCTTATTGATCATATGTATATTTTATTTGTAGAAATGTTTATTCAGATCCTTGGCCTATTTTTAGTTTTTTTTTTTTATTATTGAGTTTTTAGAGTTTAAAAAAATATGCTCTAGGTAAATATAAAAAAATATATATATATATGGGAAGCGGCTGTGCCTCAATCAGTAGGGCTCCCTTTTACCATATGGGAGGCCCCGGGTTCGGTTCCCGGGGCCTCCTGGTGAAGGCAAGCCCGCCTGCACGGCGTGGTTAGCTGACCCAGCGAGCACAAGCAGCAGGGGGGGTATAAATGAATAAATAAATAAAATCTTAAAAAAAAATATATATATATATATAATATATATATATTACTTAGGTAAAAGTCCTTTATCAGATATGTGATTTGCAAATATTTTCTCCCAGGCTGTGGCTTCTCTTTTCATCCTTTTAACAGTATCTTTCCAAAATAAAAAAACAGAAGTTCTTAATTTTGAAGAGGAACGATTCATCAATTTTTTTCTTTATGGATCATGTTTTGTTGCCATAGCTAAGAAATCTTTGCCTAGTCCAAGGTCACAAAGTACCACTGACTATTTGGCTTAAACACCAGGAATTTATTGTTTCATAGCTTTGGAGGCATCCCAAAATCAAGGTGTTGGCAAGCCGTGCTTTCTGTGACGTCTACAGTGTTCTGAGGGTGGCTTACTAGCAAGCCATAATTCCATCTCTGCCTTTGTCACAGGGTCATCTGTTTCTTTCTATCTCCTCCTACTATTGTGTCCAATTTCCTTTGATTATAAGGTCTCCAGTTACATTAGATCAAGACCGATCCTGACTCATTTTGACCTCATCTTAATAGAATCTTCAAAGATCTTATTCACAAGGTTTACATACACAGGACCAGAGTAGAATTTGGGGTTAGGATTTGAAGATGGTTTTTGTGGGTGACATAATTCAATCATAACAGCACGGTTTCATTTAAATCTCCAACTTAATACTTGTTTTCTATTTATCTGATTTTCTCTTTGTTTTCTTTTTCCTCTTTTTCTGTCTTCCTTTAGATTAAGTATTTTTTATTTTATTTTATTTTTTTTATGATTCTGTCTTATCTTCTTTGTTAGCTTATTAGCTATAATTCTTTGTTGTGCCATCTCAGTAGTTGCTTTAGGGTTTGTCTTCAACTTACCACATTCTACCTTCAATAATACTTAGTGTATCATATAGGAACCTTGCAACTGTACATTTCCATTTCCCCCTGTAGGTCTTTGTGCTCCTGTTTTCATTCATTTTACTTTTATATATGTTATAAATTCCACAACATATTGTTATTAATTTTGCTTTAAAATTCAATTATCATTTTAAATTTAAAGGGATTTAAATAACAAGAAAATTACTCATACAATTACCATTTCTGGTGTTCTTCATTTTTGTGTGGTGTGGGAATTCAGGTATCCATCTGTTATCATTTTCCTTCTGCTGGAAGGACTTACTTCAGAATTTCTTACAATACAGGTCTGTTGGCAATGACTTCTTTTAGCTTTATGTGTCTGAAAAAAATTCTAATTTTTCTTTCTTTTGGAAAGTTATTTTCACTGGGTAAAGATTTCTAGGTTGGCTGTTTTTTCTTTTAGTACTTTAAAGATATTGTTCCACTCTCTTATAGCTTGCATTGTTTCTGATGAGAAATCTGATATCACCCTTATATTTGTTCCTCTCTATGAGATGTCTTTTTTTCTCTGTGTGTTTTTTAGATTTTTCTCTTTAGCAATTTGGTTATATTTCTTGGCATAGTTTTCTTCATGACGCCTGTACTTGGTATTCATTGAACTCATTGGCTCTATGGAATTATAGTTTTGCTCAAATTTAGGAATTTTTTTTGCCATTATTTTTTCAAATATTTTTCTGCCCTTCCCCCATGGAGATTCCACATACAAATATTTTTGGCCACTTAAAGTTGTCCCACAGTTCAAAAGCTATTCATTTTTCTCAGTCTTTTTTCTCTCTCTGTTTTATTTTGAACACTGGCTATTGTTATGTCTTCAAGTTCACTGATCTTTTTATTTCTGCATTGTTTAATCTACCATTAATCCTATCCAGTGTATTTTTCATCTCAGACATTGTGGTTTTCATTTCAATAAGTTTGACTTGGACCTTTTTATATCTTCCTTGTCTCTAATTAGCATGTTGGATTTTCCCTCAACTTCTTGAACATGTAGAATACATCTATAATAACAGCTTTAATATCCTTGTCACTTGTCCCATTTTTGGGTAAGTTTCAATTGATTGATTCCCCCCCCCCCTCCCATTATGGGGTACTTTCCTTTCTCTTTCCATGCCTGGTAATTTTTTTTTTTTTTTTTAAGGTTAATTTATTTATTTCTCCCCCACCTCCCCTTGTTTTGTACTCGTTGTCTGCTCTCTGTGTGTTCTTCTGTGTCTGCTTGTCTTCTCTTTAGATGACACCAGGAACTGATCCTGGGACCTTCTGGAGTGGGAGAGAGGCACTCAATCTCTTGCGTCACCTCAGCTCCCTGGTCTGCTGCATCTCTTATTGTCTCTCCTCTGTGTCTCTTTTTGTTGCATCATCTTGCTGTGCTAGCTCTCTGCACGGGCCAGCACTCTGCATAGGCCAACACTCCTGCACAGGCCAGCACTTCTGCACAGGCCAGCATTCTGCGCAGGCCAGCACTCCGCATGGGCCAGTACTCTGCATGGGCCAGCTCGCTGCTTGGGCCAGCTCACCATGTTGGCCAGCTTGCCTTTCACCAGGAGGCCCCGGGAATCGAACCCTGGACCTCCCATATGGTAGATGGGAGCCCAATTGCCTGAGCCACATGTTTCCCAGTAATTTTTTATTAGATGTCAGAAACTGAGAATTTTACCTCATAGTATCCTGGATATGTTTGTATTCCTAAAAATATTCTTGATGTTTGTTCTCGGGTGCAGTGAAGTTACTGAAAATAGTTTGACCCTTTGGATCTTGCTTTGAAGGTTTTTTAAGTTGGACTGGAACAGCAAGTTGTCTAGGATTAATTTTCACCACTATTGCGCAAGACCCTTCTTTGTACTGTATCTGATGTCACAAGAATGATGTACTTTTCTCTTCCCGCCCCGCCCCCCCACCTTTTTTGCCAATAGTAACTATTCCTGGCTCTATATGAGTACCAGACATTGTTACCTCTAATGCATTCAGGTGGTTCTATGGCCACAGGTAGTTTCTTCACATACATGGGTTGATCAGTATTCACTGAATATATTTGAGATGAACCTCCCGAAGATCTCTGGAATTTTCTCTGTGCAGCTCTCTTCTCTCAATACTTTGCCCTCTGAACTTTAGTCTCCTTAGCTTCCCAGACTCCCAGCTTTACCTATTCAACTCAAAGACACTGCCAGGCTATACTTGCCTTTCTTCTCCTTGTGCTGTGGCCTAGAAACTTTCTCTAGACCAGCAGTTAAACCACAGGGCACAGGTCAAATCTGGCCATATTTTTGTGGGTAACATAATTCAATCCATAACAGCATTGTTTTATTTAAATCTCTTTTGATATTTGTTTTCTATTTATCTGGTTTTATCTTTGTCTTCTTTTTCCTCTTTTTCTGTCTTCTTCTAGATTTTTAAAAATGGCTCTATCTTATCTTCTTTGTTGGCTTATTAGTTATAATTCTTTGTTGTGCCATCTCAGTAGTTGCTTTAGGGGTTTTCAGCTTATCATATTCTACCTTCAATACTACTTAGTGTATCATATAGTAATCTTGCAACTGTATATTTCCACTTCTCCACTGTAGGTCTTTTTAAATTTTAATTTAAAAAAGCAACAAAGAAGAATATGTGATAGAGACAGCATGTGTCTCAAAAAGATAAACATATACTATCTGCTTCTTTACAAAAAAAAAAGTTAGCTGACATTGATAATAAGCTGATGCAATTGTAGGTTCATCTCATTTGTTTCTCATCTCTCAGGGATTACTATTTGTTGCCTGATCAATATTTTGAGAGCTGTTATTTCATAAATTTTTTTTTTTTTTAGTCTTTCAGGTGGGAAGGTAAATCTGCTCTTTTTTATCCTCTCTTGGTTGGAAATGAAAGTCTATGATATAGTTATATATAGTAAAATGTTATTTATGTAAGCATGCGATAGATTTATTGTTGCTATTTTTAAATGGATTAATAAATAAGTATTTAAACATTTCTCATTTTAATTTATAATTTGGTAAACATTGATTGCTGTAACCTATGTAAACAAAGATCTTTGGAGAGCTTCAATTGTTTTTTGTTTGTTTGTTTGTTTCTGTTTTGTTTTGTTTTTAAGGAGGCCCCAGGGATTGATCCTGGGACCTCATGTGTGGGATGCAGGTGCTCAACCATTGAGCTACATCAACTCCCCTTCAGTAGTTTTTAAGAGTGTAAAGTGGTCCTGCAATCAAAATATTGGAGAATCACTAGGCTAAGGCCAGTATTTCTGATGAAAGGAGCAAAGAAATTTCTTTGTACTCCAATCCCATTTACAACTTCATTGATTGTTTAATAGATTAATTTAGTAAGTATTAGTTGAGTTCTTCTTATGGCACTTGCTGTGGTAGGCATAGGGGATACAAGGGTCAAAAAAACCCAGAAATAGTCTCTGCCCTGGAGGGACTTACAGTTTACTGGGAGGCAAACATTAATCACATATTCAAATAAAAAGGTAAAATTGCAGTGGGGCCATGTTCAAGGAAAGAGAAAACCTGTAGTGGAGATGTAACTGGGAGGTCAGGGAAGGCTTCCCTGTAGAAATAAGAAATTACGGTGAGCTGACAGATGGCAAGGTGTTAGCTTGGTGAAGCTAGGAAGGAACAGGAATTACTGATAGACTTTTCATTATTCCATTTGACCTCTCAGAGGCTGAGTGACTTTTTTGTCTTTTTGCCCTTTTCCTCTTTCTCTTCCTATTTATCCTCATTCTCTTCCTACTCTTCCATTTTCCTCCTACTTTCCTGCCTCTTCTTTTGGTGTTTATTAATTTGAAATAAATGTTGAAACTTTTCTTGGTTGGAGGAGCAAACACTAGAGCTTTTGTGCACACGATGTTTGCAAGCAACCATGTAAATTTCCAAAGGAGAAGGCCTGTGCTTGCTTGGGTAAGCAAACCCTGTTTCGAGAAGGGTCAACGTTTCAGAGTTTTCACGACACTTGGTTTATTTTTTGGAGTAGAAGAGTGGCATCAGGATGAGAATAGGAGGAAGAAGCTGGAATCAATCAGGTCTTAAGCTGAGCCACTTCCAGCTTCATGCATTGAATCACTGACCCTCCAAAACAAGTAAATGTTTTAGGTATTTGTGTTTTAAACACACTTGGACTACCTATCCCAATGAAGAATATAAAGAGGAATGGGGTCAATGCCCTAACAAGAGATAACATATTTCTATTCATTTTGGCACTGCACCAGTGTTAGTTGTAAACTGCAGAGATAGAAGCTAGACTAGCTAGTCCTTTGGCATCTTAACTCCGTAATTAAACATCATGCCCTTGGTTTGGCTGAGATGTGTAACTTTTCCAAATGAAGCAGAGTTTCTACTTAATTACAAACCTAATTCTTCTTTCTTGTCAGTGAAGAAACAGGCAGTTACAAGAAGGTCAAAGCAAGAGACCTCCTCCACTGGGAATGTCAAAAGCTTTTGTTCCCTAATTACTGTGACTAGGACAACAAAAAAACTCCACTGAAGTTGACAGCCACATTAGATCTGTGCAGTTAAATTTCTGTAAACTTTTCCTGCATGGCCCCAGTGAAAGTACAGTGGATTTTCACAAAGCAAGCAAAAGAAGATAATAGACTATTATAACTCCAAGAAAGCTGTTGTGAAGTATTGAGCCAATGTGAAAACGGATGCATTTTATTTAACATTATTTTGAAATATAGTAAAACCGCACCAAATTGGGGTTTTCCTCCTAATTTACCCCCTATCCAAAATAATGAAAAAATGCAGGATAGTTGAAAAGAAATGCACTGTAACTTTAATCCCCCTTTTACGGGGACCATGATATAGATACTCATTTTTGTCTCCTTCTCTTCCATGGTACTCACCACATAGTGGCTGCTCAAGAAGTGTTTCTTAGGCTGCATTGAGTTGAGCCAGCTTCAGTTATCCAAAAGTTTTTTGCTTTCAGTAGGGAAGATAGTGGAGAATTTAGCCAAGATTTCTCACCCAGTGACGTATTTGTTCTTTTTATATAGGCTGTTCCTTTGCCTCAAGTTAGTAGTCACCAGCTGGCCGGTGTCTTGCACATGGTTACAGGAGCTCCTGGAAAAGTCTACGCCCTCTTTGAATGGCTGCAGAGTCACAGGCTCATGACTCTAGTCCATAGTTCATTCCCCAATCCTGAGGATTCTGGATTGGTGATCTCTGCCTCTAATTGAAAGAGGGCTTCCCTGAGATAATTCTTTTCCTGCAGACTCACACTACAAGAGTTGCTAAAGGAAGTTCTTCAGGTAGAAGGAAAATGAGACCAGCTGGGTATTCACAAGGAATGAAGAGTATTATAAAATGCTAATGTGAGTAAATATAAAAAATAATTTTTGCTTAATTACTTAATAACTTGAAATTACAGTTGACTGTTTAAAGCAAAAACAATGCTAATGTATTGTGAGCTTAAAAAATGTAGAAGTATCCTCAGGATTGGGGAATGAACTTTGGACTAGAGTAGACTTACTGGTATTCGACTACAGACTTATTGTGATTCTAGCAATGGGAGACAACACTGATATGGAGGCAGTGGCCACTGGAGGCTCTGGAGGCAGGGAGAGGGAAGAACAGGTGTAATACTGGGGCTTTTTCAGGACTTGGGAATCGTCCTGAATGACATTGCAATGACAGATATAGACCATTTTATATCTTCCCATAACCTGCAGAACTGTGTGGGAGAGAGTGCAGACTACAATGTGAACTATGGTCCATGCTCAGTGGCAATGCCCCAGGATGCATTTATCAATTGCAATGAATGTGCCACACTAATGAAGGGTGTTGTTTATGTGGGAAGGTGTGGGAGGTGTGTGGAGTGGGTATATGGGAAGCTCTATATTTTTTGCGTAACATTTATGTAATCTAAGTATTTTTTTTAAAAATAAAAATATATTTTAAAAAAATGTAGAAGTGAAGTATAAGGTTACAAAAGCATTAAAGACAAGAGGGAGTGTAAATGTAATTTTACTCTTACGAGATTCTTACATTACACTTTAAATGGAATAATATTAATTCAAGGTATACTGTAATAAGCTAAGGACACATATTAAAATCCCTATGGCAACCAGTGTTACCAATAGAAAACAAATAGTAAGATGGTAGATGTCAATCTATCTATATAAATAATTACATTAAATGTAAATGATCTCATCACTTCAATTTAAGGCAGAGATAGACTCAAATTTTTAAAAAGAAGAAACCCAAACATATGCTGGTTATAAGAGATTTACTTTAATAAAGACTAAGATAGTTTGAAAGTAAAATGATGGAAAAATACCATATAAACCCTAATCATAAGAAAGCCAAAGTATTTATTTTGGGGAAAGTAGAGTTCAAGACAAGGAGTATAACCAGAGGTAAAGACAAACTTATCACAATGATAAAAGGGTAAATTCAGATAGTAGACACATAAATCTTTTTTTTTTTTTTAAGATTTATTTATTTATTTATCCTTCCACCCCTGTTGTCTGCTCCCTGTGTCCATTCACTGTGTGTTTTTCTGTGTCTGCTTGTGTTTTCTTTAGATGGCACCAGGAACTGATCCTGGGACCTTCCAGAGTGGGAGAGAGGTGCTCAATCTCTTGTGCCACCTCAGCTCCCTGGTCTGCTGTGTGTCTCTTATTGTCTCTCCTCGGTGTCTCTTTTTGTTGCGTCATCTTGCTGCGCCAGCTCGGTGTGCGGACCAGCTTGCCTTCACCAGGAGGCCCTGGGAATCGAACCCTGGACCTCCTATATGGTAGACGGGAGCCCAATTGCTTGAGCCACATCCACTTCGCATTAAATGTGTATACACTTAAAAATTGTGTCTCAAAGTACATGAAGTGCAAACTGACAGAATTAAAGGAAGAAATGCACACACAATAATTAGAGCTTTTAATACATGTCTTTCAGTTATTGCTAGAACAGGCAATACCAGTTTTTGGTAGTAGTAATCAGAACAATGGCTGCTTCTGCAGGTGCAGAGGGAAGGAGGGTGACTGAATAAGGCATGAAGGAACTTTCTGGACTGATGAAAACATTTTATATCTTGATGTTTTTGATAGACAGGCATATATAGCTATCAAAAGTTTGCACTTAAAATCGACATATTTTACTGTGGGTAAAATATGTTAAGTATTTAAGTTGAGCATACATTTATAAAATTTAGTTTTAGCATGTTTTTGCTGAGATCTCTATTAGACATAAAAATGGAGATATCAAAATGATATATGTAAGTTGGATATGTGAATCTGGAGCTCAAGGGAGAGGTTGGGACTAGAGTTATTAACTTGAAAATTACCAGTATAAAGATGGTATTCAAGGCCACAGAACTGAATGAGATCACTTGGGTATGAAAATAGAGATGACATCTGAGGAACAAGGTTTGAAGAGGCATGCCAACCCTTAGAATTTTGACAATAATGGGAGGCAACAAAGGACACGGAGAATAATCAACTAATTAGAATAGAGGAAATTGAGAGAGTACAGAAGTCAAATTAAGAAAGAGTTTCAAAGAGGACAGAACGATCATGCCAGATTCCACTGAGAGATAAAGATGAGGACTAATAACTACAGATCACTTTTTCCAAGATGGAAGTCATTGGTGACATTGAGAAGAAAAGATACATAATAATGGTAAAATGGAAGCCCAATTGGAGTAGGTTAGGGAGAATATTTGAGGTAAGGAAGTGAAAACAAAGAGTATAGAAAACTCTTTCCAGGAGCTGTGTTTCTGTGTTACTCAGATAAAATGACGTAACTGCTTCTTATATTTGAACAATGCTTGTGGGTCTTGGGCAATGTTGTTTAGGTAGAACACACCAGAGAATGTTGAGGCTGAAAGGGGACTTAGGAATTCTATCCCCCTGTGATTTTTTTTTTTTTTTTTAAGATTTTGTTTATTTATTCATTTATCCCCCCCCCTTGCTGCTTGTGCTCGCTGGGTCAGCTAACCACGCCGTGCAGGTGGGCTTGCCTTCACCAGGTTCGGGAACCGAACCCGGGGCCTCCCATATGGTAAACGGGAGCCCTAC
>JAKSZT010038599.1:20916343-21018933 GCA_026826555.1 Tolypeutes matacus | reverse complement strand
GCCGCTTCCCCCCCCCCCCCCCCCAGTGATTTTTGACAGGAGCTTTAAAAATGTCTATAGAAGTGGCCCTCGAGATAGGTTTAGAGGGGGACATGTGGTCACTCTGGGCATGCTAATACTTCAGTCCTTTTTCAAACAGATATTTTAAAAACTTTTTTTTTCAAATTCATTTGGAGCGCAAACAGCCCTGACCTGTGTATGGGAGGGTGAATAAGGAAGACCACTGATGGGAATTATCTGCCTTCCCTCTTTTGAACCCAACAATCTAGCACTGGCCCAATATGCCTAGCTCACTAAGGATATCAAATATCTCTCTGTTAAGCATGTTATTTGGTCTTACTGCCTTTTTTTTTTTTTTTTTTTTTTTTAACTGGGAGGTCCCGGGGGTCAAACCTGGGTCCCTCCATGTGGGAGAAGGATGCCCAACCACTTGAGCCACATCCGTCCCCTTAAACATGTTATTTATTAAAGACTTATCTACTTCAAGTGGCTTACTCAAGTATTCCTTCTAAACAAACATATTTCTCTTCCTTAGACAAACCCTGGTAATTTAATATTTTCTGTTAAGATATACATTTAATTCCATGTAACAGAGACACAAAATAACAATGGCATAAAAGAAGTAGAAGTGTATTTCTCAAATAAAAGTCTGTGCAGTTATGACAGCTTTGCTCTGCAAGTCCACTGGATGCCCAAGCTCCTTCTCTCCTGTTGCCCCAACAACTCTACAGTGTTGTTCTCATTCACATGGTCCAAGACAATTCCAAAACCACCATGTTTATATTCCATCTACTGGGAGTAGGGAAAGAGTTTAGGGTGGGTGCTTCCTTTCCCTTTAAGGGCAGAACCTCGAGTTGCACCCCTTACTTTACTCTTACCCTTTTGGTAAGCACTTGGCCACACCAAATTGTAAGGCACCTAAGGAATAGAGTCTTTATTCAGAGTGGTCTTATGTTCAGCTAAAAAAAAAAAAAAAAAACCACTGCGGAAGATGGGAAGATGGACACTGGGGAAAATCAGTATTCTCTGCCAGAATCATATATTTTCTTATGATGATTAAGCTTCCAGTGTTCCCTAGAGTTTGGCACTAGGGCAAGTCATTGGTCTATCTCTTACTTTGCATCTAACCTTGGGATCACCACAGGGATGAGGGGCAGGCTGAGTGGGTTGGCCCCACGATGAATCATCAAGGGCAGTGTCTCCTTGATTTGTTTCACATATTTGACTTATGTGTAAGAAAGGGTTCCACAGTTAAAAAATATTGGAACCCACTGATTTAGTCCCTATATGTAACAGGTGGGGGGAACTGGGGCCCAGAGCCATTAAGTGGCTTCTACAAATTAGGTAACCCCAAATCCAGGACTCAGTCTAGTCTCCTAATGAGTCAAATGCTCTTTTCTTCAGTGTTTCCTTGTCTTTCTGTTCTCATTTTTCATTACAGATGAAAATACACTGTTTTACCAAAAGGCATATTTGTATACTGCTTCTCAAATAAGTTGATCTTAGACTTCCTATTATTTGTACAGTCTCCATAGAAACTGTAAAATATAAATTCACTTTCATATGAAGGTTTTTTCTAGGCTGAAATGATGGGAAGATGTGGAAAACAAACACAATTTGCTATTTTAATGGTCAGCATTTGGAACAAAACATCCTTTAAAATCTGGCTGGCAGCTGAGTTGGTGATTGAATTCCACAATCAAATGCCAACATCCCCAACATAAAAGCAGAAGAGTTAGAACAGAGTAACATTGTAAGTGCACTGAATTAAGCAGACTAGAATCCGTTTTTCATTTATCAATGCTCAAAAATAAATTAACATCTTAGTGTAGCAGAATTTATATGAATAACACCATGCACCATTCTTTCTTATGAGTGGGTAGAAGGGGTGAATTTGTTAGTCTTTCTCGAAAGATATTGGGAAGGATTATAGGTTTTATGCATGTAATGAAAATATTTCCTATACCAAAAATTAGGTCATGTCAGGAATAGCTTCTAGGAAGGATCTAATGTAAACTGGCTTGATAATGACAGGCATTCTGAAAATTTGTGCCAATTATTATATTTCTATACTATATTTAAAAACAGATTTATAACAGAACATACCACAAAAATCCAAGGTCATGAAGGTTTACTCTATGTTTTCTTCTAAGAGCTTTGTAATTTTAGCTTTTACATTTAGGTCTCTGATGCATTTTGGGTTTGTTTATTAAAAAAAAAAAAGAGGTCGAACTTCATTATTTTGCATGTGGATATCTAGTTGTCATGGCACCATTTGTTGGAAAGACTATTCTTTCCCCATTAAATTATCTTGACAACCTTATGAAAAAACAGTTGGCCTTAAAGATAAGGGTTTGTTTCTGGACTCTCAATTTTATACTATTGTTGTATAATCCTTCCTTATACCAGTACTACAGTGTCTTGATTCCTATAGCTTAGTAGGAAATTTTGAAGTTTTAGTTTTCTAATTTGGTTCTTGTTTTTCCAAGATTGTTTTGGCTATTCTGAATCCCTCACATTTCCATGTGAATTTTAGGATAAGCTTGCAAAATTCAGCAAACAGGGAATTGAAATTTTGATTGGTAATGCATTGAGTATAGCTAACTTTTTAATGATTGCAAACAATTCTTTACTGAAGAATCGTTAGGTTATTTTAAGCATCATTTGTTAAATCTTTGTTTTAATCTGATAATTTTTTCCCTTATTAGAGCAGTTGTACATTTACAGAAAAATCATGCAGAAGGTAGAATTCCCATATCCATGCATACCCCACATACAGTTTCCCTACTACTACCATTTTGCATTAGGATGATAAATTTGCTACAATTGAAAAAGACATATTATTATAAATAAATTATTAGCTATAGTCCATAGTTTAAGGGTTCCTTCTTTCTGTTAAACAGTTTTTTTTTTTTTTTAATTTTATGGTAACATATAACCTACATTTCCCATTTTAACCTCTTTCAAGCGTGCAGTTTCAGTGGTTTTAATTACATTCCCAATGTTGTGCTACCACTATCATCACCCATTACTCCAAACAGAATATATACCAATTAAATGTTTAATCCCCACTGCCTACCCCCATCCTGATAACCTAAATTCTAATTTTCATTTTTTTAATAGTAGACATTCTTTTTTTTTTTTTATTTTTTGTGAATGTAATTTTTATAGAAATTCATCTTAGTGATGATGGACCTTATAAACTATAATATAAAAATGTAACCACAATTACATCTTTATAAAATATAATGAATACAAAGAAAGTCTATGGTACCAAATTTTCAATACACTTCTAAAAAAGAATTAGGTTTTACCATATTACTTTTCTTTTTTTTTTTAACTTTATTTTGTACATTTAATAATTGAAAATATAAACAATTAAAAACTAAAAAGTAAACACAGATGAATAAATATATACATTTCTCAATTAAATGTAATGGATACATATACATTTTTTTTTTAATCAAACAGTATGTTACACAATATATTTGGTTCATACTAACGCATTCACACAGTATTTGCCCTTTTGTGTCCGGCTTGCTTCACTCAACATAATGTCCTCCAGGTTCATCTATGTTGCCATATGTGTCACGACTTCATTTCTTCTTACAGCTGCATAATATTCCATCGTGTGAATAGACCACAGTTTGTTTATCCATTCATCTGTTGATGGACACCTGGGTTGTTTCCAAGTTTTGGCAATGGTGAATAATGTTGCTATGTACATCAGTGTGCAGATGTCTGTTCCTGTCATTGCTCTCAGTTCTTATGGATATATACCCAGTAGGGGTATTGCAGGGTCACGTGGCAACTGCCAAACAGTCCTCCATAGTGGTTGTACCATTCTGCATTCCCACCAACAGTGAAGAAGTGTTCCTATCTCTCCACATCCTCTCCAAAACCTGTAGTTCTCTGTCTTTTAGTAGTGGCTATTCTGATAGGTGTGAAATGATATCTCATTGTAGTTTTGATTTGCATTTCCCTAATGATGAGTGATGTTGAGCATTTCTTCACGTGTTTTTTTGCCATTTGTATTTCTTCTTTGGAGAAATGTCTATTCAAGTCTTTCGCCCATTTTTTAATTGCGTTGTCTTTTTATTGTTGAGTTGTAACATGTCTTTATATATCTTGGATATTAAACCCTTATCAGATATGTGATTTCCAAATATTTTTTCCTATTGAGTTGGCTGCCTTTTCACCCTTCTGACAAAGTCCTATGGGGTGCAAAAGTGTTTAATTTTGAGGAGGTCCCATTTATCTATTTTTTCTTTTGTTGCACGTGCTTTGGGTGTAAGGTCCAAGAAACCACCACCTACTACAAGGTCTTGAAGATGTTTCCCTATATTTTCTTCTAGTAGTTTTATGGTCCTGGCTTTTATATTTAGATCTTTGATCCATTTTGAGTTGGTTCTTGTATAGGGGGTGAGATAAGTGTCCTCTTTTATTTTTTTGGTTATAGATATAATGATAGACATTCTAATGGGTATGAAAGGGTATCTCCATGTAGTTTTCATTTGTGTTTCCCTAATGGCTAATGATGTTGAACATCTTTACATGAGATTTTTGTCCATTTGTTTTGTATATATTTTGGGGAGAAATGTCTATTCAAGTCCTTTGCCCATTTTAAAATTGGATTGTTTATCTTTTTGTAATTGAGTTGTAGGAGTTCTTTATATATTTTGGATATTAAACCTTTATCAAATATATGGTATTTCCTGCCATTCTGTTGGTTGCCTTTTCACTTTCTTTTTTAATATGCTTTCATGAATAAAAGTTTTTAATTTTCAGAAGTCCCATCTGGATATTAAACCGTTATCATGTAAGTGGTTTACAAATATTTTCTCCCATTGTGTAGGCTGAAATTTTACTTTCATGATAAAGTCTTTTGTTGTACAAATGTTTTAATTTTGATGAGGTCCCATTTATCTATTTTTTTCTTTTGTGGCTTGTGCTTTGAATACAACATCTCAGACCCCATTACTTAACACAAGGCCCCTATGTTTTCTTCTATGATTTTTATAGTTTTAGTTCTTATAGTTAGGTCTTTTATCTATTTTGAGTTGATTTTTTGTATATGGTATGAAATAGGGGGTCCACCTTCATTCTTTGGAATTGAAGATTCAATTTTCCCAGCAGCATTTATTGAAGAGACTATTCTTTCCACCTCAAGTGATCTTTGCCCTCTTGTCAAAATTCAGTTGGCCGTGATTGTGAGGGTTTGTGTCTGAAATCCGTTTTATTCCATTGGTCTATATGTCTGTGCCTGTGGTAGTACCATGCTGTTTTGACCATGGTAACTTTGTAATATGCTTTTTTTTAAGATTTATTTTTATTTATTTATTACCCCCACCCCTTGTTGTTTTTGCACTAGCTATCTGCTCTCTGTGTCTATTTGCCGTGTGCTTTCCGTGTCTGCTTTTTTCTCTTTAGGAGGCACAGGGAACCGATCCTGGGACCTCCAGTGTGGGAGACAGGCACTCAATTGCCCAAGCCACTTCATCTCCCCGGTCTGCTGCATTTCTCACTGTCTCTCCTCTGTGTCTTGCTTTGTTGAGTCATCTTGCAGCACCAGCTCTCCAAGGCATGGGCTGACATCTCTCCATGGACAGCTTGCCTTCACCAGGAGGCCCTGGGAATCAAACCCAGGGCCTCCCATATGGTAGCTGGGAGCCCAATCGCTTGAGCCACATCTGCTTCCCTGTAATATGCGTTATATCAAGAAGTGTGAGTCCTTAACTTTTTTCTTTTTTTTTCAAAATAGTTTTGCTATTCAGGGCTCCTTACCCTTCCATATACATTTAATGATTGCGTTTTCCATTTCTGCAAAGTAAGCTGTTGGAATTTTGATTGGAATTGCATTGAATCTGTAAATCACTTTAAATAGATTTGACATCTTAACAATATTTAGTCTTCCAAATATTAACACAGAATGTCCTTGCATTTATTTAGGTTTTCTTTGATTTCTTTTGTCAATGTTTTGTAATTTTCTGTGCACAAGACTTTTACACTCATGTTTAGATTTATTCCTAGATATTTGATTGTTTTAGTTGCTACTACAAATGGATTTTTTTCTTGATTTCTTCTTCAGATTGTTCATTTAAGAGTGTATGGAAACACTACTGATTTAGGGGTGTAGATCTTGTATTCTGCCAATTTGCTGAATTCATTTTTTTTTTTTTAAGATTTTATTTATTTATTCATTTATCCCCCCCTTGCTGCTTGTGCTCGCTGGGTCAGCTAACCATGCCATGCAGGCAGGCTTGCCTTCACCAGGAGGCCCCGGGAACTGAACCGGGGGCCTCCCATATGGTAAACGGGAGCCCTACTGATTGAGCCACAGCCGCTTCCCCTGAATTCATTTTTTAACTCTCAGAGCTTTCTTGTAGATTTTTCAGGATTTTCTGTGTAAAGGGTTATGTCATCTGTAAATATCTTCCTTTCAAATTTGTATGCTTTTTAATTCCTTTATTTCTTTTGCCTAATTTATCTGACTAGCACTTCCAGTACAACATGGAATAACAGTGGTGATAGTGGGCATCCTTGTGTTGTTCCTGATCTTAGAGGGAAAGCTTCCAGTATTTCACCATTAAGGAGGATGTTAGCTGTGGGTTTTTCAAATATTTCTTTCTTTCACTATGAGGAAGTTTCCTTCTATTCCTAGTTTTTTAAGTGTTTTACCAAGAAGGAGTGCTGGATTTGGTCAAATGCCTTTTATGTGTCAATTGAGATGATCATGTTGTTGTTGTTTTTCCTTCATTCTGTTAATTGGGTGTATTATATTAATTGATTTTCTTATGTTGAACCATCCAGACATGCCTGGGCTAAATTGCATTTGATCATGGTGTATAATTCTTTTAATGTTCTGTTGAAATTCATTTGCTAGTATTTTCCAGAGAACTGTTGTACCTATATTCATAAGAGATATTGATCTGTAATTTTCTTTTTTTGTGGTATCTTTATCTGGCTTTAGTATGAGGGTGAATTTGACCTCATACTATAAATTAGGGAATGTTTCTTCCTCTTCAATATTTTGGAAGAGTTTGAGCAGGATTGATGTTAATTCTTCTTGAATGTTTGGTAAAATTCTCTCATGAATCCATCAGGTCCTGGGCTCTTCTTTAATTACTGATTCAATCTTTTTACTGGTTATGGGTTTGTTCTTCTATTTCCTCTTGAGTCAGCAAATGTAGTTTGTATGTTTCTAGGAATTTGTCCATTTAATCTAGGCTATCAGATTTGTTGGTATGCAGTTGTTCTAACATTCTCTCATAGTCACTTTTATTTCAGTGGTGTTGGTAAAAATGTTCATTTCTGATTTTAGTCATTTGTGTCCTCTCTCTTTTTTTCTTTGTCAGTCTAGCTAAAGGTTTGTCAATTTTTTTACTCTTTTCAAAGAACCACCTTTTGGTTTTGTTGAATCTCTCTACTGTTGTTGTTTTTTTTTAATACTCTATTTCATCTCTTAATCTTTGTTACTTCCTTCCTTTGTCTCACTTTCAGTTTAGTTTGCTCTTCTTTTTCTATTTCTTCCAGTTTTGAGGTTAGATCTTCTGTTAATGTAGTAAATAACATAGATTTTCAGATGTTAATTCTATCTTGCATTCCTGGGATAAAGTCCATTGATTGTGATGAGTTTTCCTTTTTACATATTGTTGGATTTGTTGTACTAATATTTTGTTAAGAGTTTTTGTATCTATGTTTATGTTTTCTTATAATGTAATTGTCAGATTTTGACATCAAGTTATGTTGGCCATATAAAATGCATTGAAAGTGTTCTCTCCTGGGGAGTGAATGTAGCTTGGTGGTTGAGGTCCTGGGTTCAATCCCTGATATTTCCTAAAAAAAAAAAGTTTTCTCTCCTAATCTATTTTCTGATTTTGTGTAAGACTGTAATTATTTCTAACTTAAATGTTAGAACTAACATTTCACACTGTGGCAGATTGGATTCTTTATAACCTAATGCTGGAATATAGTTTGGAATATAGATTTTTACTAGGGAAGAAGTGTGACATGAGAGGGAAGTATTGTGTAAAGGTAGAAGTTAAACTTCAGTGAAGGGCCAACAAGTCTTGGCCAACCCAGCATGGAACTCTGGACCAAATATTGTCCAATAGAGTTTCAGGCAGAACCTTTATACCTTGCCTTTCTCAATCATTATATATGAGCTGCTCCAGGAAAGCTAGGACAATGTATGAGGCAGCACTGTGCAAGTGAGAAAGGCCTTACAAATTCTAGCCAAGTCAGTTGTCTGAATTCTAATATCTGTCTTTCAGCTCAAGAGATGACCTAGCATTGTTAGGGTTCTTCCTATCGGTGCCATGGTCTGGAAATTTCCAGATTGTTTGCTTCCCTTGAATCCCAGACCACAGTTCTGTGCTTCTTGTAGTCAAAGAAAATAGTAGTTTCATATATCTTTTCCAGTT
This sequence comes from Tolypeutes matacus, assembly GCA_026826555.1. Lineage (NCBI taxonomy): Eukaryota > Metazoa > Chordata > Mammalia > Cingulata > Chlamyphoridae > Tolypeutes > Tolypeutes matacus. The sequence goes on along the minus strand of JAKSZT010038599.1, from coordinate 21,010,510 downwards.
TTATAATTGTTTTTACCAGAAGGGTTGGTTTGAAACCAATTCCTCTATCATGGTGGGAAGAGAAAATCTCTTCATTGACAGTCAGTTACATACACATTTGTTTTCATTAGAATTTTTTTTCTATTGTCCTAACATATATACAACACAAAATTTCCCATTTTAACCACTTTTGTGATTAAATATCAGTTTCAGTGATATTAATCACATGCACAGTATTGTGCTACCATCACCACCATCCATTACCAAAAAATTTTCATCACTCCAAACAGAAACTCTGTAACTCCTGCCTTTTCTGGTCCTTGGTAACTTGTATTCTACTTTTTGTCTCTCTAAAATTGCTTATTCTAGGTATTTCATATAAATGAAATCATACAAAATCTTTTATATATTTTTTTATGTCTTATTTCACTTAACGTAATGTCTTCAAGGTTCATACATGTTGTAGCATGTATCAGAACTTCATTCCTTTTTATGGCTGGATAATATTCCATCATATGCTGTTTGAGTTTGCTAGGCTGCCAAAATGCAATATACCAAGAAATGGGTTGAATTTTATGGTGGGAATTTATTAATTTACAAGCTTGTAGTCTGAGGCCATGAAAATATCCAAATCAAAGGCATCATCAGGTGATGTTTTTTTCCTGAAGACCAGCTGCCAGTGATCCCAGACTTCTCTGTCACATGGCAAGACACATGGTGTCTGCTGGCCTCTAGGTTTTGTTGCTGTCAGCTTCTAGCTTCTGTGGTTTCTCTCAGCTCCTTTGGCTTTCTGCTGTCGCTCTCTCCGTATTTACCCCATTTATAAAAGACCACAGGAAGAGGATTTAGACCCGCCCTGGGCCATGCCATAATTGAAGTAACCTAATCAAAAGTTCCCACCCACAATAAGTTCACACCCACAGGAATGGACAGCTTTAAGAACATGATTTTCTGGGGTACATACAGTCCCAAAGTATCATATATATATCCACATTTTGTTTATCCATTTGTCTGTTGACAGATACTTAAGTTGCTTTATAGGGATTCAATTTTGACATAGCATTATAAATTTAAAATATATTTTCCCTTAGTTGACTAGAAAAGGTTAAAATTCTTATAAGTATAAAAGGTGGCAATAAACCCAGATCATGGTTTGGATTGTTTTTGCTAATAATGGAGGGCTTTCTCAGATTTCCACTCTTGCCCCTACATCATGATAATATCCTTTAACAAAAATAAAATTAATCACAGAACAAGTTTTATGATAGATTTTTATGATAGATTTCCAGATTGTTCCCATTGTGCCTTCACAATTTAGCTCTGCTCCTGGGCCGTTTCAGCACAGACCCTTGCAAACCTGAGCAGATTTACCACACTTGGAAATATCTAATATGGTGTTTCTGTTACCCCTTCTCTACTGCTATCCTTTTTGGGTTGTCAGGACTTTTTGTTCCTACATAGTCTGATAGGTTGGCAAGTCAAACCTGGGAAGTTTTTAAAGTCATTGTTTTTTCAAGATAGAGGATTCAGGGTAAAAACAGTGGTTAGAGTGAGGGGAGAAGCAAGTTGTGTAGAGAAGGGAGGCGATTTTGACCTAATTTATTTTCATTTTCATATATTGCTGGGTATACAATAAGCACTCTAAATAGACACTTGGTTATTGGTTGATGTGGAATTTTCACATTCACTATAACTGGTGCTTTTCTTTCAAGCAGGCAGCTCATTTTCAGCCCTACCTTTCCCTGTGGAAGGAATCGTTGCTTTATTTTGCCACATTTGAAATAATGGCAGACATTCTGAATGCAGAAGCAATAGCAACGAAATGGAAAAGAATTACCAGCAAGCGATATTTCTAGTGTGGGTGTTGAAAACTAATGAAATGCTGCATTATTCTGTGTTCTGCTCTAGAGAACTTTTGATATTTTTCTTCTTAGGTTAAATCTGACTCTATAACTTATTATCATTGCAGAAATGTGAAGAATAAAAAGTTCAGAAGCCATTTGTGTTCAAACAGAGTGCAATTAAAAAGTTCCAGACAAGCATTCTAAGCTCATAAACGAGAGAGTTAGCAAGAAGAAAAAAAACAAGAAGCAAATGCTGAAGCAAGTGACAACCTGCCAGACATGGGAAAGGCAGTAGAAAAATAGAAAGGAAAAAAACAAACACAGTTATGATCATTAATTAGCAAATGGAAAAGATAATCAGAGGTCCAAAGAAGACCAAATTATTTAAAATGCTACTTCAGTTTCAACAAAGAGATTCCATGCAGTGACAAGCTTTTACACTTATAATGAAGATTGATGAACAGAAGAGAATTGGTATCAGGATATTTCAGGGAACAAAGAGATAAATGAGTTCCAAGCTACAGTTTTTTTAAAAAGGCTTCTGGACTAAAAAATTTCTATTAAAAATAGAGTGAGAGAGTATGCCACTGAACCCTCATGCCTTCCTTGTGTTTCCACAACCATTTTGATTCTTCTCTTTTGGATTGTCAGATATCTGGTAAATATTTCTCTAGAAGATACTGTTTTTTTGCTGGTCCTAGGGACACTACCGATTTTCAAACCATACTCTCCAAAATGCACAAACAAACCTATTCCCTATGGATTTTCATTTTCAGGATGCTTCTGACTGGTCTCATCCGTATTTTGCAATTATCTTGATTGAGTTCTGATGATTATTGTAATCATAGCACTAAAACAAGACTGCAAAGGAGAATATCCTTTGAGCAGAATTGGTCAAGGAAACATCAACAATGCAAACTGTTTCTAATAGTAAAATCGCTATCGTTTCTTGAGTACTACTATGGGCAGATCCTGAACCCATAATGTCTGATTTAATCCTCACAACAACCTTAGGAGGTTTGTATAATGATCCTTATTTTACAGATGAGGAAATTGTGATTCATAGAGATTCAGTAACTTGCTTGAGATCTCATTGCTGATAAGTGGCAGACTTGGACCTGACCCAAGTTCTTCTGACCTCAAGAACCCCTTGCCATGACACAATGTTTCTATATTTGAGATTTCCTTTACAGCTCTAAGTGCTTCATATAACCAAGGACAACTAGCAATAGCTAAAGACATTTTGGGGTTAAAAAAAAACTGCTGTGGTAAGGAGATTTAGAAAAAAAAAGAGAGTGGGATGAAATCTTAAATAGGGGTTAGATTCTAAAGTCAATGAATAAGATGAAAATAGCTTCTAGAAAAAGGGGAAAAGGGGTCTACGTATTCTAGCACTGCTTTGCCTTTGAGGTGGACCCAGTCACAAGAAGTGTGTGACAGTGCAAGGAGAATAAAACCTCAGTTTTCTAGCCATGGGACCAGGAAAAGGGGCCCCTGGGAGCTGGAAAGTGTGGGGAAAATCATGGAGAGAAGGGAATTGGGCACAGGGATCGCCTAAATCTGTGTATCAAATGTTGGACTCACGCTTGAGCTGCACATGCATGGAACTGATCTGAAGTAGCATAGCAAAGACTTAGAGAGCTGAACTACAGGGCAGAACCATTTTCAAGTCCCAGACGTGGGTGATGTGCACATTGGGCAGACCCAAATAGCATGGCAAAGACTTTGAAAAGTAAACTGATATCAGAACCACAGTCCACAAAATGTGGGTCAGGATTTGCACTCTGAACCTAAGCAGATTGATTGCTCACTAAAACAAAAATGTCTCCATTTTCCCAAAGATTTTAACAGGTTCCATAGATCAAAAACAAGATATTCAAAATGCCTATACCCATTTGGCAGTTTGATGTAATTATGAATTCCAAAAATAGATATTGGATTATGCTTGTAAACTGGTCTGTTAATCCGGGCATGATTAAGTTATGATTAGGGCGTTGACTGGGCAACGTCAATAGGGCATTGAGCCCCACCCCTTGGTGGGTGGTGTCTCCAAGATAAAAGACACGGCAAAGGACAGTGTTGGGGAAGTTTTGATGTTGGAGTCTTGAGCTGGAGCTGGGAAGTAAGAGAGCTTGGTCGTGAGGAAGGAGAGAAGGCCCTGGGATAGAGATGAGCCATTTGCCTGAGAGTTCACAGCTGGCCTTGTGGAGAGAAGCAAAGCCTAGAGAGCCTCATAGTCTACAGCTGACCTTGTGAAGGAAACAGAGGAGCTAAGCCCGGAATGAAACGCAGCCCCAGGAAGAGAGAAACCCAAGAAGTCTGAACCCTGGCAAACGTCACCAGCTGTCTTGTTCTAACACGAGGCAATGGACTTTGGTGAGGGAAGAAACTTGTGCTTTATGGCCTGGTAACTGTGGACTTCTACCCCAAATAAATACTCTTTATAAAGACCAATTGATTTTCTGGTATTTTGCATCAGCACCCCTTTGGCTGACTAATACAGATACCATATGAAATGATTCAATATACAAAGAACCAGGAAAATTGCAACAACTCTCATGGGAAAATACAATCAGTAGACTCAACTGCAAGATGACCCAGATGTTGGGATTACCAGATAAAGACTTTAAAGCAGTAATAGCCATACTCCATGGAGTAAGTGTGAACACCATTGAAATGAATGGAAAGAGAGAAGGTTTCAGCAACTAAATAAAAACTATAAAAAAGAATCAAATTGAAAGTTTAGACCTCAAGAAACTTACAATAACTTAAACAAAAATCCTTTGGAATGACTCAGTAGCAGAATGGCAATAAGAGAGGAGTCAGAGAACTTGAAAACAGATAAATAGAAATTATTTAAGGAAAATTAAAAATGTTTTGAAAACATAAAAATGTGTAGGATACAGCTAAAGTAGTGTTTAGAGGAAATTTTGAAACATTATATGCTCATATTAGAAAAGAAGAAAGGTCTCAAATCAACAACCCAATATTACACCTTAAGAAACTAGGAAAAGAAAAGCAAGCAAACCCCAAAGCAAGCAGAAGGAAGGAAGCAATAAAGATAAGAGCAGAAATCATTGAAATTGAAAAGAGAAAAACAATAAAGAAAATCATTGACACTAAGAGCTGGTTATGTGAAGAGATTAGTAAATTCCAGACTGAGTTGAGAGGAAGGGAAAAAAAGAGGGGGGAGGGGGGAGAGACACACACAGAGAAAATGCATAAATCACCAATATCAGGAACAAAAGGGAATATCACAATAAATTTCCACAGCTATTAAAAAGATAACAAGGGAATACTATAAACAACTCTATGCCTATAAATTCAACTTAGATGAAATGGACCAATTCTTAAAAGATACATACTACCAAAACTTATGCAAAAAAACCCTGATAAGCTGAGTAGTTTTATATCTTAAAGAAATAGAATTCATAGTTAAAATCATTCCAACAAAGAAAACCCAAGCCCAGAAATGGCTTCACTTAGTGAATTCTACCGAATATTTAAGGAAGAAATAATGCCAATTCTACACGATCTCTACTCATTTTATGATGCCATCAGAACTTGGATGCAAAACTAGGCAAGAAAAAAAGATGGAGGAAGAGGAGGAGGAAAGCACGTTTCAATATCCCCCATAAACATAGGCACAAAAATCCCCAAGAAAATATTAGCAACTCAAATTCAGCAATATTTGAAAAGAATAATACACCATGACTAAATGGGTGGAGGTGTTACCCTGGGAATGCAAGACTGATTTAACGTTATAGAATCAATTTTCCTCATGGCAAATTCTTACTGGATTTAACTGGTCACCTTTGGAACCCAGTTTATGCTGGAGAGTGGGCTTTATGAGGATTAGGTCTTGGAAGGTAAAAAAAAAATTCTGTTAAAGAGGAGGAGCTATTTAGAGTAGAAGCTCATGATGGCTGCTCTCTTTGCTGTTTCTCTTTTGTGAATTTTTAAATATATTACTTGGTATCTTTCAGTGTAGTTGACCTGAGGCGAAAACACCAGCTTTTGTAGTGATTAAGGTCTCTTGAACCTGTGTGGAAGATCATGTTTTTTGCAAATACTCACTCACTTGAGAGAATAAGAGGACATTGGATGGATGTATTATGAAGCAAATGACACATGGAGAGGCTTCCAGACAGTTCTGTGGCTGCTGCAGTCTGAAGTCTTTTTACTCGGAGGGATGCCAGTGCTCCCTTCATTCAAAGACACAGTTCTGATCAAATACAGAAGAGCAGCTGTGCTCCTCGTGGTGCACATGCTGGCTCACTTTGTGCTTTTAATGTCACATATCCTTTTCTTAGTAAAACTTCCCTGGAAAACATAAGGCATTGTGCAAAGCAGAACTCAGCAGTCAGTAGTGAATGCCAAAGCCAAAGAAACTCAATTTCAGGCAGAGTCCATGTTAGAACCAACTGAATGATGAGTGTAAATACATCCCATTTTTATGCTCCTCATGGAAATTCTAAATCATTGATAAGGAATTCCTGCAATAGAAACAATTGATTGAACTGTTTTCCTGCTTTAAAAATGGAATAAGTGCTATACAATCAATCTCTTTTCTTGCTATATCATTTTCATCTACTATGTGTGTAACCAAAAGTTTTATCTATACAATTCGAAACTGCTATTAGTACAGTAATTTGCGTGCATCATACAGTCTCCTTCCTCAGGATGTGCACAGCAACCCTGGGACACACGTGTGCTTGTGCATGTCCATATACTGTAGGGTTTGCTTCTGTCTTCATAAGTGGCTCTCACACTTCTCAATATCATAAAACTGTACATTTTCAATGAAAGGCACAGATATCATGAGCCGGCGTGTATTGTTTTAGTTGACTAACTCTTTTTGGCTAAATTAATTGAATCAGGTGTTTAAATAGCTGTAATTTTCTCTCCACCAGACAAAACTGTCAAATCTGAATCTAAAATCTTTGGATGAGCAAAAGAAACTAAAAAAAAACAATGGCGGAAAGGGTCTTTGCTATTCTAAAAATATATCAATTGTACCTTGATAATTCTGAGCCAGAGAAAATGTATTATTTTATTGTTTTAAAGTCTGGCTTCCCCTTTAATCAAACTTTTAAATAGGCCCTTGAGTTAATTCAAGGCTGTCTTAAGAGGGAAAATTATTGAGTTGTTATGCATTTAATAAAATAGAAATTCATTTTGGGGGGCAGAGTATGTCTAGTTTTTCCATGTATAGGTTTTACTTTGAAAGTGCAAGGGGGATGGACAATTTTCCCTTTATATTTATCACTTGAACTGAGACTTTTATGAAACAATTAAGATTGAGAGAGGTGATAAGATAGTGATAATGAGATAAAGTATATGGTGGTTAGGACGATTGTTTATAAACTTTTCATGTTTAATTTTGTAAACATGCAAGGTTTAAATTTGAATAAAAGAGATGGGGAAGCAGATGTGGCTCAATCGATAGGGCTCCCGTTTACCATATGGGAGGCCCCGGGTTCGATTCCCGGGCCTCCTGGTGAAGGTAAGCCCGCCCGCGCAGCGTGGTGAGCTGATGCAGCAAGACGACCCAACAAAAGGAGACAAGCAGACACAGAAAAACGCACAGCAAATGGACACAGCAAGCACAAGCAGCAAGGGGGGGATAAATAAATAAATAAAATCTTAAAAAAAAAAAAAAAAGAGATGATAAAGAATTATAAAAGTTAATTTTTAATAAAGCTTTAAAATATTAAAATATTACAAGCAGCAGAGATATTGGAAAAAGGAAATTTATGAAGTGACATAGACTATCACTTCTCTGGATTTGTATTATTGAAAATATTATCTTGGAAATCTACATGTGTTACCCAACACAAGACAACTATGTATAGAATGTGAAGCTTTACTGTTACAGCAATTCTTGCTTTTAATATATTGTATGATACTATAACTTTGAGGATAACATTCAAGTGTATGAAATCACCACACATTTTGACTATAAAATTCAAATAGAAGTGTTCTAATGTCTCTTTATTAAAAGGCTAATCAGGGGGACGGATGTGGCTCAAATGGTTAGGCGTCTGTCTCCCATATGGAGGGACCTGGGTTCAATCCCTGCGACTTCCCAGTGAAAAAAAAAAAAGGCAAATCAAAGTGTCATGTTTTAATTCTGTAAAGCCAGACACAAATGTTCACATCTTTTTTATTTGTTTCTTGCTATTTGCACAAAGGAACCTTTGGTTGATAATAGCTCAAAAGCTTTGACTGAGGGAATGGTTGGATTATTCACAATCAAGGAGTTTATGAAAGTCATTTTTTATTTTACTTATTTTACTATAAAAATTTTTCAAAAATATAGAATACTTGCAGGAATTGTACAGTGAACCCCCACATATTCACCACCTAGATTCCACAATCAACATTTTACTATACCTTATTTACTGAACATCTATTCATAGCCAATGCTCTGTCCATCCATCAAGCCATCTTATTTTTTGATTCATTTCAAAGGAAGTCACAGACATCAGTATACTTCCCCTCAAATACTTCAGCATACATACCATTAATTAGAGTTGTGAAAGTCTTTTAATAGCAAAAGAATTACAAAATCACAATGCTTGGAAAAGAAAATAAAATCCTTGGATCCCTGAAAAAGAAAGATGACATTGAAATTTGGACACTTGTATAATTTCAGTATTTTATAACTAAGGCTCAGAAAATAAAGACAAATTGATAGAATAGCTTATGATGATGGAAAAAACAAATCTCTAAGTGCTCAAAAGTTCACCTGCAGGAGGTGCGCTTCTAAAGTCGTTTGTGCCCCAAGATGGGCATTTTCTCCAAAGCCCATCACCTATGTGAATGTAGAGGTTTCTTCTCTCTCTGCTTTTCCCTGTTAAATGCAGCCAAATCCTGGCAAAGGCAGGAGAAAAAGACGAGAGGTTCTAACCTACAAAGGAGAGGGTTCAGCAGCTGACCTGGCATTCTGGATAATTTGTGTACCAGCCAATTAATTTCTGAATGAAAGCCTGCTTCAGGCTATTTCTGAAATCCAATTGCCTAAAACAGTAGAGCTTTTGGCCCTCACACTACCAAAAAGTAGCAGAAGTTGCCATATGACAAGGAATTAGTTGATTTGGCCCCACTGTACTCTAAACATGTCAGAACCAGTCTGTTTTTAAAAGAAAATATTTAAAAAGCTTTGAGACTGCTAAGAGGCAAGCCATTATGGCTCAGTTTTGCCAATCCAGTTTTCTGACCTAACTGCATGCATAGAATTCCTCAGTGCATTTAACATTCAATGAATCTCACAGAAATCCAATTTTTATTCCTAAATTTCCATTCAGTAGTTAGCCTTGATCACCTCCATTTATTGCTGAGGCTCATCTCACAGACTTTTCTCTCCAATTGGTGCTTGATTTATAAAAATAAAGGTCTTGCCTTTTTTGGCTGTGTCCAGGCGAGACAGAGGGCTCTATGAGGCCCCTGACCTAACCTGGAGCTTTCCTGGAAACTGAGGCTTCAGAGCAGGGATCTCACGAAGGAAAGTCCAATCAATGATGGAGAGATAAGAAGGGCTCCCCAAAATTTCCATCTCCATGCCGGACAGGCCCACACCAGATCTGTTCAGGGCCTGAGGCAAGAGTACAAATGCAAGTTCATATACCTTAAGCAAAAACATTTAAAAGTTATAAATCAACTTAACAAACTGTTAAATAAAATTCTCTATCTCCCAACCATGACAAAAATATCTTCATAAAGACCTGGAAGGCCATGTTGTTTTTAAAAATTTTTTTTTATTTTTTACTTTTAAAGAACTTCTAGACTACATAAATGTTACATAAAAAAAAATATATGGGGGATTCCCATATGCCACACCCCCCCACACACTTTCCCACATCAGCAACATCCTTCATTAGTGTGGTACATTTGTTACAATTGATGAACAAATATTGAAGCATTGCTACTAACCAAGGTCTGTAGTTTACATTACAGTTGACACTCTGTCCCACACAATTTTGTAGGTTATGACAAAATATATAATGGCCTGTATATATATTTGCAATGTCATGCAGGACAACTCCAATGCCCTGAAAATGCCCCCACATTACATCTATTCTTCCCTCTCCCTCCCCTCAGAGCCTCTGGTGGCCACTGTCTTTATATCAATGATAAAAGTTCTTCCATTGCTACAATAATAAGTCTATAGTAGAATAATAAGTCTACTTTAGTCCATTGTTCATTCCCCAGTCTTGAGGATTTGGGGTGGTGATGCCCACTCTGTTTCTTGTTTGTTTGTTTTTTTACCAGGAGGTCCCGGGGATCGAACCCAGGTCCCTCCATATGGGAGACGGACTACCCACTCTGTTTCTAATTGAGAGGGGGCTTAGATCCCTTGGGATGAAAGGCCAGGTTTGAATTCAGAATTCCCTGACTCCTGAGGTCAAAGCCTGAACATGGCAGCACAGGAGGATTAATTCCCAGCCCCAGGCTATAGCCTACTCCCTTTCCTTCCCAACTCCAGCCCCATTCAAGCACACTAGCCATGTTATCTAAGCTCCAGCCATACCCCTGCAAAGGGCTGCTCCTTGGTCACCCCTCAGGTCCAAGGGTGCAGACATACTACAGTGTAGCTCATTCTTGGGATCACAAACTCCTGAGGGCACATCCTCTTGCTCCAAAGGTTCCTCGTCTATTAGGGAGAGACAGCACAGAGTTTAGCCAGAGCCGGGCACTTTAAAGTCGGGGCCCTTTTGCCTGGCCCAAAGCAGTTATGCAGCTGTGCTCGTGTATTTGAGAAATGGAGCTTTCTTCTTAAGGAGGTGACAGGGATGGCCCGGCACCACTTGGAGCTCATTCATTCATTCAGCTGCTATTGAGCAAGTACTGTGGACAAGAGCACTGTTCTATGTGCTGCTGATATAACCACAAAGACAGATGAAGCCATTTCCCTCATGTAGCTTTCAGTCTGGAGGTGATAACTGACATTAAACAACCATCACCGCAATTCTTTGATAAAAAATGTACTAAGCGCTGCAGAGAATACACCTTGACACCTGGTGTCAAAAGAGTAGTCAACAGGAGGTTGACTGTTGGTCTAGGGGGCATTGGGGGAAGTTTTCTTCAGGAAGTGATGGAGGATGAGTAAGTGTAGCCGTTGGCCAATTTAATATAGTTATGAATTCCAAAAATATAATTGGATCATGCTTGTAAACTGATCTGTTAATCTGGGCATGATTAAGTTATGATTAGGGCGTTCACTGGGCCACGTCAGTAGGGCCTTGAGCCCCACCCCTTGGTGGGTGGGGGAATCGAATATAAAAGGCAAGGCAAAGGACAGAGGAAGCAGTTTTTGAGACGCAGTTTTGATGTTGGAGTTTTCATGTTGGAGAGAAGGCCCCAGGAGAAGAGAAGTGAGCCCTTTGCCTGATAGTCTACAGCTGACCTTGTGGAGGAACCAGAAGAGCTAAGCCTGGAGAGAAACGCAGCCCCGGGAAGAGAAGAACCCAAGAAGCCTGAACCCTGGCAGACGTTGGCAGCTGTCTTGCTCCAACACGTGGCAATGGACTTTGGTGAAAGAAGAAACTTAACGTTTTATGGCTTTGTATCTGTGGACTTCTACCCCAAATAAATACCCTTTATAAAGACCAACCCATTTCTGGCATTTCACATTAGCACCCCTTTTGGCTGACTAATACAGTAAGTTTTCTAATAGAAGGAGATTGAGGTGTGGCTGAGGGGAAGGGTTCTGTGCAGAAGGCGCAGCAGCAAGAGTGTAGGTTCTCAGGCAAAGAGAAAGAAGGCAGAACAGAAAGCAGGTATTTCCAGACAACTGTGCTAAAAACCTCAAGAGTGAACTGCAAGAAAAGGAAATTTCTGATAGGTAACTTATTACCAAGCGGGAGAGTAGAGAGAACTAAAATGAACTGAGTTTCTGCATGGGTCAGACTCAGGGCTAGATACTTAAAACCCATCACCTCCTTTAATTGCATATCCCCATGGGGTTGGGCATCATCGTCCTTGTGTTCCGATGGGAAAGCTGAGACCCAGAAACGTAAGCAATTTGCCCAAAGCTGCACTTATATTAAGAAACTCTATAAGTACTTAAAAGAAGCAAGTCAGTTCTGCAAATGGGCTTTTGGTGAATTGGCTTTGTTGAATTCGTATGCTTCTCATTTCATGGAGGCAGAAACGGAAACTCCGTTTTAAAGAAATAAATCATAGAGGCAGTATGACTTTAAGTTACTGTGGTTTGTTGCAGCATATATGTTTGTTGGGTTTTCTTTTTGCTTAATTAGACTCCTTTTTAACACATCATGATCAAACTATTTGTAATTTAGTGAAATGGTTCCAGTTTCTTGGGTGGTCCAGGACATGTTTCCACAGATTTCTGGGTGGGGGTTTAAGTGAAAGGGGTGACACTCTCATAAAGTACTTGTTTATTGATTTAGGTGTTTAAAGAAAGAGAGTGAGAGAGAGAGAAAGTCAATGAGTAAGTCAGGAGGATGGAGAGAGGCAGGGAGAAGGGAAAGAAAAAAATAGAGAAAAGAAAGGAAAAATTCTTCTATTAAGTGTTGGTGTGTGAGAGTTCTTCAGATAGGACTTTAAAGAATGACTTAGAGTCATTCTGGAAATGAATGGGGCAGGGCACTAGCAGAAGCTCAGCTCAGTACAAATAACGTGATCTGTCAAGGGTCAAGGAGAAACATTTTATCCAACCTCATGGTGTAGCATAAAATAACTCTTTTTTGTTTGTTTCATATAATAAACTTTATTTTTAGATTACAGAGAAGTTTCATAGAAAGTATAGGGGATTCCCAAATAACCCATGCCCCTTCTCAACTTTTCCTCTATTAATAACATCTTACATTAGTGTGGTACATTTGTTACAATTGATGAACAAATATTGAATCATTGCTACTAACCAAGGTCTATAGTTTACACTTCACACTGTACAGTTTAATAGGTTTTGACAAAATACATAATGGCCTGTATCCATCATTGCAATATCATGCAGAACAGTTCAAATGTCCTAAAAATACCCTATGTTTCACCTGTTCTTCCCTCCCCCTCTTCTCACTACCTCTGGTAACCACTATGTTTACATAAATGTTACAAGTTCTTCTGTTACTACAGTAATAATGTCTACTCTGGTCCAAGTTTGCAGTCCCCTCTTGTGTTTGTTCATTCCTCAATCTTGAGAATTTGAGGAGGATCATGTCTGCTCTGCTTCAGATTGAGAGGGGGCTTAGATCTTATGGGGGGCAGATGGAAGGAAATGTTTTCCTTGCAGTTGTAGATACTCTTTGTTTTTGGGGATGGGGCTGTCCATCATCATCATTTTGTCAGTTGTCCTGGGTGAGTCTGATGAATTGGAGAGTAAGTGTTGGCTGCAACTCTGCTGAGATTCAGGGCTCAACTGGCAAATGAACAGACCAAAAATTTAAGTCTCTGAGACATATATTTAAAAGGTATAGTGCTAATTATATGTTCAAGTAAACAGGGTAGAAGAATCATGTGTAGGGAAGTTATAAATGAGTCTAACTCTGTTATACTGGGGAAATAGATTATCATATATTCCAAGAAAAGGCCCATCAATGGGGTGCTGATTTCATGGGATTGTGTGACTTGCCTATGGTGTCTGGTCATCTCTGGAGCCCTTGGGAGCACCCCTGCTTGAGGCTTTGTTTACTGTGGCAGTTAGTGAGATCTGCTTAACCTTTGAAATTATCTCCCAACTCACTTTGAAATCTCTTAGTCATAAAAACTCTTTTGTATTTAATGTTTCCCACTTTTAGTCAAGGTCTTTTTCCAGATGTATCACTGGTTGATACTTGGTATTAATCCCTCAGTGCCTGGGAGGCTTATCCCCAGGAGTCATGTCCCACACAAGGGGGAAAATAGTGAGTTTACTTGCTGAGTTTGGCTTAGAGAGAGGCTACATTTGAGTAGCAAGAAGGTTTTCAGGAGGTAACTCTTAGGCATTAGTTATTATTAGGATAAGTTTCAATTTTACCAGAATAAGGTTCATAAGTATAAGCATTAATATCAAAGGCTTGGTATATTGGTCTGTTTTCTTTTATTAGGCACTGCCTATATACTCTAGGGATTATTGCCACTCTATTAGAGAATGTAGCAGGACTCCCAGGATATTTTGTTGGTTATTGTGTGGGTCTCCACTCACTGAGAAAACACCCTATGATAATATGAACACATTCATATTCCATAAAGTCATGCCCCAGGTACACCCTTCCCCACACATTCCCCCACCACTGACACCCTGTACCAGTGATCCTCCCTTGCCATAAAAACTGAAAGAACACTCCCACAATTGTATTTTCCACAATCCTCGGCCTCCCCAGAGTTCACCTGTTCCTTCCTCCAGCTCTCCAGCCACCTCCATAGATGGTCCAACCCATCCCCCCAACCCCACTTACACTCTAGCACTGTCAACCCCACTCACATTGCTGCACCACCATCACTCCCATCCACTGCCAAGCCACCACCATCTACCTTATCATAGATAGCATAGAATAACTCTTAACAAACAAGTGGTCTTAAGTCTGACCATCCATTTTAATCCTGACTCTACCACTTGCCAGCTGAATGAACTTGGGCAAAACATTTAACTTTGTCAAAATTCCTTAGGCATAAAATGAAGTTACCAACAATACCTCTCTTACAGAGCTGTAGTGAAAAGTTTAAATTATATAAAATAATCCATGCATAGTTTGGATGTCCACCCAACAACATCCCCTATTTTGTTTGGTCTGCAGAGTTACAGGCTCAGGGTGACTGAGCTCCATCTCCGGGTTCAGGGAGACCAATTAAAGGGGTCTCTCTCCTTTGTCAGAGACGTACTGGAAGAGATTCTTTCTGCCGCTGCCAGATGCTGTCTTTGGTGTGATTTTGTAGCTGTGGCACCACCTTGTAGTTGTAATGGAACATCCTGTAGTTGCCAAGGATAAGCCAACCCACTGATGGTAGAACAGAAAGGGGAAAAGAACCTGAGTGCCTGATTACTTGGTTTGAATTTTCCAAACTTGAATCCATCTGTATTAGTCAGGATTCTCTAAGGAAACAGAATCAACAGGGGATATCTGTCAATAATATGAGATTTTATAAGAGGCTTTCATGCCACTGTGGGGATGCACAAGTCCAGGTTCCGCAGGCAGGCTGCAAACCAGGGGCTCTGATGAAAGTCCAATGAAGGTCCCCTGATGAGTTTCTGGGAGAAGTTGGCTGTCCAAAGATGAGCTGGGAAATTCTCTCTGAATGTCAAAATCACTTCCCCTTTTAAGATATTCAACTGATTGGATAAAAGCATCACCCATTGCTGACGGCAATCTCCCTGGTTGATGCAGATGTAATCAGCCATCCACACAGTAAACTTACTGGTGATCAAAGTCCATAAATGTTCTTGTATTACAATTAACCCAGTGCTTGCTGGACCAAACACCTGGATACAATTACCTGGCTGAGTTGACACATTAGCCTAATCATCACATCATCTTATCTCTAGACTTTTTGTAATGTGATATAATAAATGCTCTTGTTATTTAAGTCATTTTAAATTGTGCTTTCTGTTACTTGCAGCCTAAAGCCTCTGTTTTAGTTTTGTAGCTGCTAAAACAAATATCATACAATGGGTTGGCTTAGAATAGGAATTTATTGGCTCATAGTTTCAGAGGCTAGAAGTTTTGCTTCCTTCTGGGGTAAGTATCTTCTGGCTGTTCAGTAATCTTTGGAATTCCTGGCTTTTCTGTCATAGGACAAATGCCTTTCTCCTCCAGGTTCTGTTGACTTCCAGCTTCTAGCTACTCTCCATGGCTTCTTTTCCATGTCCAATTTCCTTTGCTTCTAAGGACTTCAGCCATATGGGATTAAGACCCACTCTCATTCATGTGGGCACATCTTAACTAATTACATCTTCAAAGGTCCTATTTACACATGGGTTCATAGGCACAGGACCTGAACATGCTGAACATGACTTTTGTGAGGGACATGATTCAATCCCCAACAGCCTAGGTAGGATATTACATAAAACATTTAACTGTAGAGCAAAAATGCAATTATAAAGCAGAGCCAGGGAAAAGTGCACTAGACTGAAAATCAGGAGATAGTTCCAGTGCCTGGTCCTGGGCCAGAAATCAGTTTCATCTGCTGTTGCTCATTACTTCCAGTAGTGTTGGTTCTCTCACCTTCTGTACTCTTGAATCATCTGCCTTGGCCCGTGGTATTGACAGGATCTCTCTTATGTGTGCAATTCACCCAAGCAATCTTTCCTTCCCAGTTACTTCCTTACAGTACCACCACTTCCATTCTCCCCTCAACCCGACCCCAAACTTGACCCTTTACCTGCTATACCCATAGTTCCTGCCAGAACTGTCCTACCTACTCCTAAGTCCATGCCCTCTGGGCCAGCTTTGCCTTATTCTATTTAAATCTGAGTAAAACAAATGGATAGTATTATTTTCTTGAACCACAGCTTGAACTTCTCTCCAACCTAAGCATGGAGTATGAGGAGCTAATAACTGACTCCCATACCCCCTAGTACTCACAGTCTCTAAAACAACAATTCTCAATGCAGGCCGTGTGTGTGTGTGTGTGTGTGTATGCACATGCATGCACATGTGCTTTTGTCCCCCCTGCCCCCACCTACAACTATGGGGACATAATGCAGTGTCTAGAGATATTTTTAGCTGTCACATCTCAGGGGGTACTACTGGCATCTAGTGGGTGTTGGCAGCCTAAACATTCTACAAGGCATAGGAAAACAAAGAATTGTTAGCAAAATTTCAGTAATTCTGAGGTTGAGAAACCCTAACCTAAAAAATGTTAAAATATTTAAAATGAATCACACTTCAAGGTTTTCCTAGCTGTAGTGCATCACTTCTTTCTTTGAACAGCAGCAATCAGACAATATTGTGCTGAATTACTGTTCCGTGTTGTGTTGCTTAAACAGCAGAGGAAGCCTCCTGCACCCGGATATCACTTATCTACTGTGCTTCCTCTGGACCCTTCTGACTTTTGAAAAAGGACTGAATAAATAATA
This sequence comes from Tolypeutes matacus, assembly GCA_026826555.1. NCBI lineage: Eukaryota > Metazoa > Chordata > Mammalia > Cingulata > Chlamyphoridae > Tolypeutes > Tolypeutes matacus. The sequence continues at coordinate 20,993,668 of JAKSZT010038599.1, read as the reverse complement.
AAAGGTTACCTCAGGGACAACTGGCTTTGATCTTGCAGGCCATTGCCTATTTCCTGGAGGATTTTGCTCCCTCTTTCCTCCCGTTGGGCATAATTCTAAAGCCATATAAGCAAGTCCTTAATTAAACTCCCTTTGTAATGTTAGTAGAGTGTAGCCTTAGGAAATGAGACCGTATCTTAGATTGATGCTACCCCTGTTAAGGCTCAAGTTTGCAGTCTGTTCGGATTTTGCGGAAACGTAACATCTTAACAGTGAGGGTGGCCTTCATCCATCATTTCCGTTAAACTTTATTTTTGCAGAATTTTGTTTCAAGATGTAGAGTTTTGTACCTTCTGGGGCTGATTGTAGCAGAAGGTGAAAGGGGAAAGTCATTCACTGATAGGAATAGGAAATAGCAGGTCTGATCTCAATGGGGTAGAACCTCAGGTTGAGTCAGATCATCTAATTCTTTGATTCATTGGATTAACTCAGGAATGCTTCTTAAATGACCTCCAAGTTTTGAAACCTCTTAGTTATGAGAGATGAGAGGTTCCCTCCTCCAAAACAAGAAGAATTACCAGCGTGAGCTAGGAAGAATTATAAAGCTGTAGGGCCAGTAGGTCAAAATTGGGAGCTTAACTTTTTATGTTCCATAAAATGGGAAGTTACTTCCGTTACCACAACCTCAGCTCTTACAGTGATTTATGGTTTCCCAGAGAGATTTCACCCACATCATGGCTTCATTTCTTCCTCATCACAGCAGCCGTGTGCAGTAGGCAGGTCAAGTATTATTATCTTCATTGGGCCAAAAAAGGAATGAGAAGCTAAAAAAGGTTAAGTGACTTGCTTAAGATAAACAAAAGTTAGAGCTGTAGTAACCCAAAGAAATGCAAGGCTTTTGAATATTACCAAATATTTCAGATTTTCCCAGGACAGCTAAGATTTAAAACAATGTGTTCTTTTATTTCCATAATTATCCTTATTAGATTATCAGTCCTAATTTTTTATTCAGAATATACAATAACTGCTGGTGTGGCCAAGCAGGTATCCCTTCATTGATTCATTTAGCAGATGTTGGCTATTTTGCATGTCTTATGTGTGAGGTTTTATACTAGAGGTTAGAAGGGGAGAGACACAATGATGAATGAGTTATTAGACTAGGCCTCTGCCCTCAGGTGGCTTATAATCTTCTAGAGGATACAGATCTGTAAACCACCAGCAGTCACAAAAGGCAGAAGGGCTTGGAAGGAGCGAAGCCGTAGTCTGGGGACTAGAGTGGAAAGGGCAGTTTGTTCTACCTGTGAGGGACTAGGGAAGTTTCTGAGAAGAGGAGTTAGCATACAAGCTGAGCCTTGAAGGAGTGGGATTCTAAAAATCAGACAAGATAAAGTATATCACAGAGAAGGAAGAAATAATCACTTCAAACTCTTACTATTTCTAGGGAAGCTTTACCCAAAGATTTAAGTGTCATATTGAATTATATGCTCTCACTTCATGATCAGGCAGTTATTACTCAATTCATCATGTCAGTCTAATGGCATCTTAGATTGAAAACCAGTTCATTTGGCTTATTTACACAAGGAAAGCATTTTACATTTTTTCCTTCTCAGAAATGAGTGTACCCTCTAGTTGAGGGCACAGACTAAATGGAAATTTTACAAAGGAAAGTTATGTCATTTCAATTTTCAAGGTCAATGCAACCTTGGTCAGTGAACTTTATTGTATCTTCTTCCTTGCATAACCTGATAAAAGTCATATATATATATATTCTTTTTTCTCTGTGTTCAGTAGTGGTATTAGAGTTTCTATTTTATAGCTAAGGAAACTGAAATCCATTGCAGTGAGTAACGTTCAAAATCACACAGATATTAAATAAGAGGCACCCGATTGAAAGGTGCCTTCTCACTTAAAGACCCATGCTCTTTCTATTACAGTCTACTGCCTCTGGCTAATTCGGAAAAAAGAATCCACACAGTGGTAGAGACTAATCTTTTCTCCCCAGAATCCGTTCTCCTTTTCTTCTAGTAATAGAACTGCTTCCCTCCCACTCCCACCTTTTCAGCAGAGTACATGGCTGCCCAGCTATGGCTTGCATTCATAAACTTGCCCTGCAAGCTCACCGAGAGAATGTCCGCAGGAGCATCTGTGAGCTACATCAGCATCACGTCTTTAAGGGGAAACTGCCTGCTCTCCACTTCCTTTCTTTTCCCCTTCCTGTAGACTAGAACATGGTCAAGGTGCCAGTGTTCTTCCCTGACAGGAAAGAGCAACCAGTTAGGAAGAAGTTGAGTCCCTGGAAAATTTGCTGGAGTAGAACTTGAACCACTCACCTGCCTCTGGGCAGTTGGTGAGAGAAAAACTTCTATCTTATTTGAATCACTGCAGTTTTGTTTTTGTCTCCTAATTTATGCCCTAAGTGATATAGGCACAGTCCCATGATTCAAGAGTACTAGTCAAAATTTTCCAGGGTGTCAGAGCTGTCCTATTCTAGATATATACAAAGTGCAAATTGCAATGGGTTGTTACGGAAAGGCCCCTTGACAAATGCCTGTTTGCCTTCTAGGGTAACGAGGCTTACCCTAGACCCTGGATGCCTCTGCCGCTTTCTAAGTCTACTGCAGCCTTTAGAGGTCGGACCAAATCCTGCAAATACCTCCCATTAAATGGTGGGAGTCTGTATTTCCTCTTGCATCCAAACCACTCATGAGAATAAAACTGATTTCCCATCACTGACTATGACACTGATCGCTATCGCCTGTGCCCTGCAACTGATCAAATGAAGGAAATGTGTGAAACAAAAGTGAGCAATCGCATCATCCATATTCCTTAACACGTTGATTTTATTATTTAGCTACTGAAGGGTACCCAGGTAGATGTGATCTGCTACCCTTTTGAACTCGGCTTTCTGGATTTTGTTCTAAATATCCTAATCCTCCATTGCAGCGCTCCTCAGGATACAGCACAATTTGTACCTAGGACATGAAACTGCTGCAGGAGCCCCGTGTGGAAGAAGCAAGGAGTTTACGTAGAAAATGAGGTCCCTAGATTGGCACTCACCTCTGATTTGGGAAGCTATGAGCCATCCTAATGAAAGTGCCATTTAAGGACGATTGTGCTAAGAAAAGGTGTCGCTGGTGAGAGTTACTCTTTAGCTCTATAGAGTAACTTAGAACCCAGGTTGTGAGTTCTAAGCCTCTCAGGCCTGCTTCTGTGCTCTGCTCCTTCTCCAGACCGCACCTGTGACCCTGGCTGACTGCCTGGTAAATTCCCCCTCACCGCCAGCCTCCAAGACACTGGGAAAGTTAGCATGAATGGAAAATTGCATATATATCATCTCTAGACAAATAGAAGTTAAACCGTGAATGCAAAGATTCATAATCATCAGAAGTTGTGGACTTCTTTAATCAGCTGATGAAACCTATAGAAAAAATGCATGTGTTGGGGCTCTTCATAGACCTCCATGGAGCCCATCCATACATCCTCAGGTTAATGACCCGTGCCTGGTGATTGTAGTACATTTGCATAAAATATATCTTAACGTTCAACAGATGCTAATGTTCAATATTGTCGTGCACTAAGTTGGAAATTCCCTGAGGATAAGAGTTATAATATGTTGGCCTAGTACAGTCTATGTAGTAGGTGTTTTATGACCTGTGTAGAGAACCAAGTATCAACAGCTTGATTTTTCATCTGCTCTAAAAAGTTCCATTCAAAATACTTTTTAGAGATATTTAGAAAATGTGGTGAGAGAGAAAGTGAGGAAAGTGATAGGGACTCAATGTCCAGGAATTCTCACTTCCACCCATAAGTAAATCATTTAACAGCTTGCAAATGATTTAGCAGCTGTCACTGGTCCCAGAATAAATCTTTTTATAGGCAAGAAGTCTGCTCTTTCTCATTGTTTAGAAGATCCAGTCTCAAATGTATGTAATACTTAGAGCTATTTAATTGTGCTTAGTGGTATAAAGATCCTTAGCTTGTTCTCAATTAAAAAAATAATAATCCCCATTATTGTTTTGCTTTCTATGGTGGAGACTGCTAGTTCCCCCACCCCCCAATCCCCATATCCATTTTAGCCTTCCTTAGCAGAGAACTTCAGGATGTTGGCTGAACACATGACTGCCCAGAATAAATAGGGCATTCCCCAGCCTACCATGCAACTGGCTATGCCCAGCTGACTAAATGCTGACCAATGGGATTTAATGGAATTGATTTGTATGGCTATTAGGAATTGTAATGAAATGGAGGTGGGGGGCAAGCTCTTCTCCTGTTCCTCTCTTCCTTCCTGCTGGTTGGAATGTAGATATGAAGGGTACAGAAGAGCCATCCTGGACTACAAGGTCAAGTTGCATGTTTGAAGACTGAAAGGAGCAGGAGCCTGGGTTCCTGATCATGATGGACCTGTCCACTCCTCTGAACTATTTCAACTTTCCCTAAGACTAGCCCCCACGTTTGGAGGTTTGCTGAACTGACTCATGACACTCAGCACATAGTTGCTCATGGCTAATATTTCTCATAGTGATGTACTAAGGTCACATAGCCAGATCCTAAGGGAAAAAGACACAGGCAGTGTCTGGAGGAATCTGTGTGCAGGCTGCCCTATGCTCTCTCCCTCCCATGAGGGTCACACAGAACTCACTCTTCCCCCAGAAACAAAAATGCAGCAACACGTGTACGATATTTCTTTCCAGGGAAGCCCACCAGAGACTCAGCTCCCAAGGTTTTTATTAGGGGCTGGTGATATAAGCATCCTCTGCCTGGTAGGTACAAAAATTCCAGCCTCCCACAAGGAAAGCAGGTGTTCAGCAAAAACCAACAGATAGTCTAGGAACAGTGAACCACCTTTATCAATTAACTTTGACTGGGAGCACTCCAACAGCCAAGTTCCCAGATGCCAACCACCTCGCAAGCAGGCCTTTCAAAGGCAGGCTCAGACCCATGATTACTAACTCTTTTCTGTACTTGCATTATCTGCTCTTACCTGAAAGAGAAATAAACTTTGATCTTGTTTAAGACAATGCTTCTCTGGATTTTCCATCTCTTTCAGGCAAATTTAATTCTAACAAATACCCTTTCTTCTTCATAGATTGAAGCCCAGGCAGAACTAAACCTTGATGTCCCATTAACAGTGGAAGTGGATATTGCAGGCTGATAGGAATGTGCTTTTCTAAAAGAATATGTTTTTATCTCTCCAAATTCTGCTTTGATGGCAAGCAGCATTAATTTGCAAGAGAACGCATGTTCCCAACATTTTTCTGACAATGGACTCTACAAACCAGTGAAATAAAGCCATGGTGGCCGTGATGATTAAGTTCATATGTCAGCTTGGCTAGATAATGGTGTCCAGTTGTTTGGTCAAGCAAGCATTGACCTGACTGTTACTCTGAGGCCATTTCTTGGACTTAAATCATCAGTGAGTGGATTGCAATCAACATACATCTATAGCTGATTACATCTACAATCAATGAGGAGATTGCCTTCAACAATGAGAGATGTCTCATCCAATCAGTTGAAGGCCTTAAAAGGAGAAATAATGGTTTCAACAGTCAGAGGGTAGAAATTCCATCTCTACTTCAACCAGCAAGCTTCTCTTGGGGAATTCATTGAAGACCTTCAACGGAGTTCACAGCTGCAAGCCGGAATTCAGAATTGCCCATCCCCACAGTTGCATGAGCAAATTCCTATAATAAATCTCCTAATATTTACATCATATATATATATATGATATATGGATCCTGATATTATATATCCTGTCAGTTTTGTTTCCCTGGAGAACCCTGACTAATAGGGTAGATAATTAAGGCAAAGTCTAAGGTCGAGTTAGTGGGACCAGTTTCCAGTGAGGAACTTGCAATCTGTTTCTTCCTACTTCTGTGAACCCTATGGTGGAATAAGCAGTGGCCATTTACAGTGAATGACTTGGGAATGACATTTCTCCAGCTTACTGTAGATCTGATAAAACACAAATTTTCTGTCATGTTAGCGTTCTATGATAACTCACACCAAGAAATCCTTATTTTATTATTTTCTACAGCAACATTGAAGTTCCAGAGATAGAATCATAGAATTTCTGTGTGTGTGTGTGTGTGGGGGGGTACTAGAATGTCCCTAAACAATTATAAACACATCTTACAAGACAAGACCCAGTAATCTAGCAAAAGTGGAAACAGAATTCTGTCATCTTGATCCATGGTTAAGTTCATGTGTCAACTTGTTTTATGTGTAATTATCTCCGGTCCTTCCTGGATAACTCTGACTACAATCTCCAATCCCCATTCACCTACAACCCTGAATAACAGTCCCCAATCATCCACTCATCCAGCAGAACTGGGAAGTCTGGGTGCTCTGTGAAAACAGACCAGGGCACACAGATTGTCCCCAAACATTGACTCAGTGACAGACTGTAATGTCACTGTTTCCTCTCAAGAAGGAAAGTCTTCCCATTGAGGTGTGTGGATGAGCAGAAGGCAAATCACCCTAGGGCTTTACATTTGCTGCTTGGGTATTTTAAATCGTGCCCGTGGGAGAGTAAAATTATCTTAGAACACAGGAAGTAGCTGATTATACCCACAGGACTTTCCCCTTCGAGTTCTGCATCAGACATTTAGTTGGCATCTTCTTTGGAGGTGCTGCTAAAATACTTGTTGTTAACATTTAAACCACTAATTAATTTGCACTTACACCAAACAATACCGCAGTTTTTACATGCATATGTGGGCACTCCATAGATGGTATTTGAGGATGCTAATAGCTATTCATCAAAGCAAAATAAATTTCTACGTTCCTGAATAGCAGCAACCCTTTTAAAGAAAAATATTTACTGAGTGTGGAAATGCCAGGCTTAAGAATTAAATGACTTAGTGGGTCCTCAGATATCATTTGGACCCGGTACTGGTCATTTGCTTTCTGTATGCTGAGCAGTATCCATAGCAGCTTAAGAATTGGGTGCCCCATAACCATCAAATTTCTGAGAGCAGCCATTTTTCTTATGTGTCCATGGCAATACTGAACAAAGAATAGGAGTCTTTATGAGCCCAGCCAAGAGGAAAAGAAAAAAAAAAAATCAACAAAGTTCACATCACCTGGGAGCTGTGCAGATAGTGACAAAGGCATGGGCTTGGGTTCCGCAGATGAATCTCAGATTAGCTGTTCACCAGCTGTGTTACTTACTTTGCCTTTACGGGCCTCAGATCTCCGTAAGGGTGGGGATATAGCATTACCTTCTCCTGGGGCTGTCTTGAGGGGAAAGTGGGAATATTTATGTAAAACGCCAGTGGCTTGTTAGAAGTCACAATGAGAGCTCTCTACTCCTTCCCTCAATTTCCCAAATGGAATTTTTTTTTTTTTTACCGTTGAAGACACGATTAGAATCTTGAAAGGTAAGAAATCAGCTACAAAAATTGTGAGGCATATGTCAAGGTTCTGTTTATTTTTCCCCCAAGATAGAAAAGAAATATGACACTTGTGCATTTTCACAGATGACACCTCAGTTGTGCCATGGCTTCCTAGATGGTGTCTGGTGAGCCTGTGTTAATTTGTTTGTTTATGTGGGCATTTTACAGAGCTTTGGTATCAACATTCTTTTTCTCTTTCAGTTCCTTAACTTCTTGGTTTCTTCTTATAGTTTCTCTCTTGCTTATGGTCTTTTTCAAAAAAGTCAGAACAAAGGTATGTAACCAACCAGTCAGCCCTATCTCAGTGGCCTGGCCTTGTCAACAGACCCTGCATTTTGGTTGCTCTTTCTCCCTCTCTTCTCTCTAGCCACTGCCTCTTTCCTCATGGGACCATCATTCCTAAGATACAGGTGTCCCCATCGTTCTGGGTGAGGAGAAACCGTCTTTCCCTAGAAAAGTGACACACAGATGCACCATTAAATGACATTTTATCACATAGTGAGAAAATCGTTCTCTTCTCACTTCTCTTTTTAGTCCTTTTGACTTTATGAAGAGGAAAGTCTTATTTCCTTATTTTGGTGATATTATGCCATTAAAACGAATCGCCCCGCCCCCCAGCTCCCTTGTCTGTTTGTTCGTTGTTTGTGTTCATTGTCTGCTTGTTGTTTTTCCTTGTTGATTTTTGCTAGTTGTCTCTATTTTCTTTAGTAGGCATTGGGAACCGAACCCAGGATCTCCCACGTGGGAGGCGGGAGCTCAACTGCTTGAGCCATATCTGCTCCCTGCTCGTTTATTTTTGCTCATTGTCTGCTCATTGTTTTTGCTTGTTGTCTGCTCTTTGTTTTTTTTTTTCTTGTTTGTTTGTTTTTTTGCTTGTTGTCTACTCGTTTTTTTTTCTCTTCTGCTCTTTGTTTATGCTCAATGTCTGCTTGCTGTTTTTGCTCATTGTGTGTTTGTCTTCTTTAGGAGGCACCAGGAACCAAACCCAGAACCTCCCATGTGGGAAGTGGGCACTCAACTGCTTGAGCCACATCCATACCTCCCCCCCTCCCCCCACTAAAGCTAATCTAATACTTGCAATTTTCATTTTTAATAAAGAAAGAGCAGGTCTCAGGTTCAGAGCCTTTGGCACATAAGAATTTAAATACAAAGTTTTGTTTTAAATTTTACTAGCACTTCCAGTTTATGTCAAATAATATATACCATTTTTATCTGTTATAATAAAGTCCCCCTTTTAAACTAAATTTCCCAATAATAAGAATAAATAAAAGTTCTTTAAAATTAATATTCATTGAATAAAAGCAGTGAGTGACTTAAAGAAGCAACCAATAGAACAGGTGGTACATGAATATGTCAAAAAATCTGAGGTTGTAACTTATTATGGCTGATGTTTGCCCATTTGTTCAGAACCATTGAGGGAAGTTAAACATGCCTGGGAGGGTGGAGCAGGTCAGTTGTGCTTCTCAGAACATAAAAGTTCTCTCTTAAGAAACATAGGGACCATTTCTTCCTTCCTCCACTGATACCCTGGCCATCCCCATCATTGCCATGACCATCACCATCCCCTCCATCATCACCTCTATCTCTACCACCACCATTAAATACCATGTCCACATATCATCACCTGCAGCACCGTCACCCCCATCTCCCAGGTTCTTACTGCCTCAAGCTTCTGTTATTGAAACAGCCTCCTACTTGGTGTCCATGCTGCCAGTCTTCCTTAATTCCCAAATATCGTTTACATACATATAAACCCCACTTTTATTCCACCAGTTTTTTTGTTTGTTTGTTTGTTTTTACTATGGAGCTGACAATGTTTCCTATTTAAGTACCTTATCAAGTCTAAATTTTTCTCCCTGTTTTTCAAGACTTCCCTATGATTGCTCTTTCCTCTTTTCTATCTTCTTTCTAGAATCACCCTTTGTCTCATTAAGGTCTCAGGTACACCTTTGACTCTTGTCTTTATGCTGTTCTTTCATTGTGAAGTCTTTCTGCTTCCCTCAATCTACCCAAATCCTTTCCATCCTTCAAAATAGAGCTCTAGTTTCCTTTCCTCTTTAAAGATTTCTCCAACCACCTGGGTGCATGCTAATATATCACTTCTGATGTAATTTCTTCAGTATTTACCTTAAGCCCCCTACAGCTTAGTGTCTACCTGAAAGTATTTTAAGATTCCAATATTTTTCTTCCTTACTATAGACTAAAATGCTCATTAAGGCAGGGGCTATTCTTTTATTGTTTTTTCATAAATAATATTTTCCTGTTTACCTTTTTTCAGTTTAATTTCCACTTTATTGTTATGTTTGTTTGTTTGTTTTGTTTTGTTTCCAGAAGAGAGTTTTTCTCCAGTCTTCAAGGACTCAGCTCCTCAAGTGGGCTTTGGCGGAGGCCATGGGGTAGCACCTGCAGGTCTAAACTGGCGTGGGGGTGTTTGCTCCTTACGGGCTTTAGGAGAACTAGTTTCTGATGACCTTGCTGTGAATGGCACAACTCACACAATAATGTAGTTTAACATACAGTTTAGGAAGCACGTAGCTGTCCCAGACACTTGTTTCTGACTGTCCCTGATGGCAGCAGCCTCTACTATGTTTCAAATGACAAATTTCTTAATGACTTTGTCCTTGGGCATGCAGGGGGCGCAGTTCGTGCTGCAAATAGGCTGCACGTGGCCGCGGCTCTTTTTGGCATGACCGTTGTTCCTTCCTTTCTTTGTCATCTTGGAAGTGACCACAGGAAAGAGCCCTGTTTACCATTTTAATTATCTAACCACAAATAAAAGTAAGGAAAAGGCACCCCAAGTTAGAAAGATCTTATGTCATTTGTTTGCCTGGGACCCTTCTGGGTTACACTTGTCCCAGCAGCCTGTCTGTAGTGCCCTGGAATTTTAATTATTTTAAATTAGCTAAGTTGGTGATTTATACAAAAATCATGCAGAAAGTACAGAGCTCCCACGTATTCCTCCATGGATTTTTTATTTTAATGAAGCATTATTATCCATGGTTGCATAAAAGTAAGTCAAGGTGGATTGGGGGAAGAACTATGGACTAGAGTGGACTTGATGGTATTCTCTTGCTCACATATGGTGATTCTTGCAATGCAAGAAATTATAACAATGAGGTGGAGCCAGTGGCCACTTGACAGTTTTTTGGGTAGGGAGGGGATGAGCAGTTGAAATACAGGGGCTTCTTTGGGAGTTGGAGGTTGTCCTGAGTACTGTTGTGGCAATGGATGTAGGCCAATTTAAATCAGCACACACCACTCAGAACTGAGTGGGAGAGAGTGTGGTCTACAGTGTGAACTGTGGTCTATGGTTGGTGGCAAGGCTCCAGGAGGTGTAAGTTCATTGAGGTTGGTGGGCCACACTATGGGAGATGTTTGTGTTGGATGTGGTGGGAGGTGTGGGAGGTGGGCAACATGGGAAAAAAAAAAAAAAAAAAAAAAAAGGTGGCATTGATAACCTTCCCTTGGTTCTTTCAGATTCTGTCATGGTCTCATCTACTAGTGAAATAGATGCTTGTGCAGTGAAAGCAGTTCTCAGTTAAGTATGCATATAAATTTAAAAGACATTAACCTTTTTCTCTTTTTCCAAATATTTCCTAATAGGCAAAGTAACTACCACCTCCCTTTGGAGGTTGTCCTGCCAGATCCTTGCTGATAGAGCGAAGTACACTTGGGCACAGTATCTAAAACCAGCTAACTCCTGCTGGTTTTAGATGTGTGTGGGGGGGTAGGGGGTGGGGAGGAGGGCAGTATTCATTGCTGTCCCTGTAGCCACTTAGTATATGAATCAGTTGTGCCATAGCCCCCCGAAATGCATGAAGCCACTGGACTACTAGTTGGCAGAGTCAGTGGGAACCATGGGAAATTAGGGGTGAAGTGTATGTGAAGTAGGGTTGGGAAATGGAGGTGGAACAGTCTTGCCACATAGCATTAACAGTCTGAGGGGGGCGGATGTGGCTCAAATGGTTGGGCATCCATCTCCCATATGGAGGGACCTGGGTTTGATCCCCGGGACCTCCCGGTAAAAGTAAAGAAAAATATAGAAGGCGCATGGACCGCCAGGCCCTGCCAGCAGGTGCACCGCCAGGCTCTGTGCATGAGTGCGCCATCGGGCTCTGTGAGCCGGGAAGCCCCCCAGGCCCCGCACATGGGTGTGCTGTCAGGCCCCACTGAGCCACGTGGCAAGATGATGATGTAACAGGAAAGTGACACAAGGGAGAGCCAAGACGAGACGCACCAAAAAACTAGGAACTAAGGTGACACAGGCAGTAGGACGCTTCTCTCCCATTAAATGCTGAGGTTGCCAGCATCGAATCCGGGTGAAGATATGAGGAGAAGGATGAGAAGAGAGGGCAGGAAACAGACACAGAGAATTGCCCAGCAAATGGACACAGAAACAGCAAAAATGAGGGAGGGGGGGTGTGTAAAAATGGATAAAAATGTAAATAAAAATAAATAATTAAATCTTTAATAAAACAAAAAAAAGAGTAGTCTGAAAGCTCTCACTACAGCAGTTTTGCCCTGTAGAGTATGATGTAAATCTGCAACTACTTATTTATTTTCTGACAATACTCATTTTAACAACAAATCCTTTGAGCAGTAATGAGCTAGAAATAAAAAGAGAACGTGCATGTTTAATGAAACTTTCTCAAGAAAGTTGATGAATATGTAAATACCTAAAATGTTCATTGACATGTATCATCTACTAAGGTGGCTCAAGTGATAACACTGACCACATGAAAACCAGAAGGCACAAGTCTTCTGAAGAAGCATCCATTCAAACATCAGCAGCTATTTTAAGAAGATTGTATCTGAAGGTGCTAATTTTTAATATCACACTTAAAACATGACTTTTCATTGAGATCAAATGATTGTTCTTCTAAATTAATTTTTCTCCTTTTCAATTCCAAGTTTTCACAAAAAGGGAAGAAATATCTATTAATATATTGGCTCCCTTAGTGGAAGAAGACGTTCTTGAACCCTTAAATGATGCCAATTACACATCAGTGTCATCACATGCTTCAAACAGAAAATAAGTCAATTCTAATAATGGCTTGATTTTTTTTCACCTAATTAATAGTATCAAAGTTAAACTTTAGGAAATCCATTCTGTCTAATGTGAAACATCTGACTTTATTGTGAAAGCCAGTCGCTGTTAGGTCCCAGGTTAATGAGGCTTGGAGATAGAGCAAAGGTTCCGGTGGAGAAGTTTATTAATCAGCAGCGTGGCGGGGGTCTGAAGAGAGACTCCAGCCCCTCTGACTGAGCTGGGGCATACCTTTTGAACGGGCAGAGTTGGCCTGAGTTGGAGAGGGGCGCGAAGATACGGGGTGGAAAAGTCCCATGCTTGCTGTTCTCAGGGCAGGGAGCGACTTTCTGAGGACTGTCTTATCGTTGGGGGAAGAGAATGTTCTATGGTTTGGCGGGGGTGTGAAAAGAGCAGGGACCAGAATGCAGCCTTCTGCGTTTGCACACATAGCTTGAGCTCAGGGTCAGTAAGTTACAATCTAACAGTTGCAAGGATTAATATTAAAGATAAAATTATTTTTATAGTGATCATGTGAATACCAATTTTGGTAAATCTCAGCATCATGGTAAAAACAATGCTCTTATTAAATAAAGAAATCTCTGAAGTGGGAATGAATTTGGAATTTGTTTTAGTACAAACACAATTCCAAAGCAGTTTTATATGTGCTGTGATGTTCTACCAATAGTACTAAAAGCTCTAGTTTTAAATTTTAGAGATATTTAAATATAGGTACATAGTAAGAGTAACTGAAGTGCAAAATTTTGGTGACGAAGTTGATAGTGAATTAAACATTTAAATCTTCATCCTGAAAGTACACATTTTCCCTAGTTGCTGCCTGTGATCAATCAGATTTTAGAATGTTTAGAAATGTTAGAAATCTTTGAAGAATGACTTTATAAATAAGCTGAAGGGTCCTGCAATGCCACTGAATTTTCTGAAAATGAATCCTCTAAAGTTTGGTTGCTTTTTGTATAAACATTAGCTGGACATTTTATTCAAAGTTTTCAATAAGTGGAGCACCATGAATCTAAAGCTTTTCAAGCATTCAACAGATTGAATTATTAACAACAAAAGAATGCATTAAAGATTATCTCTATGAAAGTGAGGGAGGAAATGAATAGATTAAGCAATGAGAGCTCAAATGGTATGCAAGATTTAATTTTGAGGGTTTAATTGTGCTTTGGAATATTGATTCACATAGGAAGAATTTGTTGATTGACAGTCTATTTTTATTGGATAAGTTTATTTTCTGCATCAAAATGGAATGCAATTGAGAAGTCCTATGATTTCCAAGATCCAAGTTTGGAAAAACTGTGGAAGATTAAGAGACAATTTGTTTGATAAGTTTTCTATTGTAAAAATATCTTGTGAAAAATGATAACCTGAATAAAGGCAAAAAGACAATACCTGTGAAAAATGATCAAATGAAATATTTATACATTTCAATATGGAAAAAAAAACAGAGTTTTCCACAATTTGCTCTAAAACCACCACAAACCTCAGCACTTAAAGAGAGAAAAATGTTCTTAATTTAAAATATTACAGTCTCGGAGTAAACAGAAGGTGTCAATATTTTTAAATTTTTATCATATCAATTACCTATTGCTACAACAAGGCTAGGTAATACATAATCACTCAAAATCTCAGTGGCCTATAACAATAAGCAGTTATTGCTCACATATCGTGGGCGATCAGAGAGGCCAGGTCAGCTGATCTTGGCTGGGCTTACACATACATTGGGGAGATGGCTGGCTGTTGGCTGATCTAGGCTGGCTTCTGCTGAGACAAGTGAGGTAACTCAGCTCTGTTCCCATGCCCCTTGTTCTCTAGCAGGCTAGTCTAGGTATGCTCTCATGGTGATGGTTTTTCAAGTCTGCTGGTATCACATTTGTTAGAATCCCACTGGTCATATGACAAGTCATATGGCTGGGCGCAGTCAGAGTGGGAGAGCAAAGTTCCATGGGGAAAAATGTGGATACATGGAGGGGTAGCAAATTTGAGCCATCTTGCAAACTACTAACCTTGAAGGGCATTTTTGAAAAAGATTTCAGGCAATTTTTTGAAAATTTCAAAATTATAAAGTCAAATTAGAATAAATTCATTCTTAAAAAACCAGAGATATGGTATTAGTCAGATATATTAATAAAATGTATTAAAGTACATGAAATTGTAACAAAATATGTGAATATGTACCCCCCAAAATCATTGTTTATGGTAATTTTTAATGATCAAATAATCAATATGAAGGGCTTCTTTATTTTGCTTTAATATACATACATAGATATTATTTTCAGTTTTTAAGAAATATTTTAAATTTCTTGACCATGTTTTTTTTTAGTAGACCTATTTTATAGGCTTACCAATATAATAAAAACCAATTGTTCAATTAATAAACAACTATTTCAGAAGCTTTATCGTTTCAATTATTTTTAGCACCCCTTTTTAGTCTCAGAATGTTTCAGTTTGGATAGTAAAGTATATGGTTATAACCCATATCCCCACCATTAGCTAGAACCACTGTTAACAGGCCAGTGAGTAGACTGCTTCATTATTTTACCTAATTGTGTTTCCTAAACAAAACTGTAGGTAACCTGTTGTGTTTTGTTTTTAACAGCCAATATATTTTATTGTGAACATTTTTCTATGCCATTAACTATTTCTCTAAAAGCACAATTTTTAATGACTTCAGAGTACATAGCTATGAATGCCCCATGATCTGTTTAACCAGCCCCTTTTTGTTAGATATTTTATGTTTCCTTTTTTCATTATAATAAATCATGCTGCAATGAAAATGCTTGAATATTAACAGAGATCACACCATTTATCTCTTTCTCACTTCCTTACCTTGCAGGAAGCTAAACAAACAGTCACTGCCCAAGTGAAGCCCAAAGGAAAATAGGGACATTCTGAAATGTCACTTAAAATGGACCTAGAATTGTTGAAAATAAAAAGTACCTTTAGATCTGATGATCTTGTTTCCTTTTCTGCGCAGAGAGCAAAGAGAAACAGAATAGCAACAAGATGACATGACTTTGCCCTTTCAGAATCTAAGAGAGATATTTATTTCCAAAACCTCCCAGATGCCGAAATGATCTCTGCACAGCTTTCAGCTTCCTGGTTAACCCCAGTAGCCTGGGCTGCAGGTCAGTCGCTTGATGTAGTCATGGCCTCTAGCCTCAACTATCTGTGGACCAGTGGAGATTGAAAATATAATTGGGGACACGTTTGGAGAAACAATTTATTTTTGTTTAGTGGGAAGCAGGGGCAAGGGTGGTGAGAAGACAGTGTTCTGAATATGATGTAATCCAGCTGTGCAAACATATGCAATTCAATTCAGGCAGTCACCCATTCCCCCAAATCCAGATGCTTGCCATCACACAATCTCAGATTATCTTTCCTCTTATCGAAAGCAACTTGTACTAATCATGTTTGTCAAAGAGCTGCATTTGCTTTTAATTAAGACATCTATTTTGATTCATATGGGGCCCTCTTAGCTTTAACACAGGGATACAGCCTATATTATTAATAAGCTTTAAATCATATCTGCTCTTTCCTTTATGACAAATCACTGATGTTTTTATTTCATTTCAGAGTTTAAATATAAGAAACATCAAGACTACTCTAAATGTTTATTTGAGTTGATTACTAGTACCTACTAGAATGTGGCTAATTCTATTCCATTTACACAATCTGCAACCACTGAAATCCCCCTTATGGCAGTGGCTCTTCAAATTTGCATACTTTGTGTTCAGAAGTCTCCAACAATTCTGTTTCATTGTTCAAACTGATTTAAAAGTCTGGCTGGATGTGTGATCTTGGGTGGGTCACTAACAATGCTTCTGAGCCTTATTTCTTCATCTAAAATCTAAAATGTTATAGTGAGGATTAAATATCATAAAATATTTTCAAGCACCCAACGGAGTGCTTACTATGCAGTAGGTATGCAAATACATGTTGATTCCTTCCATTCCCTTAACAGTCTTTAGAGAGGATTCTGGCTTTTCTAAATGCCTATCTGGGCCCTGGTTGGAGATTCCCTGTGTGTCTGGCTTGTAGCTTTCAGTCCTCGGGAGATGGAAGGAGACTTTCAGTGAGATTAATTATCCCAGTTTTAGTTCTTTTGTCTGAGAGACAGTGAGCTGAGAAGTAAGAGGAAACACTGTAAGAACATTCTGGGTGTGGTGGAAACAAAAGAAGACTATTCTATAAAGGGATTTCTTCCTCGTGAAATACTCTTTTAGACCTTCATTTGATCTGATGCTTTACTTGGGAAGCAGCCCTAAGCAAAGCTGGTTGTTGGTTTTGTCCTCAAGTACAGGACTACTAGGTACCAGGGGAGCAGAGTCTGGTATTCATGACTTTGGGAAGATGCATTCAATATAAAAAAGAAAATACACGGACTATATGGTTAATTCTTTTTCCTTCCATGGATTTTTAAAATTGGGAATTTGCTTTCCAAAAGCTGGCCGGTTCTTGATGAGAGAACCATGTCACGATCTGAGCATATAAAGCTGAGGACCAAGCTCAGGAACGATGGGAAAACACCGAGAGAGATGCTCTTAAGTCTTCAGGGTCAGCCTGTTCTCCTCTCTCTCTGTCTGTCAGTCTCTTTCACTGTCTGTCCCTTCCTGCCTTTTCTTTTCTTTCCTCCCTCTCTCTATTCGTATTCCCTGCTTTGCTCTAATCTGCCTCCTGGATTTCTCTCATTTTAGCATCTTCCTGCTTCACACCCACCTCCTCCCTCCAATTTCCAATGTTTTTTTCCAGTGCTATGAGTCAAATCCAAGCCAGCAACAGGGGGAAGGAAGCACACAATAAATGTTTGTAGGAGGGAATCTGAGAAGCCAGCAATAGGGCTGGTTGGTGGGCGCAGGTGTCCTCAGGACTCACCTGCAGCCTGACCTGAGCACCTGCAGCAGCTTCACTCCACTCTGGTCAGGCAGCGGTCACACCTGATCTCTGCTTCCTCTAGTTAGAGGTTCTTAACAAGGGGTCCATGAGCTTGAATTGAAATTCAAAAAAACATTATTCTTGTGGGGACGTGTTGGTGCGGGTGTGATATATTTATTAAATAATACACAGGATAGTGTGGACTTAGTAAGGGGTCTGTGGTTTTCACCTGACTGGCAAAGGGGTCCGTGGAACAAAAAAGGTTAAGAACCCTTGATCTAGTTTCTACTGCCTCTAGTGTTATGGTCTGTTTGTGAAAGCGCCTTCATGCTTCTTCTTATAAACAGAAAGCAGCTTGTAAAAACAGTGAACATAGTGAAAATGTACACCAGGCATCTCGCTAACTGCCTTCCATGCACTATCTCATTTAATCTGCCCAATAATCATATTAAGTACTTATTATTGTTATCCGCATTTGACAGATGAAGGAACTGAACCACACAGAGGTCTAATAATCTGGTGATGATAAGGATTTGAACCCAGGTAATTTAACTCTAGAATCCAAGTTCTAGTGACTCTCTATTTTTGCTGGGCCCGTACAATCAAATCAATATATACACGTTGCTTAAATTGTGGGGAAAATAAACTTCTTTCAAAGTTTAAAAATGCTGAAGGCACTTTGCAAAAAAATGTTTTGAATCCGAAAGTATTGAGTTTCACTTAAGATGTACTGATTTAACAAAAATGTATGAATAAATAGTGGGTTAAAACACTGACATTCATGGAATTTAATTTCAATACTTTCTTATTTAATAAATGTGTTTTCAAAATTTCATTCATTGTTATTAGCCTTAAATCATTCTGCTGAGGAGTCACAGTGGAAAAGACACAGGCCACTACTTTCAAGGAGATCACACACAGTGAGAAAACAGACATGTATGCCCAAGCCTTGCTCTGACACATTTATTCAATAAATATTTTTTGACACCCTACCATGGGCCAGGTGCCATCAGAGTGGCCGAAAGAGGACCATGAGTTCTCCAGGTGGGCAAAAGGTGTGTGTAAGTGTGTGTGTGGTAGTAGAAGTGGTGATGTGGGTATAAGCAGGCATTCAGGAGAGGGAAGAAAAAGTGTCAAGTCTTGGAAGGGTGAATAGATTGAGCAAGAGTCTGTGTGTATGACATATGTGGATGTGTGTTTGAATATGAGTGAGTGTGTATGTGAGAATGTGTACACATGTGTGAATGTATGTGGTTGTGTGTGAGTATGTGTGTTTGTGTGAGCGGCTCTGGAGGTGGTGAGTATAAGTATAAAAAGGGCACACTTGAAAGTGTGTAGGTATGAGGGATTGAGGGATTAAGCAAAAGTGCGTGTGGAGGGTGATTTTATGTGACTGGTTCTATGTAGGTGAGTAGATGTGTGTAAATGTGGGGGGGGTGTATGTGGTTGTGTGTGAATGAGCTGTGGGGGTTGTGGAGGTGGTGGGTGCGTGTACAAGGGGACACTCAAGAGAGGAAGGCATATGGAGAGCAGCCATGGGGGATGAACAGATTGAGCAAGAGAAGTTGTTGCTGGCTGTGGGCACTGAACTTGAAACTGCAAATGACCCTAAAATCTGAAAAAAAAAATTGTTTTGATGCTGTGCTCTTTAGCTTAACCAAGGCTTGCTTAATATGAGAGGGTTTGCCCAATAGCTCGGCTCCCGTCCTCATGACTGGTTGCAAAGGGAAGACGCTGCTGAGCCAGGCGCCCCCTGCTCACCCAGAGTGAGGAGGATGCAAATATTTATCAAAGCAACATGAGCACACAGCTTTATAAAAACGATATACAAAGACTTAGAACATAAAGTAATAGTTCCCTGGCCATCATCTTCCCAAGTTCATTTCTCCAGAAACAATTATTTGTAATTCATTTAGTAGTTTCTCTTTTCAATTACTCTGATAGTTCTTCCATATCACTAAGTACATGACTATTGCTTCTTCTATATTTATCAATTTTAGAAATTATTAATTTCCTCCTATGATAGATGAGGGATCAGCCTACCTAAAATGGTTTTCCCACCATTCATTCCCAAGTAGTTTCAATACTCTTTGCAGTTCTTATATTAGTTACCTCTGGAACATTATATAAAACACTTACATCATTATTTCTTTACATTTTTTTTTAAGGAAGTACCAGGGATTGAACCCAGGACCTCATACATGGGAAGCAGGTGCTTAACCACTGAGCTACATCCACTCCCCATGCATCATTTCTTGAATTATCATATACAGAGATTGTCTCTTCTCACCTTTATAGGGTGAGATAGTAATCCTCATACCCCTTCCTGCAGCTTAATATCTCATTTTAACCCCAACTTTTGCTATTTTTATTTTGACTTTTACATCATTGTGGTTGAAATATTTAATTTCCTTTCTATGAACATAATTAAGGCTTGTCTATTGGTTAATTCTAACTGTACAAAGTTGGTAAATAATGTTTACATTATTATGACTCCCTAAAGATCGTTCATTGCAGGGTCAAATGGTTTGCTTTGATTACATTTTCTGCCTTAAGTATATTTCATTTTTTCTGATGTTTCTAATTTATTTTTTCTTGCTTCTTTATCCTTATTACATTTTAAAGTCTCACACATAGTGTTGCACCTCTGGAAACATCCACACTCTCTTTTTTTTCTAGTTTCTATAACCCATGTCTTCCTGATTTTTGTTTTATTCCTTCATTTTACTGGGTCATGTCCTCAACTATTTCTGACAAAAGATGTCCAGGGCAAGCATAAACTTCCTGAGTACCTGCATACCTGACAATAACTTTATTGTGCATCTACACTTTACTGATATTTTGGTAGCACATAGAATTCTAGGATGAAAATAATTTTCTTTCAGTTCTTTGGAGACATTGTTCATTTGCTGTCTAGATTCAATTGTAGTGAATGAGAAGTCTTTTGTCTAATCCTTGTTTCTTTATAAATGAAGTCTTTTGTCTCTCTGAAAGCATTAAGATATTTTCTCTCTCCTCAATGTTCTAAAATTTCACAATGATGTGTCTGGGTACTGTCACATGGGAAAACAATTTGATGCTATGTAACTTCCAAATACGCTTCTCGGCAGAGGTAGCATTACTGAGCTATTTCAAAGGTCACTGAACAGAAAGACTCATGGACCAAATTAAAATGTTCAAATCACAGAGGTTATGAAATCAATTTAAAACATATGATGAGAAACTAAGGTAAGAGATGGAGTAAGTGAACCCTTAGAGTAAGGTGCAAGCAGGGTGGAAGGACCACATGACTGAGTCCTGGGGTATATAATGAACAATGTGTCCAGTTTCTTTCTCATACATCAGCCTTCCCCAGTGATGATGAGGTTACTAGGACCAGAGTTGGTTGGGGTTAAGCAAGGGAGCCCACAGATGGACGCTGCCCTGGGCCAGTGGCACACGCTTGCTCTGTAGGGGAGACACAGTGACAAGTATGCCTGGCCACAGCTATGGTAGCCAATTAGCCTGATTAGTAATTATGGGTTGTAGGGTAGTTTTTTGAGCAGAGGATACATGGAGCCAGAATGGATGCCACTACTGGGTGACTGAATTAGGCTTCTGAACACTGCGTCCTTCATGTCCTATGTATATTCAGTGAATTCTGAATATTTGGTGCCTTGTGTATATTCAATATATCATGGATATTTATCAACCAGGTGCCTTATTCTATTTAGTGCCTCATGAATATTAGGGGGTATGGATCTGTCCCTTATTCTGAGGACCTCTCTAAATATCAGAATTCAGATGCCAACACTCCCATTAGCTTTCTTGGCCATCCCTAGA
Source organism: Tolypeutes matacus (assembly GCA_026826555.1). Taxonomy (NCBI): domain Eukaryota; kingdom Metazoa; phylum Chordata; class Mammalia; order Cingulata; family Chlamyphoridae; genus Tolypeutes; species Tolypeutes matacus. Next base: position 20,972,554 of record JAKSZT010038599.1, on the reverse strand, counting down.
CAGCTAGACAGATCCTAGTCTCTTTAGAGCTGGGATCCATGAGCTTGAATTGAAATTCAAAGAAACATTATTCTTGTGGGGACGTGTTGGTGAGGGTGTGATATATTTATTAAATAATACACAGGATAGTGTGGACTTAGTAAGGGGTCCGTGGTTTTCCCCTTACTGGCAAAGGGGTCCATGGAACAAGAAAAGTTAAGAACACCTGCTTTAAAGAAAAACCCTCTTAATATGGGATGGGGGCTGGGGGGTGCTTAATGTCTGGCTGCTGGTTGTTCTGAGGTTTAGGGAAGGCACTGGGGGCAGTACTTTGTTCCAGAGCCAGACCAATGAATAATACCCTTTTTTTCTGCCTCCCTTCTCACTTCTGCCCTCCATTGTAACACGTCGTTTTCAAGGCTGAAGTGACTTCAGGACTTTAGTAGATAGAATCTTGAAGACGCTGCAGCCTTGCTTCCTTCTGGGTCCTGCCTGCTGAGAGTGCAGTATTTTCTACTTTGCTTCATCAGTTGGTCTTCTTCTGTCTGCTTCCTACCTCCCGGGATCTTGCTAAGATCTCTCCAACGCTAATGGAGCCCCTTCTATCCTGGCTGGATCAATTTAAAAATGTGATCACCGGAGGGAGAGATCAACATTATGCTCAGTTTGTTACCTTTACACAGTTCAATGTTTTTAGTATCTTTACAGAGTCGTGCAACCATCTCCTCAATCAATTTTAGAGCATTTTCATTATTCCATAAAGAAACTCTTCATCCCTAGTCATCACCTCACAATGCCACCCACCACTGCCACCATTTATTTTAATTATAAAAACATGATGTAGTTTGATTAAAGTAGCTAAACTGCTGTAACTACTTGCCCCAAAACATATAAGACATACTAGAAGTTTATTTCTCACTCCTATAATAGTCCAAGGTTCCTGGCAGTGGTTCTCCTGATTCAGTGACTCAGGTTCTACCAATCTCGTGGCTCCACCATCCCCTAGAGTGTCACTGGTGTCTGCACCTGGCCAGCAGAACAGGAAGGAAAGCGTGGAGGAGGACACCTGCTTCTTAAAAGCTTTGAGCCAGCAGTTCACATGTCACATCTGCTCACCTTCTACTAGTGAGAACTAGCCCTATATCATCTATCCCTAGATTCAAGGAGGTAGGAAATCATAGCCCCTGTGCAGGCAGCTGCTCCTCAGTGGCATCTCTGTATAATGGAGGAAGGGGTTTGGTTGTACATCCAGGCTCCTTGGCCACACGCGGCCGTGCCTTCAATGGGGGGTGGGGGGGGAGGGGTGAGAGACAATGATAAGAACTGGTCAGAATTATACTTCACTCAGGGTCAGTCATCTGTCTTTACAGTAGAAGTGTGATGCGACACATTCTCACCTGCATATTCCCAAAAGCTATACCATGCATCTTAGTGAGCTATCCTTCATCCCTGGCCTCTACCCACTACCTGCCAAATGTGCTTTCGGAGGAAACTGGAGGAAATTGATACTCCCTTAATAAAATTTATGTGTCAGGCATTGTGCTAGGTAATTTACATACATCCCAGACAACACATGTTCCCCCTCAGTCACAACAAAAGCTGTTTCTTTCTATTTATGAAATCTGGGTTCCCTGCGTGAAATGCATAGTACTTGGGTATCTTTTTAGAGGAGTAAATTGGCCTAAAATTATAGCTCACCTACTAAGTGTTAGGCATGATGCCAGAGGCCTTGGGAATATAGAGATGGGAAAGATTCTATGCCTGGTTTTCAGGACCTCAGTTTTCTCTAAAGTGCAAATAAACCATCACAATATGATGTGATGAGTGCTATAGTAGGAGAGAGACAAGGGAGAGAATTCTCTGCCAGAAGGGCAGAATGGTGTGAAGTAAGGGTGTTGGCAAAAGATGTCACAAAGGAGGTATCTAACATTCTTGAAGAATGGTTAGGAATTTCCCAGAGAGAAAGGAGAGACAGAAATTCAGACAGAAGGACCGACTAATGCAAAGTCATGGATTGCTGAGGAAGTGACTGGCAAGGAGTTTGGTGGCTGATACATGGAGTACCCCAGGAAGGAGGTGGGGTTAGAAAGCTGAGGTCAGAGGAGGAGAAGATGGCGGCAATCACTAGCCCATAATCCACTGCTTGCTAGAATTTTCATTCTCAGGTTGGCCTTCTCCTTCTATCCAAGACATTCCAGAACTTTCCCTCCCATCTCACTGGCAACTTCAGCTTCCTCAGAGAATGGAGCAGACAGCCCATCTTAGACCAGAGTTCTTTAACCTGGGCACTATTGACGTTTTTGGTCAGATAATTCTTTGTGGTGGGGAGTCTCTGTTCATTGTAGAGTGTTAGCAACATCCTGGCATCTACCCACTACATGCCAACTGTGCTTTGGGAGGCAAAACTGCCCCCAGTTGAGAACCCCCAGCCTTAGACAAACATCATCTTTCTCTCACCATTTACCACAGAACTAACACAGCGCTTTGGCTGCATACTTTGAAGACAAGACCCCTTTCAGCCAAAGTGCCTTCATCCATTAGCCAACAGCCCTGTCCTGGCTCGTAGCAGTGTTTTATGGCATTACAAGCCATTTTTGGTTACCTTTAAAATGGCTGTCTCCTCGACTAAATAGTAAGTTAGACTGTCAGGCATTCGGTATACATTTATTTTCTTAAATTAAAAGATAAATCATCTTTTCCAAAATAAATTTAGATCTAAAGAAGATTAAAATGTTTTTTGAATACTCTTTATATCTTTTTGGAATAAAATAATCTCTTTCATACTTCGTGAGCTAACTCTTAAAAAAAATAATACTTCACCTATTTGGAAGCTCCCTTGCAGTCCATCTGGGGAAAGTATCAGTCAGACCCCTACATTTTTTTCAACTAAATGTCACCTTTGCTGCCTGAACATCTGACATCTAAAACATATGGACCATCTTTGAATTAACAACCCAGAATATCGGCACTCTGAGCACCTGTTAGAGAACTCACCCAAGAATTGATTGCAACCCAGCATTTGCCAAAAGTGTGAATGACTCATCTGATTTTCAGAGAGGCAGTCTAAACGACAGTTTAACTCCTCATCCCTCTCGGCGCTCTAAGTTCTATCCCTGCACGAAGTTAGCTCATCAGAAAACAACAGGTCTGGGCTCTGTAATTCAAGCATTTCACAGAAGTGCTTTTGGTGGGAAAAAAAGAAGTTGTGATTTAGCAGCTGCCTTTTTTTTGGTAGAGGGAAATATAAGAAATAACCATCTGTGGGAAAACCTGTCTTTTGCAAAATCATAGTCAAAGTTGCTACCAATTATAATCCAACGTCCGTTTTCTAGAGTGAACCGAGCTCTGGTTGCAGCAGGCAGGCAGGGGGAGCCAGAATTGTGCCTTCACACAGGTCAGGGGCAACTTTCAAGCTCAGCACGAGGCATGACCAGAGCGAAATAACCACGGAGTCCCAGACTGCAGGATGCTGGTGAAGACTGTCCTGCGAAGGCAGGCAGCCTGCCCTGGGGTAACAGAACATGCTTGGTGAGGTGGTGAAGGGGGCGTCTTCCAGCCTCAGGAGGGCCACCTGTTTTGGCTAACTTGAGACATTCAGAACTATGAGCCTTCAGGTGAACCCCAGGAAGGAACGAAAGACATTTTCACCCGGAGCTGGGGGTCCTGGAGCATTTAATTTGAATGTTGATAAGAACATAAACTAATTTTGAACCCCCAGGTAGTGCAGGGAGATGGAGTGATATTCCTGAGGGGGGGTGGGGGATGTAAAAGCAGTGGGTTCCCATCCCCCAACCTCCCAGCCTGAGGCTCCCAGTTCCTTCTATCTGGAATGGTCCTGTGCCCTCCTCCACCTGGTGAGAGCCCACCCATCCCTTCAGGCCCAGCAGGAGCAGCCTTGCTTCTGAGGAACCTCTCTTGTATGTCATGGGCAAATTCGGTTTTACTGAGCATTACCTATTTCCTAGGTGCTTTTTACATGGTCATCTCACTAAATCCTCCCTTAACACTGTGAGGTGGGAATTCCTCCCTCCACTTCACAGATGATGCAACCAAGATGTAGCTTTCATTCCCAGTTAGCTCTTGAGCATCTTGATGAGATTGTTTGTGATGCATCTCAATTTTTCATGCAGAGCAAATGCTGGACACATGGAAGATGTTTCATAAAGGCTTAGTGGGTGAATGAATGAATGAATGAGTGGGTGATCCACAGGGCAGGGAAAATGAATTTGTTTACAAACCTAGCCTGGTTTATTTAAAAACATGTACCATATGGTTCCTACACATAAAGAGATATAACTCAAATTTTTTCTGTCACTCAGACCCAGTTTCTCAGGACAGGAAATCAATCATTGTAAAATTCCTAGCAGAGACTGCACATGTTTCTAGCTTGGACTATGTCCGTTTGGATGCTCTGATGTCTGTGCATCATATATTGAAGATTTACCAAGGAGCAGCAGTTTCTAGCCTCAAGTGAGAAGACAAATGTCAGCCGGTGATCTATAATGGGTGTCTGAGAATGGAAGAAGAGAACATTTTGTAAGCTGTGTAAATGAAAGTGTATCATTTAGCCCAGCCTTAGGGAATCTGCATCTTTGGTGCTTTTGGTTTATTTAATTATTTTAAACATTTTTTATTGAAAAGTTGACATAGCAACAGTTTCAGCAAATATTTTGAAGGGAAAAAGTCTGTTTCCTGTACCCTACAGCAATAATTTTCATTTTTGCCCATTATCTACCCATGCTCATCCACATATAAACTTTTTTTTAAATTTTTTAATTTCTTTTAAAAGATACTTAGGTTACATAAATGTTACACAAAAAATATAGGGATTACATATAAACTCTTTATATACTTGCAACCACAAAACATAATCTATTTTGTATTCTGCTTTTTCTCTTAACATTGCATCAAAAGCATTTTTTCAATGCTTCCTGAGGCCTTGCACTTATAATTTTCAATGTAGCATAGTATTCTGTAAGCTACTCCCACCTTGTTGTGCAATTAGTTCCTTTCTCATATTTTTACAATTTTATAAGCAATGTTGCAAGAAGGATCTTCTTGAACATAGTTTTTGTTTTCTGATTAATTATTTCCTCAGAAAAAATTCTTAAGAATAGCATTTCTGGCATTTTTGTGGCTTCGACTACATAATACCATGTTGCTTTGCAGAAGCACTTCTGTTAGTGTGGAGAACCTGAAACGAGTGCAAGAAGGATGCATTGCTATGAACCCTGTGCAGACTCCTTCTAGAGAAAGGATGAGGCAATCGATTTACTTCAAAAGAACTAATAGGCATGTGTTGAGGTAGCCATGTGGACAGCATGTGTAGGAAAATTAACACCAAAGCTGCCTTGATTAGAATGACATGAAGCAAAAATATTTTGCTTTGGATGTGTGAACTCACAGAATCGTACTCAAGGCTTTTCCTTTCCCTCCTCCTGAGTTTTGCATCTCATATGCTCAGTATGACTATAAAACCAGAGACCAGTTATTTAACAAACACTGTGGAACTATTACATGGAAACAAAGCCTATCTTTCAAAGTTATTTTCACAGGAACCTCTTCTGTAATTGCTAAAAACATGAAACTCTTCTTAGGGAATTGCATTCGGATCAAGTTTTTCTTTCTTTTTTTTTTTAATTGTAACATCTATATAACATAAAATTTGCCATTTTGATATTTTTTAAGTGTGTAATTCAGTGGCATTAATTGCATTTACATTTAAACACTGTGCTACCATAACCACCAACTAAGTTCAAAACTTTTTCATCACCCCAAACAGAATCTCTGCATTCATTAAGCATTAACTCCCCTTCAGTCTGACACAAATCCTTTCTTGTTATTCAGATATCCCCTGGCACACAGGAGGAACTCAATAACTGTTTGTTTAGTAAATTACAAGGTGAACAAGATGTCTCTAGAGATGTAGAAAAAGATCTACTTACTCCAAACTCTATAGCTTATTCATTTAGCTTTTTATTCAAAAAAGTTTTACTGAATATCCACAGTGTGCCAGCTGAGGTGCCAGACCCTGAAGGTACAAGAAAAAGAAGGAATGTGACTTATTTTCTGGCCAGGAGTTCCCACAGGAACACCGTATCAGATCTGTGCTCCCACACATGGGCTTATACTGTCACGTGTTCCCTAGGTCAGGTGATGACAAACTATGGCCAGTGATCCAACTAGCACTACCATCATTTTTGTAAATAATGTCTTGTTGGAACAACCACACTCATTCATTTATGTATTATCTATGGCTGCGTTCACACTACGATGGCCCACAAAGCCTAAAACATTTACTACCTGGCCAATTACAGAAAAATTTTACCAATCTCTGCCTAACTCACTAATTGAGAAATATCTGATATACCCTCCCTTTGCCTGGAAATGCCCACAGGGTCAAACAGAAAAGGTTGTAGCTTGATCCTTTAGCCAACACCTACAGTCAAGATTATTGGAAGGAAAACATCTAATTAACAGACAAGATGTCCAAAAAATCTCCAGGTCATATATCAGTGCTAACCCAAACCCCTGAGTATGTCTGAATATCTTCTGTCTGCATGAAAACTTACAGTATATGGATAACCAAAGGTTGTCTACAGTCAGAATTCAAGACAATTATTTGGACCCCGTCGTTTAGTGGTTGGCAGCACTTTATATTTAAGTACATGTAATATACAGTTCATATTCTATTGATCTTAAGGTTGGAGCATGCTTGGTAGGTTTGAGTGGCCAGTGGGACCAGAGGAGAGTGAAGAGATGCAGTGGTAGATAAGATCAGACAGCTGCGAGGGGGTGAGGAGTGGGCTGCTGTAAGGATTTGGGTTTGAACCCTGAGATGGAAGCCATTGGAGGGTTTTGAGCTAGGAGTGACATGATCTGACTTGTGTTTTGAGAAGGTCATTTTGGTTAACATGTGGGAATTAGACTGCAAGAATGGAAGCAGAGTCATCGAAGAGGAGGCTGTTGGAACGATCTAGGTTAGAGATGATAGTGGCTGACATCAAGGCAGTAGTGGTGGAGGTATAAGAAGTAATCGGATTCTGTGCTTTGGAGGTAAAGCGAGTAGGAGCTTCTGATGGATGGAATGTAGGAAGAAGAGAAGAGTCAAGGGAGGCACCAAGGTTTTTTACCTGAGGTACTTAAAGAATAGAGTTGCTGTTGACTGAGATGGGGAATACAGGAGGAAAAATCAGATTTTGGAGGGATATCAAAAGCTCATTTCCTTTGAAGTACACTCAGTCTAAAACCAAGACACATTCTCAGCCTGTCTAACTCCCTTTCCTCATTAACTACATTTATAGTGGTAAAAAATGTGGACTCCAAAGACAGAATTCCTGCATTCAAATCCGGGTTTTGTCATTTCCTAGCCATGTGACCTTCGGAAAATTACTTAACTTCTCTGAACTACATTTACCCCATTTGTAAAATAGAAAAAAAAAATTATCTTCCTCTTAGGGTTGTTGAAAAGATTATAAGAGATAGTATGTGCAAAGCTTTCAAGGGCATGGTAAGTGTTGGCTACCTAGCTCTAATACAGGCTTCTGTTTCCAATTTTTTTCCAGCTTCCTGTGCAATATCTCAGGAATAGAGTGTAAGGATGATGGTGAAGAGGGTAGAGGTTTAAAGAGGTGTCAGAGGGCAGTGTGGAGCAGGTGAGAAGAGAAGGAACCAAGATCTGGTACAAGGCTGCCTGCATCCTGGAATGGGCTGGGGGCTGGGGGTAGGTTGAAAAGAGAGAGCTGAGCTGGTGCTTTTAGGAATAAAAGGCTAAATGAATTAGATATAGAGTTTGGAATAAATATATCTTTTCATACATCTCCAGAGATCTCTTGTTCATTCAGTCATTTATTAGAAACATTTATTGAGCTCCCCCTGTGGGCCAGGGTTGAAGAATGCTGCATACACAAGATGAGATTTGTGTCAGACCTCATGGAGCACAGAATCTATCTGTGTAGAACAATGTTCAACAAAGAGTATCTGCAGTGTAAAAAGTGCTAACATAGGAGAAGTTTGGGGGGCTTTCGAGGCTCTTTACAAGGTGGAGAAAACTCTCAAGTATGTTCCAGGAGATGCTGTTAGATTCTGCACCTATTGATCAAGGAGGATATAGTTTGGCTTCGCAGCAAAAGCAGGATCCCACAAATGCAGGGACCAGAGCCTATGCAAGTGATGGACTTGGTTATCTTTATAAGTACTTATCAATCTGTTTAACTGCAAATGCTGTCTCTAATAATAGAGGCTCAAACTGCTTCTATAACAGGGCTTTCCAACTGTTAACCAAGTGGAAATACCTCAGCTGTGAAGGATGCATTAGGGATTTTGAGTATTGTTGTATGTTTCTTCAAGCCTCTTTGAGTGAGTATTATGTTCAGAGCCAGCCTTTTAACAAAACATTGTATTTAATCTTTTTATCACATTGATCTTTTTCTCTAAAAATTATTTCCATTATTCCAAGTTTCATCTTGCCTTTTCTATATCTCCTTTAAAAATTTTTCTTTAAGAGATAAAGAGCCCATTAAATGTTGTGAAGTCTGAAACCTGCCTTTAATAAAGAGATGAATATGGAAGCCCTGACAGAAATGTCACTGTATTGTGAGAAAAATGAATTCACAGTGGGCAAGGACTTCTTTTGTGTACATGCTGGAGACAGTGCCTGGCTGCAACTGTAAGTAAAATGGTAAATTCCACCCCTGCTCTTTATCAGAATGACATTTCTTATACAAAATATGACCAGACTGTGTCAAAAGATCTAACATTCATGTCATCAGAGTCCTTTTGAAAACAAGGAAAAGAGGGTGGTGATTAAAAAGTACTCCATGAAATAATGACTGAAACTTCCTAAAAGACATAAGTCCATATGTTCAAGAAGCTGAGTGAATCCAAACATGATAAACACAAAGAAATTTACACCAAGATACATCTTAGTCAAACTTGTGACAACTAAAGACAGTGTTAAAAATCTAGAAAGTAGAGAAAGGGGAAATGACTCATTATCTAAAAGAGAAAAAACAATTTGAATGACAACAAATTTCTCATCAGAAACCATGGAGGCCAGAAGGAAGTGGCACAACACTACTCAAATGCTGAAAGAAAACTGTTAACCCCAAACCCTGTACCCAACAGAAATATCCTTCAGGAAAAAGGGAAATTAAAACATTCTCAGATGAAGGCAAACTAAGAGAATTTGTCACTAGTATACTTAACTTAAAAGAATAGCTAACTGAAATTCTCTAAACAAAAAGGAAACAATGCAGGAAGGAATCTTGGACCATCAGGAAGGAAGAAAGAACGCAGTAAACACAAATATGAATAAGTACAATAGACTATCCTACTTTTGTGTTTTCTAAATTATGCTTGGTAGTGGAGGCAAAAATTAAACAGTCTGATGCAGATCTAGATGTATGTAATGGAAATAATTATACACTTATATAATAAATAGGATAAAATAAAGGGACATAAAGGGAAGTCGGGTTTTGACACTTGACCCAAACTCATAAAATAACACAGTAGACTATGATAAGTTATGAATCTATAATGTAACATGTAGAGCATCACTAAAAAAGTTATACTAAGAGATGTACCCAAAAATAATATATATAAATCAAAATGAAATTATAAAAACTGTTCAAGTAACCCACAAGAAAGTAGGAAAAAGAAAACACTATAAAAGAGAAACAGAAAGAAATAACAGAAAATCAAAATCAAAATGGCACTCTAAAGCACTAATATATTAACTACATTGTATGTAAATGGTCTAAATACACCAACTAAAAGGTAGAGATTGGCAGAGTGGGTTAAAAAAACATGACCCAACTACACTCTGCTTACAAGAAACTCACTTCAAATATGATGGCATAGGTCAGTTGAAACAAAATGATGGAAAAAGCTATATCATACAAACATTAATCAAAGGAAAACAGGAGTGGTAATATTAACATAGGATAAAGCAGATTTCAAAGCAAAGTAAATTATGAGAGACAGAGAAGGATATTATAGAATGAAAAAGAAAGAATCCACCAAAAAGACATAGCAATCCTAAATGTGTATGAACGAAACAATAAAAATGCAAATTATATGAAGGAAAAACAGAAAACATTGCAAGGAGACGCAGACAAATCCTTAATTAGAATTGAAGACTTCAACACCCCTCTACCAAAAATTGATAGAACAACTAGACATAAAATCAACAAGAATATAGAAGAACTCAACAACACCCATCAACCAGCAGTATTTAATTAACACTCCACCCAACAATAGCAGAATACACATTCTTTTCATGTGCCCACATAACATATACCAAGACAAGTCATATTTAAAAGAATTGAAATCACACAAAGCATGTTCTCTGATCACAAAGGAATCAAACCAGAAATCAACAACAGGAAAACCTCCAGTCACTTGAAATCAACACACTTCTAAAGAATCAATGGGTCAAAGAGGGAGTCTCAAGGGAAATTTAAAAATACATTGAACTGAATGAAAATGAAAATACGATGCATGAAAATTTGTAGGACAAAGCTAAATCAGTGCTAAGAAAGAAATATATACTACTAAATGTATACATTAGAAAACAGGAAAAGCCTTAAATCAATAATATAAGCTACCATCTTAAGAACCTGGAAAACAGAGAGCAAACTAAAACTAAAACAAGTAGAAGGAAGGAAATAATAAAGATAAGAACAATGGAATTGAGAACAGAAAAGCAATAGAGAAAATCAATGAAACAAAGAACTGGGTCTTGGAAAAGATCAATAAAATAGAAAAATCTTACCAAGACTACAATGAAAAAAAAAATAGGTAAAAGAAGGAAGACATAAATTACCAACATCAGGAATGAATCAGAGGATATCACTATATACTCTGCAGACATCCAAAAGATAATAAGGGAATACTATGAACAACTCTACATACATAGTTTGACAACTTAGAAGAAATGGACCAAATCTTCAGAAGACAAACAGCTACAATGCACATTATATGAAATAGATAATTTGAATAGCTCCATAACCATTATGGAAATTGAATTCATAATTTAAAATTGCCAAAAAAAGAAATCTCCAGGCCCAGATGGTTTTACTGGAGAATTCTACCAAACACTTAAAGAAGAATTAACACCAATTCTACACAATATCTTCCAGAAAATAGAAGAGGAGACAATACTTCCCAATTCATTTTAGGAAGCTAGTATTACTCTGATTCCAAAAACAGACACGATACTACGAAAAAAAACAAAACAAAAAAAACACATAAATAAATAACTACAGACTAATATACCTTATGAATATAGAAGCAAAAACTGTTAACAAAATATTAGCAAATAGAATTCAGCAATATAGAGAAAGAATTTTATACAGGGCTTCTGGTTTTTCCTCACACATGTTAAGAACTTGGAAGTTGTCACTTCTGACTTAACAAATAAGAAAGAAGCTGAAAAAATGGGAAAAAATAACCCCACAGCAACTTTTCTTAGATACATCAAAGAATTGAGGTCAAAGGGCAAGTTGCTGCCCCAAAATCTGGAGAGAGAGGTGATACGGAGAATCATGCACGGCTTACCTGGAGAAAAAACCCAGCACCAGAAGCTCTTTCTTGGCTCATATTGGTAGAAATTCTTAAAATGTAATTGACAAATTGCTGGAGGTATAGTGTGATCTAGGTTGAGAGTTAAAATCTCTGGGGAGGGGGCAGTCTTAGGGGAACCCCTATGCTTTCCTGAGTTTTACTGTCAGGAGCCCCACCAGATTCTCACTGTGAAGATTTGAGGAAAATCCCTTCATGTTTCCAGCAGGGGGAAAGGAAAAAACAACCGTTTTGAAATAGACTCTGATTGCCCAGAGCACACAAGTGTTGTTTTCCTCAACAAAGGACTGTCCTCAAAAGACACTATTTTGCTAGAGCATAACCAAATTTGATTTTGCCACAGACTAACTAATGTGAGGGAAAGAAAATACCCAACTCCATCCCCCTCTAGACTTTGTTCTAGAGGAAGAAAAATATCCAACTCCAGTCCCCTCTTGTCTTCTGTGAGGGGGGAGGGAAATACCCAATTCCACTCCTCTCTTGCTATCCTATCTCATTGGAGGGGGGAGGGAGGCTGAGAAGCACTTGTGAAGGTCACATTCCAGGGCACAGGCTCACAAAAAGACTAAGGCCAAATCATAGGATTGTTTTCCCTCCCCCTACACATTATCACCACATCAATAGGGCTCCTATATAATAAGAGGAGATTACAACACAAAGAACTGTAAGGGGTCAGACCTTATTTAAGAAGTTGCTACAGAAAACCAAAGACGACAAAGGAGACAAAAACAAGGACACCAGAATAAATTTTAGGATCTGATACCTACACAAACAATAAACACAGTAAACTCCTAGCCAGAAAAATATAAAACTTCACGTTATTTATCTCAGTTCTTTTTTACCCAATACATCATGTCTGGTTTTCAACAAAAAGTTATAAGGCATTCTAAAAGGCAAAAAACACAGTCTGACGAGAGAGAGCAAGCAGATATGGCAGATATGTTTGAATTATCAGATCAGGAATTTAAAATAATTATGATTAATATGCTAAGGGACCTCCTGGAAAAAGTGGACAACATACAAAAACAGATGGGTAATGTAGGCAGAATTAAAGGAAATGCTAGAAATAAAAAGTACTGTAACAGAAATGAAAAAGGCCTTTGATGGGCTTATCAGTAGACTAGACATGGCCAAGGAAAGAATCAGTAAGTTTGAAGATATGTCAATAGAACCATCCAAAACTGAAATGCAGAGAGAAAAGAGAACAAAAAGAGGAACAAATTATCTGAGAACTTTGGGACAACTACAAAAAGTTTACACCACACATGTAATGGGAATCCAGAAGGAGACACAAGAAAAGGGAGAGAAGAAATATTTGAAGTAATAATGGCTAAGAATTTTGCAAAATTAATGACAGACATCAAACCACAGATTTAAGAATCTCAGAGGACACCAAGCAGGATAAATACCAAAAACTACACCTAAACATATCATATTCAAACTGCAGAAAATCAAAGAGAAAATCTTGAAAGAAGCCACAGGCAAATATCATGTTACCCATATAGAGGAACAAGAATAGAATTATATTTCTCTTCAGAAAACTTGCAGGCAAAAAGAAAAGGGAGTGAAATATTTTAAGTGTTGAAATTAAAACCCACCAGCTTAGAATTCTGCATCTAGTGAAAGAATTAGGGTTTGGTGGTGCAGCACTGGGGGGTGGGTGGATTAGGAAGGGCAGGTTCAAATCCCCAGGGCATGTAACTGTGAATCTTGACATTCCATGGGTAGGGAGAATGTGGTAACACGGGCCCTGGGGGGCTGGGGGGAAGGGAACAGTCAAGATCTAATGGGGTGTTTGGTGGTCATGGGGAAGGTTTTTCATTACCTTACAGTAATGGACACAGGACATGGTAAATATCATCAAAACTATTAAACTGTGTCATCTAAATTGTAAACTATACTGTAAATCATTGACAATGTTTAGTTGCTATATTTTGCTATCTGTATAACAGTTATAACAATGCTAACATTCAAAAAAAAAGGGGGGGGTTAATATGGGGTGGGGAAGGGGGGGTGGTTTGGTATCTGGGAGTCTCCGGCACTCCGTATGTGACTTTGCTGTGAACTAAATCTTCTTTGAAAATCAAATGAAAAATTGGGAGACAATGGGGATTGAGAGGGGGAAGGTGTCACGGCACACCAGACATCCAATAACACAGTGATAAAAGGAAGGAAAGAAAAAAAAAAAAGAGAAGGGAAAAAAAAAAAAAATTATATATAAATAAATATATTATTATTTTTTTTAAAGGCATTTCCTTTGCCTTTTTGCCCATTTTTTGAATGTCCCAATTGGCTAATTATATTTTATATTGTTTTGTTTTTTGTTTGATTATTTGCTTTTTTTCCTTTTTTTTCTTTTTTTTCCCCCTGAGTTTCCTTATGTTTGTCTCTTGCATGTAAGCTTATCATACTTCTTTCTTTTTCCTAGTAAGTGTATTTGATTATTTTATGGACTACATGTTCATGGAGGATTTGGATCACAGAAGGGTTACAATGGGTACTGCATTGGTGGGGGGGTGTCTGGGAGGGGGGTTTCATGGGAATTAGTTCATCCGAATATACATGAAAGATATACAAAATCGTTCAAAAGATCAAAAGATGGGGCATGGTCACGATGCATGGACAATCACACAATAAATGAGGGAATCTGAATTCCTAGCCAGGAGAGCTCTGCCACAGTCTCCAAGGGAGCAGCAATAGTCCTCTGAGTGCAGGGACAGTGTCTGTCAAAAGAGGATGACCCACTGATGTGTTCTTTTTATTGATGACTACCCTTTTGAGTCTTTGCTCTTGTAACTGAGACTTAGCCTGCAGTTGTGGGGTGCCTAAGGGTTGCCACCTGGGAGCCTCCTTGTTGCTCAAATGTGGCCTCTCTCTAAGCCAAACTCAGCATATGATTGCATTACCTTCCCCCCAACGTGGGACATGACCCCCGGGGATGAGCCTCCCTGGCAACGAGGGATTAATACCAAGTGCCAACTGGCAACACAACTGGAAAAAGACCTTGAATTAAAGGGGGAAAATGTAAAGACAAATGAGTTCAAGTGGTTAAGAGACTTCAAAGAGAGTCGGGAGGTCATCCCAGAGGTAACTCTTATGCACACCTCAATAGGAGCTCATAGAACATCTAAGTGCCTATCACCCCACATAGAGGGGCTCCTGAGAGCTCTGGAGACACCCAGGTCCTATATAAGTGGGGTTAGACCCAGAGACTGATGCCTTATCAGTGGGCTCTATTTTAGAATCTGTGCTCCTGAGAGTGACAGAATTGGACTCAAATAAGTCCTCCCTGCACATGGTTCATCAGTCCCTTCTATTCAAACCTATATGTGATGCTGAAATTCTTAGGCATACTTCCAGAGACAGGAGCCTCTGGCCTACCTATGTGCCAGATGTGCATGGAATCTCGGTGTTGCTGCAACTCCTACCCTACAGCTCAATGGACTCATCCAAGTCACTTGGCGAGGAGACAATGATGGGCAATGGCCATCCCAGGGAATGGAGAGGGCCTGCATCTGCAGGCAGGATCATCCCACCCACCATATCCATGGGATATAAGCCCTCTCTCACTTGGAGGTGGAGTGGACATCACCATCCCAGTCCCCTCAGGATTGGGGGAAGAACTATGGACTAGAGTGGACTTGATGGTATTCTGTTGTTCACATATGGTGATTCTAGCAATGGAAGAAATTATAACAATGAGGTGGAGCCAGTGGCCACTAGACACTTTTGGGGCAGGGAGGGGACGAGCAGTTGAAATACAGGGGCTTATTAGGGATTTGGAGGTTGTCCTGAGTACCTTTGTGGCAACGGATGTAGGCCATTTTAAAATAGCACACACCACTCAGAACTGTGTGGGAGAGAGTGTTGTCTATGGTTTGAACTGTGGTCTATGTTTGATGGCAAGGCCCCAGGATGTGTAAGTCCATTGAAGGTGGTGGGCCACACTTGTGGGAGATGTTTGTGTGGGATGTGGTGGGAGGTGTGGGAGGTGGGCAACATGGGAATCCCAGTGGGTTCCGCGTAATATTTTGGGTATCTAAGCACCTCTTAAAATATATTTATATATATACATAAATAACAGTTTTGTAAGCAAATGCACATAAATGCATATACATTTATATATCATTTTGCAAATGTTGGTATGTACTGTGAAAATTTTGATTTTTACCCACAATAAATAAAAATAAAATAAATAAATAAATAAATAAATAAAGTCTTTTATTTCTCAAAAAAAAAAAAAAAAAAAGTGAAGGAGAAATAAAGACTCAGACAAACAAAAATTGAGGGAGGCTCTGCCCTAATAAAGATGGCAGAGTGGAGTCTTCAGGCCTCTGTCCCCACACAAAAGCTTTAAACAACCCATAAGAACTAGCAAAAACATCTTTCTCAAAGCCTTAGGAAACAGTTAAAGGACTTCAGTAACAGGGTGAATGCTGAATCAAGGAAAAGGCTACTTAAAAGCAGTAGGATCTTGTGGTGCCCTGGTGGCCTCTCCCCCACCCCTCACTAGCTTGGCATGGCACTAACCTGCATGCATGCCCAGTATGGGTCCCTGCTTCCAGTTCCAGAGAGAGCAAAGTAATCCTAGTGCACATACTGGGAGCGTGTATTTCTGGCCCAGTCTATCTGGTGGTGACCTAAGAGACTCTATATCCCAGAACTTGGTTTGCAATTAGAAGGTGGCTCAGAGAGTTCTCCTACAGAACACTTTAGAAGAACAGTTACGTGGATGCCTGGGACAAGGAATTACTGGCTATAGGACATACAATGTAGTGTCCAGGGCCATCAGGAAACTCTTCCTATGGAAGAGGGGACATTTGTCCTCATGTAATTGGGGGAGTTCCTAGGGCAATATACACATGTCCAAGACAAAACACATGTACAGAAGGGACCAGAGAGGCCCCTACACTTTGGCCTAGATCTATTCTTCAAATCCATTGTATAGACAAAGTCTGAAAGATAGGACTCTCACAAGTCAATCTGTAAAAACTGAGAAAATAGCTTTCTTTCTTTCTTTTTTCTTTTTTTTTTTTTTTTTAGCTCCTGGCATTCAACAAAAGCTCTGTCTTAACACTAGCTGGATACAAGCTTAAAGAACAGACACCACAGAGTCTAAATTTCAGGGATAACATATTAAAATATAAAAATGTTCAGGTTTCAATAAAAGGTTATGAAACATACAAAGAAACAAGAAGGAATGGCCCAAGCAAAGGAGAGGATTAAAACATTGGAGACCATCAACAAAGAGGACCAGACCAGGGACATTCCAGACAAAAGCTTTTTCAAAATTGTCCTAAATATGCTCAAAGAGTTAAAGAAAAATATAGACAAATAACTAAAGAAAATCAGGAAAATGATAGATGAACACAAAGAGAATATCAATAGAGAGATGGAAATAATGAAAAAGAACCAAACAAAGCTGAAGACCATAGTGATATAAATTAAACATTCTCTAGAAGGGGAGAGGATATAGCCCAATAGTTGAGTGCCTGCTTCCATGTTCAGGGTTCTGGGTTCAATTCCCAGTACCTCCTAACAAACAAACAAACAAACAAACAAACAAAACCAACTCTCATTGGGGAGCAGATAAGCTCAGTGGTCCCTCCTTTAAAAATTCCCTGGAAGTATTCAACCAAAGATTGGAGATGGTAGAAGAAAGAATCAGTGAATTGGAAGATAAAATAATCGAAGCCATCCCATCAAAGGAGCAGAAAGGAAAGAATTTAAAAAGGTGAACAGAGTATGAGAAACATGTGGGACACCATCAAGCATATGAATATACACATTAAGTCCATGAAGAAGAAGAAAGAGAGAAAGGGGCAGAGAGACTATTCAAGGAAATAAAGGCCAAAAACTTCCCCAATTTAATGAAAGTCCAAGATGCTCAATGAACTCCAAATTGCATAAACCCAAAGAGACCTATGCCATACCATGCTATAATCAAACTATTTAATGACAAAGATAAAGAGACAATTCTTAAAGCCACAAGAGAAATCAGCCTTACAAGAAATGCTAAAGGGAGTTCTGCATATTGAAAGGAAAGGACACTAAACAATGGAATGATGCTGCATGAAGAAATTAAGATGTCTTATAAAGACAATGACATGGGTAAATATAAACACTAGTACTATTCTATTTTTTATTTGTAACTCCACTTTTTACTTTCTGCAGGATCTAAAGGCACATGCATAAAATGTAATGATAAATCAATGGTTTTGGACTCATAATGTACAAAGAAGCAATTTATGACAAGAACTCTATAAAGGTATAAATGTAGAGGGACAGAGAGATACAGGAACATAGTTGGTGTATTCTATTTAAGTAAGTTGGTATCAAAGCAAACAAGATTGTTATAGATTTAAGATATTAAATTTAAGCCTAATGGTAACCACAAAGAAAATATCAGAGAATATGCAAAGTTATGAAGACAGAAAGTAAAGTACAGGTTTTGAGGGATGTGGCACAGGGACAATGAGGAGTTAATCTAATATATATGTGTAGGGTTTCTGTTTGGGGTAAAGGGAAAGATAATGGATGGTGATGAGAGTACTGCAACATTGTGAATGTGATTAATCCCATCGAGAGTATGCTCAGGAGGGGTTAGTATGGGAAGGTTTATGCTGTATACATATGTTTCTACAATTGAAAAAGAAAGATAATGAAAATTAAACATACTACATCATACTGGATGGGTACCAAGAATAGAGAAGAAAAGACTCCAAAGGACATTACAAGAAGGCTATTAAGGACATTATAAGGACACAAGAAAAAAATTGGAATATTGAATGTAAGATTTATATCAACGTTAAATTTCTTGAGCTTGATAACAGCCCTTAATGTGATTACATAAGTGAATATCCTTGTTCGTAGAAAATGTACACGGAAGTGGTACATGTTCAAAGTGTATGACATGTGCAACCTACTGTTAAATGTTCAGAAAATAGATAGCTAGATGATAGATATAGATAGATGATAGGTAGGTAGATAGATCATAGATAGATAGATAGATAGACAGACAGACAGACAGATGTAGAATGATATGGCAAAGGTGGCAAAATGTTAAAATTGGTGGATTTGGGTATTTGGAGGAATGTGAGTATACTGGGGTTTTCTGTATGAGGTTTGTATTATTTCTGTATGTTTGAAATTATTTCAAAATAAAAAGCAAAAAAAAATTTGAGGGAATTTGTGTTTAGTAAACCCACCTTGTAAGAAATGTTAAAAGAATTTCTTCAGAGAGAAGGAAAATGATATAGGTCAGAATACATGCATAGATATGTAAAGAAGGGGAAAACATTTGAGGAGGAATTAAAGGAGGTAAGATAAAATATTTTGTTTTTCTTATTCTTAACTAATTTATAACAGTGTGTTAAGAATAATAACAGGAAAATATATTGGATGGTTATGGCTTATAGATAAGTGAAATAAATGGCAGAAATGTTATAAGGATGGGAGGGTAGGAAGTGGAAATACTCTAAGGTTACTGCTCTACCTATGAGACAGCGCAGTGTTATTGAAAAGTGGACTTAATGAGATTTGAATGTATATTTCAACCACTAACAATTTTAAAAATAAGTATAATTGATATGCTAGAGAGGAGAGGAAATGGAAACACATAGAATGCCCAATGAAAATGAGAGAAGTCCCCAAAAAAGGCAAAAGACAAAAATATATAGATATACACCATGATCAAATGGGATTTATTTTGGGCATGCAAGGTTAATTCAACATTCAAAAAATCAATCAATATAATCTACCATATTAGCCAGTCTAAGTAAGAAAAATCACATGATTATATATCAATATGGAAAAAGCATTTGACAAAATTCAGCATCCATTCATGATTTTTTTAAAACTCAGAAAAATAAGAATAGAGAGGAATTTCCTCAACTTGATTAAAAGTATCTGCAAAAATCTTTTAACTAAGGTTGTACTTAAAGATGAAAGACATAATGCTTTTCCTTAAGATCAGGAACACAGCTAGAAAGTCTGCCCTTACCACTTTTATTCAATATAGTGCTGGAAGTCCTAACCACTGCAAAAAGGCAAGAAAAGGAAATAAAAAGCATGCAGATCATAAAGGAAAAAATAAAACTGCCCCTATTTTCAAATGACATAATTGTCTACATAGGAAATCCAAGGAATTTAAAAAAAACAAAACAACAAAAAAACAATCTCCTAGAAATAATAGGTGAGTTCAGCAGAATATAATAAGCTTTCAAAAATCAGTTGCATTTCTATATACTAGCAATGAACATGTGGACACTGAAATTAACAATACAACTCCATTTACAATCACTCATAAAAGAGAAATATTTAGATATAAATCTAACAAAACATATAAAGGACTCGTATACTGAAAACTACAAAATGTTGATGAAAGAAATCAAAGATAAATAAATGGAGATACATACCATGTTCATGAATTGGAAAACTCAACATAGCAGAGGATGTCAATTCTCCCCAACTTGATAAACAGGTTTAATGCAATTCCATTAAAATCCTAGAAATAATAAAACAACAATCTACATAATAGGAGAAAATATTTGGAAACCACAAAGCTGATATTGGTTTAACATCCAGAATATATAAAGAAATCCTTCCACTTAACAACAAAAAAACAGATAACCCAATTTTTAAAAATGGGCAAAAGATTTGAACAGAAATCTCTCCAAAGAATATATATAAATGAACAGAAAGCATATGAAAAGATACTCAACATGATTAGCCATCAGGGAAATGCAAATCAAAACCATAATGAGATATTATTTTACACCCAATAGAATGGCTGCTAATTTTAAAAAATGGAAAATAACAAGTGTTGGAGAGGATGTGGAGAAACAGGAACACTCATTCATTGCGGGTGGCCATGTAAAATGGTGCATCCTTTGTGGAAAACAGTTTAGCAGTTCCTCAGAAAGCTAAGTAT
This sequence comes from Tolypeutes matacus, assembly GCA_026826555.1. NCBI lineage: Eukaryota > Metazoa > Chordata > Mammalia > Cingulata > Chlamyphoridae > Tolypeutes > Tolypeutes matacus. The sequence continues at coordinate 20,952,060 of JAKSZT010038599.1, read as the reverse complement.
AGAACTGTCATCTAACCTGGCAATGACACTACTAAGTATACACCCAGAAGAACTGAAAGCAGGGACTCAAAACAGATATTTGCACACCAATGTTCACAGTGACTTCACAATTGCCAAAAGATGGAAGCAACCCAAATGTCCATCAACCGATGAATGGATAAATAAAATGTGGTATATACATATAATGGAGTATTATTCAGCCATAAAAAGGAATGAAGTCCTGATACAGGTGACAACATGGATGAACCTTGAAGACACCATGCTGAGTGAAATAAGGCAGACACAAAAGGACAAATATTGTATGGTCTCACTAATTTTAAACAATTAGAATAAACAAACTCATGAAGTCAGAATCTAGAATATAGATTACCAGGGGATGAAGTGGGAATAGAGAATGGGAATTAGGCTTAAAAAGTACAGGGTCCTTATTTGGAATGATGGGAATGTTTTGGAAATGAATGGTGGTGAAAATAGCACATCGTTGTGAACATAACTAATAGCACTAAAATATATGTCTGAATATGATTAGAAGGGGGAAATGCTAGATTGTATATGTGGTAAAAGAATAAAAATTTTTCAAAATCCCTGGATCTACAACACACAAACAGTGAAGCCCAAGTTAAACCATGGACTTTAATTAACATTGCAGTTATAAAAATGTGCTACCCTCAAATATAACAAATGTTTCACACCAATACAAGGTGTTGGTGGAGGGGTGGTATATGGGAACCCTGTGTTTTATGCAGTTCTGTAAACATACAACTTCTCTAATAAAGAAAAAATTTTCGGCAATATTTTTTTTAGATATTGGCCAGATTATTCTGAAGTTTTTATGGAGCAGCAAAAGAGCTAAAATAACTGAAACAATTTTGAAAAATAAGAATTAAGTGGGAGGAATCAGTTTATCCAATTTCAAGACTCATATAATTACTGTAATCAAGACTGTGGGGCATTGGTGAAGAAAAGACACATAGATCAATGGAACAGAATAGAGAGCCCAGAAATAGACCTAAAAACATGCCCGGGGATTTTTTTTTATTTTATTTTATTTTATTTTTTTAAGGCAGTACCAGGCGTTGAACCCAGGACCTAGTATGTGGGAAGTAGGTGCTCAAACCACTGAGCTATATCCACTCCCCCGATTTTTATAAAAATCTTTTATTTTATATGAAAATGTAATTATGTGACAGTTATTAGAAAAGTTGAATATAGTAAGAATGTAAGCTTGGGAGTAGTTTTCAAATTTGCAACAGATAAAGAAATATTTTATAATTTGCACAGTTGGTTAAGCAAACACAAGAAAACTCTAATTCAGTTTGTATAAACCACCAAACGGGGATCGAACCCCAGTCTCTCCATATGGTAGACGGACGCCGAACCTTTTGAGCCACATCCGTTTCCCATCCATATGTGCTTTGAATAATCTTGTTATACTAAGTAAATTTCTGCTGCAACTGACAGTGCTTAAAGTAAATTTATTTTTCGTAGTGTTTTCAGAAGTCAAAAAAATATGACTAATATAACATACAGGCTATAGTTAACAGCAGCATTGTAATATTGTTGTAGCAAAGGCAAAAAAAGTTACTAAATCAGTGCTAAAGGTAAAAAAACTAATATGGGATTTAGTTTTATGAGATGTGAATATGATCATTTTTAAAAACTTTTCTTCATTAACAAGGAGACCTGGGTCATGTCATTCAACCAATCTGTGTTCATTTATTCATCTTTTGGAATACTGGAGAAACACTTGTGTTTATTTTTAAGATTAAATAAGATAAATGTGCCTGGACAGGATTTTTTAAAGTAATGCTTCCACAATTTGTTAAGCTGCCCTTTGATCTATTTTATTTTTTGAAGTTGAAATAAGGTTTTTTTTAAAAAAAGAAGTCAACAGCAGCATCAGTAAGAACATAACGGTATCACTACACACCTATCAGAAACACCAAAATAAAAAATTGTGAAAAAACAAAATGCTGGGGGTGATGCAGGGAAACTGCCTCACTCATACAGTGCAGATGAGAATGTGTAATGGAACAGATTGACAGTTTCTTTAAAAATAAACATGCAGCTATCTTTTGATCTAGCAATTGCACACCTGGACATTTATCCCAGAGAAATGAAGACTTGTGTTTTTGTGGAAAACTGTATATGAATATTTATAGTAGCTTTATTTGTAATAGTGCCCAAACTGAAACAACCCAGATGTCCCCCAATGGTTAAACCAACTGTGGTACATCCATACCATATAATACTACATAGTAATAAAAAGGAGCAGTTTGTTGACAGATCTAACAACCTGGATAAATCACCAGAGAATTATGATGAGTGAAAAAAAATCATATCCCAAAAGATTACCTTGTATGATGCCATTTATACAGCATTCTTGAAATGAGAAAACTATAGAAAATGGAGAGCATATTAGTGGGTGCCAGGGGTTAAAGGGGAAGTGGGACAAAAGGAAATGAGTGTGGTTATAAAAGTGCATTGATGATGGGAATGTTCTATATCTTCACTGTATCGATGTCAACATTGTGGTTGTGATATTTTACTATAGTTTTGCAAGATATTACCTTCGGGGAAAACTGGGTAAAGAGTGTATGTGTTAGTTCTTACCATAGCATGTGAATCTACAATTATCTCAAAATAACATTTAAGAAATTTAATTTAAAAATCCAGTAATGAGAGCCTTAAAAAAAACTGAATCAGGAAACAAGGGTGATTTAATTAATTCATTTAGTTAACAAATGTTTATTGAGCACTTACTTTGTGCCAGGCACTGTTTTAGGAACTTAAGGATACATCAAGGAATAGAGAGGTCTATGTTCCTTCTGTTATAGGGCTTACATTCCAGTGAGGGAGAGAGACAATTAGCAAAGGAATAAATTCCTAATACAATGGTGAGTGTTGGTAAGTGTTGTTACCCAAAATAAAATGATTTAAGTGCTGTTACCCAAAATAGAATGATTGGGGGAAAGGGTAGGAGACATTTTTAGATAAAGTGATCAAGTCAGTCCTTTCGGGGGAGATGGCATCTGTTTTAAGATTTAAGACAATTATAGACAAACCTAAGTCTGTGACTATCACCATAAAGCAAGTCACACAATTTTTTGGTTTCTGGGTGCATATAAAAGTTGTGTTTATACTATATGGTGGTCTAGTAAGTGTGCAATAGTATTATGTCTAAAAACAATGTACATACTTCAATTTAAAAAAAAAATTTTTTTTTTTTCTAAAAAATGTTAACCATCATCTGAGCCTTCAACAAGTCGTAAACTTTTTGCTGGTGGAGGGTCTTGCCTCGATATTGATGGCTGTTGACTCCTCAGGGTGGCAGTTACTGAAGGTTGGGGTGTTTGTTGCAATTTCTTAAAATAAGAAAACAATGAAGTTTGCTGCATTGATTGACTCTTTTTTTTCATGAAATATTTCTCTGTAGCATGTGATGCTATTTGATAGCATTTTACCCACAGGAGAACTTCTTTCAAAATTGGAGTCAATACTCTCAAACCCTCCTGCCACTTTATCAATTAAGTGGATGTAAAATTCTAAATTCCTTGTTGTCATTTCAACTATGTTCACAGCATCTTCACCAGAGGAAGATTCCACCTCAAGAAAGCATTTTCTTTGCTCATCCATAAGGGGCAACTCCTCATCAATTAAAGTTTTATCATGAGATTGCAACAATTGAGTTACAGCTTCAGGCTCCCCTTCTAATTCTAGTTCTCTTGCTATTTTCACCACTTCTTCAGTTACTTTCTCCACTGAAGTCTTGAATTCCTCAAAGTCACCCATGAGGATTGGAATCAACTTCTTCCAAACTCCTGTGAATGTTGATATTTTGACCTCCTCCCATGAATCACAAATGTTCTTAATGGCATCTAGAATGGTGAATCGTTTCCAGAAGCTTTTCAATTTACTTTGCCCATATCCATCATAGGAATCACTGTCTATGGCAGCTATAGCCTTATGAAATGTATTTCTTAAATAATAAAACTTGAAATTCAAAATGACTCCTTGATCCATGGGCTGCAGAATGGATGTTGTGTTAGCAGGCACGAAAACATTAATCTCATTGTACATCTCTATCAGGGCTTTTGGGTGACCAGGTGCATTGTCAATGAGCAGTCATATTTGGAAAGGAATTTTTTTTCTGAGCAGTAGGTTGCAAAAGTGGGCTTAAAATATTCAGTGCTCCATGTTGTAAACAGATGTGCTGTCACCCAGCCTTTGTCATTCTATTTCTAAAGCACAGGCAGAGTAGCTTTAAGCATAATTCTTTAAGGCCCTAGAACTTTTGGATTGGAAAATGAGCACTGATTTCACCTAAAAGCCACCAGTTGTATTAGCCCTAAAAAGGCTAATACAATTAACCTTTTTAATAATGAAGCTTTGAAGCCAGGCATTGACTTCTCCTCTCTAGCTATGAAAGTCCTAGATTGTATCTTCTTCCAATATAAGGCTGTTTCATCTCATTTCATTTACATTGAAAATCTGTTGTGTAGTGTAGCCACCTCATCAATTAACTGAGCTAGATCTTCTGCATAGTTTGCTGCTTCATCTTGAACTTTGATGTTATAGAGACAGCTCTTTCCTTAAATCTCATGAACTGACTTCTGCTAGCTTCAAACTTTGTTTTTGCAGCTTCCTCACCTCTCTAGTCATCATAGAGTTGAAGAAAGTTAGGTCCTTGCTCTGGATTAGACTTGTGGCTGATTTGACATTCTATCCAGACCACTCAAACTTTCTCCATATCAGCCATAAGTTTGTTTCACTTTCTTTTCACTCATATGTTCACTGGAGTAGTACTTTTAATTTCCTTCAAGAACTTTTCCTTTGCATTTACAACTTGGCTAACTGTTGATGCAAGAGGCCTAGCTTTTAGTCTATCTCAGCTTTCAACATGCCTTCCTCACTAAGCTTAATCTTTTCTAGCTTTTGATTTAAAGTGAGAGATGTGCAACTCTTCCTTTAGCTTGAACACTTAAAAGCCATTGTAGGGTTATTAATTGGCCTAATTTCAATATTGTTGTGTCTTAGGAAATAGGGATACCTGAGGAAAGGGAGAGAGACAAGGAATTGCTGGTTAATGGAGCAATCTGAACAAACAAAACATTTATAGATTAAGTTTGCCATCTCATATGGGGGTGGTTCATGATGCCCCAAAATAATTACAATAGTAACATCAGCAATCACAGATCACCATAATAGATGCAATAATAATGAAAAAGTTTGAAATATTGAGAGAATTAACAAAATGTGACAGAGAGACATGAAGCAAGCACAGGCTGTTGGAAAATTGACACTGATACACTTGCTCAATGCAGGGTTGCCACAAACCTTCAATTTGTAAAAAAATGCAATATTTGCAGAACATAATAAAGTGAAATGCAATAAAATGAGATGTGCCTGTAGTTTGATATGGACATGTTACACTGAGATGCCACATGGTTATAGATACTCAGGAATAGGCATGCATAAAGAAATAGAGACATAGATTTCGAGTCATTTTCATCAGGATGAGTTTATAATAGTCATAGGGAAAAATGAGATAACCAAGGTGAGAGTGAAGAGAAGATAGACAGAACCAAGGGTACAATCTTTATGCGTCCTTATGACCATTCTCTCCTGAATCCCTTCCTAGTGAACCCTGCTCTGGACTGGGCAAATTCTGACCTCCTCAGCTTCCCTTGTGGGTCCCTCCTTTTCTTCTCATCCTCCTAACATTGGAATTTCTCACTCCCTCTGTCTATGGATCTCTTCTCTATCTCCACCTCTTCCTTGGAGATCCATCTAGCCTGGACCTGTCTGAGCTCCAGACTCTTATATCAATATCTTCACTCTTCACTGAGTTTTCTGGAATTAAGTTTGGGAACATAGGGATGAACAGAGCAGAAATATAGTAAATTTCTAACAGATCCTGAAGTTCAGTATTTTGATTTCATTGGAGTTGGAGCATCCTGGACCAGAACTTTAAGAGGTTTCCCCCCTAAGTTTCCTTCAAAGTCTTTCTTATTGTTTGTAGATTTTATTTATAGTCAACAATTTTCAACTGTTCAAGGGCAAAAAAAATATAAAACCGATTGATAATGAAGAAACAGAAATGGAACTAATGGGATGACCTTATTGCATCCTTTTCCAAATTTGTTTACAGTGGCTTAATTAATAAAAATGAGTTTTGCAGAGGCAGATGTCATCTCCCAAAATAACTCCTATTTCAAGTTCTAAAAACCTTTTATTCTGAAACCTATGAATATTCTCCGGTCCATAATGAGCCATTTTCAGGCAGTCAGAAATATCTCATGTAATCAGAAGTCCTTCCAAATCACTTTAAAATTTGGTCAGTGTCAGGAATACTATATATTTAAGGTAAAAATATGAATTATATCTTCATTTATGTTACCACTGTACTTTTTAATGAATTGCTTTTATTAAAAAACAAAATTACATGAAAAGAAACATAAAAGTTGCAAAGAAAACAAGGAATGTGTTTATCAACTGATATATACCTGTGATTTTCATTATTCACCTTCTTCTGAAGTTGACAAGTTGACAAATATAATTCCATTTGCCCTTGTTAAGCAAGAGCTCTGCTTGTTTAATTATTTTTTCTTTGTTAGAGAAGTTGTGGGTTTACAGAACAATGATGCATAAAATACAGGATTCCCATTTACCTCCCCACCATCAACACCTTGTGTTGGTGTAGAACATTTGTTACACTTGAGGATAGCACATCTTTACAGTTATACTGTTAATTAAAGTCCATGGTTTAAGTTGGGCTTCACTGTTTGTTTAGTGTAGTTCCATGGATTAAATAAAAATGTATTCTATAACCATATGTACAATCTGGCATTTCCCCTTTTAATCACATTCAGATATATATGTTTCACTGCTGTTAGTTACGTACACAATGTTGTGCTACCATCACCACCGTCCATTACCAAAACATTCCCATTATTCCAAATAAGAATGCTGTACTTTTTAAACCTTAACTTCCCATTACCTATCCCCACCCTATCCCCTGGTAACATATATTCTAGATTTTGACTCTATGAGTTTGCTTATTACAATTGTTTCAAATCAGTGAGATCACACAGTATTTGTCCTTTTGTATCTGGCTTATTTTACTCAGCATGGTGTCTTCAAGGTTCATCCATGTTGTCACATGTATCAGGACTTCATCCCTTTTTATGGCTGAATAATTTTCCATTGTATGTATATACCACATTTTATTTATCCATTCCTCGGTTGATGGACATTTTGAGTTGCTTCCATCTTTTGGCAATTGTGAATAATGCCACTATGAACATTGGTGTGCAAATATCTGTTTGAGTCCTGCTTTCAAATCTTCTATGGTATATTCGTAGTAGTGCTATTGTCAGATCAGAAAATAGTTATATACTTAGCTTTCTGAGGAACTGCTAAGCTGTCTTCTGCCAAGGCTGCACCATTTTACAATGTCACCAGCAATGAATGAGTGTTCCTATTTCTCCACATCCTCTCCAACACTTGTTAATTTCCTGTTTTTTTTTTTTTTTTTTTAATTAGCAGCCATTCTAATGGGTGTAAAATAGTATCTCATTGTGTTTTTTATTTGCATTTCCCTGATGGCTAATCATGTTGAGCATCTTTTCATATGCTTTCTGGCCATTTGTATATATTCTTTGGAAAGATGTCTGTTCAAATCTTTTGCCCATTTTTTAAAACTGGGTTGTCTGTCTTTTTGTTGTTAAGTTGAAGGATTTCTTTATATATTCTGAATAGTAAACCATTTTCCGCTTTGTGGTTTCCAAATAATTTCTCCCATTGTGTAGGTTTTCATTTTACTTTTATGATAAAGTCCTTTGAGGATTAGAAGTTTTTCATTTTAATGAGGTTCCATTTATCTATTTTTTCATTTGTTGCTTGTGCTTTGGATGTAGAATCTTAGAAACTATTGCCTAACACAAGGTTCTAAAGATGCTTTCCTGTGTTTCCTTATAGGAGTTTGAGAGTTATCGCTCTTATATTAAGGCCTTTGATCACTTTTGAGTGGATTTTTGTATTGTATAAGGTATGATGTAGGGTTCCTTCTGCTTTGTTTTTTGTTTGTTTTGTTTTGTTTTTTAACAAATGGAGATCCAGTTTTGCCAGCACAATTTGTTGAAGAGACTTTCTTTCCCAACTGATTGGTCTTTGCCACCTTCTCAAATATCAGTTGGCCATAAATGTGAGGGTTGATTTCTGATCTCTCACTTCTATTCCATTGGTTTATTATGTCTGTTCTTGTGCCAGTACCATGCTGTTTTAATATTGTGACTTTGTACTAAGTTTTAAGAACAGGAAGTATGAGTCCTCCAACTTCATTCCTTTTTTTCAAGATGACTTTAGCTGTTTGGTGCCCCTTACCCTTCCATATAAATTTGATGGTTGGCTTTTCCATTTTTGCAAGGAAGGTTGTGGAAATTTTGATTGGATTGCATTGAGTCTGTAAACAGCTTTGGTTTGGATTGTCATCTTAATGATATTTAGTCTCCCAATCCATGAACATGGAATATCCATCTGTTTATTTAGATCTTCTTTAATTTCTTTTAACCCTGTTTTGTAGTTTTCTGTGTATATGACCTTTACATTCTTGGTGAAACTTAGTCCTAGATATTTGATTATTTTAGTTTCTATTGTGAATGAAATTTTTTTCTTGATTTCTTCTTGCATTTGTTCATTGTTTCTGTATAGTAACAATACTGATTTTGGGGTGTTGATCTTGTACCTTGCCATTTTATTGAATTCATTTCTTAGATCTAGGAGATTTGTTGTGGATTTTTCAGGATTTTCTGTGTATAGGATCATATCATTTGCAAATAGAGAAAGTTTTACTTCTTCCTTTCCAATTTAGATGACTTTTATTTCCTTTTCTTGCCTAATTGCTCTGTCAAGAACTTCTAGTACAATGTTGAATAATAGTGGTAACAGTGGACATTCTTGTCATGTTCCTGATCTTAGAGGGAAACTTTTCAGTCTTTCACCATTAAGTAGGATGTATGCCCTTTATCATGTTAAGGAAGTTTCCTTCTAGTTCTAATATTCTATGTATTTTCAATTTTTAAAAAAATGGGTGCTGTGTTTTCTCAAATTCATTTTCTGAATTGTTTGAGATGATCATGGTTGTTTTTTTTTTTTTATTTCATTCTATTAATGTGGTATATTACACTAAGTGATTTTCTTGTGCTGTACCAACTTTGCATACCAGGAATAAATCCCGCTTGATCATGGTGTATAATTCCTTCAATATCTATACTCATAAGACATATTGATCTGTAGTTTTCTTTTCTTGTGGTATCTTTTTCTGACTTTGGTATAATGGTGATGATGGCCTTATAGAATGAGTTATGGAGTGTTTCCTCCTCTTCAGTTTTTTGGAAGAGTTTGAGCAGAATCATAGTTAAGTCTTCTTGAAATGTTTGGTAGAATTCCCCTGTGAAGCCATCTGGTCTGAGGCTTTTCTTTATTGGGAAGATTTTTTTTATTACTGATTCAATCTCTTTACTAGTAATTGGTTTGTTGAGATCTTCTATTTCTTCTTGAGTTAGTGTCGGTAGTTTGTGTGTTTCTAAAAATCTGTCCATTTTATCTAGGTTTTCTAATTTATTGGCATACAGTTGTTCATAGTATCCACTTACAGTCTTTTTTTATTTCAATGGGGTCAGTAATGTCCCCTTTTTCATTTCTGATTTTTATTTCTATCCTCTGTTTTTTTTTTTTTTTTTTTTTATTGTCAGTCTAGCTAAAAGTTTATTGATTTTATTGGTCTTTTCAAAAAAACAACTTTTCGTTTTGTTGACCAACTCTAATATTTTTTTTCTATTTAATTTACCTCCTCTCTAAACTTTGTTATTTTCTTCCTTCTGCTCACTTTGGATTTAGTTTGCTCTTCTTCTCTAGTTCTTACAGTTTTGAGGTTAAGTCTCTGATTCAAAGTCGTCCTTCTTTTTTAATGTAAGCATTTAGAGCTATAAATTTCTCTCTCAGAATTGTTTTTGCTGCATCCTATAAGATTTGGTATGTTGTATTTTCATTTTAATTGCCTTAAGATATTTCCTAATTTCACTTCTAATTTTATCCCATTGGTTGTTTATGAATTTGTTGTTTAATATCCATATATTTGTAAATTTTCCATTTCTCCCTCTGTGATTGATTTCTAGCTTCATTCTGTTGTTGGGGAATATGCATTGTATGATTTCAATATTTTTAAATTTATTGAGACTTGATTTGTGACCTAAGATATGCTCTACCTTGGAAAAAGATCCATGTGCACTCAAGAAGAATGTGTATTCTGTTTTCATTGGGTGTAGTGTTCTATATATGTCTGTTAGGTCTAGTTGGTTTAGTGTATCATTCAAGTCCTGTACTTCCTTACAGATCTTCTAACTAGATGTACTATCCATTATTGAGAGTGGTGTGTTAAAGTCTCCTACTATTAATATAGAATTGTCAATTTCTCCCTTCAAATCTGTCAGTATTTGCTTCATATATTTTGGGGGTCTGCTAGTAGGTACATATATGTTTTTTATAATTGTTATATCTTCCTTTTGAGTTGTCACATTTTTCAGTCTATAATAAACAGCTTTGTCCCTTGTAACTGTTTTTGACTTAAAGTCTATTTTATCTGATATTAGTATAGCCACTGCAGCTCTCTTTTGGTTACTATTTGCATGGTATATTTTTTCCATCATTTCACTTTCATCCTACTTGTATCTTTGACTTTAGGTGAGTTACTTGCAGACAGCATGTAGTTGGGCCATGGTTTTTATCCATTCTGCTAATCTCTGTCTTTTGACTGGAGAGTTTTATCCATTTACATTTGAAGTCACTACTGGTAACACAGGACTTTTTTCAGCCATTTTGCTATTTTGCCTTTGTATGTCTTATACCTTTTTTGTCCCTTACTTCCACTAAAGCCTACTTTTTATTTATTTGCTTTCTCATGTTGTACCATATTGAGTGCTTTCTCATTTCTATCTGCATATATTTTTCATCTCTTTTCCTTGTCATTTCCATGGGTTTAAAATTTAACATCCTAAATATACAACAATCATATTTACTTTGATACCAACTTAACTTCAATAGCTTGCAAATATAATTTCCTACACCACTTTGTCCCCCCACTATTTTTTGTACTAATTACCACTTATATCTTTGTACATTATAAGTCCAAAAACCTAAATTTATATTTACTTTTTATGTATTTGCATTTTAGCAACTGTAGGAAAAAGTAGAGTTACATACTAAACAAAACAACTATAATACAGCATGTAAAACTACCCAAATGGTTACCTTTACCTCAGGTCTTTACTTCTTTATACTGCTTTGAGACTGAAGAATGCCTTTTAGCATTGCTTATAGAGCAAGTCTAATGGTGATGAACTCCCTCTGTTTTTGTTTATCTGAGAATATCTTAATCTCTCCCTCATATTTGAATGAGAGTCTTCCTGGATATAAAGTTCTTGGCTGGCAATTGTTTTCCTCAAGCACTTTAAGTATATCAACCCACCGTCTTCTTGCCTCCATGTTTTCTGATGAGAAATTGGCACTCAATCTAATTTTGACTCCATTGTATGTAACATGTTGCTTTTCTCTTGCAGCTTTCAGAACTCTCTTCTTGTCCTTTGCGTTTGGTAGTGTAGACAATATATAATGGGTATATTTTTCTTCATGTTTATCCTGCTTGTGTTCTCTGAGCTTCTTGGATGTACACATTCATGTCTTTTGCTAAGTTTGGGGAGTTCTCTGTCGTTGTGTCTTTAACTATTCCTTATGCCTTTTTCTCTCTTTTTTTCCTCCTTCTGGGATCCCCATAATGCATATATTGGTGTGTTTGATGGTGTCCCAGAGGTGTCTTAGGCTAGTTCCACTTTTAAGTATTTCTTTTTTCTTTCCACTACTCAGTTTGACTCAGTTCAAGTGTCTTGTATTCGAGTTCACTGAGTCTTTCTTCTGTCAGTTCTAATCATCTCTTGAAACCCTCCTGGGCATTTTTCATTTTAGTTATTGTAGTCTTTAACTCCAGTAGTTCTGTAGGGTTACTTTTTATAATTTCTATCTCTTTTTACTTAGACTCTCATATTGTTCATTCATTGTTTTCCTAATATCCTTTATTTCTTTCTCTGTACTCTCTTTCATCTTTTCTTCTCCTTGAGAATTTTTAAAATCATTTTTAAAAGGCTTTGTTCAATATGTTCATATTCTTGTCTTCTTCATTGGTGTTTTTGGTATTTTTATCTTCTTCCTTTGGATGGGCCATCATTTCCAGTTTCTTTGTCTTGTACTCTTTAATTGTACATTGTACATTTTAATATTTTAAAATGTTAACTCTAGAATTTACTCCCTGGGATGTCTATTTCTTAGTTTTGTAAATAGATGGGCATAAGAAACTTCAGCCATCTTATCAGGTAGGTTTGCTTAAGGCAAATGCAGTGTGCAGGGTTTCCCCTGTCTTTCTGGGCCTCTGTCCTGGGCTTTTGCTTGTTAGTTGTTTTGGAGTTCTCCTGTTTACAGGAGTTTGGTTGTCCTCTCTGTTTCCCAGGGATAGACCTTCTTCTCCCTGATATTTGAAGCTTGCAGGCCTTTGTGCCAGACTGTCAGCTTCTATAGTTTGTTTTTTTAAATATATTTTTTATTTTTTCTAAAAGATACTTAGATTACATCAAATATTATATTAAAATATAAGGGATTCCTGGGGGGGGGGATATGGCTCAACTGGTTGGGCATCCGTCTCCCATATGGAGGGACCTGGGTTCGATCCCCAGGACCTCCTGGTAAAATAAAAAAATTAAAAAAAAAAAAAAAAAAAAATATATATATATATATATAAGGAATTCCTATATGACCCATTCCCCACTGCTCCCACTTTTCCCAACATTAACAACTTCTTTCATTGGTGTGGTACATTCATTGTAATTGATGAACACATTTTGGAGCATTGCCACTAAGGATGGATTATAGTTTACATTGTAGTTTATACTCTCCCACTCAATTCTGTAGGTTATGGCAGGATATATAATGGCCTGTATCTGTCATTTCAGTGTCATTCAGGACAATTTCAAATCCTGAAAGTGTCCCCATTTTACACCTCTCCTTCCCTCTCCCTGCCCTTAGCACCCCCCCCCCCAGTGACCGTTGTCTCCACATCAATGATATAATTTCTTCCATTGCTAGAATCACAATAAGTCTATAGTAAAATACCAGTAAGTCCACTCTAGTCCGTATTTTATTCCCCAATCTTGAGGATTCTGGGATGGTAATGCCCACTCCACCTCTAATTGAGAGGGGGTTTCAATCCCATATGGCTGATGGATGGGACTCTCTTGTTTGAAGTTGTAGACTCTCTTGGTATTCCTTGGTAGGGTGGTTGTCCATCCTCACGTCCTTGTTAGTCATCCTGGGTGAGTCCAATGAACTGGAGAGTAGGTGTTGCAACTCCACTGAGGCTCTGGGCCCACCTGGCACATGGACCACTCAATGATTCAAGTCTCTTGTGCATACAACTCCAGCACCAACTCCAGCACCAACTATATGTTCGAATAGAAGGGACAGAAAAGGCATGTGTAGAGAAGTCACAACTTAGTCCAACTCTGTCACACTCAGGAGCACAAACTCCAAAGTAGGGCCCACTGGCAAGGCACCAAACTCTGGAGCTATCTGCCATGACTGTAAGACCTGGGTGTCTCCAAAGCCCTCAGGAGCCCCACTATTTGGGGTATTATCTACTTTGGCAGTCTATTCGATCCTTCTGAGACATGCATAAGCATTACCTCTGGGATGACCTTCTGACTCACTTTGAAGTCTCTTAGCAATATTAACTCATTTGTCTTTACCTTTTTCCCCTTTTATTCAAGGTCTTTTTCCAGTTGTAATCCTAGTTGGTGGTTGGTAGTAATCCCTCAGTGCCAAGGAGTCTCATCTCTGGGAGTCATGTCCCACACTGGGGGGAAGGTAATGCATATATATGCTGTTTGGCTTAGAGAGAGGCCACATTTGAGCAATATAGAGGCTCTCAGGACGCAACTCTTAGGCACCCCACAACACTAGGCTAAGTTTCAAGTCCAAGAGCAAAGGCTCATAAGCATTGTCAACATCAAGGGACTATGAATGGAGCATCCATCTTCACTAGCCATTGCCCCTGTACTCAGGGGATTGTTGATGTTCTGTTAGAGAATGTGGCAGAGCGCCCCAGAATGGGGATTCAATACTCTTTCAGTTGTTGTGTGAATCTCTAACCACTGTGATAATGCCCCATGAACATTTGAACACATTTATATACTTTGTATGTATGCCCATGTGAACTTCCTCCCATGTATCCCCTATCACTGACTCCCCACATCAATAATCCTCCTCTGCCACAGTTGTAACCCTTTTGTGGTCCAAAATGTCTTCCAAAATGAAGCCAAGAATATTGCCAAATACCATTAATAGGAAAATGAAATAATAATTATAGGTTTAAACATAAGAAATAAAATATGTAATAATTTAGAAAAACTAAAATTTATCTCATGGTGATTTTGCCTGGAGGACAAATTCTGGAAAGGACTGTCCCAAGTCAGTCTTTCCCAGCCAGAACAGGGCCAGGTGCCCATGAACAGGGTGCAAACCAACTCCAAAGTGCCCTGTGGAGGGGGTCAGGAAGAGCATCAATAACTTCTCCAATGGCTTCCCAAAGCTGAGTTTCCTGGCCTGCCCAACAAATGCAGCCCTCAGCTAACTGTACTTCACACCCCTGAGGAAGCACTGCATCTTTAAATCTCCATCACTTCCATCCCTGTCCAGGGAGGGTTGAAACAATGCCTGCCACTGCCTTTGTCCAGAGTGGATTGAAATAATAACTGTCTTCAGAGCTAGGACCCAGCAATCCAAATATGCTAATCAAAAACTATGATCAGTGATCGGCCATTACCATCCCTCTTCTTAGGGAAGAGGACTTATATGTCCCTTTATGTCACCAGCAACTTGCCAGGGACTGGACCCCATGGCAGCCTGCCATGGAAGGGAGGAATGGATGTCAGTAGCCACCACACAGAGAGAGCCATGTACAGTTCTTTGTTGTAATTTAGCAGCCTCTTCCTCTCACTCTTCCCTTGATGCTCTGCAGTGTTCTTCTGGCCTCTGGAGTTTCAAAATAGTTGTTTCAGCCTCTTTAATCACTGTTTTGGTGGGAAGAACTGAGTCCTGGAGTCCCCTACTCCACCATCTTTCCTGGAAATCACCACCGCAGCTTGAACAGAGATGCAATTAGGCCACTTATTGCTTCCTTAATGCTAGTAAGCTATGCATTATCTAATAGTTATCTATTTCTATGTAACAAATTATCCCAAAACTTGATGGCTTAAAATAATATTTATTATCTCACAGTTTCTGTGAGTCAGGAATCCAGGTACGGTTTAGCTCGGTTTTCTGACCAGTCTCTCACAAGGCTGTGATACAGATGTCAATCCAGGCTGCAGCCATCTCAAAGCTCAGCTGCATAAATATACACTTTCAGGCTCACTCATATAGCTGACAAAATTAGTTCCATGGGCCTTTGGCCAGAGGCCACCTTCAGATTCTTGCCCCATAGATCTTTCCATAGGGCAGCTCATATTATGGCCCTTTGCTTTATCATAGTAAGCAAGCGAGAAGAACCAGAAAGAGGGACAGCAAGATGAAGTTACAGTCTTTATAAACCCAATCTTGTAAATGACATCTCATTATTTTTGCTGCATTCTTATTGTTAGAAAAGTTAGCAAGTCACTAGGCCCAGCCCACCCTCAGGTGGAGGGAAGTACAGAAGGGCGTGAGAACCAGCAGGTGGGAACTGTTGGGAAACATTTTAGAATCCATCTACCATGTGATGCTTGGATATTGGTTGAATGAATGAAGACTTGAACAAATAAGATTATATGATGTCACTCCCTATGAAGGAAAAAATATAATATTCCTGACCAAGTCACCCTACCTGTCTGAACACTTATAGGTCAAAGCACATTTCAATGAAGGGCCATTACTGGAAGTCTCTAATTGTTAGAGAGTTTGATATTCTTGCAGCTTTGTTGAGTCAGTGAGACATGAAGAGAGTGCTTCCTCAAAATGTTTATTTGTGTCTGGTTAGGGTCTGCCAATCAGACTGTGGAAAGTAAGTGATATCAGTGAGCTATCATTGACTCACTCAAAAAAATTTGGGTTTATAAAAAGCTCAGGCACATAAAAAAAAATCTTTCCTTGTCTTAAAAAAGAGACATTTAGCTCAAGAAAAATGATCTTTGGAATGAATGTCCAACAGAGACACATTAACAACCTCAGACCAATAAACGGACCAATATCTGAAGATCCAGTAACCTCTGTAGTTATCTATGTCAGTGAATCCAGTATGGATGTTGAGTGCAGAGACTGTGTTGTGGGCTAAACACCACACCTGAACCAACCTCAAGGTAAGAGCCACTGGAAACAATAAATATTCCTATAAAAGTTTGCAGCACAACTCTTTGAATGTCCTTGTCTTCTCCCCAGGAACCATGATTGTGCCAGATTTCCAAGCCCTGCTACAGCCAGGACTGGCCCCATCAGAAGCAAGGTTACATGGTCACCACTGGTTGTCATTTGAGGGATGAGGAAACACTACCCTTCTCAAAAGCCCCTCCCCCACTCTTTCCCCCATTGGTCTTCAACAGCCTCTGAAACTCCTGTCATCACTCATTGAAGTAGGAACTGTTCCCTTTTAAATCTATCCTACCCAGGCAGGGACTCTCGATATTTCAGAAATAAAATAGATATCAGATTCCAAGCTGAAATCTGGCAAGCAAAGCTCCTGAAAGTAAGGTTTGTGGTGATGAAGTTGGAGAAATGCCTGGAACACTCTGGGAAGTCTTGGGAAGTCCCTTGGGGCTGCCTGTGAATATGGAGCCTCCGCCAGCAGCTCGGCCAGCCTCTCTGCTGTACCATGTGATAATGTGTCAGAAACATTATCTAGGATCTTTTTCATGAGCCCACTAGGGATTATTGTTACCATTTCACAGAGGAGAAAGTCAAGGTGTAAGAAGACAATGTGACAGGAGGAGGCAGGGCCAGAATTTGAATGCAGCACTGTCTAGTTTTACTGCAATAATACTTGGGTTCTGTACTGGGTTGAACAACCTCCTCCCCAAATTTAGGTCCACCCAGAAAGGGAGAATATGATGTTATTTAGAAATAGAGTCTTTGCGGATGTAATTAGTTAAGTAAAGATGAGGTCACACTGGATTAGGGTGAGCTCTACATTCAATGACCAGGGTCTTTATAAGAGAAAGGAGAGGGACATTCAGACACACAGGCATGCATAGGAGGGAAGAAGGAGAAGTGACGATGGAGGCAGAGATTGGAATCATGCAGCTGCAAACCAAGGAATGTCCAGGATTGCTGGGAGCCAGCAGCAGTTGGAAGAGGCAAGGGAGGATTCTTCCCTAGAGCCTTTAGAGGGAGCATGGCCTTACCAACCCCTTGATTTTGGACTTCTAGCTTCCAGAACTAGGGGAGAATAAATCCCTGTTGTTTTAAATCATCCAGTATGTGGTACTTTGTTATGGCAGCCCTAGGAAACTGATACAGAGTCCCTGAAATGGACACAGGTCCCTATATGTCATTATGGCCGGTACTTTTAATTACACCATGTACAGTCTAAGATCCCAGATAAACATCTTCCAAGCAGAGCCTTCCTACCACCATCATTTCCTTAGCTCTTTTCCCTTTCACCCTTCCTTTAAGCCTGCATCTCTTTGAATGTGGGTTCACATTTTTACCCCCTGAGAACTCATGAGTCTGTGAGAGTCTGTCCTGGACCACTATGCCCACCCACCTCACTTTCCAGCATCTAACATTTCTTCTCACCTGAGCAGGTGAGTTCTAAGATGTCCAATTCTGGGTGCAGGACACCCCAGCTGCTTGGGTACTCTTGGTCTTTGAGAACCATGTTTCCAGTTCATAGGGGTGTGCATATAGGCTGTGGGACTTTATTTAAGGGAGGGGTTCTTAGCAAGGGATCTGTGAGTTTGAACTGAAATTAAAAAAAAAACCACATTGTTCTTGTGGGGACGTGTTGGTGCGGGTGTGATATATTTATTGAAAAATACACTGTATAGTGAAGACTTAGTAAGGGATCTGTGGTTTTCAACCTGACTGACAAAGGGGTCCATGGAACAAAAAAGGTTAAGAACCCATGATTTAAAGAGAACCACATTCCTCCCTATTATCTATGGGCAATTTCCCAAATAATATTCAAGGTACCACGTTAATAGATGTCACCAAAGAAAGCCAGATTCTCTTTAAAAATACACACAGCTCAAAAAAAAATGGCAGTCTGGCTATTGTCCTCAGTAAATCTTGTTCCAGCAAGTTCTGCATCCACTTAACTTTATGAATTTGGCTTCTGTGGTTTGGATTTCATCCCCATTCCTACAACCCCCCTCTCCAACTTTAAATCATCCAATCCAAGACAAAGTTGGGGGCTGGAGGAGAGAGATGGAGCATCTTATTCTCTGTCTCTTGCTGCCCCCTGCTGGCCATTGCTTGTGTTTTGTTGTTTTGTTTTCTTTTTTTAACTAAGGAAATGGACAGGATCCTAAGGATGAATCGGGTGAGGGAGAGGCAAGGTGTCTCAGAGGTTGAGAAGGAGACAGACAGCTTCCATTATTTGAGGTTCCCAGTTTATTAAAAAGACGAAGATATGAAAATCGTGATGTTTAGAACATATTTACATTTAATTAATTGATATTCTTAAACACACACAAATACAATATATTTTAATTGTGCTTCCACAAGATAAGTAGGAGATTTGTGAAAAATATCAATTCATAGTACACTGCTGGTGGTGTGGTCTGGTAATGGGATGTAGGAGGGGAACAATCTTCTTTCAGTCTTGTGAGCTCACCTCTGCCCAAGCCTACATCTAGCGCCACATTTGGGACACCAGTGAAAGTTTAAATCTGAAACCCTTTGTGATAGTGAGGCCAGATCAATTGGCCTTCCTGCCCTCCCCAAGGCAGCACAATGGAGAGGGTGTGGCCAGAACTAGCTCCCAAAGTCACAGGGATTAGGGGTGAGGGGAGGGGGACAGTGTTCACAAACCAGTCTCTGGGGGTCAGTCTTCCCAGCACACACAGCCTTTTCCCTTGCCTGCCATTTTGTTGGAAAAGTCCTCTTGGGGGTACTAAGGCCTCTGAAGTGCCTCTGTTCAGAGCATCTAAGAGCCTGCCGCCAAGCCCTGAGTGGAGAATCTGGTTGCAAGAGCAGAAGGCAGGCCACTGAAGCAACTTCTCTGCTGGCTAGGCAGCATGAGAAAGCCAGACCTGCCTCTGTTTTCAGGAGGGTGCCACTGTCAAACAAGGATTTCTGTTCAGGATTTCAGCTCACCCACCTCAAACCACGAGTCAAAACCTCTTGGTAAAATCCAGATCCCTGCCAGCAGGAGGCAGTTCACCATGCTGTATGTCCTAAGGACCATGCCGCTTCTAGATTTGTTCCCTTCTCCCTCACATTCTTAGTAAGCACCCCAATACAATTTCATTAGCAGCATATTTTGTTTCTTCTTCACTGAGAGCAGGTGGGAATTGAGTTTATCATCTATATAGTTGACACAAGATGCTGGGACTTGAGAATCAGAATCAGATTTAAGGTGATTTGAAGGAACTAATGAAATGATATTATGTCTTCCTCTTGCCGCTTGAATTTGTGGATTAAATTTAAATCTACACTTCCACCTACTCAGACATCTGTTGTATCCCACCAGACACCCCATATTCAATATCTCTAACACTGAACTTTCTTCCAAACTTGTTCCTGTTCTCAGCAAAAACACCATAATTCCCTATAGCTGAGAGTAATTGAGAGTAAGAGTTTGAAACTTCTATTGCAATTGACATTGCCGTAACATCTAAGCACAAAGCTAACGGCCTTGACTCATGAAATGGAGATGTTGTCAAACTCGAGCGGTGGGACACATGTGATGTGAGGGTGTGCTGATCATGCCCATTAGGATCACATATTAGTCTGAGATGAATTGGAGAAAAATCTAATTCTTCACCGCAGATAGTTTGAGAAGCATGGGGCCAGCCCACCTCTCACCTAAATGAAGGTTGCCTGAGCTCCGTGTGTATGTGTTGACTTATTTGTGTTTGCACCCCATTAGAACGTAAATTCCAGGAAAACAAGCCTCCAGCTTCTTTACCATATTACCATCAAGCCCAATGCTAGAATGGTGATTGGCACATAGCAAGTAGTCTAATAGTTGTTCACGATCTCTCTGCCTCTGGCCAACAACTACCCCAAACTCAAGGCATTTTCCATGTCTTTACAACTCAAATCTGTTCATGAATCCTCTCCATTTAAAATCCTTCCGTGATTCATCTGTTGTCAGGGTAAAGTCAAAAACCCTTAATAAGGACCTTGATCTGCATTCCAGCCCCACTGAACTCTTGCACACCTTCCTTTCTTTTAGGCCTCCAGGCATTCTCCTAGGCTGTTTCCTCTGCCTAGAATTCTCTCCTGCCTTTCCTGGCCGGGTCTTCCTATGCTCCAGGGTGACAATGATTGCAACATACTGCAATTATTTTTCTGTATGCCCATTAGACAATATGCTCCTCTAAGGCTGCTCTGATCCACTGACAATACTTGTTGCATGGTTGATAGGCAATAAAATGCGATGGTGTCTTTATAACAGGGCAGGACTCCAGAGGTTTAAACATGGGAATTGGGGCAACTGGTCACCACTCATTCCACAGTAGGTTAAGAGTGGTTAACTCAAGAATGTGGCAAATTCAGTTTCAAAATTCACATCCACCAGCTGGGAGACTTTATTTATTTGACCTCTCTGTGCCTCAGTTTCCATTTGTTATCATTCCTGGATAAAACAAAGTGGATCCCAGGTCTGGCAGATTGCAAGTGCTCAATTAATATTAGCTGTGATTATTAACCATTACTTCCGAGCCCCTGGCATCCTGCTTTCTTCACTTCTAAGCAGCTACAACCTTCCGTATCTCTTAGGGCTTCCACTGCACAAGAGATGGCATAAACCATCTCCCCGGCTTTTCTTTACCTGCCAGGTCCTCAACAGGCCCTTCATGGAATCAATAGCAAATATGAGCATATGACAAAGAGAATAGACATCTTATAGCATTCTCAAAGAAATTACTCCTATTCTTATATGATTTTCTGAAACCCAGATGAGCACTTTGTTTTGGAGGTGGTGAGGGAGCGTTGTGGTTAAAATTTATCAAACCACTCCTCTCTTTCTTGAAGTCCGCCTTTTCAGGATTGGACAGAAAAATAGATTTGATGAGTAAATCATTCTCGCACTTGTAAGCCTCCAGGTGACCTGTGCCATGAAGATGGTCATAGCAGCAATAAAATTAACAGCCATAAATCCATGTATTGATACCACTTGTTACACAGGTTCAAAATGTTTACTATGATTTCACTGCTGGTAAATGGCAGAAGCTGGTTTGGAAAGCAGGTCTGTCCAGTCCCCAAATCCATGGTCTCTCTTTTATCCAGAGAAGTCCTTATATAAGACTATATGATTTTGTGCCAAGCAATGCAATATCTCATACTAGGTTAGTTATCCTATCTGTCTTGATCAACCACCAATTTCTTCCTGTCCCTTGTATCCAGGAGTGCTGCTGGGGACAGGCAATAGTCATCTCATGGAATTGTGTCTGTGCACATGAGAATATATGTATTTGTGTGTCATTGCTATAATACATGGCTCTGGTTAAGGGGTCTCTATGCTAACCATCACCCCTTATTTTATTTTTAGTTCAACCTTTCAAAATAAAGTAAGCAGTCTGTCTTAAGAAACATAAAGGAATAGATATTTTAGGCCTTTCTTTTTCATAAATTTTAGTGGAATGGATAAAGTTGGTTTGGAATCTGTACTGACCTTGGGACAAATTCTTTTTTTTTTTTTTTTTGGGGGGGGGGGCGGACAAATTCTTACTATGAAGAATATTTGCATCATGACATTAATTGTGAGAATAAAATTTTCCTAAGCACTGACTTTACTGAAAGAGTAAATTTTTTTGAAAAACCGACATTACAGTCTGAGAGTGATTTAGTCCAGTGGTCCTCAAACTTGAGTGTACATCAGAATCACCTGGAGGGCTTGTGAAAACACAGGTTCCTGGACCCCACCATGCCAGAGTTTCTGATTCAGTACTTGGGGGGAGAACCCGGAGAATTTGCATTTTCAACAAGTTCTTGGGTGATGCTGGTCTGGGGAACACACTTTGAGAATCACCAATCAGACCACTGGTTCTGAAACATGGCTGCACACTGGGATTGTCTGGGGAGCTTAAAAATGGATGCCTGGAGCCCACCCCAGAGTGATTCTGATTTAATACGTATGGAGTTCAGCCTGGTCACTGGGATTTTTAAAAGCTCTCCCAGTGATTGTAATGTACAGCAAAGTTTGAGCATCACAGATACAGAAGGAAAAACTGGTGTGTTAATAACTGTGAAATACAGTGTGGGTTTTGGAGAGTATGCAAAGTGTTAGGATGTCTCCTTCCAGAGATGGTTGTCCTGGATGGTGATAAACCGGCAGGCAAAGGGCAGCCTTGTGCTCAGAGTCTCAAAGTTCGTGGCTAATTAGCAGCTCCTTTGCCGGGCAGTGGTCCTCAGGCTTCTGGAAAGTTGAAATAAATTCTCTAATACTCAGCACTTGTATCTTTTCAGGGTTCTTTGTTATGCATAAAGAAGCTAACTGCTAACTGAAAGGAGTTTAGTAAAGGAATATTGGATGACTTGAGGCTAAACATTCTGGAGCCATGAACAAAAGCAAATCTAGACTTCCCTGATGAGAAACTGGCACTGGAAAAACGACAGGGCCCACTGTCCTGCTGAAGCCACTGCCTACTAGGAAGCTGACCTTGTAAATCCTGAAAGCTCTGGACACCAGACACCTCCACTGCAGCCTTCACCAGGAAAGGGGGTCCCCAGGGCCATGTAAGACTGGACGCCTTCAAATCCCACAAAGTCCTTCCAGCGGGACCCAGTAGTCAGGAAAGATGGCAAAGTATTATTATTATTAATTTTATTCTTCACACCTTTGGCTCTTGCCTTCTCCCTTTCTGAGCTTCCTTGACCTCCTCCATCAGTGTTCACCACCCCACAAGGAGCAGTGAAAGTTGTCTCTCCCATTTTCTCCATCCTCTGTTTCTTCAGCAGGCATTTAAAGGATGGGTTTCACTGCCAATCCCTGGTTTTTTCAATGAACAAATATGACTAGTGACAGCATGAGAGACAAGAACTACTGTACCTGTCTTATGTGAAATGCCTCCTCTTGGGCTACATAAAGAAGAGATGAATGGATGGAACATTTTGGAATGTTGTTCACACATTGATTCCCATGTAAAGCCAAGGGTGGGACCATTTGGAGCTCTGCTGGCTGGGGCTGTTCTGAGTCCTAATATAAAACAGAAAAGGGGGTTTGACAATCCAAGTGGAGTTGGAGCACATCTAACTGCTTGAGTGTAGCCACGTGGTGGCCTGGCCTTCCTTTTGGGAAATGAGAGCCAATGGCAGTTCTTCAGCGTGCAAATTTCATTTGCTTCTGCAGAAGCTGCATGCCTGAGCTCCATGAAGGCAGTGCTTGTTTCCTTTGTCATTCTTCTCTAGGCCTGGTGAGAATCATGGATCATATCCTTTGATTGTGCCGTGCCCCGTGACAGGACTCTGCCCTGATCATCTCATTTCCTCCACATTATAGCACGTATTTTTATTAGCCCCAATATGCAGATAAGGTAGCCCAAGGAAGCTTGCCCAAGATAAGATGCAAAGTGATACCTAAACTATCTGACTCCAGAGACATCACTCTTTATTTCATGATGAAAATAATTTATTTTTTCTGGTTATATGAATTCTCTATTACTCATCATAAAAATCCAACCAATACAGGAATATGTAGGGGAAAAGTAAAATTCTCTTACACCCTGAAATAATGAACATTCAAACTTTGGTGGCAATTTTTCGTGCACTAGTTTATGTGCACACACACACACATGCACACACATGTACACACACAGAACCAGCACTAATGCTAGTTCATGAAGCACTTGCTTGTTTGCTAACCCTCTGTTTCTTATTGAAATTGGTGTGATTGTGGGTGAAGAAGAAAGTTTGCTCTAAGCATACAAAGCCCTTTGTAGCAGGTCAGCCCTTCTACTGTGTATGGGCTGAGTCGTGGATCTGTAGAGATGGGAAAGGAGTGTGCCATGATTAAGAGCATAGGAACGAGCACCTGACTGCAAGGGCAGGTATCTCAGCTCCTTCACTTATAAGCTCTGTGACCTGGGAAGTTACTTAAACTCTCTGCATCTCAGTTTCCCAACTATAAAATAGAGATAATAACAGAACCTACTTCAGAGGAAAACTTAAAACTTTCCTTCTTCCATAGTAAAGCATTAATAAATGTTACCTGATATCGTTAGTATAGCCATAGTATATATATGAATCCAGAAGATACTCAAGTTTATCCTTAATTCCTGTGAAGCTACATGAGTTTTGTAGTTTAAACACTTTTTTCCTTGATACTAATGAAATTTAGTACTGTTTTACGTTCCCAAGTACAAAGTCCATGGACTGTAAGAGGGTTGTTAATTTGCATGAAAACATGCAATGCATGCATGGAAATGCTGGATTTATTCATTTGTTCATTTATTCCTTCATTCAATTGACTATCAAGTGACAAGCACATAGTAAGTATTTGTTGATTAAAAGAATGAATAAAAATGACTGAATTAAACATTTTGCTAGTGCCTACTATGTACCAGGTACCAAATTAGGGAGGCAGGGCACGAAGTTGGATAAAACATGATCATGCCCTCAAGGGGCTTACAATCCAGTGGCTCATGAAGTTTCTTGATTGAAATTACATACAAATACTCATATGCCCTTTAAAATAGGAATTATCTGACAGTAGGATAGAGTATCTGATCTAATTGCTTTTTGGGTTTAAGCTGTGTAGTACATATGGATAAAAATTATTCACATCTGTTTCATCCTGTTTAGTTTACTAGGACAGCAGAGAAAATTAAAGTCAAAATTGAGTCCAAATGTTGGCCACCCAATAGGATTGAGTGTCGGTTTCTCTCCAGAGTTATAAACCATACCTGTTCCATGGGAGAAAGTTCCCTTAGGAAAGTGCACTGGGGCAGAGCAGGGAAGGGGGACGAGCTGCTGTGCCCAGCAGAGACCATTCCAGCTTGCACATGTGCCTTTGGAACATCAGTCAGGCACTCCCTTATGACAAAGAAAAAAAGGCTTCATGAAGTAGAGAACGCTTCATTTTTGGCTAAACCAGTCCCTTTTGGCATATTTACCTCGGCAGAGCAAGGAAGAGGTTAGCCAAGGTATCTGCACGGGTTCCTGGTGGATAATAAAATAGATGCTGAGGTAAATGCTCTTGAGTGTAATTTACTTGAACATGCAAACTCCTTTAAGTACTCAAAGAAGTATTTTTAATGATCCCCCCCCCCCAAACCCATGGCGTCATTATTTACTTTATATTAATTACTTCTGACAGCAGATTCAGCAACAATTTTTCTCTTGTTGGGGGCACATCACTGCATTTCATTGCTGGCTTCGTGCGCATGGTGATCATACACCTTGGGGGAAGAGCAGCAACATTGGATTAAACATTGTTTTCTAATGTTTGCGCCTGCAAAGCTTTATGTCAATTGGAAGAAATGTTTCTTCGCTTTATTAAACTTGGAACTCCTTCGAGAAAATGTCATTGAACAGAGTAAAATTCATTGTTGGCACAAGCACCTCAATTGTATGGAAAGATATCAAAATAGCAGTGTCAGCTAATAAAAAAGGCAAAACTCATTCGATTTACTTTTTCCGTTGTAGTTGTGACCAAATGGGATGACAGAGATGCAGTATTTTATTTTCCCTTCTCCCACGATAGTTGGCTTCATTTGGACTTGCAAACAGACCTTGAGAGAGGTGCTCAACGTGGCTAGTCTGAGTTGAGGTCCCTTCACATCTGCTACTGCACATTCGACGTCTTGCCATGTTCCATTTGGCTGTGGACCCAGTCTAACGCCTTATAAAATATACCTTTCTCTGGAACATGTGTTTCTTCTTTACATTAAATATACAAGAAGGAGGTTCAATTAAAGGAAGGCATTTCACCAAAATGGATTGTCTTTGAAAATGCTACATTTCAGAAGGGGTTGTGCTTGCGGATTATATCAAATAAAACAGTTGTCTTTGGTAGATTCTCTAAGTTAAAGTGACCATTAATAGTCACTTTTTTGATATATGGGCTATTCAGTGGGTGTTAATCTCATTCCACAAACTCCAACATAAAAGAAATATAACTTTGTACATTTTCTGTAGCTCAACTTCACTTTTAACTCTGAGTCCTCACTCTGCTGGACTCAGGGAGGGGGTGCCTTTAGCAGAGCCAAGATGAGTGTGGGGATCTGGTTACTGATGAAGGATGAAAGATGAATTTTGAAATTACTGCCATACTTACTTCATTTTGGATAAAATTGAAAAATGAATATCTTGGGCTTGCTGGAATTGTTTTACAATCTCTCCTTTCATTCTTAACAACATAGTTCTGTGAGACTGGATTCTCTACCAGGAGAGTTAAGAAAATGAAACATATACACTGTTTATATATGTTATTATCTGTGAGAAGCATTGTCATTGATCCAACCTATATGACATAAATTATCAAGCATAAGCAAGCTTATCAAAACTAAAAATTGATATACATGGGGTTTGTTCAAAGCGTGTTTATAGATGTTTAATGGGTTACTTCAGTCATGAATTCTTTAATGATTGCAGAATCATAATTACAGTTCAGTTCTAATCATCTATACCCAATCTTTCAATGAACAACATTCATATTTTTGTGTGATTTTTCTTTTTCTCTATATTAAGCTTGTGATTACATTTGTTGAACTGTTGTCTATTGACTCTAATAATGCAAACTTTATTTGTATCTCATATTTCTTTTTAATTTAATTTTTAGTAATTTATTTTTATTGCATTTTATAAAAGCATTGGTCTGTGACAATAGGAAATTAAAAAAACAAAATAAAACAAAACAAAAAAAACCTAGTACTTCACCACAAGTAATATGAGAATTTACAAAGGACAGGATTCAAAGTGGGGAAGAAGACATGCTATCCTATATTTTGTATGGAAACCATTTTCTTCTTCCCTCAAAGAACTTCTGTTGTGGAAAGCAACCTTTCCCAGAAATCCCTTGGGCAGCCTAGACTCGTCCTTCTCAGCTCAGAGGGTAAAGGGAGCAGTTTGGGTGTCAGTAGGTACTTGGCATTTGTTTCTGAAATAACTCCCAGAATTGGTGAAGGCTCAAGATAGGTGTACAACTTCTATAAAGGTCTATTTAATTCCCAAAACCCTGTTCTTTCTGAGACAACGCCCTTTGAAGGAGGCAGAATTCACTTGTTCAATAAATATTAATTGAGCAACTATTAAATGCCAGCTTTGTTCTGGACATTGAGAAGCAAGTAATGATTAAGACAGACAAAAATCCCTGCCTCGAGGGAATATACATACTAGTAGATGTGTGGGATTTGGTGATGTCTGGGTGGTTACATCTCATATTAGGTTTATGTAGAACTCTTGTGTTCTAGATCAGCGTTCCCCATAAAAAACAAATTAATAACAGTGGTTTTGCCAGAGTTCATGGAAAAACAGAGTTAATGGGAATTTTAACTGTCAATTTTAAAGATTTTACCCAAATTTTTCTTAAAGCCTTAATTGTAGATGCTAATGAAAGATGGTAACTGACTAAGCACAAATTTATCTTGTTATTTTAAGATGAATATACCAATGTTTTGGGTTGATCCATAAAGGTCACATGACTTTCAGCTATTTTTATTACCAAGTTTGGAAACCTCTAAAACATATCTTCAAGGTCGCCTAGGGTCTAAGCAGAAGACTTCTTTCCCCCAATTCATACTTAAAGCCTTCTTTCCCCCAATTCATACTTAAAGTAAGATGATTTCTAAAGCTCAGGATCAATATCTTGCAAATTTATAGAAATATTTAAAGTTTTCAGAATCAGGAAGTAGAAACCAGATAAAGAGTGTATTAAAATCACTCCTAAAAAGACAGGAAGTAAATCATTAGGAGAACTTTAGAACTTGAAAAGAAATCAATGGCTAATAAACAAATTAAAGAATGTTCACCTCACTAGAAATCATTTAAATACAATTGATTTTGGTGTTTGCTTTTACGTACTACTTTTGGGAGTATAAACTGGATACAATTTTTCATAAAAGCACCATGACAATGTACACTAGTAGTTTTATAGGTATATCTTTTTTGTTCCAGTAACTAAATTTCTAGAAAGCTATCAAGAATAAAAAATGTAGAAAGAAGATTATGTACAAAAATATTCAGTGTAGTACAGTTTACATCAGCAAAAAATAGTGTAAAACAATCTAAATTTTTCACAAAAAGAACTAGATAAGTAAAGCATGTTGTAATCCATGTGATTTAATTGTATAGCCATTAACTATGATGGTAAGGGGCTAAAGTAAAACTATAGTACGATCTCAAGCAGGTGAAAACATAGCTATAGTAAAAGAATGGGAAAGAGAAATCCACTAAAATTTTAGCAGTAGTATTCTCTGGGAAGTGGCATTATGGCTGCTTTGTTTTGTTTTTTTTTTTCTACTTTTCTGTATTATCCAAGTTTTCCATAATTATGATACGTTGCTTTGATTAAGAAAACTTATTTGGGGAAAAGTTTAAGGTTGCCATTCCTTTAGTTTCCAATAGCTAAGGGCTTATTTTTACACTGTTTCAGAAATATTTACTCCATAGCTGAAGAAGGAACCTGAAAGAGCAAGCACCCACACACATACATGAAGAAAATCTGGAGAGTGCAAATGTTACTCAGTCCATGGACAAATGTTCATTACCAATGTGTCTGTCTATCACTGTGTTTAAAAGAGATGCATTTTCAATAATACAATATTGTGAATAAGGCACATTTATGTAAACACATCACTGCACAGAAATCCATGTACTCCAGATCTTTTTTTATTTGTTAGTCTTTTTATTTTTATTTTTTAAAGAAGCTTTAGATTACATAAATGTTACATAAAAAATATAGGGGATTCCCATATGCCCTATCCCCTCCCCCTCCCACACTTTTCCACATTAACAACATCCTTCCTTATTGTGGCACATTTGTTACAATTGTTGAACACATATTGAAGCATTGTTACTAACCGTGGACTATAGTTTACATTATAGCTTACACTCTGTCCTGCACAATTTTGCAGGTTATGACAAACTATATAATGACCTGTATGTCATTGCAATGTCTTGCAGGATAATTCCAATGTCCCCAAAATGCCCCCATATTACACCTATTCTTCCCTCTCCCTCCCCGCAGAACTTCTGGTGACCACTGCCTTTATATCAATGATAAGAGTTCTTCCATTGCTAGAATAATAATGTCCATAATAGAATAATAATAAGTCTACTTTAATCCATTGTTCAATCTCCAATCTTGAGGATTTGGGGATGGTTATGCCCACTCTGTTTCTAATTGAGAGGGGGCTTAGAGCCCATGGGCCAGATGGGTGGAACTATTTTGTTTGCAGCTGCAGATACTCTTTGATCCTTGGGATGGGCATTGTCCATCATCATCTCCTTGTTAGTTGTCCTTGGCTAGTCCAATGAACTGCAAAGTAGGTGTTGCAACTCTGCTGAAATTCAGGGCTCAACTGGCACATGAACAGACCAAAGATTTAAGTCTCTGGGACATATACTTAACAAGGATAGAGCTAATTATAGGTTCAAATAAAAAGGGCAGAAGAGCCATGTGTAGGGAAACTATAAATGAGTCTAACTGTTAGACCGGGGAGCATAAATTCCAAAGTAAGGCCCTCTGACAGGGTACCAAATTCCTGAGTTTGTCTGCCCTACTTATAGTGTCTGGATGTCTCTAGAGCCCTCAGGAGCCCCACTATTTGAGGCACTGTTTACTGTGGCAGTCAATGAGATCCTGCTGAGACATGCATAAGCATAACCTCTGGAATGGCCTCTTGACTCACTCTGAAATCTTGTAGCCATAAAAACTCATTTGTATTTAATATTTCTCCCTTTTGGTCAAGGTCTTTTTCCTGATGCATTGCTAGTTGGTGCTTGATAATAATCCCTTGGTGCCAGGAAGGCTCATCCCCAGGATCCATGTCCCATACCAGTGTGTGTGTGTGTGTGGGGGTAGGTAGTGTGTTTATATGGTGAGTTTGGCTTAGAAAGAGGCCACATTTGTGCAACAGGGAGGGTTTCAGGAGGTAACTCTTAGGCAATATATAATAGTAGGCTAAGTTTCAATTTCAAAAGAAAAGATTCCTAAGTACAATCATCAATATCAAGAGCCTGCCCAGGTTAACAGCAGTATTATTGGCATTTTGGACGAGAGTAGGGTGGGACACTGTTCTGTACCTTGTAGGATATCTAGCAGCATCCCTGCCCTCTGCCAGTAGCACCCTCTCCACCCAAGTCATGACAATATAAAACAATTGCCCTATGTCCCAGTTGAGAATATTAACATACACTGGTGCCTGGGAAAATGAGCCTTGCATGCACAGGTATGACCCCCTAGGTGTTTACAAGCAGGGCATCCATTCTATTGGTTGGTGCCTGTGCTGTACCTTTAAAATATTTTGATTATCACACTTCTTTGCTGTACTTTAAGGGCTATTTAAGGAGTTTCCAGGTGGAATTTTGGCCATGTGGATTTTCCTTATGTGTTGATTTCAGAAACTAAGCCAATATAAAGGTACTGCATTGTACACCAGTCATCTGTTTCTTCTTTGGGTTCCTGAAATATGGTTAAGGAATCTGGAGACTCTGACTTTTAGTTTGTGCTCTACTAATAAAATATTGAAAGTTTTGGGCAAGTTCCTACATTTGTCTCTAAAATAACACTAGATGATTCCTAGATTTATCTCAGCTCTAAAAAAACTATCATTTTAATCCCAATTCCAAGGGGGCTTAAATCAGCTGATCTGAAGATACAAATTCCAGTTTGATGGGATTCATTAAAGTCACAGGCTGCAGAGCTACTTCTTATGTAAGATTTGAGGACTTACAGAGCACAAGATTGGGAAAAACATTTCCATTTTCATTTTCTTATAGAAGTTGCAGAGCTTGCTGCTCAGGAGCTTCTTTTTCTGGTAAAAGTGGGTCTCCCAGAAGCTTTGCCACTCAGTTTTGGAAATAATGGCATCAGCAATCATTTTTGTCAAGGTCCTTTTGACCGGCAACATTCACTTGCTATTTCAAAGTTTCTAGCTCTTAATTTCTAGCTAAAGAGAGTGGTAATTTAAAATAAAAATAAAAAATTGAACAAAATGCAACAGATCTTACCATAAGGGACATATTCTTGGAATATGTGAACATAAAGTGAGACATGGAAGCAGTGCAGTATTGATGTAATCAATAGCCCCCCCCCCTTAATATATGTTTTTATTTTTATTTTTTAAAAGGAACTTAGATTACATAAATGTTATACAAAAAAATATAGGGTATTCCCATATGCCTTGCTCCCTAGCCCTCCCACATTTTCCCACATTAACAACATCCTTCATTAGTGTGGTACATTTGCCACAAGTGATGAACATATCTTGGAGCACTGCCACTAACCGATGATTATAGTTTACATTGCAGTTTATACTCTCTCCTGCACATTTTTGCAAGTTATTACAAGATATACAATGGCCTGTATCTGTCATTGCACTGTCATTCAAGATAATTCCCAAGTCCTAAAAATGCCCCCAAATTACAACTGTTTTTCCCTCTCCCTCCCCTTAGAACCTCCAGTGGCCACTGCCTCCACATCCATGATAAAAGTTCTTCCATTGCTAGGATCACAACAAGTCTACAGTAGAACAACTGTAAGTCTACTCTAGTCCATCGTCCATTCCCCAATCCTGAGGATTCTGGGATGGTGATGCCCACTCCACCTCTAACTGAGAGGGGGCTTAGATCCCATGGGGCAGATGGATGGGACTTTCTTACTTGCAGTTGCAGACTTTCTCTGTTCCTTGAGATGGTTGTGTCAGTCATCATCTCCTTGTTAGTTGTCCTGGGTGAGTCCAATGAACTGGAGAGTAGGTTTTGCAAGTCTGTTGAGATTCAAGGCCCAACTGGCACATGGATCACCCAAAGATTTAAGTCTCTTGGACATACAACTATCAACTCTAGGGTCAAATAGAGGGGAAGCAGAATCATGTGTAGGAAAAACACAACTGAGTCCAACTCTATCACACTGGGGAGCATAAATTCCAAAGTAGGGCCCACTGGCAGGGCGAATAGGCCCTTTTTGATCTAGATTATTCCCTCACGCTTTTGTCAATCTCATCTCTGATCCATTACTCATTTGGATTATGAAATGTATCAGAGAAGTCATTTAAGCTCTTTCTTTTCAAACCCCACCCCCACCCCATGGTTGTAAAAGCAAAACAGGTGCCCTTGAAGATCCTTTGGGTGCAGCTCATGACAGACTGCCCTCGGGCACATGGAGTGAGCAGACTAAACTTCTGGAAAATGTGATGCCATGCATCACTCTCTCGCCTGGTCTAGAAGGCTGGCCTACCTGAGGTCAGCTGGAATCTTCCTATAGCTTTCTGTGGACTTCCAAAGGTAATAAGCACACTTTGGCAACAGGTGACCTTAGTTTTTTGGGGAAAAAATTGTTATTTAAGGATGGCTTAACAATAAGAAATAAAAATGCCCTAAGAAATGTAACTCAAAGTTATGTGTCAATAAAAGACAGGTTTTCTTGCTCTGGAAATTGTGTATTTGGTAGATCGATTGATTGGTTGGTTTTTGTTTATAGGCCCTCATACTTACATCTGGTTTTTCTATTAGTTATAGCACTAGTCTTACTGATAAAAGCTACAAATAGATCCATAATAGTGACCTCATGGAAACAGATTTGAATCTGCAAGGGTTTTAGCACAAGGTGATCCTGGAATAAACAACAAAGTTTTTCCTACCTTGACTGAGATTATCTTCCTATTGAATTGAAGATTTTCAAATCACCTCCACACACAAATACTAATGCACACACATATGCATAGAGAGCCAGCAGATCCAGCAGGAAAAGGTCTAGAGTGAAGAAGGCCTTCTGCAGTAAAAGCCATGATTCCATTCACTTGACGGAAATGGCCATCTGAGAACTCAGCTCAAGAACATGCTGCTAAGGGAGCATATGTAGCTCAGTGGTTGATCACCTGCTTCCCTTGTACAAGGTCTGGGGTTCAATCAGACCTCCTAAAAAAATCAATTATGAGATCTAAGCTCCCTCTCAATCAGAAGCAAAGGAGGAATCACCATCCCCAAATCCTCAAGATTGAGAAACAAACAAATATGTGGGAGGGAATGCAACTATAGACAAAAGTAGACTTATTACTCTACTAATGGAAGAACTGGTAACATTGATATAAAGACAGTGGTCACCAGAAGTTCTGAGGGGAGGGAGAGGGACGAATAGGTGGAACATGGGGCATGTTGGGGACAATGTAGTTCTGCATGACATTGCAATGACAGATACAAGCCGTTATACATTTTGTCAAAACCTATAAAATTGTCTGATGCAAAGTGTAAACTATAATGTAAACTACAGACCACGCTTAGTAGCAATGCTGTTCATCAATTGTGTTCATCATGTGTTCATCAATTGTAACAAATGTACCACAGTAATGAAAGATGTTGTTACAGTGGGAAAAGTGTGGGAGGGGAGGGGATAGGGTACATGGCAATCCCTATATTTTCATGTAACATTTATGTAATCTAAAGCATCTTTAAAAATAAAGGAAAAAAAGCTGAATAAAAAAGAACGTGCTGCTGGTGAGGAGTCACAAAGTTACAGTGGTGAGAACTGAGGAATTAACAACACAGGCTTTCAGAAAGGTATTTCTGCTTTGATGACACTGATTAGAATCTTTAAACACACACAGGATAAACTCTATATATTATTAATGGATCCACATATATCTATGTAAAACTGTAAAATACAACTACGAGAATTTACAACAAGCTCATGATAATGATTGCTTCTGGGAAGGTGAGGACGGGTATGGCATTCAGAGGGTCTGTTAAAGGGCACTATACTATTATGTTTGTTCATTTTAAAATAAAGATGGAATGACTTAAGTTATAAGTTTTGGGTGAAGGAGGGAAAAGTTGAGGGAATGAAGGAAATGATCTGTAGAAAAGTAAGTAGATAATTATTGCTTCAACTGGGAGTTTATTTTGGGGGTGGTGGGAAAGGGAGGTTGATAACAGTTTGTGGCAAGAACGATAGCCAGGCTAAGGATTTTAGACTTTCCTCCAAACGCAGTGAGAGAATGGCAGAGCCAATAGCTCTTGGCTCCTAATTCCTCTCCACTTCTCTTCCACTCTCCTTCTCTCAATGTCTCTGTCTTCAGGAAGTACAGTCTCGCTGGGAAATTAGACAATCTGGGCTCCAGTTCATGAAGCAGTTGTGTGCCTTGACCAAATCACTTTCTGGGTTTCAGTTTCTCAAATTCAAAAAGAGATGGCTGAAGCAAATATTTCCTGACTCGTTGTGATGGAAATAAACTTTCTGGAAGATTAACATAATGACAGTGTACAAAATGGTTTGGGAGGATAAGAGCCAGTAGGCACCTCAAAAACCCTTCTTGTTCCATAGTTCATGCTAAATATAACATAATGTCTTTCATACAGCAAACACTCCCAATACTTTTGTCATTATTTTATACCATTTTAAGACACACTATGGGGAAGCAGATGCAGGGAAAAAACCATTTTAAAAAAGGACACGTTATGCTATGGTTTAATTTAATCCTCAGGCATATCTTCCTTACCATGGGGCAGTTCCTATGTTGAATATGCTGTATATGCCTGCCATCAAGACCAATAGCTCATCTTTTTAAACTTTTGTCCATTTTAACTTTCACCTAATTCCAGGACTCCCTTCTAATGCCAAATCCCCAAATGTCCTCTTGTGTTTGCCTACGATGCATAACAGTTCTTGGGAAGGAGAGCAAAGCAAGCAGAGGTCAGGAGAGGAAGACAACCCAATTCTGGACTGGATAAACTTCCTCTTGATGTGTTCTGAACTTTGCCAAACCAAAGTCCTTGAGGATCTTAAAGAATCTGAAACCATATATATTATATATAAGTAGTTACATCGGATCTCCCTGGACTTTTTCAAATCCAAAATTTTCCCTTGTTCTTTCCTTCATTGGTGTCAGAGGGAACAGGGCCAAAGTTTGACCCTTTGCTAAGAAGTTATATACAAGGCAGGAAGAATAAAGGAATAATTCTGGTCTGACCCTATAGGGAAGTAAAAGTAAGTAAACATCTCCCGGGAACATAAACCTCTACTTTTTCAAGCCCCAGGATGCCACCCTTTCAAGAATAAGCTTTTCCATTTGTGGTGCCATTCTTGAGTAGATCTCTTTGAAGATACCTGAGATGAGACTTCCTAAATTGTACAAATAATTTTCATATTTTTATTGGTTACACATCTACATATCTGAACCTTCTCACTAAGTTTTAAGGCCCTAAAATTCAAATTTTAATATGAACTCCAAAGGCTTATAAAACAATGCTGTGTGTATGTCTGCCTATATCTATCTATCTATCTATCTATCTATCTATCTATCTATCTATCTATCTATCTA
>JAKSZT010038599.1:20879142-20916333 GCA_026826555.1 Tolypeutes matacus | reverse complement strand
CTATCTATCTATCTATCTATCTATCTATCTATCTATCTATCTATCTACTTACCCACCCACCTATCTATAGTTATATTTATCACCTCTCCTGTATGTATATATGTATGTATATACCATATATCTACCATGCATGTATCTCTTATCATGTATGTATTGATCTACCACACGTGTATGTATGCATGCATGTATCTAACTATATCCATATCTATATCTATCTATATCTATATCTATACCTATCTATTTCTATTTCTATTTCTATGTTGATATCTATCTCTATATCTCTATCTCTATATCTCTATCTCTAAATCTATCTAGTATCTATTATGCATGCATGTATGTATCTATCATGTATGTATGTATCTATTTATCTATCTCAATAAATAGCTGATCACTGTTCCAGTTATCTATTGCTGCATAATAAACTACTCCAACCTAGGAGCATAAAACAATAACCATTTTGTTATGCTCACAGTTTTGTTCATCAAATATTTTGGCAAGACACAATGGGGGAATGACTTGGCTCTGCTCTGTGATGTCTGGGGTTTCAGCATGGAAGACTCAAACACCCTGGCATGACATGAATGGCAGGGGATGGTACATCTGAAAGCTTCTACACTCAAATATGGTGTGCCTCTACATAACTTGAAGGCTGGCTCAGCTGGGACTGTTGATGGGAATACTCACCTGCATTCTCTCCATGTGGCTGGGCTTCCTCATAGCATAGCGCCTCAGGGTCATGGGATTTCTTAGATGGTGTCACACGTCTCTAGGAGTGAGTGTTCTAGTGAGAACCATCTTGGAGCCTGGAAAGCAGCATGACCTTTTATGACCTGGCCTCGAAGATCACATAGCGTGACTTCTACCATACTTTATTGGTCAAAGCAGACACAACTCCATCCAGATTAAAGAGGAGTGGATATAGACCCCACCTCTTGATGGCAGAATATCAAAGACTTTGTGGCCATATTTTAAAACCAATTAACCTTTTATTTTCTTTTGCATGCATTTCTCAGGTTTTTTTTTTTTTTTTTTTAAGATTTATTTATTCTCCCTCCCCGCCCCCATTGTCTGCTCTCTGTGTCCATTCGCTGTGCATTCTCCGATGTCTGCTTGTCTTCTCTTTAGGTGGCACTGGGAACCGATCCTGGAACCTTCTGGAGTGGGAGAGAGGTGCTCAATCTCTTGTACCACCTCAGCTCCCTGATCTGCTGTGTCTCTTATTATCTCTTCTCTGTGTCTCTTTTTGTTGAATCATCTTGCTGTGCCAGCTCTCCGCTCGAGCCAGCTCTCCTTCACCAGGAGGCCCCAGGAATTGACCTCCCTTATGGTAGACGGGAGCCCAAACGCTTGAGCCACATCTGCTTCCCTTTCTCGATGTTTTGAAACTCCTAGGAGTTACCAGGCAATTTACTCTCAGAAGGCCAAAGGTGAGTTGGTAATATAACTCACAAGGCAGGCCCTTCCTTCTGGGGTCCCTAGGATGTATGCCTCTACCTCTGAAGAGGCAAACATGAAAGGAATAAACCTTAAAATCACCACCTCATTTGCTACCCAATAACTGGACTCTGGTGTGATACAACGGCAATAGGAAGATTAGAAAATGCCACATTAAATACTTGCAGTGATGTCTGGCTAACTTTATAGCAATAAATTAAATATCATTTATTTCCAAGAAACATGACAATCGTCTACACCTAGCTTTTACTTTGAGAATTTCTTTCTCTTTATTCTTGTTCAGCTCTGAGGATGGCAACCCCACATCTGTGTGCCCCACTGAATTGATATTCATCCCATGTGGCAGAACCTCCAAATGTGGAAACATATATGTATCTTAAATTTCAGGGGCAATGACTCCTTTCCCTTCTTTCCTCCTCTCCTGGGTTTTTCTCCTATTTCTCCCACCTTCCTGCCTCCTCCTCACCTTCTTATCCTTAATCTTCTCTTTCTCTCCCCTTGTCCACCTATTAGATCTGTAAAGAAGCCAGGAACAAGATATTTGCTTTGGGAAGGGAAGAGAAAAATAAAAGATGAGCTAGCCAAGTAAAAGAATAACTCCGATTTTCCACAAAGGGCTACTTCAAGCAGAAACGGTGACTTACGGTGCTTTATAATGGCTCTCTCTTTTTCTTCAGGAAAAACAAAGTTGATGTAAACAGCTGGAGACTGTAACTTGAAAAACCAACAAAGTAAGATGAATAAAACTTCCTGTTTTCCTCTCCTACCCTGGTCTACAGGGGGTTGGCCTACAAGTCTGCCTTTCAAACCAGATGTTCAGATTCCCAAAGCTCATTTCAGAGTCTCTGCATATCAATTATTCTTTACGCAGTATGACTAGACCCTAGATTCAGTTACAACAAGCAAGCTTCTGCCAAGTGCCTGCTGGGACAAAGACCCTCCTGGGAAAAGCTGGGTAATGTGGCCTGCATATGACATGGGATCAGTGAGTAGCTCTCTAAGGTAGAGCCTCATTAAGCCCTCTGCTATCACAATCTAAATTATGCATAGCATTTACAGAACTCTTCCTATATGCCGGGTACTGCACTAAGACTCTAAATTAGCTCCTAATCCACACAACTACTCCATAAGGGAGAGACTATTATTATTCCAATGATGAGGGAAGTTAAGCCTCAGAGAGGATAAGTACCTGAACCTACATTCCACATCTAGTAAGAACTTCCCTCCACCTCTTCCCCACTCTCCATCCTGCCTTGTTTAGAGAAGTCCAATGCCTGGAAAAGAAAACTAATGGCACAGAAGCCCCAGTCCCTGGAAAGGAGATATTGCCTGTACCACTTCCAGCTCTTGCCTGGGTAGATAGGTATGTTGTTTTCCTCTTTGGCGAATCGTCCCCTTTGGAGATGTGTTGTCACCAATTTTAAAAGGTCTGTCTGCATCCTCTGAGGTCACGCCCAGCTGACGCACCCCATCACCCAGTGCCAGGAATAATGCAGACATCCACCGCTGAGCCTCTCTTCTGCCTCGTCCTAGCCTCTCTGCCCAGTCTCTTCTCCTCAGATGTGTAAACCAGAGCAGTGAGGGCGTTTCCTCTTCATGGTAAAACTCTTAAGTGCTCAAACAGATCATAAAAAATGAGCTCCAAGCATGACACCTATCTATATTTGTTTTTGTTTTTGTTTTTGTTTTCATGCTGAGTAACTATCTGTCAGTGGGATTAGTAGTGGAGCCATTATCAACAGGCTCTTCTCTGCAAAATAACATGTGTTTTCAGTTGTAGCCGATTCTTTCCTGTTGACTAATACCTAGTGGCTGGCAAGACATAGTGATCAAAATGTGCTTTTGCATGTGTATGTATGTGTGTGTGCATGAAAATTTACTTAGTTTTCAAACGGGAAAGGATACCAGGGATTCATTTTCAACTGATGAGTATTGTCCAGCAGACTTGCACGTTTTACTGGGTTCCTTCACATTCAGGTGCAGTTTTGAGTGCCCACACTCCCCCACAGTTTGCACATGTCCCAGAGGAGAGAAGAGTATGCTCATAGCACAGCACCTGTCCACTGTGCCACCCTGTCGGGGAAAGGAAAAGTAGTTCTGTCCACAAGTCTCAGGAACCCCTCCTTTTCAGACTACCCTACCTGAGGCCAATGTTTCATGCTAGAAATCTGAAAACACTGATTTAAATGAAAACACAATGACAAACAAAACAGATTTCTCTGCTGCAGAAATTCCCACAGCTCTTAACATCCTAGTGTCACTCTGAGGGCAATGTAATGTGTAGAGTTTCCCAAACTTTTTTGAGCTCAGAATTCTTTCCTTGTAGACCTGTCATGGGATTCATGTCCCATAGAGATGTGCTGGGAAATCCCAATGTAACATAACAGCCACGAAGCACCCACAATCTCAGTCCAATGCTGGCTGCTTTGCATATGTTCTCTGACTTAATCTCTACATTATCCTAAAAGATGGGTCCGATTATTGCCACTGCACAGGTGAAGGAACCAAAGCTTAGAGAATATCAGTGACTTGCTGGAGGACACGGCCAGGAAACTGTGGTGCAAGGGCTAGTGCCTTAGGTTTTGAACTCTGAATCGTGAGTTCTTTATTTTTCCTTAAGAAACTTATTACATTTAATTTTGAGAAATTTTTAACTTGCAGAAGAGAAAAGAGAACCACATTATAAACACCCACCCTTCTACCATGCAAGACTAAAAATTTTTTTGTTTGGTCATATCTGCTTCCTGTCTTTCTTTCTTAAAATAAATGAAATATAGACAAATCCTGTTCACTTTTTGTCAGCTGCCACACTATTATAAATGAACTCCAACCATCATGTGAGGGGTCTATATGGCAAAGTCATATAGGAAAGCAGTCAGTCCAGGCTCTTTTTTGGTGTTTTCTTTCCAAGTCCATGAAAATATTTCCTTTCACTTATTTTTTTCAAATTTATTTTCTTTGTTATTTCCTTCCACTTATTTTTTCATTTACCCAGTGCCCTTTCAAGTTCCTTTCTAAACCTGAGACACTAAAAGATATATATATATATATATATATATATATATATATATATTTATTTTTTTTTTTTTTTAAGGTACCAGGGCTGGG
This sequence comes from Tolypeutes matacus, assembly GCA_026826555.1. Lineage (NCBI taxonomy): Eukaryota > Metazoa > Chordata > Mammalia > Cingulata > Chlamyphoridae > Tolypeutes > Tolypeutes matacus. The sequence goes on along the minus strand of JAKSZT010038599.1, from coordinate 20,911,770 downwards.
GATTGAACCCTACACCTTGTATGTGTGAAGCCAGTGTTCAACCACTGAGCCACATCAGCTCCCCTGAGTTTTTGTTTCATTTGTTTGCTTGTTGTTTGTTTTGGTTTTAGGAGGTACCAAATATTGAACCCAGGACCTCCCATGTGGGAAGCACTTGCTCAACTGCTTGAGCCGTATCTGCTCCCAAGATATATTTTTAAATAATGTGATAGCAAGATCTGAGTTCAGTCTTCAATACTTTAGGCTATATTCAAGGAAAGTGCCTCCATGTAGATTTTCAAAGATGCAAGTGGAATATAGGGGGAATATTCCAAGCTGTGGCTGATTCTGCATATATAAAGGAACTGATGGTAGTCAGTGCTAGTGAGTGCTGTCTAGTGACATTACGTGGTTTGGGCAAAGATGTGTTCTATAAAGCGCAGACACAAATGGCATTGTGCCCAAATGTGGTATAGATCATCTTATCTAAAGCAAAACTCCCTGCTGTTCAGATCACCTTACTTGACTGATTTTTCTACATAGCACTTATCACTACTTGACATTAAATTATATTTCTATTGCTTACTGTTTTTTGTCTTCTCCACAAGAACGAAAGCTCTATGTGGGATAGGTATTGTCTGTCACTACAAAATCCCCACCATATACTACAGTGAATATTTTTTGAATAAATAAATATTGACTTGCTGGAAAAAACTTAAAAGACTCAGGCTTACCTTTCTCTGCTCCAGCTCATTAGAGAATAATAAGAGTTTCTTGGGGAGATGAAAGAAGTCAACCAAGAAAGAAGCAGAAAATTTTATTTCAAGATTTCAAAGAAGGAAGGACTGGATATTAGTTTAGAACACTGAAAGGAAGAGAGAAAAACACTACCACTGGTGTTATTCTACAACAAGAAGCCTCTTTCCACAAGAGGCAAACCTAGACCTTCAGAAGAAAACTCAAGGTCCCACACTTGAACCAAGAAGGTTTTCCTAGGCACAGTGATGAATCCTGTTGCAGGTCCCAGGAGGGAGGGACAAGAAATAAAATTTTGTGTCTCCTCTTTTCGGGGCATAGAGGCAGCTATGTGATGACCTGAGGTGGTTAAGCAAAAGGTATTCAGTCATCTTGGCTGTGGCAATCAAGGACTTCCAGTTCTCTGTGGTTCTCAATAACAAAGGTTTACTTCTGTTGGTGTGACCTGCTGGCCTCTGCCCTTGGCTCTTCATCTGGGATGCAGGCTGAATGAGCAGCCTCTATTTGCAATATGCTGTTCTCAGGGTAAAGAGGAAAAAGCAGGAAAGGCTGGCAGAAACAATAGCTTCTGTTAAATGTGACACATCCACTTCCATTCTGTTGGCCAAAACAAGTCAACATCACCAAACCCCACAGCAAGGGGGCAGGGCTGTCTATTCCTCCTCTCAGAAGAGGCACAAAAGATCCACGGCAATGGGCAGGAAGCCTATTTTTATAGGAAAGGGGACTAAAGAGAGAGAAATAATACAATCTATCCCCAAAGTTTTTCTATATTCCTGGAGCCAACAAACATCAAAATTACTCCCCATGCCTTCTTAGCCATAGTAGAATGAAAGATTAAGAAAGGGAAAATACAGAATGCATTTATGATCTCTTTTAAAATAAGAGTAGGAAAATCAAGGCCATGGGGCACAGGTGGATTTCACATTTCGTGCTGCATTCATAACTTTGGAAGAGAAGAAGGCATGGCACTGAGCTAGCAAAATCAGCTGTCAAAGAACGTGGTCTTATGGGTCACAGCTTTGACACTAGATTAAGTATGTGGTAGATTGTATGATTATTTCTAATTATTTGCTGACCCTCCTTGTGAGAGGATTGTGTTTCCACTGGTATAATGATCAGCCACATCACTTACTGTGTCCAAAGAAACATAAACAGAAGTTTTATATGACATTTCGAAGCTCTTGCACTGTTCTGCCATAAGATCAGCTATGTTCCATACAGCCTGGATCATAGGAAAAAGAAGACATTTGAAGCAGAGCCACAGATGACATGTAAGGTGAGCAAGAAAATAATCTTTATTGTTCATAGTTACTGGGATTTAAGAGCTGTTTGCTACTGCAGCATAATCTAGTAAAAGCTGACTGAAACAAATAACAATAATAAACATTTATTGAATGCTTACGTTTTGCCAGATACTATTCTAGATAATGTACATATATTAACTCATCAAATCCTCCCAATAACCCAGTGAGAAAGAAACTGTTCTTATCTTCATTTTACAGATGAGAAAATAAGGCACAGAAAGCTTGAGTAACCTGCTCAAGGTCACACATAGTAAAAGGTGGAGCCCAGATTCAAACTCAGGCAGTCTAGCGCCAGAGTACCTGGGAAGGGACAGGGTGAATCTTACATGTATCAGAAGGGAGGTGTTTTCCTGGAAATCTGTCCATCTTATTAAGAAAGTCTTCACCAGAATTGGGGATATCTGAGTTGAGAAGAAAGGAATGGAACTGAATCCCAGGGAAGTCTGTAGAGCTGTACACTGTAGATTTGGGTTGATTAGAATATGGGCCGTGCTGATGAAACAGGACTCTAAAATGCAGTGTTTCAAACAAGAGAGAAGTTGTTCTTTCTCTCAGTAACATTCGAGGTATGAACATTCCAGAACTGGGTCAGCCAGGACCTGGCTTCTTTGATCTGGCCACTCTGCCATCCCTGTGGAAGCAATATTTGGCCACACAAGGTCAGAGCTTGCTGACCAACCCCACATCTGTGTTCCAGTCCAAGGGAAAGAGGAAGGGGAGTGCAAGCAAGCCTGCCTCTGCTTTCAGGGGTCGGGGCAGAGGTACAACTGTAGGCCTGTAAGTCGTGGTGATCTGGACAGACTTCTTGCCGGGTGCCTGGATGCTGAATTTGGAATCCTGGCCCAGTCTATATGTGGCAGGTCATGGGTTGGGTTTTGAGTTTACATCAGGAAGCTTGGCTTCTGCCTGGGGGTGGGGTTGTGGACAAAGACTAGGGTTATACAGGCAGGTTAGGAAATGTCGTGGGAGCAAACATCAGGCCTGTTGTCTTGACAATAAGGGTAGAGTCTTAGACAAAGCCTGGAGCAGTTTCCTGCCCTGAGACTAGAGCCCCTGACTCTGAGGCAGAAACCGCCATGGGAAATACTCCCTTAGCCTTGGACATCTAGGCCATCAACCATCTTTATTTATTTATTTATTTTTTCATTAGAGCAGTTATAGGTATACAGAAAAATGCAGAAAATATAGAATTCTTAAATACTCCCCCCCTCACAAATACAGTTTTCCTTATTATTAAGAATTTGCATTAGTGTGGTACTTTTGTTACAACTGATGAAACAATATTATTTTAATTTTACTACTAACTGCAATCCGTAGTTTCCATTAGAGTTCACTCTTTGTGTTTATAGTTCTATAGTTTTTAAAATTTTTAAAAATCCTGTAACAACTTCCCATCTTTACTTTCAAATGTACAAATTAGTAGTGTTAATTACATTCACAATATTGTGCTACCATCACCACCATCCATTATCAGAACTTTTCCATCACCCTAAACGCTGTATCAATTGAGCCTTAATTCCAACACAAATGTTTATGATGCACCTTAGTGCCAGGTTCCAATTTTGCTATCATGTTGTAATTTTAGGATTTTGATTGCTACATTTTAAATTTTTTTCTAAACTGTAGCAAAGAATTACAAAATATGTTTATATCAGCGTATATTTACCCTTTCCCTATTAATGAACATTTTGATGTTTAATTTTTTTCTAATACAAACAAGCTTGCAATAAAAATTCATGAACATATGTTTTCAAGCAATTATGTGAGTATAATTCTAGACAAGTAAAATTGCTAAGTGAAAGGGTAAAAGACTTTTCCAAATCACAGCCAAAAATGCTTTAGCAATTCATATTCTTACCAGCGGTATATACCATTTTTCTATAGCTGTGCTAACAATTATTTATTTAAAAAACATTTATTGAGCACCTACTATGTCTCAGGCATTAAGTATTAAGTGCTTTGTATATATCGTCCAATCAATCTTCAAAACAAGGGTTTGTGGTAGGTCCTATTATTATCCTCTATTTATAGATGCTGAAATGAGGTCAGGAAAATCAAGTTAATGCCCAATGTCATGCAGGTTGTAAGTGGTGGAACTGGAATACTACTCAAGCAACCTGACCCCAGGACTTGCATTTTGCCAAATGGGAGAAAAAATGGAATGTTGTTGTTTCTATTTGAATTATCCTGGTGAACAGTGAGACCACCCATCTTGTTTTTTGTTCACTGGGCGTTCATTTTCTTTTTCTATGCAGCTCCCATAGAACCTTTGCTTCTGTGGTAGGCAGCATTGTAAGATGGAACCCAAAGGTGACCTCCTCCCGGTAGTCACATACTTGGGTAATCCTTTCCCTTTGACCTAATGATTTGCCTCTAACACACAGAATACAGCATAAGGGATGGGATGTCACTTCCAAAGATAAGGTTACAAAATGGTGACTTCCATCTTGCTGGTACCCTCCCAGACTCCCTCTCTTTTGCTCACTTTGATGAAGCCTGCTGCCTTGTTGTAAGCTGCCTTCTGGGGAGTTCCAAGTGGCAAAAAAAAAAGAAAAAAAAAAAGGAAGGCCTCTGGCCACCGGCCAGTGTGGAGTTTCAGCCCTCAGTCCTATAACCTGCAAGGAACTAAATCCTGCCAACATGGCTGCTTCAACGTGGAGCCTTCCATAGCAGAGCCTCAAGATGTGACCAGCCACGCCAACACCTTGATTGTCTAATCACTGCAATTCAGTTCTCTAAATCGTAGGGTAAATTAAGGATCTAATTTTCTGTGTTCGCCAAGTGAACAACCAGTGGTCACAACACCATTTGTTGGATAGTCCAAATCAGATACCTTACCTTACCCTTCATCATTCATTATATTTTCATGTATATATGAGTGTTTTTCTCATACTTTCACTCTGACCATTGATCTGTTTATGTATTCCTTAACTAATTCTATGTTGTCTTAATCTTGATGACTTTATGGTATAACATCTGGTTCTCCTGCATTGCTGTTTTTCAAGCATATTGGCTAGTGCAATAGTTCTAGTGCAGCCTGTCACCTTTCCTTGGGACCCACAAATACATCGTGTGCTCGGGACCAGGTGTGTCAGCCTGGTCAGATAAAACACAATTCTCTTATAGTAAGGGGACTGCCCATACATTCCTTCCCTTATTGTCCAGAGCATATGCTAATATTTGCTGGAGACAGTCTGTCTCCAGTAGGCATGTTTTATGACATCCAGCTCACACCCCAGCGGTATATCTGTCCCTGGGGGGGAGGAGAAGGGAGCGGGTTCCTCCACTACGGCAGCACAGGAACACAGGAGAGGGCTGCTATACTTAGACCAGCCCCTGCTCCAGCCACAGATTGAGCCCCGCCTGCTGTGGGGATCCAATGCCCACTAGTGAAGCTGACCTTGCCCTATCTCACCTCTGTATAAAGCGTCTTTCCTCCAGAGCCTGTGTGAGCTGTGTTTTTGGTGGCAACCCCTATACTGGTATTGGAGTGGGTTGACATCTTTTTTGGTGTCTCCTGACCTACAGCTGCTATTTTCCAGACAAAATGTAGAATCAGCTTATAATTTCCATGAAAAAGCCTGTTAACATTTTCAATGGAAATGCTTTAAATTTGCAAATTCATTTGAGGAGAATTGACATATTTATAACTTTGTGTATTCCCCTATAGAAACATGATACATTTCTCCATTTACCCAGGTTGCCTTAATGCCTTTTCAGTGAGGTTTTATAGTTTTCTTCGTGTACATCTGGCACATTTTATTGTTAGTTTTGCTATTATGATAAAGATCGTTTCCCTGTAATTGATTACTCCTGTTATGTAGGAAAATCATTGATTTGTGTATTTTATCCTTTATCATGATACTTTCTGCTATTTTCTGGTAGTGGCTTCTATTCCTAGTTTGTTTGTTTTTTTCTTTTTAATGAGGAATGGGTGCTGACTTTTGCAAATGCTTTTTAGCATCTATTGAGATGGTCATGAAGCTTTTCTCCTTTAAGCTGTTTGTACAAGTAACATTAGTAGATTTCTAAAAATTTGAACTGTATTTTTGCATGTTTAGGCTAAATCCTACTAGTTGTGATATAATATTTCTTTCAACACACTACTAGATTTGATTTGCTATCGTTTATTTGGGAGTTTTGCATCTGTGATTGAATGATATTTGCCTAATATTTTCTTTCTTTGAACCATGTTTATCTGGTTTTGTTAGCACTTTAGGCCTTACATTGAGTCTAGACAGTTTCTGTCTTTTTCCAGATTTGGGGGACAATTTTTGTAATATAGGAATTATACATTCTTTGAATTTTTGTTAAAAATGTCACCTGAAATGTCACCTTTAACCTGATTCTAGTGACATCTTTAGAGATGCTGTATTATTTTTACAATTAGAAATGTTTTTCAAAAATAAGACAGAAAAAAACTTCATTTTATTATTATTTCTTTATTGTAGTTCTAAAAATTTCTCTCAGACTTTCTAATAGGCTCATTGTTTTTATTTGCATTGAATCAATTGATTGAAAACTTTATGTGTGCAAGCAATTCTTAAAACTCTTTCAAAGCTAGTTTTCTACAACACTGGGTAATATTTCATACTTGGACAAAATTCATTCACTATAGAAGAAAGACAACTTAAGGTTGAAATCTTTGGCTTTAGTTTTGTATATTAACATACTTATTCTAGAAAGTCTGTAAAGACATTTCCAAATTAAAATCCTGTGTAGAAGTAGAGAAATTACTTACCCTTTAGCTCAAACTCCTGTGTTCTTGCTTCATATGATAATATAGTCTAAGAAAAAACTCAAACCAAAATAAAGTACACTCACATGCACACACACATATGCACACACATACACTACACACATGCACATGCACACACACACACTGTATTCATTAAGATCTAAAGCCATTGGAAACAGAAGGTACTCATTATCTTTAATGTCAATAATCAGGACACATTTCTAAAATAGCAGGGTTTCTCCTCCTTGGGAGACTTGGAAGAGTTGATTTGGGTCCCAGTGATTTGTAACATAGGGTATAGTTTACTGCCTTCAATGCCTGGATTTTCCCAGAGGGTATAACAATTTTACACTTTACCCAGATAAAATTTTACACACTTTGAGCCAGTAATGGGAATAGAACTTCTGTTCTATAACCCTGAGATGAGGGAAAATACAAAGGTAATGTCCCATCAGATATTAAAACATGAAAGTCACTCCTCTCTTTTTTTTTCCAGAATAAATTTTGGATCAATGTAAAAATAAAAGCATTTTTCTTTATCCTATCTAAACTTTATCCTTTCTAAATTTAAGGCTACAAAAACTCATGGAATACATTAGAATTGGTTTGGAGACTTTGGTGAATTTTTTTCATTACCTTTTTTTTTTTTTTTTTTAATTTATTTATTTTTTATTGTGGGTAAAAATCTAAATTTTCACAATACATACCAACATTTGCAAAATGATATATAAATATATATGTATATATGTGCATTTGCTTACAAAAATGTTACTTATATATATATATATAAATATATTTTAAGAGGTGCTTAGATTACCCAAAATATTACCTTTTAATCTGATCTGTGCCTCCAGCACCTACTTCCTCACCCTCACTGACAGGTCCCTTGAGCATCTTTGAACTACAATTTCAGCCTCTTCAGAGTCTGACAGTTCCTACAAAAAAGTCAGCATCAAGAACTATCATTAAGTAGTTGTGGTGGCTTGGAGCTATGTACTCCCGAAAAACATGTTTTTAAACTTAATCCATTCCTCTGGATGTGAACCCATTGTAAATAGGACCCTTTGATGAGATTACTTTGGTTAAGGTGTAGCCAACAGAATGAGGATGGGTCTTATTCATATTACTGGAGTCCTTTATAAGCAGAATGAAATTCAGACACATCAAGAGAAAGCCATAGACAGAGCAGCCAGAAGCTGGAAGTCAATGGAACCAAGATGCCAGGAGAGGCTGCATTGTGCATTGCCATATGACAGAAAAGCCAAGGACCAAGGATGCCTGGCGACCAGCCCCAGAATGCCATAATCGTCTGAGAGAAAACATCGCCTTCATAATGCCTTGATTAATGTTAAGTCAACCCATTGCATAGTATTTGATTTAGCAGCCAGGAAACTAAAACAACAGTGTTGAAATTAATCTGACCACCTTTATCCTATTGATCTGAAAAATATTAGTTCTCTTGATCAACCCACCCTCTGTGGTCCCTTCCTTACTGGAGTAAGATTCCCAGGACAGGGTGTTTAATAAAGAAAAATATCTTGGGGGAAAAACAGTATACATTGAAATAAAATTTGGAATGAGAATAAATTAATAGAGGAAAATAGTAAGCCTGGACTTAGAGAGAAATCATTTCCTTCAAAGTAACTGCAACAAATCACAGATTTCAATTAGTTTCTACAAATTTCATGTTGAATCTTACATTTTATTGAAATGGATCCACTAGCTTTGATTTCCCAAAGGGTCTGTTCCACAAGGTCAATCTGTAGAACAGACGGCATCTCCATCAGTCGTGTGGGAGTGACACAGCTGAATGAAATGTCCAACATGGAAATGAAACTCTTTCCAGGGATTAACAGTGGTTTAACAGTTCACTGCAAAAACTAAATAGTTTACAACCAACAAAGTGTAAAGAACCCTGTTACTAAAGTATCAGGGGAAATAGTAGTAAACAGAATTTAATCAATTTAATTTCTGGCATAGCCAGAATTCATCTATTGAAGTAGAGGGGTGGGACAGGTAGCCTTTCTACCCATCTTATTTCCTGAATCTATTCACCAGCTCATCTGGATTTGCATCTTTTATGAAAAATCTGATGAATAAAATGTTTGATTATGTGTAAGAGCTATCAGTAAAAATCACCTTTATAAGTGGCCAAAATAATATGATACAGGGTCTTTAATGGTATTACTGCCTCCAAATAAAATAACAACAAAGCAATTAAAGTTATGATTCCTCAGACAGCACTTTATGAATCTAATCCCTTATAATCTAGCATTTAGGATTCATCTCAAGAGCATCTCTTTCTAAATTTAAGAGGGAGAATTTTGGAATGCATTCAAAACAGTGTTTGTGATTGACTAAAGTGTCAGTGGTTCTGGTTGACCTTTTAACATCTTCAGGTTGTTAAACATCTTTAAGGATGGACACCTTGGGAACTCTGAGCTAGAGCATATATATCAGCTCTCTGCTTAGAAACAGTGAGGTGTCTTCTAGGGACTGTATGAAGGATGAATGTAGATTACAAGTAAATTTGCTGCTTTCAACATTATTTAAGCAGTGATTTGGATCAATCAAGTAGACAATGAGCTAAATTTCAATTTATGTGCAATCTTGCCAGCCCCTGACCTAATTCGAGGAGAGGTGATTGTCAAGGGATAGAGTTTATCTAGGCATTCTGAATTGGAATGGGAGATGACTGATGGCAAGAGTATTTAATGGGTGCCTTGTATTTAAGCTGGTAGATATCCTAGATCTGTATCCTCCAACATCTTTTTTGTCCTTATTAGTTCCTTCTGCAAATATTCTATCGTTTTGTTTCTCTATAATCTTTACATTAGATATTTCATTGATTGACATGGATTCACTCTTACTTCTTTCTAGATGACTTTAGTAACTTTATCCCCAGTTCTGATCTGACTCTGGAATGTCAGTTCCTTACATCTAACAGGCAGCTCAATAAACTCGCCTGAGTGTTTTACCAATAGCCCAAACTCAACATTTCTAAAAGTGAACTCATCTTCTCTCCTCTTCAGTTTTGCTCCTTAATCCATTGTACAGACTAAAATCCTGACAGGCCCCAGAGGCTCTATTCTGCATCAGATATGTATATAAAGCTGTGTAGTAGGTACCCCCAAATCTTAATCCATGCCCCTATGTGTGTGAATCCATTATAAGCAGGTCCTTTTGAAGGTGTTATTTTTAGTTAAGGTGTGGCCAACTAAATCAGGGTGAGCCTTAATCATTATTACTGGAGACCATGTGAAAAGAACCTGGAAGGCACAGATACCAGAAAGAAGAGACCATCACCATGTGACGATAGATATTCAACCAGGGATTGCTGGCAGCCAGCACCAGAATGCTACAGACTCAGAGAAAAAGCAAGCCTTGCCAGTATCTTGATTTTGGACTTCTAGACTCAAAACTGTGAGACAATAAATTCCTGTTCTCTAAGCCAGCCCACTGTGTGGTTATAGCATCCTGGCCAACTAAGAGAAGATGTTTGTCATAAGGATATTTTTAATAACCTTAAATGTGGAAAAAACTTAAATGTTCAACAATAAAGGAATGGTTAAATCAATCTTGTAATGCATGTAAGAATTTATGATATATTTGTTTAAATTAGCTTTCCTAGAAATGTTTAAGGACTTTTGAGATAGATCCATGATATAAAATTAAATGAATGTCAGATGCAGAAAAAAAATACACACATAAACAAACACACACTTTTTTTTTTTTTTCAATCAAGATTCAGTGAGGAAAACAAAGCAACCCCATATATATTGCAAGTAAGGAGAGTTTTAATGAAGGGAATAAGAGTCTTATAGAATGATGGAAAGTGCCTGAGGAGTAACAGTGAGGGAAGCTGCCCTGATCATCATATCCTGCAGCCCTGAAACAGGTAGTTCCTAGGAGCTCACCTGGAAGCCTCCGCAGATCTCAAGAACCGCTAGGAAGCTCTGGTCAGCTATCTCAGTTCACAACAGTGTATAGTTTTCAAAGGCTCAATCTCCTTAGGCTACCCAAAAGTGCCCCCTCATTTGACTGAAACTGCCTCTGGGGAATGATGGCCTCTCCTCTTCTTGCTTCCAAACCTCAATGAATGTTTCTCATTGGCAAACTCTGGTCTGGGACCATTCAGGGAAGGGGATTTTGGGAAATTAGAGGAGATATTAGAAGAGACTGGTAGATGTTGCATTAATAACAGACAATCAATGAGTAATTATAACTCATCCATATTATAGAACACTATGCAGGAATTAAAAGGAATCAGGAGGGAAGCGGCTGTGGCTCAATCAGTGGGGCTCCCGTTTGCCATGTGGGGGGCCCCGGGTTCGGTTCCCAGGGCCTCCTGGTGAGGGCAGGCCCGCCTGCACGGCGTGGTTGGCTGACCCGGCGAGCACAAGCAGCAAGGGGTGGGGGGATAAATGAATAAATAAATAAAATCTTAACAAAAAAAAAGGAATCAGGAAGCTTTGAAGACATTTTTAAATGAAAAGATACCCAAGATATATTAAGTGAGAAAGGCATAACACAGTATAGAGTATAATCCCATTTTATATAAAAAAAATTTAAATGTTGGTATATAGAAATATATTCTTGTCAATGTAAAGAAAATTAAATTCATAGTTACAATTACTTCTGAGGAAGAGAGTGAAATTGAGTGGTTAGCGAAGAAAAGCTTTTACTTTTGCTTTATGTAATTCTTTATTTGATTTTTTCACAAAAAATTGATTCATGTAGTCCTTATATAATTAAATGTTTGAATTATATTTATATATTATATATGCATATATATACACACATATATATTTTTTTCATTTATGCAAGGTAATATACCAGATAGATATTAAGGAAACAAGAATGAACCAGACAGACACAGTTTGGGTCTCTATAGAACTTACAGTCTCTGGTTCTCAAAAACCTTTAACGAATTCCCACTGGTACTTTACTAAGTCCCTGCCTTGTCTTTCAGAACTTCACCTACTTATTTCTACCAGTGATTCATTTTGAGTCTTTTAATTCTAACTATTTCATCTCCCAAAGCCATCCCCCCCACCCCCATGATGGCTTGGAATTATTCATCCCAGAAATAAACTGTTCTTCAACTTAATCCATTCCTGTGGTTCTGAACCCATTGTAAATAGGACACTTTGATGAGGTTACTTCAGTTAAGGTGTGACCCAACTGGATCAGGATAGATCTTAATCCTATAATTAAAAGCCTTATAAGGAAGACCACAGAGAGAGAGAAAGCCAGAGGGAACAGTCAGAAGCTGAATGCCAGCAGAATCCAGAAGAGAAGAGAAAGCCAGGAGAGGCAGCCATGCATATTAACCACGTGACAGAAAAGCCAAAGATTGAGGGTCGCTTGCAGTCAGCCCCAGAATGCCAAAGTCTAACAGGAGAAAGCACTGCCTTGATGACGCCTAGCCTCAAACTTCAATAGATTCCTGTTGGACTTCTCCTAGCCTCAAAACCAATAGATTCCTGTTTAAGTCAATCCGTTGCATGGTATTTGATTTAGCAGCCAGGAAACTAAAACATAACCCTCTCTTTTTTAATCTAAATTCTACTTAAATTCTGCAGGCTTCAAGTTTTACCTCAATGCTTACTTTCTCCAGAAAGCAGTTTGAACTGGGGGACAGCTTCCAAACTTTCAGTCCCATTCTGAGGTGAAGGTGGGTATCAAGCTTCTCCCTGGGAAACCAGACTCTCTTTCTATGTGCCAATCTCCTCACTACCCAAGCTGCTTTCTCCATACTGTCAAGGCCCGTGGCTATTTACAATCTGTTTTGTAGATAAGAAAACTGAAGTCTTTCTGAGGCTCTCAGAAAGCCAAACTGTGTTTCCCGGCAGCGTGAGGTAAGTGTGATGAAACCAAACCCACCTCCACTTAGTCCTGAAGTCTGGTGCTGCCTTATGTCTCCTTTCAGTGCTGTTCTGAGAGGAAGCTCGATTCAGCCCAGCCCTGGCATGTTGGCGGGAGAAATATGATCCTTCACAAACACAGACTAGGCCTTTCTGCTCCCATGTTGATGATTTTAAAAGTGCTTGTTTTCTCTCCACAGAAGTTATTTGAGGTCAAAGCTACAGGTTTTCAGTAAAAAACAAACAAAGGACTCACTTTTCAATAAGAAGAGGGGCCCTTCACCTTCTCTCTGAAGTCTTCCTGAGTCGCTCACCTTTATACCTGGGTCCTCAATAAAAATTAAGGTCTCAGCTCCCTGAGTGTTTCCTTCTTCCTGTAAATATGAATTGAAATGTGAATCATGTGGGGGTAATGGTTAATTGTAAAAGGGTCTGACTCCCCTGTGAGATTATGTTAGTCTCTAGAAAGATAATTAAGACATGTTTCTGGCCTCAATGAGCTCACAAACTGAAGTTTCTCAGAAAAAATGTCACCAGAACTACAAGATGGTCTGAGAACTAAGCTTCCTGCTGGTCAGGTTTTTGCTCCCACCCCAGCATGGATAGATGGCACCAGCATCTTATTCCACCTCTCCCGCCGGACCAACATGAATTGTGTCCTTGAAGGTCCTTGAAGGCCCAATGTAAGTAACATTCAATATTCAACAAATATTTGCTGAGCCTCTACCAAGGACAAAGGCCAGGCAAGGGTAGGGATCCAATGCTCAATAAGATAAGCCTGACTTCCAGGCACTTGGAGACTAGAGATGTTTTCCTGTTTTAATTATGACTGAAGGCTCCTTCTAATTCTTCTGTCATCTCTATTCCCATGACTCTTCCAACAGTTATTTTTTTAAACACTGACATAGGACATTACCCTGAAATATTTAATAGTTCCATACCACCTCTTGAATGCTTTCCAATCTCTCTCCTGGAACTCAAAGTAAGAACTTTGCTCTTAATTCTCTCCTATCTGCCCACATGTTCACAAGCCACCTTCTTCTCTCCTACCATCTGGCATTTGTTGCATTCCCTTCACCTGGAATGTCCAAATCCTACCCATTCCTCAAGATCCAACTCAAATCCTGACTTCTCTAGAAAGTTTTATTGGATGCTTACTCCCCATCAGAATAAATGTCTCTCCATCTTTATTTTTATCCCACAGTCTGCCTGGCAGTGGAGTCTATTCCAGTTGCTTCTTATGCCCATTCAACTTTGACTTATGCCAGTCAAGGTACCATATGACAAACATCAAGCAACCTAGTTTACAACTTCAGCAGAAAAGGACTTTTGGAAGATAGCTCATTTTATCAAAGAACTGAAAACAGGGTCTTGAACAGATATGTGAACCAATGTTTATGATAGCATAAGTCACAATAGCCAGAAGGAAGAAGCAAACTAAGCATCCATCAATGGATGAGTAGATAAATAAAATGTGGTATACATGTACAATGGAATTTCAGCAATAAATAGGAATCAAGTTCTGAAGCATGCTACAATGTTGATGAAACTTGAAGACAGCATTTTGAGTAAAATAAGCCAGATGCAAAAAGACAAATATTGTATAATCTCCCTTATATGAAATACCTAGAAGAAGAAAACCTTATAGAGACAGATGGTAGTTTATATGTTACCAGGGACTGTGGGGTCAGAATAGGAAGAGGAGTTCTAACTTAATGGGTGAGTAGTTTCTGTTTGGGGTGATGAAAAAGTGGGATAATGGATGTCAGTGATGGTAGCACAATATTGTAAATATCATTAATACTGCTGAATTGTACACTGGAATGTGGTTAAAATGGGAGATTCTGTGCTGTATATTTGTTATTTCAATAAAACACTTAAAATTTTTTTAAAAAGAAAGAAGAAAAATCTCTGAAATGTAGAGTGGAATAAATTGCACTAACAGCCCTAATAATGGACCTAACTCACCCTTCCTTGCCTCCAAACCCTTTGCCATGTGACTTTGCAGATGTTTCCCTGTTGCTTGACATTGGGCTTAGTCATGTGACTTCCTTTTGTCAATAGGATGTTGGCAAGTGTGATGTCACCAAAGGCTAAAAAGGCGCTTGTGTGAACGGACTTGTGTCCTTAAGCCTCTGCCAATGCCATGAAAAAGACATTCCCAGTCCAGCTCATTAGTGCCAGGAGGAGGAGGAAACCAGGATGCAAATCTTCACTGACCCAGCCAGGTCCAGCTGAGCTGAGCTAAAGCTCAAGTGTCTAGCAGATCTGTGAGAATAAATTGCTGTTTAAGCCACAGTTTGGGGGCTGTCTGTTATGCAGAGAAGCTGGGCAGATACTCTTTATAAAGTTGCATCCCACCCCCATTCTCACAGCTAGGTTTTATCTTACAAGTAGACAAGTATGAATATTCAAAGTTCATATCCTTTTCTTTTAGTCCTTCCATTATGGCTTCAGTGGTTCTTAGCATTTAAAGGGCTTAAGAATTATTGTGCACACTTGTATAAACAAATCATTCATGCCACATTTTATGGGCAAATTAAAAGATTTTTCAAGGGTAATTTTGATTAAATGAGATTTTCTTTTGACCCACTGACTTTAGAACCTAACTCCAAAGAAGTAGAACTTCATTATACTTATCAATACTTAGATTGTAAGTTTCTGGAGGGGAGGAACTGTGTTATATTTCTCTCTTTGTCCACACACCCCGCCTCTCCACCCCCAGGCTAGTTTATTGTTTATTTAATTGAATTGCTTGGTAGTTATTAAGTATCTCAGTGCACAGGGCATCGCTTCTCGGCCTTTTGGCTAAGATCAAATGTAGTATCAGTGCACAGGGCAGAATTTCTAGATGGCTCTAGGGATGAGGTTGTTGCCTCCAAAGGCTTGCAAGTTGAGGTGTGCAGAGCTCATTCAAACATTTGTTTGTTTTTTTAAATTGAGAACTTAAGACAAAACCAGGCAACTTGGAATGAAAGACTCTTTGGTACACATTTCCCTTTGCAGCACATTTTTCTTCATCTCTAACTGCCAATCAGGTGCAAATTGGAAACAGGATACTTTAGGAAAATTTTCCTTCCGTCAGATTTCATCACACAGCTGCTCTCGTTACACTAACCCTGCTCATCACAAAATGCCCCATGTGCTGCTGCACTAGAAGGCGGCATGCTCAACTGTTCTGGCCTAATAACTGGGAATCTTTCCCCAGAGACCACACCAGAGTTCCCTCCCACTGCAAGAGGTCATGGCCCACTTACTTCCCAAACCCGCCTCCTGTGTGATCTGGGTCAACACGGTCAACCTTCTGTGTTTGTCCAGCTGGACGTCATGGATAATGATACCCACCTACCTCACCAGGGCATTGAGGAGTTCAACAAGGCCCTTGGTTGAAAGGTGATATGAAACACGTACAGGAGAGTGAATCCACTTTGACTGAAGAGGCAGAGCTGTGTGGCCAAAACGAGCCCTTCAGCAAACTAGTGGTCTCCCTCCCACCCTTTAGATGAGTGGCATGAGTCAGAACCAGGTCACCTTGTCCCCCAACCACGGGGGATCCAGAAGAACCTACCTTAGAGATGCTCTCTCTTGACCTGCTGGTGAAAGATGGGTTCCCCCATCCTCTTCCCCAGAACGGGGGTGAGACAGCACTCCAACGAGTCTCCTCAACAGTCCTCTAGTCAACTCCAACTCTTTCCTTGGCCCCTGTAACCACTTTTAAATGCTGAATATGGGTGATCAGTTAAGGGAAAATCCAGTTTTCCACCACTTCCTGTTGCAAGTCCTGCACGGTGGTCTCGCATCTCACTTTGGAATGTGGTACAGTCGATTCTTGTTATTCACAGCAGTTGCGTTCTATTACAGTGGCCACGAACACTGAATTAGCAAATACTGAGGCATTGCTCCTACGGGAAATATAGGGTTAGGTTCCCTGTGTTGTGAGCCTCTTGTCACAATAATTTCATCAAACATTCAATATATAACCTTGTCTGATGTGTGTTTCTGTTTAAAGGCACCTTACTTAATATATATTGTTGATTCGTTAACACTGAACTCATGGCCATCAACACTAGACTCATGCCTGGATGAAGCTTATTTAAGCTATTTTCTCCACAAGGCACATCCCAGTCTTCTCTGTGGTTTGGAACACTAGACAACATTTCAGCACAACACTTGGGAACCATATAGACAGCAAAGTCATCAACAAAAAAGTACAAAAATGCAAAAAAGATGTGACACTATACCTTGAAAAGGAGCCTTGTCACAGTATGGGAGCTGAAACAAGAAGGCAGAACGTCCTCTCGTTAGATCTCGGCTGGGAACGTGCATCTCGGGGAACTAAAATCTTTTGTTGCCGTATGCAGGAGCAAAAAACTGCAAACACGCCATGAACGATTCTGGTGTTACAAACAAATTTTAGTGAGTAGGTAAGTTGCAAATACAGAATCTGTGAATAATGAGAATTGATTATTTCTACATCTTGAGATCACAGCCAAACTGAGATGGGAAGAGTCCAATTTTAATACCTTGTTTCTCTTCTGGTAAATTGCTAGGCTCATAGTAGGCTCTGCATAAATTTTGTTGAATGAATGAATATTGCTATCTCTTTCTTCAAGGTGTTTTGTTTTGTTTTGTTACTGTGTTTTGACTCCCTATCTAAGTTTTAAGCTTTTCAAGGACAGAGATTATACTTTACACACAGTGGGAACTCAGTGAGCCCGAGTTTCTCAAAGTACAGTCCTTGGAGCACCAGCATCAAAATTACATGAATTCTTGTTTAGAATGCAGCTTCTAGGGTCGCCGGCCTGTTAACTTAATTGTAGCAAGGATATGCATTTTGAATAACTTTTTCCAGCGGCGTGTATTTACGCTAGAGTTTGTCTGAAGCACAGGGAGACTAAAATGTTTGGAAATTAGGGAAGGGGCCAAAAAGCAGTGGGGAAAACAGACTTGTTGGAAATTGTAGTAAAAGTTGTCTGCACAACATATCTCAGTAGAAATTTCACTGTCAGTTGTCATAGCAAAATGCAACTAAGTTTTCCTTGATTTCTTTTCCTCTCTCAAGAGTGCTTTGTTTTACACTGTTGGAGAAACAAACAAAACCAGTCCTTATTTATCCTTATGTAGGAGATTTAATGGACTTTTGCAGTTCTATCATGTTTCTGTTACACACTTTTTTCGTTTCTGTAGTTGGAGTATGACACATGTCCAACCCATAATCCAGAAACCCCATTTTCCCCAAAAATCAAATTTATTGTTGAGATATTCGATTTCTTTGAGCTAGCCTTCTGTTGTGTCTAATCCAATGTCCTACATTTATACAATAAACACACAATAAATGTTCCAATCTCCTCACAAGACTCCAAGTTTTGGTGAGCAATTCAGGGCTTAGAGTAGGGGAGAGTCGCAAACCCAAAGATTCAGGTTTGGGTATTATAACATTTTGTCTTAAAAATCTTCATTGGGAAAAGGACAGCGAACTCTGTGGAGAGATAGATTCTGTAACTCAGTGAGGTAATTAGAAACACCCGGCATACAAAGAGGCGCGATCACACTAATATTTTTTTCAAGGATAATCGCAATTTCACTTATTTTCCTGACACCACAGAGTTTTATACTGGCTCCTACTGTTAAAATATGCACCTGGCAATCTTAAATAAGACTTTCATCTTTTGTTGAGCTCATCTTAAATGTTGGATGGAACTTCATTTTTGTTAGCATAGGTTTTCTAGCCTTTGTGTGGAGCGATGATTATATGCCCTGAAGTGAAGGAGGATCCCCAGTGGAAATGTTTGACTGCTACACCCTGGGAGAATTCAAGATTCAGGAAATGAAGTCAACAAAAAACTTGGGATCCATTTCTCTTCCTTGAGATTTTTGACCTCTGCAGCACATCACATCAAATTCTTTGGATTTGACCTCATACACCAGCTGGGAGGAAGAACCCATAAAAGACTGAATGCTAACTGTATAGTGCTATACACAAAGTCATATTGTACATTTGGACCCCTCATGGAGGGCTAAGTTTGTAGTCTCTGAGTCTCTCCCAGTAGATGGAATTGGAGAGGTTTTAGATCCCAAAGCTTCAAGGTGTCTTGGGCCCCTGGAATCCAACCAAATGGCTCAGCAAAGCCAGAGAACCCAGTAAACTAAGGTTGGCATATTAATTTACCAAACCCAATCAAATCAAATATTCTTTAAAAATTATTTTTATTGGAACTTTTGTAGGTTTACAGAAAAATCATGCAGAAAGTACATGATAGTTTTCCCTATTATTAACATTTTGCATCAGTGTGTTATCTTTGTAAATATTCTTTTAATCATAAAAAAAAGTCCCAATTTACAAAATGAAAAATGACATATGCCTACTCATCCCCAGTTCTTTGTTCTTCCTACCAATTGCCCACAAATTAATTAATTCAAAAAACATTTATTAAATGCCTACTGAGAGCAAGCCACTATATATGGGCCAACATGTGACATGCCTACTAAAATGACTAACCCATGCATAGGCTGTTTTAATAGAATGCTAGCATCTAGATCAGAGGAGATAGCAGTCTCATTATTGTGTTTCACTCAGGCCAAAACACATTTGAAGCCAATAATTTAATTCTGTATGCACAATTTAAGTGGGACATTGTTAAACCAATCATGGAGACAGAAGTTTGCAAATATTATCACGTAGGAAATAGGTGAAGGAATTGGGTGACTCTTCTGGGAGAGAAGAGGCTAAAAGGCAAGTGCAGTGTAAATACCTGTCATAATAGGTCTCTGATTCAGAGTCTCAAACTAAGAGAGAGACTATGGATCAACAAAGAAAGAACGTATTTCATTTAGAATTAATAAAAGATGCCATTTTCTGAGGTAATAAGTGAACAACATAGCATCGGAAACTTTACAGCACTGGTTGATAGGTTATCTATCTGGGCCACAAAAATAATTAGGAATATTCATTATAAGAGAGATTAGAACAACAGATCTCTAAAATCTCTATCTCTAAATTCTAAGAATTAGGGATCCCAGAATTACTTCCCGATTGGTGGCATAAAGTCATCCCCAAATCCACTCCTCCATAAAATGAATGAGAACAAAAATTGTGAATATCAACTTTTTTAGAACTCTAGAAATTAACTAACTCTTGCACAATCTGAGAAGCAAAAACTGATGTAATTGAAGGAAGAAATAGAAAATTTAACAATAATAGAGACTTCAATAGCCCACTTTCCAAAATGGATATAACAACTAGGCAGAAGATGAGCAAGGAAATAAACACTTGAACAACACTATAAGCTTATTAGACTTAACAGACATCTGTAGAACAGTCTACCCAACAATAGCAGAATATACATCATTCTCAAGTGCACATGGAACATTTTCCAGAATAGACCATGTGTAAGCCAATAAACAAGCTTTAAATGAATTTAAAGGGTTGAAATCTTACAAAGTATCTTCTCTGACCACAATGGAATGATATTAGAAATCACTAACAGAAATAAATTTGGGAAATTCACAAATAGGTCAAAATTAAACAAGATGCAACTCAATAATAACAAGACAAATAACCCCATTAGTAAATGGGAAAAGTAGCTGAGTAGATGTATTTCCAAAGTATATATACAAATTACCAATATGCACATGAAAAGATGCTCATCACTAGTCATTAGGAAAATGAAAATCAACACCTCAAAGAGATACCACTTCATTTCCACTATGATGGCTAAAATAAAAAAGACAGGCTATAGCAAGCACTGGAGAGGATGTAGAGAAATTGTGACCTTCATTCAATAGTGCAGCTGTTTAGAAAAACATTTTGGCAGTTCTTCAAATGATTAAACATATAGTTACCATATGATCCAGCAATTCTATTCCACTTATATACCCAAGAGAAATGAAAACATATGTCCTCATGAATATTGTACAAAACTTGTACATGAATATTCATAGTAACATTATTTATAATAGTAAAAAAGTGGAATCTACTTAAATGTCCATCAATCATGAATGGATAAATCAAATGTGGTGTATCCATACAATGGAATATTATGCAGCCATAAAAAGGAATGAAATACTGATACATGCTACAAGGTGAGTGAACTTTGAAAACTTTATGCTAAATAAAAGACTACATTTTGTATAATTTAATTTGTTTTAAATGTCCAGAATAGTCAAATCCATAGGGACAAAAAGTAGATTAGTGGTTGCCAGGACCTGAGGGAAGGGAGAATTGGGGAATGATTACTAATGGGTGTAGGGTTTCTTTGGGGGATGTCACGAAAATGTCCTAAAATTAGATAGTGGTAGTGGTTGTACAACTCTATGTATAATAAAAAATAGTGAATTGTACATATTAAAAGGGTGAATTTTATACCACATAAATTTTATCTCAATAATAATGTTGCTAAAAAAAAAAGAAAAGAATAAGGGATCCCAGATACAGAATCATTTGGAAGGGGAACATTCAGGAAGTTTGTTTGTTTTTTTTATCTACAGTGTCTTCTGCATTTATTGAATACCAGCTTGGTGTCAAATTTTTTTAGTGCTTTACATCTCCCCTAAACCTTTTTGTGACCCTCACATTTCCCCTGAGCTCCAGATTCTTGTCTGCAACTTTGTACTTGTCATGTCTAGTTGGATTGTAACAGACATCTCAAACTATACTTATCCCAAAGCGAATTCTTGATTTTCCCCAAACCTGCTTCTTTCCCATTTTTCTCCATCTCAGTAATTGTAATCACCTTTCACCCAATTGGGCAAATAAAAAACCCAGGGGCCGCCCTAGATCGCACTCTTCCTTTCCACATCCATCAGCAAGACTTGATTACTAGACTCCAAAACATAACCTGAATCCACTTGCCTAAATTCCTTTCCACTGTTAACACCAACATCCCTCACCCGGACTATTCTAATGGCTTCTTAAATAGTTCCCTGCCTTCTATTCTTGCCATTCTCCACAATCCATTCTCCCTACAGCAGTAGGAGAAACTTTTTACTGTATAAACCAGATCAGGTCACTCTCATGCTTAAAAACCTTCTAATGGCTTTTGTGATAGTCATCCCCTAAGAATGCCCAATGATCCTTACCTCCTTGTATTCATGTCCTTGTGTGTTCCTTTCCCACACTGAATATGGCTGACCTGTGCAACCACTATCGTGTAGAGATGAGGTTTTGAAAATTCCAATGCATGGACATAAAAGACACTGCCACTTTCACCTTGCTCTCTCTTGCATCACTTGCTCTGGGGGTGTATTAGTCTGCCAAAGGGGTGCAGATATAAAGTACCAGAAATCTGTTGGCTTTTCAAAGGATATTTATTTGGGATGAAAATTTACAGTTGAAAGGCCCTAAAGAGTCCAACTCAAGGTTGCTTTCTCACCAAAGTCAGCTGCCACTTGTTGAAGTAAGATGGTCACTGATCTCTGCAAGGGTTCAGCCTTCCCCTCTGGGCTTCCTCTCTCTCAGCTGCAGGCTGGCATAGGGCTTGTCTCTCGGGGCTTCCTGTCTCCTGGCATAGGGCTTGTTTCTTTCTGGGCTTTCTATATCAGTCTCTGCTCTTCTGTTCTCTTCACAAGGTTAGCTGCAAACTATCAAGTGAATGCCTCATCTCTCCCTGGGGCCCAAGGATCAAAAATAACAGAGCTCTCTCTTCCAGTGTGTCTTCTCGAGTGAGTGTCCATTATATCGGCCCATCAAGGGGGTGGGAACTCAACCTGAGTCTTGCCTTACTGACACGGTTGAATCAAAGCCCTAATCTTAACAGGTAATTTATTCAAGGGCCCCTCAACTGAATCCAGTATAATCAAAGGTATCACAACCAGAAGAATAGATTAGTTTACAAGCATACCCTTTCTATTTTGGGGATTCACAAATAATCTCAAACTGTCACAGGGGGAAGCCAGCTACCATGTCATTAGAATACTCAAGCAGCCCCATAGAAAGATTTACCTGGCAAAGAACTGAGGCCTCCTGCCAACAGCCAGCATTGACTTTCCAGCCATTTGAACAAGCCATCTTGAAAGCAGCTCCTCCAGCTCCAGTCAAGCTTTGAGATGACTGCAGTCTTTGCCAACTCCTGGAGAGATTCTTTTGCAACCTTTTGAGGGACTCTGAGCCAGAAACACCCTACTAAGCTTCTTCCAGATTCATGCCTTCAGAAACTCTGTGAAATAACAGATATCTCATTTATAAATATATATATATATATATATATATGTATTATACATATATATATATATATTTTGTTAAGCCACTAAGGTTGGGGGAAATTAGTTACACATAATTGATAACTAGTATAGATATGGGTGTCTGAACATGCTACCATAACAAAAATTTAAAATGTAGAAGTGGTTATGGAATCAAGCAGTGGGTGGAAGCCAAAAGAACTTTTAGGAAAGTTGTTAGTGAGAGGCTAAGGTTCTTTGAATAAGTGTTAACAGACACTTAATGTCTTTAAAGGAGGCTACCAGAGGATATTTTAAGGAAGGAGGAAAATAACTTAAAAGGAAGGAGGAAAATAGCATTGGAAATTGGAGGAAAGGAGATCCTTGCTCAACTTGGCAGAAAGTTTAGTAACACTAACCTGTGGTAACATAGAAAGTAGAAAATGTGCCTAATAAACTGGGTGACCTAAGTGAGGAGATTTCCAGGCAGAGTGTTGACAGTGTCCCCTGGTTTCTTCTTCCTGTTTATATTAAAATGGAAGAGGAGAAAGATAAGATTAAGGACAGACTGTTAAACAAAATCCTTGCAGGTTTTCGAAGTTCTCAGGCTCTGAAAATGGCAAAAGGTGATAAATTTAAGGAATGGTTTTGAGGCAAACATCAAACTTATTACAGCAATCCCCCAATTTTTATACAACAATAGGTAAGCTTATATATGTTTCCTCACCTTCAGAATAAAATCTCTAACTCTTAAACAAGGCCTTTAAAATTTCTGTTTATCTACTTATTCAATTGACTAACTCCTGTACCACTCTTCTCCCACTTAATGGGCTACAGCAAGACTGAATTTTTCTTTCATTCTTTTATTTTAATTAAAGAAATTGTAGGTTGTGGTATTTTGAGTCTTTGGTGGAACCCAGAAAATTATGCTCTTAAATTAATCCATTTCTGTGGGTGTGAACCTATTGTAGGTGGGACCCTTTGATTAGATTACTTCAGTAATGTACAGCCCAGGGTGGGTCTTAATCCTCTTACTGGAGACCTTTATAAATGGGATGAATATACAGAGACAAAAGGCCACAGACACAGAGAGAAACCCCCAAAAGCTGAGAGAGAAAGTCCCAGAAGCCAGAAACTGAAGTCAATGGAACCTGGCAGAGAGAAACCACAGAAGCAGAGAGAAAGCCCCAAGAGTAAGAAGGCGAAAGTAATGAAGCTGAGTCAGAAGAGAAGGCAGAGACTGGCAGATGCAGTCATTGTGCCCTGCACTGGTAGCCGCTCTTTGGGGAGAAAAGCATCGATTGTTGAAGACTTGATCTGGACATTTTCACAGCTTGAGAACTGTAAGCTAATCAGTTAATAAATCCTTATTGTAAATGTCAACCTATTTCTGGTATATTGCCTTGGCAGCCTGATGCAAACTAAAATATAGGTTTATGGCAAAATCACACATAAAATACAGAGTTCAGACATACCACCCTGCTATTAACACCTTGCATTAGTGTAGTACATTTGTACAACTCATGACAAAACATTTTTGTAACTATACTATTAACTGTAGTCCATCATTTACAATAGGAGGTCACTGTGTGTTTTACAGTCCTATGTTTTTTGTTTTGTTTTTTAAATTTTTATTCCAGTAACATATATGCAACCTAAAATTTCCCCTTTTAACCACATTCAAATATATAATTCAGTGCTGTTAATTACACCCACAATCTCTCATTCTTGAACACACTAAACTGTCTTCCTTAGTGATTTTGTATTTTCCATTCCCTCTGTTTCAAATGCTATTTCCTCAATATTTTCATGTCTGGCTCTTTTTTTTGTCTTATTTGATCTAAAAATAAATGGAAGGATTGAATGGAGAGGCAAAGCTTCTCTGAAGAGGTGACATTTCAGCTGTAATCTAAAGGACAAGAAAGAGCTATTATTACCATTCAATAGCTGATATTATTTTTAATTTATTGATTTGTTTACATTTTAATCAGAATTATGTCAGAAATATCTTCATGAGAGCAGGGACTTATCTTTTTTGTTTACCATTATATCTTTAGTACTCAGAACAGTTCTGAGCCATCATAACAATCCAACAAATGCTTGTTGAATAAGTAAATGAATGAATAAGTGAATCAATGGATGCATAGCTTAGGGTGCAAGAGGTTAGGTAATTTCCCCAAGACCACATAATCTGATTATTTTTTTCATATTTTAAAGAATATATCTACCTCAGACTGGATCTGTATATCTCTGGAGAGAAGTTGCCATGCAAATCTAGAAAAAAGTAATAAGCATAGCTTCCTTAATTTTTATTAGGTTCTAAGGAAGTTGAAATGCAGTTTATAAACTTTTATAGTAACTAAAACAGGCATCTTGTCCCTTGAAATGACATGATCATACCTTTGGGTAAGTGTCTTTCTGTCTCAACCACGTCCTTCTTAGAATTTCCTGAGTAGTTTGGTAACTGTATGAGGCAAGTCAGGATTTGACTTGTATTTAAAGACATTTCAGATGTAAACATGTTTTTATTGACTCTGGACATGTCTAGCTTCACTGAAGTTATTATTTGGATAATGGGTTGTCTTTTGTCAAATATTTCATACTTCACATACAGGAAGAACAATATTTGAAAGAGAGGCTGTTAGACAATTTAAAAGAAGTTGCCACATACTCATAGAAAGATGAACCACTAGAGAAACTGGGAAGATATTTTACAGCCCTCAGTCTATAGGCAGTGCCACCCCTAGACCACTGGCCAGACGATGGTTTTTGAAGAAGAATCTTCAGCCTCGTCATTATCCTAGTCCCTCTCGGACTCTGAGATACTTCCCAAGACCCGTCTGAGGACGTCCTTATGGGCCGTACCTTTCCTCAGGCCATAGACACAAGTGGGTTCACATTAAGGCAAATTTTGTTGCCTCAGAGCCCTATCTACAAAACTTCAGAGTTTCGATGCCTCCCCTAAAGTTTATCCAGATATTTCAGGGAATGCAGGGATGTCACCCATGTGCTCACACAGTTCACAACCTCGCCGATGCCTGCGGCTTCTGGGCTTTCTGCGTAGGTGTCACCACAGCCGGGCCTCTGTGAGAACATCGCTGCCCTACTTGGGGTGTAGCATTTCGGTGCTTACCAAACCCTAAAGGTAATCTAAGCACCTCTTAAAATATATGTATATATATATATATATAAATAACATTTTTGTAAGCAAATACACATATATGCATATATATTTATATATCATTTTACAAATGTTTGTATGTATTGTGAGAATTTCGATTTTTACCCATAATAAAAAAAAAAAAAAAAAAAAAAACAATAAAGGTTTCAGGGTACCAGGTGTGGCTCCATCCCTCACTGAGCTGGGGCCACATGGAATATTCCTCAAAGAAACAGCAGCATGCCCCTTCCCTCATTCCTGGTCAATTATGACATGAAGACCCCCCCCCAAAAAAAAAAAAAAAAAGAACTTCTAATGCTACGGATCTCAGAACTTGCTTTAGAAAAATACCTTTTAGAGCTTTGTGCCAGGTCTTCTCTCTTCCCGGGGAACATGCACCATGCTGCCTTCTCACCACAGGCATCCACCAGGAGCTCTCCTCAGGCTCATAAAGGGGAGGAGGGGTTCAGTCACCAGACCCCTTGGCTCCCCTTAAACTCAGCCAGGACTGCTGGCTGCACTGAAATTTAATTTCTCTGCTTTCTTTTTTACTAAAAAGGAATCACTCAATTGTTTTCACATTATTTTGAATTTAAAATTATAGAGATGGAAATAGATTAGCAGTTACATGTGACAGGGGAAAGATAGAGAGATTGAGAGGTGACTACTATGGGGTAGGGGATTTTTTATTTGTGTTTTGTATGTTTTTAGAGTAATAAAAATGCTCTAATATTAATTAAAGTGATGAAGGCACAACTCTATGAATTTACCAAATGCCATTGATTGTACACTTTAAATGGATTGTATGGTTTATGAATGTGTTTCAATAGAATTGATCATAAAATAAATAAAAATAAATTAAATTAATTTAAAAAATAAAAAAGCAAAATTCTTCACATACCACCCTCATCTACCCTGTTCCCACTCCCCAGAATCAAACTTTAGTATTTCTGGTTTTAGTTTTTTTGGTCATTTCCACTAAACTCACATTAATATACACTATCTCTATTTTTAAAATATATCACTTATATGCAACATCTGTTAATTCTTCAATAGAAAAGGTAAGGATATAGTTCCCATACATTACTCTTCTTTCCCCTTTCTCCTAAGAAGTGTTATTTAGATTGTTAACTTCAGTTTCTAATTGTTACTAAATCCTCTATTTTTTTCACCAACTTTTGATAACATGGTTTAGCTTTCCCTTTACATATTGAATTTTCATAAAACTCAATGAGACTGTCATTTTTATGGCTTAAAATAAAGATGAGGAAAATGAGACTGAGCTGCTAGGTAATTTCCTCAAGTTCCCACAACTAGAAAGTGGTGGCGTTGATGAATCCAACGCCCATGCTCTTAATCTCACGCCTCAATTATTTGAATGTTTCAGATGAAATTGATATTTCTAATTACATTAAACTCTACACCTATAGACACAACCTTTTAAAAATGGATTCATGGAAACACAATAGGCCCAGCACAAAGTAGCATAGAAAATTTTAGTTCACAAAGCTTTTATTTTATAGAAGATCCATAAAAGACTGAAAAAGGGCGACAATTTCATTTGTTCTTTTCTTTCCATAGAATGTCCCCTTCTTCAGCCAGACTCAGGTAAGTAAGGGTTTAGTGTTTCATCACGACTCCCTTTCTGCTCTTCATAAATTTCACAGAAAGAAATATGACCAAAGAAAAGCCCACTGCAGGGAATATGAACACGGAAGGGCCATATGGAGTTCGGCGGAGGCCATTAGAGGTACTTCATCATGTCTGGGTGGTAAAAATCACTCCAGCAAATGTAGTCATGACACAAATTCAGTGCCACATGGCACAGAGTGCTATGGCCGGGTGATGGTTTTGCAACTCCATCTGCCTGGCATCGCCAGCACACCCAAGGGCATGCTGGGATGCTGAGACAATCATCTCTGGCGGAGAGCCCGAGCTGTTTCTTACTGGTTTACTCTGGTTCTTGTGGGGGCCCTTTCCAGCTGAGAGCTGTTTTGATCCCACTAGGGGTGAAGTCTGTTACTCTCTCTGGGATGGCCCTGCTGGCTCACTCAGACACCCTCAACCATTTCATATTGAAAGCTTTTCTTGAGCCAAAGAGGCAAGAGACGTAAATAGCAACTGGCTTTGAAAACAGTGGACAAAGTATGCCTTATTCATCAGTATTTTCACCAGTGTCACCCCCACTCCCAAAATTCCCCAACTCATACTCACAAAAAACACCCCTTTAATAGTGACACTTTCAAATCAGCATAAAAACATAAAGGTACTGGTTAGGTCTCCACACTTACATCTTAATAAACTACTTTCTGGATATTCTGGATTTGTTCTAGTTTCAAGTTTCTTTGCATGTTATATGCTCAAACTGAAGTTTATGTTGCTTTCTCTCCAGAATAGTAAACAAGAAAGTTAGAAAGGCAGAAAGGCTAAATTGAGGTAATGGTAAAAATACTTCCTACAGATAATGTAGACTGCATGGCTTGAACTTTGCTTAAATACTCATTGCAACAAACCAGAACTGCAAACTCTAGTGCAGGTTGTTAATTCCAGAGGGAGGTGGTAATATACTGTCTATACGTGGAGATCAAACCTATAATGCATAGATTTAATTAACCCCACTTGGGGTTTTTCAAAGCTCACAATCTGAACAAACAAATGTCTTGCCTGGACTCTGGGCGACCAAAAATTATGAAATTGTCATTATCTGATGCTGCTTGCAGAGCTTGTAGACTGAATGAAGGATGCCTCAAGTGATGGAAAATTCGGGCCTACCTAAGGATTAGAGGGTGTGTATTCTGTCCTCTGCTGAGATTTATTACCTGTGTAAACTTGGGCAAATCCTGAACCTCTCTGAGGCTCATTCTCCCCATCTTTAAAATGGATAAGATGGTATTATCTGCTCTACCAAGCACACAGTTCAAGGATCAAAGGAACGTGAGTATTTGAAACAGTCCTAAGAACATGTGCTTCAAAGGAAAGGCATCATTAGGATTCACGTCAGGCTACAGTCCTATTTTAGGGGGCTGCACAGTGCCCAGCAGAGAAATCTTGAAACACTGCCCACTCTCTATGTTGTTGGAAGCATGCTATAGGATTATAAGTGGTTCTCAGCTAGGGGCAGTTTTGCCCTTCCCCCTGATGACATTTAGCACTGTCTGGAAACAGTTTTTTAAAATAAAATTTTATTGAAGTTTATCATTCATACATGAACATGCATAAACAATAAATATATAGTAAAATTTGTGAATTTACAAAACAAACTTGCATAACATCATACAGAGCTCCCATACCTCACCCCACCAGGAACACCTTGCATTGTTGTGAAACATTTGTTACAAACTATGAAAGAGCATCATCAAAATATTACTACTAACTGTAGCTTATGTCTTACGTTTGGTGTATTTTATCCCCCAACCCATCCGACTAACAGCCTGTATCGATATTATATAGTTATAGTTCATGAGAGAATGAATTTGTCCTGCTAACCACAGTCCATCTTCCACCACTGGGTTCCCTGGGTTATACAGCCCCATGCTTTGTACAATCCCTTCAAAGTGTGCACTCAGTGGCTTTCATTTTCATCACAGTGTTGTTCTGTCATCACCTCAGTCAATTTTAGAATGTTTTCCTTACTCCAAAAAGAAAAATCCCATACCCCTTATACCCCCACTATAGTTGTCTCTTAGAATTCATATATTTTCATTTCCATTACTGCAAAAATACTACAATTTTACTGTTAACTATTGTCCATAAGTTACATTAGTTGCAATTTTCCCATGTATCACTATATCCTTAACACTTTATAAAAGAAAAACATTCTTATATTTATACTGTTAACCACAATCTTCATCCACCACCAAAATCTTTATTCTCTATGTCCTTTCAATTGACATTTACATGCACAGACTACCCCTTTCAGCCACAATCACATTTATAAATCAGCAGGGTTAGTTATACTCACTATAATGGGTTACCATCAACTTTACTCATTTCCACACTTTTATGATAAACCTTATTAAAAATTCTAAACAGCTTTGATTGTCACAACTACGGGGAAGGAGAGGTGTCACTGGCATCTAGTGGGTAGAAGCCAAGGATGCTGCTAAACATCCTGCTATGCACAGGACAGCTCCGCCCCTCCTCCCCACCACAGTAAAGAATTATCTTGTCCAAAATATCAAAAGTGCTGTGACTGAGAAATCTCTGGTATACATGCTTACACTCTGTGCCTTAAAGGCAGAAAAGTCACCTCAAGACTTGCTAAGCTGCCAGTCTCTGATGCAGACCCATAGCCAAGCCTGATAAAGGGTGTGGAGGAGCGTGTGCATATGTCACTGGCCATGGAGCAGGCCCCAGAGAGAGACTCAGACCTACCGAGCTGTCACGCTGGCAGAACTGGCTCTTCTTTCCTGGGCATGGGGAGTGGGGGGTCGGGGGAAATTCCTTGCAGTGAGTGGAGAAGAAAGAGCCCCAGAAATAGCTAACCCAGTGACTTTGAATGCTCAGGTCAGCACCTGCAAGCCTCCCCTGATAGCTTCTTAGAAATGCCAAGTCTAGGGCCCTGAATCATATATGGCTTTGCATTTTCCCACAACCCTTCCAGTTCTTTCCCCTTTTAGTCGAAAGCTCCATGCTCTCCGCCTGCCACTACGGAGAGGATTTAGGCCGCGACCAGGCTTGGATCTAACACCATGAGAAGAGCTTCCCCATGTAAGCCCCCTTTAAACGCTTTTTTGCTCGCCAAGCTGGACCAGTCTGAGTCTTTCTTTGGTCTGAAGTATCCCCCTCAGTTTGGTGGGAAGCCGTACTTTTACATGGCTCCCTGCTGTGCTCGAAACAGGCCCCACTGCAGACTGCTGAATTGGTGGGCCCAGGAATCCGAGTTCTAACAAGCCCTCGGGGCAATTCGAATGCATGCTGAAGTTTGAGAACCACTGACTAAAAACAGTTATGACCCAGGATTTTGCCACTCTCTGCTTGGCAAAAGCAATAGCATGGACCCAGCTGTGGGGACTCCTGGCAACATTTTCAGCCCACTAATCCCCCTGCTAGCTCCTCTTTGCTTCGAGGAGCTTAGGCAACCTCTAGCTGCAGAAAGCACATGTCATTATGACTTAGGCCTCCGTTACAAGACGCCTTGCTGAGAGAGCCACCTGGGGAAGCAAGGCTGCTGGCTGGCACACATTCAGTTTTGATTAGGCATTTTGGCTGACATGCTTCTTAGGGCAGAAGAGAGGGCTTAACTTGAGGCATGGTGTGGTATGGAGCAGCACTTCTGGCACAAAGGTCCTCAAGGGATGAAGTTGAGACAGAAACACGGGTGGATAAGTTGGGGAAGTTATCCAGAGTCTGTGACTTTCTCCTCATAAGAGGCTCCTCAGTTTCTGGTACTCACCATGTGTCCAGGTTCAATCTCCAGTGAGGAGGGAATACAGTAAATTCTCTCCATATGTCTTGTAGGGATAAGTGATATGATGGAAAGAGTGCTGAATCACTAGCAGCCAAATCTGTTATCCTCTAGACTACTATTATTACCTCAGAATATTGGAGTCATAATACCTTTCCACTACCTCATCACGGCTTCTATTCATTCAATAACCATGTATTGCATACACACTATGTACCATGTGGTATAGAAGTTTGTAAATGTGAATCGAAGATACCTGGCACAAAATCAATTGGATATGCACACTCACAAAGTTATCTATAACAATGTGGTAAATACTACCTGCCAGCACAAATGGTCATTCCATCCCTTGAATCACACTTTTGAGCTAATGAAGCAATAGTGGAAAAACATTTGAATTCTATTTTTTTCAACAGGCAAGATCTGAAAACACTGTCAATCTGTTCCTGCTTCTTGGATCCTGGAACTACTTTCTGAGAAATGATTATTCAGCTTTTCCTTCAGGTCTGGGAGGATCCAATATGCTGCAAATAAATACATTCTTCTTGACCAAGAGTTGTTTGTTTCTTGCAACCAGGAACTCTAATACAGGGATTGTGAGGCTCACGTGAGCAGAGGTGGATTTACTGTGAAGTTGACTAATGCTTTCAAGGCCCTGGGAGGGACCCTAGCATTGTGTTCACATGGTCATGTTTTAGTTAAGTTTGTAAAAGTAGGGTTTAAGAGCAATTGGTTAAGATCACTGCTTCTTGCCATTCGGTCTTCCTCTTTATCACAGTTCCCTTGAGTCAGATGGTAATGGAGAAGCCAAAGACAGTTTGGGAATCCAGCTAAGGGGAAACTGAGTTGGGGATAGAGTTAGGTTGTGTTTAGTGGAATATAATTGCTAGATTTGCTATCAATTTCATATATAGTAAAGTTATAGCTAGTCATCACAGTTTACAAAAGGCTTCAGGGGATAATCTCACTACCCACTGCAGTGACTCATCTGGTGCAATGACAGAGCTATGGAACCTGTGACATGAAGACCTCCTACAGCACCTGACACTGGAAATCTGTAGGTAGAAGAGGAGGAAACACGGTTGAAATATTTAGAGCCAGAAGCTGCTCTGTCTGATAATTATCGGATGTGTAAAATTGTCTGATGGAGAATTCAGTTTATCAACCCGTAGTTAAAACAGAAATTCTCTTCTATTAAGAATATATTAGGGAAGCGGCTGTGGCTCAATCAGTAGGGCTCCCGTTTACCATATGGGAGG